>CM060709.1:137738329-138458757 GCA_030686995.1 Artemisia argyi | reverse complement strand
GCAAACTTTGTACGTTTTTCATCTGTTTTTACTCTTTTTGCATCTAAAACATATAAAAAACAATTTTCAAATATTTTTAGTATTTTGATGCATTTCTGAGTGTTTTTGTATGTTTTGCAGTTCAGATTTGACCAAAAATGATGAGTGTTTGAGCACTCATTAAAGTTGCAGAAGAACTCGGTAATCCATTATGCTGATGATTTTTATGACTTTGCTAGTTCTTGGTTAGATGTGTTTGAAAGTACTCTCTATTAAAAAAACAAAAATACGACAATAGTTAATATAAATATGTGGACAAATATTTTTTGAAGAAGTACATATTATGTGACTTCCATAGTTCGACCCATATCTTTTTTTCAGCCAAAGATCTTTATTTGACCCATTTGACATAAAGACACGGCCTAATTTGACATATCAGTTCTTATATCAGCAATCAATACCTTCCAACATACTAAAGAACAACTTTGAGGCATAGATGAGCATTCCAAAACTGTTCCCTTTTAAATCAATTCTAAGTACTGTTAGTAGCACATTTATTATTGATTTGGTCTTATCTTTTGTGATTTGGTCTTATCACATGTATTGTAATTGATATGTATTTAGTACTATCCTAAAATAGTCGTGGATAGTTGGGATATATATTCCCTCCCTTGTGATTAAATGGTTTTTGTATTGATTTCTGTCATCGAACTGGATACAAGGGCGGGAGCATATATCCCAACTATCCACGACTATTTTAGGCTAGTACTAAAGACATATCAATTACAATACATGTGATAAGACCAAATCAATAATAAATGTTCTACTAACACTCCCCCGCAGTCCGAGCGGCGAAATCGCGAAAGCTCGGACTAGAGTAGTAAATTAGAAAAAAGAAAAGAAAAAAAGAAACATAACTTTAGTTGACTCGTAATAAAACCATGTCAACGGTCGACTTTAGTCGACTGGTATCAACGGTCGGCTAATTCGACTGGTAACACAACCGTACCAACGGTCTACTTTAGGGACTGGTACCAACGGTGAACTTTAGTCGACCTGTAACAAAGTCATACGAACAATCAACTAATTGACAAACAATAAACTCATGCATTAACATCAAAAGAAAAGATGATAAAACGAAAGTTGGTTCTAAAACTTCAACCCCCAAAGAACCTTCCAAACAAATAGGGCGTGTTTTTCTAGTTTTTCCCTAGAAAAACGTAAAGATCACAGATTTAGAAGAAGTTAGGGTTTATTTTGGTGACTGATTAAAGGGAGCCCTCCGAACCTCCGGTGTGTAGCCGGTGGCCGGAGGCGGCAGTAGAAGGTTTTGTGGATCCTAATGGCCTAATACCATGTGATCAAATGGTTTTTGTATTGATTTCTGTCATCGAACTGGATACAAGGGAGGGAATATATATCCCAACTATCCACGATTATTTTAGGATAGTACTAAAGACATATCAATTACAATACATGTGATAAAACTAAATCACAAATGATAAACCAAATCAATAATAAATGCGCTACTAACATGTACTACATAACATAAAAATAATAATCTTTTAGTTATCAAATTCACCACCCAGAATGACTATTACACCATTAGCTGTTACATACATTAAAACCTACGAGGAAGGACACTCTAATGGAAGAAATCATGGTTTTCTCGCATTCTTGGATTTTGAATAGGAATACATTTTACATCCTAGTTGGTTGGTTTGGATCTCAGATCCTAAAATTGCTTGTGCATTCATATTGTAATTTATTTTTTCACTAGTGACTTGCTAGTGAGTTTTTAATCTAATCGCCATTAAAAATAAATAAATAAATAATCGATTAGTTCCTAAAAGATCAAAACCTTGAAAACTAAGAACTCAAAACAACGACACTAAAAGTATTAGCATTCACTACTCCTCTGTCGGGTGATCTGACTCTAAAAACATGTTGTTCGCCTGTGCGGTTATCTACTTCAACAATCCAGTGACTTCTTAGTTCTACCATGGCTGCCAGCATTTTCTGATTTTCCAGATGTTCTCATAAACAAAAACCTTTCTCCAATAGGCAACAAATGACAATGTGTTTTGGTCCATCGCCACGAATCCTTTCGGTGTGTGTTATCCCTGAATCAGATCATCTTCTTGTGTTGTTCTTACTTTTTCATTTGTTTGGCTTCATGTATTAGTCCATTTTGCTTTTATGTTTTGAATGGTCGTATCAAATATCATATAAAATAAACCTATTTCCAATTTTAGTACATGTATTTTTGTAACATTTCAGATAGCGTTACATCTTCGTCATTTAGATGTGTACAAATGACATGAAGATAACTTGCGGTATAATACTAATGTGTAACTGTGCAGCCGAAGACAGGTTTATGTGTGAAGTATGCAGATGTGGTGGTGTATGTTGCAGCTCATACGATGGCGAATGATGGCATGGAAGGAGGAGGATTATTGCTGTTACTGATGGTAGTGTGTATGAAGGTGCACTATTTGTGTTGTCTGAGATGGTTGTTTATAAGTTTGGCTTCGATTTTGGGTCAAAGTGCTGATGTGATTCGACCTCGTCATACCAATCTTGAGTAGGAATATATCGCTGGTATAGATTTTGTTCAAATGGTATACAGGCAGAGACGGAACTTGACTATATTTTTTGAAGGGGCCAACTTGTAAAATATTTATTGTAGGGGACCGATATACACAACACCGATTTTTTTTTAATTAAAAAATGACTAAAAATAGAAATAAAAAGGTATAAAATATATATACGATTAGTTATTTGTTTATTATTCTTTTTAGGGGAGGGGTGGGGGGCCACAACCTCCCTTGGCCCTATACATGTTCCGTCCATGTATATAGTTGCAGGTTCAAGTCTTGTTGCAATGTGTACTTATATGTCGTTAGAAAAGAATTTGAAAATAGAAATGGATGATTTATGTGATGTCCTTTGCATAAGTATTGAGGCATGAAAAACTTGTAGCATGTCTTCCTAGTCACCTTAAATATCAAAGTATTAATCATACTGAATAACATCTAAAATCATTTGCTGGTTTGATAATCTAGTTAACAATAAACTGATATCGCTAGTAAAAAAGATGATGTGAGTATGTGACAAACACCGTGTTAGAAAAGAGTAATGATAAATTCTCCTTAAAAAACCTCCTACTTATCCTCTTACTCACAGGATCCTGACAACTGTCAGAACTGACAGTTTGGATGCAGAGAGAGAATGAGTGGAAAAAATAATATAATATTATTATGTGTTTAGGAGGACTAGTAGGAGGATATTGTAGGAGGCTTTAACAATAAAATCCGGCCATAAAAATAAGCTAATCACCTAATATTTCATCAAGATTTTTGTGGAAACTAAAAACCCACATGATTTGACATAAAGTAACAATCTTTAAAAGACATAAAAATGAAAACTTGATATAAACTTTACCAAAAAGGCTAAGAAGTGGATATGCTGCGAGACATGGTAGAAGAGTTGAGGAAAGAGAATTTGTTAATTGACTATCTAAATCTTTAGTTTCGTGGTCTAATTGCTTTTCAGTACCAAAAGTGAGATGATTAATAATCGAAATCCACATCGCCACAACATAAAGCCAAATT
The DNA here is from genome assembly GCA_030686995.1 of Artemisia argyi. Lineage (NCBI taxonomy): Eukaryota > Viridiplantae > Streptophyta > Magnoliopsida > Asterales > Asteraceae > Artemisia > Artemisia argyi. The sequence continues at coordinate 138,455,164 of CM060709.1, read as the reverse complement.
GATATTTAAATAGTCCATATGGGCCACTTCTTTTGCTAAGTCTAGTAACGTGGGCTTGTCACCCTAGTGGGGCATTAAAAGTTATTGAAGGACTAAGAGCTAGGGGAATCATGGCTCGTGTATCTGTTGGGATGCCTTACTCATCGGCGAGTGTTATTTGGCGCAAATGGCGTGCCCCCTGTGGCCCTAGTGGAGACCTAGAAAGGTTTTAGCCAACCTTCTATTTAGGGGAATTGGAAAGGTCTTAGCCAGCCTTATATTTAGGGGAATTGGAACCCACAATACGTACTATACTTAAACAGTAAGATACATGACTATGACCATTGGGGTACTTTTGTTTGCACCACGTTTAGTCACCACCCTAACAAACCAACTATCACGCGTTGATTGCCTGATTGTAAAAGTGGACAATGCGTAGTGGAGGCCAACCACCAATGGGTGGTGCCTCCAATATGCCTGGTCTAACATAATGGTATAATTTTACTATATATATTTTATGAAACAAAATATGTATAAAAGTGATTTTCATTATTTAAGGAAAGCATACTTCTCTATATTTAGCCATTGTTTTAGAGCATTAGGGTTGTGAGTTGCGACTTGAATATTTCAAAATATATATTTATCAGTTGTGACTTAAACTCACAACCACTTGATTAAGAAATAATCTCACCCGCTGCAACGTGCAGATGAAATCTCCTAGTTTTGCTAAGTGTTTGAGGCTTTTAACATCACACACTAACAAACACATGCCTTTATGTCTAACATGTATGATATCACACTGCTACGAGCAACAACCAGAGGTGGAGCCAGGAATTTTTATTAAGGGGGCTTGGATATTTTGAGATAGTAATAACGTATAATTTTTTTTCCCGAACTAATCATCAAATTGATGAACCTATTCGCACTAAAATGACGAACTTGCATAAATAGACATATATCTTTATCTTTATAAACATTAAAAAAAAAACCATTTATGAGATCAACTTATTTTCCATAAAAGCTGCTAAACTAACTTGTTAGTCCACATGCTAAAGTAACTTATGTAGTAGATTGTCCGCACAATGCGGAGACTTCAAAGAAAGCAAGAACAATGGTGGCAGGTCGTGGTTCACAGTTTTAGTGATTATGCGGAAATAACTTTCATGTTAAATATATATATATATATATATATATATATATATATATATATATATATATATATATATATATATATATATATATATATCATTGAAGAATTTACATAGCCTTTTATTTTACATGTGAAAATTACACATGTTAGCTATCATTACTTAGTTACAAAAACCATATATTAGACAATCTCAAAGTTATATTAAACTTTAAAATTGGAAGAAAAAATAGAACTAGCCAATAAAATATCACAATGACATGTTAAAGGTTTATATGCTCAAACTACTTAATTTTATTAGTAGAGTTTTGCTTAAGTAACTTGTATACTTCTTTATTCTTTTTCAGGGTTTATAGACAGGTTACCAAACTATGCAATTTTGTTCGCCTAAGTTACCCAACTTTTTTTTTGTTCAAATGGGTTACTGGACTATCCTTACCGGGTAAAATAGTTACCCAACAAATTTTTACTTATGATTCTCGGTCGCTTGCCATGCTGGCAGCTGATTTTTATTTTTTAATTATACAAATAAGTTACTGAACTTTGCGAATTTGTTCACCTAAGTTACTAAAGTTTTATTTGTTCAATTCGATTACTAAACTACGCAGCTTTGCTAATTTAGGCTACCCTTATAAGTCACATAAAAAACACCCTCACTCACCAAATACCTCAATACCACATCATAAATTAAATATCACACGGATAATTAAAAACGTAAACGTATTCATTCATTATATATACGTTTTTATATACTTTTTATATATGTTTTTATATACGTTAGTACAAAAATGTTCTTATACATACTTTCATATATATTTTTATACACATTATTATATACTTTTTATGTACGTCTTTATAAACGCTATAATATATGTTTTTAAATACGTTTTGTGTACAAAAATGTATACAAAATGTATATAATAATGTATTTAAAAACATATATAAAAACGTATACAAAAATGTCTATAATAACATATACAAAACGTATAAAAAAACTTACATAAAAACGTATAAAAAAGGTATATAATAACGTGTATAAAACGTTAGATAAGAACGTTTTTGTAATAACGTATATAAAAATGTATATAAAAACATGTAAATTATAACGAAATCCACTTAATTCGCTAAATATATTGTTCAATTTATCATCTCACAATCTTTGAAAACATAAACTGCATCAACATTATTCGCAAAAAAACCAATGCCCATACGCAACGCGGCGGACCGGGGTCGTATTGTTATCACAACGCTTGTAGATTTTTTTTGTAAATAAATATATATTAATAATCCAAATTAAAAAAAATAAAAAATAATAAAAAAGCAACTTCAATAACTTAGACGAACAAAATTGCGAAGTTGAGTAACATATTTGTAACTTATTTGAACATAAAGCTGATGTGGACAAAGTAATAACTCTATCTCCCGGTTACAAGTCATCGGGGTAATCTCAATGAACACATTTATGGTTTTGAGTAACCTAAATGTCAAACCCGTATAGTCCAGTAACCCATTTGAACAAAAAAAAGTTGGGTAACTTAGACGAATAAAATTGCAACGTTTAGTAACCTATCTATATATAAAACATATTTTTCATGTAGAACATATCTTGATAGTAAAAGGGTGTGATGGGCTCCTAGGTATATTGGGCCTGCAAAAGTCGTTTACAAGTAAATAGGTTTCCTACTACATCTTTTGTTACGCCGTCTTTTTTTCCTTGTCTTCCCTCTCCGTTTCTTCCTCAACGTCAATCATATAACTTCATCTCCATATATTTTTCCCTCTTTTTATTTTCTTTGAGTCTTTCTATAGCCCCTACCATCTCTCTAAATACCGTTGCTAGCAAAGTTGAGCCTTATAGTAGGTGTCAAACTAAAAACACGATGAAACACCGGCTCAAATTCAAGCTATAAGTTGGACAAGTTAGGCCGGTTAGGGGTGGCTGAGCACCCGCTAGCCACCCTACTGGCTCCACCTCTGGCAACAACCCAACACAAATTTAATTTAGACTTTGATTCTCACATTCATGGCCAACTACCACCATCAAAACTTTTCAAACTACCCAACCCAACGCTACTTGTTTATGATGTAAATAATAAAAGCAATGCAAGAATTGTAGTACGTTTTTTATCTTTAGATATGCAAAGTTAAATCACAAAACTTTTGCCAATATTCTTTTACCATGGGCGACCATCTCCATCCCAAAACCCGATTAGCACACACCACACCTGATTTATTGTATATATTTTATGCATATGTATATTTGATTATGTATATGGGTGGTGATATTTACACGGAAACTTTTACTAGATCCACAGAATTTTTTTGTGATATTACTTTTATGCCCTCCCACCCCTTTTAGCTTCTACCTAGTTTTTTTCCAGTTCTTAAACGTCCCAATACCAATGATCTACCGTCGATATATAAAATATAATGTTGAAGACTCTCAAGTTATAGATAACCATTACATCTATACTAGTCCTCTTGTCAACTATTTGTTCAATAGTACAACTACAAGAACAAAAACAATCATGTCGTTGAATAATCTCGTGGATGTAGAATCACCACCATCGCACCCAATAATGATATTTTCCCTATAGAAAAAGGCACAAGTATACATATATGTACAGTGGCGTAAAAATATTTGTTGATCTTCAAATCAAAAACTCCTGATAACAGCGTGAACCATCGAGATTAAACTCTGTGGATATCGCTCATATAATTGTATTAAAGGGGTACAGATCCACTAATAAGTTACCCGCTCCATGATTCCGTTACTATTCCACTCAGTCTTATCGTTTAATCTCAGAGTCTCGGGTGTTTAATAATTTCCCTTTTTCGGTAACAGATCCGATTTTAAGATTAGTACCACTATGAGATTCGAATCGTCGACTTGTGAAGATGGTATACGATTTGTGTGTAGTAGTAGCATAGTGGTACTAATCTTGTGTGGAGTGATTCTGATGGTCAAAAGGTGAGGACGTAAGAGATGGTGTCATTTGGAAGACAATCAGGAGTAACAACATTGTGGAAAGAAAAGAATAACAATATGGTTAAAAGCTAAAAAAAAGGGTGGGAGGGCACACATGTAAAATCACGTAATATTTATGTGGATGTAGTAAAAGCTTCCGTGTAAATATCAATTCCCTATGTATATATGTATGTTTACATCTTGGTCTCCAGGTAAATTTGTTAAATGAAACTTACATATTAAAGATACATAAGTCTCATTTCAACATCATACAGCTTTTTTGGGGCAAAGCACGGATGAGATTTGATCTCGACATACTAAAGGTGCACATTTAAGTCTTGTTGCAATGTGCAAGTATGTGTTGTAAAAAAGAATATGAAAATAATATTGAATGATTTTGTGTAATGTCCCTTGATAATTTAAGGTACAATAACATTTTGTACGAATTTCTAGTACTCACTTTTAATTTTAAATCAGTACATGGGTCGATGTTCTTTAGAACCATATCGGGATCAATAAATGTTTGACATGTTAAGTTTAGGTGGCCATGTGAAGGCCTTCGACCAAAAAATAGGTGGAAGATTGGGTTGGAAAAGTAAGGTAGGGATAAGATTGTTTATTGTCCGAATCATACGTTCATATTACCGTTTTGTTGAGAGGTACGGGGGCACGAGAAACGTGTATAGATGCTGTGTTTGGAAAATAATCGGTAAAATATGGTGTTATCAAACTAACCAGTATGGTCACATTAAAAAGCTTTAATTTCCTTATTATATTGAGTTTTTACAAGAGAATGAAATTCAATAAACTTAGGAAAAATATGAGATTTATTACGCAAAGGATATACCCACAAGTAAGGAGAATAATGGCCCAAAAAAACATAATATAGTATTTAATACCACTTTGACTCGGAAGTGAGGAAGTCCACAAATCCAAATGCACAATATCAAAAGCAAAATTAACTATAGTATCGAAAACATAAAATGGAAGCCTCACATGCTTAGGGATGGCAATGGGCGAGAAAAAACCCACAACCCGCGGGTACCTGCCATAAATGGGTGGGTAAACGCGTCAATTTTCACCCACGGGTGGGTCGTGGGTGAAAATCTGTACCCATCAGTGGGTGGCGGGTGGGTGACGGGTGAGCCATACCATCGCGGGTAAACCCATGACACCCATTTAAAATACCCACGGGTATACGCGTCAAAATACCTGTGGGTCATAAACCAATGTTAAAATTAATTATACCAATGTTAAAACCAATTTTCACCCATTTATCGGGTCGGGTTATCGAGTCTTGTCGGGTCGGGTGAGTCGGGTTTTGAATTTTTAAAAACTCACCCGCAAGGCCGCAACCCGACCCGATAAGGAATCGGTTTATCGGGTTCGGGTGGTAATCGGGTCGGGTTATGTCGGGTCGGGTGCTTCGGGTTATCGGGTTGCATACTAACCTGAGTTCATAGTACCCATTTTTTCAAGCATAAAATAACAAAAGGTATAGTTAATATTCAGTTGTATATTAAGACATTGGTAGCAATAGTTTTCATTGTTTACCCAACAATAGTACCAAAACAAGGCCACTATGTGTATGTGTCTGATATAAAATGTTGATAAAGAATATAGATTATGCAATTTCGAGGCCTACTGTACGTCAACCACAAGCACCAAATAATGTCAGTTCAACATAACTCCAAACATTTTTTTTATATAAAATAGATGTAACATGTGAATAATTGAAAGTTATACTATCATATCAGTACTAGTTATAATTCACGCGAACGCGCGTGTTTTTTAAATTTTTTTTTTGAATCATTTATTTTTATTTATTAAAAAACAAATAATTTAATATTTGTTTTGTTTGATTTATGATGTTTAATTATAGTTTTTTATTATTAAAGATAATTATTTAAAAATTTTAATCATATTGTTAATTACATCTTATCTATATTTTTTGTATTTATCTTCTACTTGTGTTATGGATAAATATAAAATGTTACCTAATAAGAAAATATATATATATTTTTAAATAATATTATTACTAAATAAGGTATGGTTTAGTTTTTTTGAAAAGAAAAAGTCACTACTTGAGGTTTTGTTTTATTATATTAAAGATGTGATTGTAGTCTGGGAGACCTATTATCTGGTGTGTAAATATTTGCAAACTTAAAAAAACAAATATTGTTTTTCGGGTTGACCCGATAACCCGATAATATTAATTATCTCACCCGAACCCGACCCGATAACAATGTCGGGTTATCGGGTTCGGGTCAAAACAACCCGACAAGATTTTTAAACCCGATTTAACTCGACCCGATAAGCCTTATCGGGTTCGGGTTCGGGTCGGGTCAACCCGACCCTACTGACACCCCTAGTTGCAGGTATACATTTAGTAGTTACCACCGAGTTTCAAGAAAAAACATTAACCTAAAAGTTTGTTTGAGTTTCAAGACTAAAAAGAGAATATGAAAGATCAAATAATCAAAGTTGTATTTGGCAAATTGATTGGTGTCTTATTACGCATTTTCATAGTTAGTTTTCATATCATCGTTTTGTAATTTTATGTATAACACTAACACATGGGTTTACCCATGGGCAACAAATACCTGCAGGCAAGGGCATGGGTAGAAAATTGTACTCATTGGTGGGTGACGGGTGAGAAAGAAACTACGTGGGTGGGTGGCGGTGCCCGTGCCTATTGCCCACGGGTGCCATCCCTACACATGCTTGCCAAGTTAACAAGCATGGCAAAGGAGAAGAGACTTCACTTTATTATACAAAATAGAATTATTAGAAAGTAAATAACGTAGCACTTCGCTTCCCTGATGTCCAAGTCGTTGGTGCTACATGTAATGACTAGCAAGAAAGGCTTGTAGGTAGGATGTAAGTCAGGTGACATGGTACAGGTCTCCAGTGCTATCATAGCGGAGGAGAATTTGATGAGTCAAATAATCTTTCACAGAAAAACCAAACTCATCAAATTAAATAGAAACTTTGTTATCATGAGTAAATTGACATACGAAAATTAAATTTCTTACAATATGTGAGGTAATTAAAACATTATGAAGGTGAAAAGGACGGTGAGGGTTAGACAACAAGTTATGCCCTGTGTTAGTGACGGGGTATGGATTTACTGTCATCAACAAAGACAAACGGATAAATGCTTGCTAACAATAGCTCTTAGGGTTGTCCTTAACAACAAACTTTTCATCTTTTATTCAAAAAATAAAGCATTATCCAAACAAAATCACCATTAATTAGTTATTAGCTCATATTATAAATACATTTGTAACCCATTTCATTCATTGGTTGTATAAACGAAAAAGTTGGCACATGTCTTTAGTCATGTCTTAATGTTAATATTATTTTGAAATAAGAAAAGTGAAGTTTGTTGTTAATGACAACCCTTAGGGCTGTTGTTAGCATTTCCCTTATTATAAATAATTATAAATAGTATTAATATTATTTGCATTTAAATTTAAATGAGAAGCTTAGGCGCACCTGTATCCAAAATCCAGCTCGCATCAACAAAATATTGTTGGACCTGTTGGGCTTGAGACATTAGGTGTAAGTGACTATATTGGGCTATTAGTCTTTGTTAGCATGTACAACCTGTAAAAGTTTGGGGTGTCCCATTTCACCAAGATCCATGACTATGATATATATATATATATATATATATATATATATATATATATATATATAATGAGGTTCTTATAAGATAGTTCTTAAAATAAGAAGTGTAGGAAGCCAATCAAAAGATGCCACGTGGATTTTACAATTTAAAGATGAACTAAAATCAAAATTAAACAAAAAGGGCATTTAGATAATTTCACCGCTCCTTAAACTTCTCTAATTATTTCCCACTCTAATAACCTACTCACGTTATCATCACAAAATCACGCTGTAGGTTCTTTCTCTCCCCCATATAAAAAACGGCGACACCATCTCGATCTCTCTCTGAAAATTCCGGTATCAAAAAAATCTACTCCATAGCCGCATCTAATTTTTAAAATGATGACGTTTAGACACGAGATGCGATGGGATCGAAGAAACCATAATCGACCTCTTAAAATTAACCATTGATATAATCTGTATATTCAGATCGGATCTGCCCTCTATGTCGAAACGGTTGCCGAAAATGGTGGAACCTTAGCGCAACTAGAAGATGATACACCTATTTTAAGATAATACATGTAGTATCGATATGATACATCAATACAACCATGTTATATCATCAAGCCTTTAATGCGATACGTACGTGTTCTTTCAAGGCGATACATGTCGTTTCAAGGTGATGCATCATGCATGGTTTTATGTTACATGGCTTGTTGGAATTTTCATGGCGTACTCCATAGATAGATTATGCATCAAGGGATCATTTTTGTATAAATTAATGGTTTGTGTATGAATATAAGTGGTTTCTTATAATCTTATTGTAATTTAATTATCGAATATGGTGATTAACTGATTATGGTCAATAAATAATACTCACTTTCTGTATCAACTCGTTAGTTGTATATTAGTGTCGATGGATATATAGTTAACGCTTTAAATTATTGTGTGTATCATTGTACGTCAATTCTTTGCATGCAATGTCACTATCTATGTTATGTATCTATAAACTACTAGTGGTAAATCATTAGTTATTAGTAATATTTATATATGCTTTTGTTTTTTGTTTTGAACAGATGGTTATATGTCTAGTGAATTTGGTTTAAACCAGTCGTTGTGTATCAATGTTAGTGTACATCAGTTAGATGTTAGCGACTTCACCTGCAAGTATATTAACTTGACAAATAAAAGAAACAAAAGAGAGGAGAAAGTCAAATACGATTTCTGCGTAGTTTTTTTTGTTTTTTTTTTTTTTTTTTTTTTTTTTTTTTTTTTAATGCCATTTATCTCAAGTATATTTACAATACTGCCATCCATGTATTTAACATATATATTTTGGCAAAAATGACAAATGTCATCGTGATACAACTTCCTACACTTCCTACTTTAAGCACTATCTTACGTTAACCTCCCTATATATATATATATATATATATATATATATATATATATATATATATATATATATATATATATATATATATATATATATATATGTTGGAATATATGAATAATGTAAAACAATAAACATATAAACATCAAAGAGTACGCAGCGGAATAGATCAAATACAAATAATAAATTAACCGAATATAAATGGATGCGTACCTCTTTGTGATTTCTAGCAAGAACAAGAAACCAATGGAACAAGAACTATAAACCCTAATTGGGTTTAATGGTGGATCGACTAGGGTTAGTCGAATAGGGCAAATCACCTTGTTAGCAAAAGTATGCCAACACTTCGTTCTTGAACACACGTATTAGTAGCGTTTCAATAAGAAAAGCTAGGTTCTTAATTCACAAGCAATCCAAACATAATGTTTAGAAGATCGCGTAGGAACCCTAGAAGGGTGTAGTTGATCAACTAAACAAGAATGGTTTGAGCTTAGAAATCTAGTAGGAACCCTATAAGGGTGTAGTTCGATTTCTAACTCAAGAGGAGAAAGAGAAGGAGATTTGGTTTGCAAGTGAACCAAGGGATGAATGAATGAATGAGAGGAGGTCTCATTATATAGCATTCAATAAACTTGGAGCAAAAGCTATCCCAAACCCTAAGGGGAAGTGGGGTGGCCGGCCATGGGCTACAAAAGCCCAACCCGAACCTTACTTTCACTCTTTTCCAAATCTAGTCCTTCATCTTTCGTCTAACGGTCGTTAGGTACCGTTAAATGCTCATTTCGTGAATTTAATAATTATTCGTCACTAAAACAATAATTATTAATTAATTGAAACTCATACGTAAAGTGTGCAATCCCGAAGTCTCGAGTTCGAGTCCGGTCATGATATATTAATTTATTATCCGTTAAAACTAACAGCTCCCACTCGGATATAGATTAATGTAACAATGACAATGGTTAGTCTAGCATAACACGCCAATGTCCCCAGAACGATCTCGAGTATGGTTTCCTGGAAAAAAACCACCTTTGATGATTCATCATCATACTTATCCTTTTGATTATAATACTATGTTAATATGGATATGGATTGAAGTCATTCCATAATTAACTTGTGTTTCTCGTTATTTATGATCAAACAAGATTACCAATTCATCTGAACGCATTCCAGATAGACCTTGGGCATGACCATGCAAACATCTTGTTAATCCTACGAGTGGCCAAACAGTATTAAACTTCAAAACAAATTTGAAGGAACCAAATCCCGTATTGACTACAAGCATAACCTATGAACTTCGCATCACCTCTGAAAATAATCCTTATAACTACCAGTTACGGATAGCGTTAGATTATCTCACAGAAAATGAGCTACATCCACAGTAGTTACCTGGTATCTCAAGTCTGAGGATAAATATTCATGATTTACTCTAATGACAACATCCATAAGTACAATCATGTAGTTGGGATTTTGTCCTATATCCAATTTTTCCAGTATTGAATATCATATGAATTTGGCGTGTCTACGCACCAATATAATTTATATATTATACCAAATCTCACATTTGTCTTAGTTCAATGATACTCCCATATCATTAATTGACAACGGACAATTTAGAATAACATAACATAAGTTATTCATGGATTAAACATGCAAATATAGGATACAATATTTATGAATAGAAATAAACATAACACAATACTTCATTTCATTCGAATAATTATTGTTTACAATCCTTTATCCAAATACTAAATAGATCAATGCATGAAAATTCTCGTTAATGAATTTTGTCTCAAGTAATACCAATCATACTTGTTGACAATTATGCCTCAAGTAATCATACTTGTTGACAATTATGCCTCAAGTAATCATACTTGTTGACAAGGCATTATTCAACTAACTTTGATCTATCGGAATTTTGAGAATACTTATTTCAATAATGAAATTCTTGTATATGTGCATTCAAATAATTTGATATAACCACATAATACATCATAAAATGTGTATGACATCCTCAACATACAATTTATGATAATTAAACTTCCAAACCTTTAAAGTTTAAAGTATTCTTATTCTTTAACGTATAATGCAACTATGCTTTCCGTTAAGCATAACTAGTACACATGGCTATTAACAAGGATAAAATCCTTCCATGACTAGTATTGAGTGTCATCTCAATTTTTTATATTAGCATCATTGTATGCAAACAACAATATGCTCTTTTCCGTAAACATCAATGTGTAATGTTTTATTCCTTCCAAACTTTCAAGTTTGTTGGCTATGACAATTTTACAAATTGTTCATTTATAGAATCTAGAAATTGTTCCAGGCTGAGGATGTGATTCTATATCCAAATATATTCTTTTAGAATATTTATTACACAACTTATCTAATATCTTTCATTTAGATATCAATGTTGTCAAATCATCTTTTATCAAAGCATGATATAACAACAACATGATGTACATGAAAAATTCTCGTGTCCAACTAAATTTCATTCATGTACTACATATCCATTTAAACTTTCTAAATGATATATCATGTTCTATTAGATTCATTTACCGCACATGTTTACATCAATAAACATATATTCAAGGTTGTATGTTTTACTTATTAAATCTTTCAAGTAAAGTTTCATTCCAAGTTATGACTTACCATTTAACTTATATAGAATGTTACTTCCTATATGTTATACAACATATATGATTTAAATAAGTAAACATAATACTCCCACTAGCTTTCAGAATTACTTAGGAGTTATCTTATTTTAAATTATAAATCAAATCATAGATTTAATATTTAAACATAAGATTTATCTCCTTGATGCATGCATCTATCCATACTTGGATTCTTGCATTTTGTATACTTTCAAAGATTAAATGAATTCATAAAACTCTTAATTACTTATCGTCCTCGCTTAAGTAATTATATAAGAAAGAGGTTTTATAATCCATTGTCAAATTTCATATTCATAAAAATGAGTATGACAATTACCATCTTTGTATTTTTAATGTGCTTAGGAAAGAGTATTCAATCATAGTTAATTACTTAAGTATGATTAATAATCTTGTCATAAGACATACATTAAAATATGTATACAGTTTTTGTCCATATGATTCTTTATGCAAAGATTTAAACCTCTAGGATTTTTTCTTCTCTTGCAGAAATTCATCTTCATTAAGATAAACCAAATTTTCAAAGTTGACTTATCTTTATGGACAGCATCTTAACATTCATAGTATGAGCAATTTACCATAATTAGTAAATGCGTCATTATGATTAACAGGCTTACATTGATCCTGTAATTCATAATTCTCAGCATATTAATTAAATATCTGAGACATCCCTACGGATCTATGAATGAGAGTTTCATCATGTTGAGATTTAACCTTTACATTTCAAATCTCATCATGATTTTCACTAGTATGGTTTTAGAAGATTATATATTTTGTAATTTTGATCTTTCAAGATCTAAACAAAACTCCCACTTGCCTTTTGTATTTTATAAATACTTTAGCAAGATGAGCAACACTAAATCGTTCTCATTTGGGATATTACAAAAATATTTTACAGTTTCTGACTCTTGTTTGTTAAAACTACTTATTAACAAAATCAGAACTTCATTTTAAGACTTTAATGTGATTCATCACATTCCATAATGTCTTATTTAATCTTCTAGGTTGGAGTCTTATTGAGTATATTCATTCATACTCAATTTTCTAACCTTGATAACTTTTGGAAGAAAAGAAGTCATATTTATCTTTTAATCAAACAATATAACAAGAGTTTGATTTTTCCTAACTGAACACACCACCAACTTGTGATGTTTCATTAGAATTAATATTGTGAGACAAACTAACAATATGTAAGATAAACTTATTCCCTTTGGCTTACCTATTTACCAACTAAGTCAACTTAATGGTACAATAGAATTTCCAAGCCAATTGCATGCTATATAACATAAGTACCTTTTGAACAAGTTACTTCATGTTCATGTCTTAAGAAGACATGAACTGTTATATTCCCACTTTACATTGTATATCATTGATCAACTCAATGATTTCTTGTTTGAAACATAACAAGTTTAACGTCTTACTTTATTATAAGTCTTGTAATAGTTAAAAGACTTCATGTTTATAAGAAGATATAAACATAAATAACTAAAGTATTTGTGAACACCATCACTTGGTTTCAATAGTAATTTCAAGTTAATTTACTACTTCATTTGCTTATGTTATTTTATGAATTATCCAATTTAAGAAACTGCAAACTCACATAATTCCATTACATCAGTTGATCTGCTAGTAATGAAATCATGTAGTTTACCTTTCTATTGCAATCTATGCAGGTTACATCCTGACGTAAATTGTAAATTCAAGTGTTTCTTTTAATTTGAATATCATAAGACATAAAAGTAGTCTTATAATCATGACACATGTTCTACATAAGATAATCTTACACATTAAATGTATAAGTCCTATTAGAACATTGATCTCTGACCTTGCAATTAAGAGAATCCTATCATCATATTTCTATGTATTGTTCCTTTGCACACAATGAACAATTCTCCCACTTGTGCATTGAACAATATCATGTAGTATATAAACAACACAACATAAGTTTGTTTATGTGATTTCAATATGATTTGTGTCATAAGTAGATGTAGGACTACTTTGTCTTATCAGGAAACGCATATGGCTATCCTAAGAACATGAGTGTCTACAATTTGAAAGTAATTATCTTGAAGATAATTTGGGCTACTACACAGAAATTAATTCTTGTAGCTCCCACTGAATTAGAGAACATCACAATAACTCTATATTCAGTAAACAACACAAAGCTCCCACTGGATTTGACAACATTGTACGTGTTTCATAACCAGTGAAAACAATTTGCTTGTTTTTACTTTCCTACACATTTAGAAAAACCCATACGTAATAATTACTCAGGTTCTAAAATGTGTATTCTACTTTGTTTATGATGGATTATCCATCAATGATATTAACTTGAAGAATTTGAGCATGCAGCTTCTTCCTTAATAGGCCTACCATCCCCATAATGGTATGTAGCACCTTTAAAGCACAACAACTAGATAAAATACTAGCTTTGCCTTTTACCAATTTTGCGGTAATTTGTCCAGCTTCTAATAACTCATATTTTCCATTTAACCAAATGCCTTGTTTGTTATAAAAGAATTCATTCACCAAATTAGAGTAATGAAATTTCTATGGAAAATAAGATGTGCTATATCCTTAAATATTAAGGATTGCTATGAGCTATATATTAGAATGTAGACAATTCTAATGTTCATATCATACCTTTCTCAATCATGAAAAGGAATAGGATCGAGTCTTATTCTTATGTTCCTATCATACCTTTCTCAATCATGAAAAGGAATAGGATTGAGTCTTATTCTTCTCACATGAAAAATAGACTTTCTTACATTTCGGTAAATTTTTCTCAATCAAACATTATGTTTGAAAGCAGAATTACCAATTTAAGACCAAACCACGTTTACGGCTTTAATGTTGCATTAATACGTTAAAAAGAATTACAAAATTCAATTTTAGTATTTTCGATAATTAAATTTTCAAGAAAATTAAATACCCATGGTTCATAATCATATAACCATTTTAATTTTACATTGAAAAACTAGGATCCAAATTGACATAAGTTCATCACATCAGTTGATCTGCTAGTGATGACGTTATTCAATAAGGTACGAGACGTGTCCCAATTGCCAATATTCAATTGCAATTCCTAGAATCGATGGGATTTACATTAATTGCCAACCGCAGTTGCAATGTAAGCATGTTTTATCCCCATCTTCTTATGCCTTGAGTGATCAGTTCCCACTATCAACTCAATTAAGTTAACCAATTTAAGAAACAACAAACTTACATAATGACACCACACCAGTTGATCTGCTAGTGATGAAATCATGTAATTTTCCCTTCCATTGCAATCTAGTCAGGTTACGCCCTGGCGTAGATCCAATTTCAGGTGTTTCCGTTTCATTGGATGGTATATAACTTAAATTTAAGGGTAGTAAATTTGATGTGTGTAATCAAATATATGTACAAAGATGTCATGCATTCATCTTGTAGCATATGTTTCATGTAAAAAAACTTTTACTCATTAGTTTCTTTACGAGCTTAAATCTTCAAACTTTTGATTGAGGCGTTGAGAAACTTACAACTTTGCCTTAAGTGCTTCGTAGTTATCATGGATGTTAGGTAAAGACTAAAATATGACTCACAGGCGAGCGGTAAGCCAGAATGGAGGCTCACTAAGGCCGCAATTTAATGCATAGCCATCCTTATACCCACTTTAATAGTTTGTCATAATTAGTTCCACATTTCAACCACTTAATACAGTCGCGATCAATCAACAAAAAGTCCAAGATTTACTAAGTAAGCTCAAAACAAGATTTCACCATTATTAAGTCCATTTAATATTTTATTGAAATTACCCTTTGTTACTATCATGTTAAAAACATATAAAACAAAAGTAATAAAATAAAATAAAATAAACAAACAACAACAATAATGGTCATGCAAATCAAAATCAATATAAAACACACTATTGATTTAATACACGATTAATAGGGTCTTCCCTAATATTATAATTAATCAAATTTTAGTAATCTTTATACATAATATTTACTAAACAATTTATCAATTATAATAAAATCGCATAAATAAGCATGAAATCAATCAAATCATAATTCATAACAACACATGCATATTGTGTCATGAATGCCCATATTGTACATATTATACAAATAATCATGTCAATCAAGGAACGCAACCAAACGGCATATAACAATATCCATACACATAAATTACATGCAACCTAGGGTTTCTACAAGTTTTTATCACATAATTCATCAAACCCTAATTTCCTTTTTTTTAAATAAAAAAAAATCGACATTTATAAAAAAAAAAAATCTAGGGTTTATGAAAAATATAAAAACATAAGAACACCAAGCATGTGATTAATCATACGATTCAATTTTTATGTGTTTCGGTAATTCATTATAATGTATTAACGGCTCTTGATGCCACTGTTGGAATATATGAATAATGTAAAACAATAAACATATAAACATCAAAGAGTACGCAGCGGAATAGATCAAATACAAATAATAAATTAACCGAATATAAATGGATGCGTACCTCTTTGTGATTTCTAGCAAGAACAAGAAACCAATGGAACAAGAACTATAAACCCTAATTGGGTTTAATGGTGGATCGACTAGGGTTAGTCGAATAGGGCAAATCACCTTGTTAGCAAAAGTATGCCAACACTTCGTTCTTGAACACACGTATTAGTAGCGTTTCAATAAGAAAAGCTAGGTTCTTAATTCACAAGCAATCCAAACATAATGTTTAGAAGATCGCGTAGGAACCCTAGAAGGGTGTAGTTGATCAACTAAACAAGAATGGTTTGAGCTTAGAAATCTAGTAGGAACCCTATAAGGGTGTAGTTCGATTTCTAACTCAAGAGGAGAAAGAGAAGGAGATTTGGTTTGCAAGTGAACCAAGGGATGAATGAATGAATGAGAGGAGGTCTCATTATATAGCATTCAATAAACTTGGAGCAAAAGCTATCCCAAACCCTAAGGGGAAGTGGGGTGGCCGGCCATGGGCTACAAAAGCCCAACCCGAACCTTACTTTCACTCTTTTCCAAATCTAGTCCTTCATCTTTCGTCTAACGGTCGTTAGGTACCGTTAAATGCTCATTTCGTGAATTTAATAATTATTCGTCACTAAAACAATAATTATTAATTAATTGAAACTCATACGTAAAGTGTGCAATCCCGAAGTCTCGAGTTCGAGTCCGGTCATGATATATTAATTTATTATCCGTTAAAACTAACATATATATATATATATATATATATATATATATATATATATATATATATATATATATATATATATATATGAGATGGGCGCCGGCCTGCCGCGTTGCGGCGGGGCATCGTTTAACGTCGTTGATTATTACACGGTATTTTTTTAAAATAGAGATTAGGACGGTTTTTGTTCTTTGTATTTTGCAAAATAGTTTGCATATATAAAAGTTACACATATTTCAACTATAGCAGTGGTCAATGGCAAAAATGAGTGCCAAAAATCTCTACATGTATACTTCAACCATATCAGGTAAGGCTAAAAAATGAGGCAATCAAAACTTATTTGATTAAATGCTTAGTCCGTCATGTATTTAAAAGTAAATGAAGCTAAACTACCGTTACTTGTTTTAAGACACGTACGGTGTACCCGACTGTTTCACTCTCCAACGCGTCATTCGTCCCGCTCCGTATATCAGGTTGCTTGAAACTTCTCTTCCTCTATACCATGGAAACTGCAAATTCAAAATCTATTAGCAATATGGAAACATAGCAAGTACCTAAGATGTGTCAGGAATGTCAAATGGTACGATTGAGGCAACTCTAACACAACATTCTCAAAAGTTGTCACATTTATTCGCAAACCGCTGATCTCTACAATTGGCCATTGAATAATATTGCTGAGTTTTTTTTATCTAACACAATTGTTCTAGTAACACCCTGAAAAGTTACAACATAATTTGAATATGTATATTTCATAAATCAGATAGATAAAAACCAAACAAATATTGTATCTATAACTTACCAGAAAACTCTTCTTTGTTTGTTTTGATCGCAAATTATCTTGGGCGTGTACTACATACCATAAGTGTATCTTAATCCATAACCAACATCTAATGCAGGATTATTCGGGGTCCATTTTCGCTGGAATGCATCATATGTACCAACAGCAACCCGGCCCCTAAACACACCCCGTGAAGAGACCTTCTAAACATGTCCCGTGAACACACCCACTGAACCAACACATCACCAGCGTATTGTGTAAAAAACCATCTCTCATTTTAATAATTGCCAAAAAAATAGTGGAAAAAAGGGGAAAATATATATACCTAACGATTGGTGTAACACCCCAACCCGAAAAGGGTAAAAGTATCAAAATAAATGGTGTCATATCAGAAACATTCAATAACCAAAGCAACGGAAGTCTTACATACATAACCAAAAGAAATAAGTCAACATGACTTATCGATACAAAAGTTCCCAAATGAAAGTAACCAACAAGAGTACATAAATAATCCAAAATCAAATGATAAGTATCAAATGTCCAAGCTAAGAAGTCTAAGGGTAAGTCCACACATCGCTCTCAATCCCCAAAGCTAAACCCCCGCTCCTAGCTTAGATACCTGCCGCAGGAAAAAGAAAGTGCGGCTGAGCTTAAAAATCCCAGTGAACAGATATATATAAACAGAAGTAAATGATAACGAACGGACAAGGATATAATGTAATGTGCATTGGTGAAAGCATAAGGTATAATCAAGGATGACAAAGTATGAGATAATCTGATATCAAATCAAAGTATCAGGTAAATCAGTAATCAATCAAAGTGTAAGGAAAGTCAGTTATCAAATCCCGAGCCCGAACAAATCATATCACATATCATGGCAACCATAATGGAGGGGAGACCTCCTAAAGTGTGAAGACACGGATTGCACCCATGCACATTCACCGAACATATAATAATCAAAATCATAATCGTAATCATGTCAAATCCATCGAATACAAAACGAACCTAGGATTGCAATCCATACGCCCCCCGAGCAAATAATAACAATCATCATAATAATCATAAAGCGCGCATATCATATAAATGGGGACGGTGTGAGAAATCACTCACCCACACGTGAGTCATGCCCCTGGTGCAGCAATGACACAGCCATGTTACCTTCATGGCTAGGAAACGAACTTGGCTCGGGTGTCAAACTGAAGGGTTCATATGGCATATCATGTCAAAGTCAAATATCTAAGTCATCAAAGAGTCATAATCAAAGTCCAAATACCAAAGGTTCATATCAAAGGTTCAAATGCCAAAGGTTCATATCAAAGGTCAAAGCAAAGGTTTATATCAAAGTTCAAATGCCAAAGGTTTACAAATCTAAGGGTGCTTACTAAAGGTTCAAATAGAGCATAAGTCAAAGAAAGCCATACTAAGAAGGCTCAGATTAAAGTTATCATAATTAAGCCAATATCAAAAGATGGGAACGAATCATGAGAAACCTTAAGAGATAAGGTCAGAATATCTGTACCTTATTCAACAGCAAAAGCAAACAAAGATAGATGGATCACAAGACACAGGATCACTCCCGCTTCACGGAACCTATACGAATTAAATACCAAGTATTACTTTAAGTTCATATGAATTAGATTACTTCTTTTAATATGCTTTCCATTTTTATATAACTTTCTATTTTAGGCAGGTTTCCCGAATTAGCAATTTTCGATATTTAGTAAGTTTTCCGAAATATGATAATTTAATCCTTTAAGGTTAAAATGAACCATTAAAATATTTGAGGTTAAAATGATCAATTTTGGACTCCATCATTATAATTTTATTAACGTATCTTCAACGTTACAATTTAGACCACGACGACCAAAATATTATTATCACATGCATGACTCGTATTTATACTCGACATCTATATCCTTAAAAACACACCTTTTCACATCTTATTAAAATACGTGTGTATATATATATATATATATATATATATATATATATATATATATATATATATATATATATATATATATGAGAAAACTTCAAAATACATCCCTGTGGTTTGGCCAATTTCGCACGATACATCCCTCCCGAAAAAATTGCAACATACACATCCCTCCGTTAGTAAAAGTCAAACACAATACATCCACGAGGACGAACGGTGCAAAGATTGTGTCGTTAAATTGAACACGTGGCAGTTATCTCTTTTTAAGCAAGGGTATTTTAGTCCTTTTAACACCCACACCTACTCACTTACTCTTCTTTTAATACTCTTAAACACAATCTCTTTTCTCACCTTCCATAACTTTTAACTTTTGTATCTATCTTTCAATTTCAAACAACATAACAGATCTTAGAAGGGTACAAAGATAGTGAAATGCAAGCTTCCTAGTTGACATTTGAGACCCATTAACATACTCACATCCCTTCACAGCTTAAAGGTTAGAAAGATTCATTTTTACGCCTTTAGATGATAGAAGACATTAAGAAGATTCAAAAATTATGGTTGCCGACGAGTCTTTCAGATTCAATGAGTGATTGTGTTCACTTTCGTAAGTCACTATAACTACCCCTAAACACAACCCAAAAACACATATCATTATCATCCGCCCCTATGCTATCTCCTCTCACCAAACCAATCTTCTCTACAAGGATAACTCACCCCACAAACAACAATAAGAACATCATTAACACCCTCACCACCACGAGAGTCTCGGTGGTGGGGTGTGGTGACTGCTGAGCACCTACGAGCCCAAACGGACCCTCAAACAACCTCAAACATCAAACGGGGGTGGCTCGTGGGTGCTTTACCGTCGATAACAAGGTGAAAGGAGGTGGTGGTGACTCTCGGTGGTGGTGGTGGTTCACAGTGGTGGCGCGTGGAGTGAGTTAGGGGGCGTGTCGAGAGCTAAAAAGCTCCAGATAGGTTGTGGAGAAGTCGATCTATCGATTGGGAAAAGAAAAAGGGTTGCCGGAAAATTTTCCGGTGGCCGACGCCGGTTTCTGCTGGTGTTCCGGCGAGTGGGTGGCCGGTTATTCAAGAGTGAGAGAGAGAGAGTTATTGAGGTGTGAGTGTGCGTGTGTTTTTATATAAAGAAGGAGAGAGAAATGTAAAATGACTGATATACCCTTACTAACTGCCACGTGTCCAAGTTAACGTCACAATTTTTGCATCGTTCGTCCTTTTGGATGTATAATGTTTGACTTTTACTAACGGAGGGATGTAATTGTCCTAACTTTTTCGAGAGGGATGTATGGTGTCAAATTGAGCAAACCACAGGGATGTATTTTGTAGTTTACTCTATATATATATATATATATATATATATATATATATATATATATATATATATATATATATATGGACTAAATTTGTGTTACTAGCACATGTTTTGAAAAAGAGTTGGTACAGTACATCACATACATGCAACTAAGGTTTTACAAAGCCAATCAAAACCAAAACAACCCATGCCCCTCAAGGTGTAAGACTTAGCGAGACAAGACTAGGAGTCTAGGACCAGGATCATGTGGCAAAACAAAAATAAAGGTGTGCAAGGAAAATAGCAAGCAGCCACCAAAACAAACAAGCACCACTCACCCGCGATCGATATAGTAACATTTTATATTCGCTCACACACGACCACAAACAGCCCATGCACGCTAGTTAAACGAGCCTACGTAGATCAAAAGATAACACATGTTTGGTACACATTCTTTAACAAGATTCATAATTTTATTTTGATATATTCCATTCTTAAAGAACAAAGACCAGGTTATATAATTCTCAAATGCATGCATTTCCCTTTTTTTTTATCTTTTATTATTAAATATATATATATACTTCTTTCACAACAAAATGGAAAAGCATGCATGCAATCTTTTCTCTTCTATTAATATATGTATATCTGATTTTGGGTCCTGTGAGCATGGGTCAAAAACGAACAAGACAGATCCAAAATAATAGGTCATAGATCGATCAGGTACAATGTTTTCTTTATGACTTCGTGCGAAGCTCTTTATTATTTCATGCGACAAAGTTATGATTTCATATGATATTTATGTATACGTATATACACGCGCATGTCTTCTTCCTTTCTTTAGACTTAAATTTCCAGATTTTGATACATATTTTAGAGGTTAAGATGAGTGTCGTAAAGCCGGAATGGAAACGTATATCACCAACAGGTTCGATGCATTCAAAAACAGAAATCAAATATCTACTTTAGTGTTTCAAAAATCATGACTTTATGT
This sequence comes from Artemisia argyi, assembly GCA_030686995.1. Classification (NCBI taxonomy): domain Eukaryota; kingdom Viridiplantae; phylum Streptophyta; class Magnoliopsida; order Asterales; family Asteraceae; genus Artemisia; species Artemisia argyi. Next base: position 138,433,186 of record CM060709.1, on the reverse strand, counting down.
GAGATTCATGTCGTATAATATGTGTCCATTCTTAGCCGATTCGAATAAAACATGATATCAATGATCAAGTGAAGAGAGAAAAGAGCAAGGTTTATGTGATACCTTGATGATGATTGAATGCAAAAGAAAGGCACCAGGAACAAAACCCAAAAACCAAGCCGAATCACAAACAAATACCAACCCTTTCTTGACCTCTTCTCTCGTACAAAATAACAACCCAAAGGTAGAACACCACAACTAGCTCTAGTACCCCTTGTGTTGTTGATGTTCGATCAGGAGAAAAAAAAAAGAACCAGGAGGAAGAAAAGAAATATAGTCCGTACTTTTGAGAAGAGAATTTTAGGTTTAGGGTTTAACAAGGAAGCGAATTGTTTTGTGTGTGAGAAAAGAACCGTATGATATGGGAGGGATATAAGAGAAAACGTGTTTTGTATTTAGGCAAGTATATATTCGATTTTAATGTTACAAGTCAAGGAGATAATATGTGATCTTGACATTAATTTGTGCTTATCCTTTTATTCTCCACATTGGCCGAATTTTTTGTACAAATAATACATAATAATTTCGGTTTCACATTTAGTTCTAGGCAACATTTATTTTATAAAATTTAGTTTAGTTTAGGTTATATTTTATTATATAAAATTTAATTAGGATTTAAATGGTATTCATTATATGTTTTCTTATACTTATTAAGTTTTAACTTAGAGGGGTATTTTAGTCATTTCAAATTTATCGAATTTTAGGGTTTTACAACTCTTCCCCTCTAAAAAAGAGATTTCGTCCGCGAAATCAAAATGAAAAGAAAGCAGAGACATACCAGACTACGAAAAGAAATGAGGATAACTAGTTCGCATAGATTCCTCGGTCTCCCAGGTAGCTTCATGCTCTGGGTGATTCCTCCAATGAATTTTCACAAACGGAATGACCTTGTTTCTCATGACACGCTCTTGCCGATCTAAGATAGCTTCGGGTTCCTCCGGAAGCGACATATCAGGCTGAATCTGATCAAACGGATAAGAAGCCACATGCAAAGGATGATAGTTGTATCCCCTTAGAAGAGATACATGGAAGACATTATTAACATACGATAAGTGCGGAGGTAGAGCTAAACGATAAGAAACTTCTCCAATACGTTCAAGAATTTCAAAAGGTCCAATATATCGAGGACTAAGCTTGCCCTTAATCCCAAAACGCTTTACACCCCGGAACGGCGATACTTTCAGAAATACACGATCTCCAACCTGAAACTCTAAGTCTCGTCGATGCTTATCAGCATAACTCTTCTGTCGAGCACGAGCCTCTTTCAGTTTTTCCTTAGCAATCGCCACTTTCTCATTTGTAATCTCAATAAGTTCAGGACCCTCAATCAAACGCTCACCCACTTCGTTCCAACAAATGGGTGCCCTACATTTCCGTCCATACAGAAGCTCATACGGTGCCGCCTTGATGCTAGCATGCCAACTATTATTGTAGGCAAACTCCACCAAGCACAAATAGTCGTCCCAACTACCAGTCCACTCCAAAGCACAAGCTCTCAACATGTCTTCCAAAGTCTGAATGGTCCTCTCTGACTGACCATCCGTTTGTCGATGAAAGGCTATACTGAACTTAAGACGTGTACCCCAAGCATTATGTAGACCCTTCCAAAAACGAGAAGTAAATCGCGGATCCCTGTCTGAAACGATAGATGTTGGAGTACCATGAAGTCTAATAATCTCCTGCTGAAAAATCTCTGCCAACTTACTAACACGATAATCCATACAAATTGGTAAGAAATGAGCAGACTTGGTTAGCCAATCGACAACCACCCAAATCGCATCATGTCTTTTCCGAGTAAGAGGCAAATCGGTAACGAAGTCCATGGAAATCTCATCCCACTTCCACGTAGGAATATCTAACGGTTGCAGCAAACCACAAGCCCTCTGATGTTCAATCTTGACCTGTTGGCAAGGCATACATCTGGCAACATACAAAGCTACGTCCTGTTTCATGCCATTCTATCAAAAGTGCTGCTTAAGGTCCCTGTACATCTTGGTAGAACCAGGATGAATAGTGAATGGGGAACTATAAGCCTCAATCAAAACAGCCTCATGCAACTCAGGATCATTAGGTACACAAAGTCGATCCTCAAACCATACCACTCCAGAGTCATCTACCCTGAACTCCGACTGCTTACCCTCCTGAACATTTTGAACGACAGCCCAAAGCTCACCATCATCCTTTTGAGCTTCCTTAATCCGTAGTATAAGATTGGACTCGACCTTCATGCTAGCCCAATATCCGTCATAACCTCGCACACAAAGTTCAACATCCAAAATCTCCAAATCATTAAGAATTTGGGGTTCAATCTCAAGACTCGCTATCATACCAGATTTCCTGCTAAGCGCGTCAGCAACAACATTCGCCTTACCCGGGTGGTATTGAATATTAGTGTCATAATCCTTGAGGAGTTCCAACCATCTCCTCTGCCTCATATTGAGCTCCTTCTGAGTGAAAATATATTTGAGGCTCTTATGATCGGTAAATATGTCACACGACTCACCGTACAAATAGTGTCTCCAAATCTTAAGTGCAAAAACAACCGCGGCCAATTCCAAATCATGTGTCGAGTAATTCTTCTCATAAGGATTCAACTGCCTTGAAGCATAAGCAATCACCATTCCATGTTGCATGAGGACACAACCTAAACCCTTCTTAGATGCGTCACTATAAATCTGAAAACCCCCAGATCCAGATGGAAGAGTTAAAATAGGAGCTGACACCAATCTTTGTTTCAACTCTTCAAAGCTCAGCTCAAGTTCCTCCGTCCAAACAAAATTCTCACCCTTCCTCATCAGTTGTGTTAAAGGTAACGCCAACTGTGAGAAACCCTCAACAAACCGTCGATAGTAGCCAGCAAGTCCCAGAAAGCTCCTAACCTCAGTCACAGTAGTAGGTCTTGGCCACTTAGTGATAGCCTCAACCTTAGACGGATCAATGGTGATACCATCCGCCGATACGATATGACCAAGGAAGGCAACTCGGTCCAACCAAAATTCACACTTGGAGAATTTGGCATACAACTTCTGCTGCCTAAGAGTCTCCAAAACAATACGGAGGTGTTGCTCGTGTTCTCCCTCACTCTTTGAATAAACAAGAATATCAACAATGAAGACAATCACAAACTTATCGAGGTACTCGTGAAACACCCGATTCATCAAATCCATAAACACTGCAGGAGCATTTGTCAGACCAAAGGGCATAACCAGAAATTCATAATGACCATATCGAGTTCGAAAAGCAGTTTTTGGAACATCTTGTTCCTTCACACGAAGTTGGTGATAACCGGATCTCAAATCAATCTTCGAAAAGAATTTAGCCCCCTGCAACTGATCAAACAAATCATCGATACACGGAAGAGGATAACGATTACGAATAGTGATGCGGTTCAGCTCACGATAGTCAATACATAAACGCATGCTCCCATCTTTCTTTTTAACAAATAATACAGGAGCACCCCATGGAGATACACTGGGTCGGATGAAGCCATTCTCCAAGAGTTCCTGCAATTGTTCCTTCAACTCCTTTAATTCAATAGGTGCCATACGATACGGAGCTTTAGAGATAGCTTCAGCACCTGGAATCAAATCTATGCTAAACTCAACTTCCCTAGCCGGAGGAAGACTAGGAAGTTCATCGGGAAACACATCAGCAGAATCTCGAACAATAGGAAGACTACTAATACACGGACCTTCCAAAGAGGTATCTTTAATGGATGCCAAAAAGCCTTGGCAACCGTGAGAGATCAAAGTACGGGCTTTCATAGCAGAAATAATCTTAGCAGATTTTAGGGGTTGCGAGCCATGATACACAAAATCAGGATGATGAACATTGCCAAAGATCACATTCCTGGCATGACAGTCAATGGTAGCTCTATGCAAAGACAACCAATCCATACCAAGAATCACATCAAAGTCGAACATATCAATAGGAAGCAAATTTGCTGAACGAACTCGATCATCAAATCGTAGGGGACAGTTTACATATTCATGATCAATAAGCAAACGGTTTTTCATTGGAGTTGAAATGATAACACGATTATTTAGTGGTGTTGGAGTCATATTAAGCTTTTTGGCTAGTGGAACAGATATTATGGAATGTGTGGCACCCGTATCAAATAAAGCATAAACAGTAAGATCGCCAATGTAAAGAATGACGGTAATAGTACCTGGGGACTTGGCTGCTTGGTCACGAGTGGTAGCATAAACCCGACCCGTAGTAGGAGGTCTAGCAGAGTCCACTGGTACAATCTGCTTCTTCTTCTCATGAGGACAATCCCTCACTTTATGATCAGTAGCCCCACAAGTAAAACATCCCCCAGTAGCTTTATAGCAAACACCCGGATGAGGCTTTCCACAGGTAGAACAAAGTGGTGGAGGAGGTAAGGTCTCAGTCGGCCTCCTCTGACTAGAAGTACCTGTAGATCGACCCTGCTGATAACCCCGAGTCGACTGATCCCAATACTGTCGCTGATTGTTACCTTGACCCTGACGGTCATTCCCATTCCTACTAGTAACCCTCTGATCCTGACGCTTGTAATCATAGTTTCTACTAGTCTGATTCCGCTGGTCGTAACCCCTGTCCATCTGTCCCCTCGAGTCATGACCCCTACCAGAATATCCGTTGTTATCATTACCCTGAACTCTAGGATGAATCCGGTCACCGTCACGGTTACGTTTGTTGTAGCCAGAACCCTCATGGAAAATCTCAATGTTGCGGGCTGCGTCATTCACAGCTGACACATCCGCGAACTCAGTGTTAAGGAGACGGTCTAATACCCACCTCTTCAGTCCCCATTTAAAATGCTTAGCCTGACGGCTAGCATCTCCAGCAATAGGTCCAACAAAACTGGCCAATCTTACGAACCGCTGCATGTATTCCCCCGAATTTTCATTCTCATACTGATGGATGGTATTATATTCTCGTTCAAACCGCTGTTGTTCAGAATAAGGAAAGTACCGCTTATAGAAGGTGTCGCGGAACTCGGCCCAAGTACAAGTAGTCATATAAACATCCCCACCTTTCGCCTGCTTATGCGCTTTCCACTAGTTCAGCGCATCGCCTTCTAACTTAAAAGCAGCCAAACGAGCTTTAAACTCGTCACCGCACCCCAACACTTCAAAAATTTTCTCCATGTGTGTAATTCAGTCCTCTGCCTCCTTAGGAGAGGTAGCCGAACTGAACGACAAGGGCTTGAGCTTACTAAAACTCTCAAGCCAACCATGAATAGTGGTGGGTCGACCACCAGCACCAGCGCCTCCAGAAGAGCCCGCTCCATTACGGACGTCGTTAATGATCCGCGAAATCACCTCATTGGCGTTAAGACCCGGTAACATGTTCGCTATAGCAGCAGCAACCATAGCTTCCAAATTAGAGATCTCAACATCCCCATCATGTTGTCCATCGGGATGTCCGTCGGGATGTCCGTTACGGCGAGTGTTAACCATCTGAATGATTAATAAAGCGATTAGCAAGAGCACATAAAGATGAAGTACGAAAGGAAAAGTACTCAGAAGGAAACCTAGTGTCTACCCAATCCTCACAGGTCATAGCCTAAGCTCTAAGGGTTTCAGAACCTGGCTCTGATACCATAAATTGTAACACCCCAACCCGACAAGGGTAAAAGTATCACAATAAATGGTGTCATATCAGAAACATTCAATAACCAAAGCAACAGAAGTCTTACATACATAACCAAAAGAAATAAGTCAACATGACTTATCAATACAAAAGTTCCCAAATGAAAGTAACCAACAAGAGTACATAAATACGTAGTAATCCAAAATCAAATGATAAGTATCAAATGTCCAAGCTAAGAATTCTAAGGGTAAGTCCACACATCGCTCTCAATCCCCAAAGCTAAACCCCCGCTCCTAGCTTAGATACCTGCCGCAGGAAAAAGAAAGTGCGGCTGAGCTTAAAAATCCCAGTGAACAGATATATATAAACAGAAGTAAATGATAATGAACGAACAAGGATATAATGTAAGGTGCATTGGTGAAAGCATAAGGTATAATCAAGGATGGCAAACTATGAGATAATCTGATATCAAATCAAAGTATAAGGTAAATCAGTAATCAAACAAAGTGTAAGGAAAGTCAGTTATCAAATCCCGAGCCCGAACAAATCATATCACATATCATGGCAACCATAGGGGAGACCTCCTAAATTGTAAAGACACGGATTGCACCCATGCACATTCACCGAACATATAATAATCAAAATCATAATCATAATCATGTCAAATCCCTCGAATACAAAACGAACCTAGGATTGCAATCCATACGCCCCCCGAGCAAATAATAACAATCATCATAATAATCATAAAGCGCGCATATCATATAAATGGGGACGGTGTGAGAAATCACACACCCACACGTGAGTCATGCCACTGGTGAATCAATGACACGGCCATGTTACCTTCATGGCTAGGAAACGAACTTGGCTCGGGTGTCAAACTGAAGGGTTCATATGGCATATCATGTCAAAGTCAAATATCTAAGTCATCAAAGAGTCATAATCAAAGTCCAAATACCAAAGGTTCATATCAAAGGTTCAAATTCCAAAGGTTCATATCAAAGGTCAAAGCAAAGGTTTATATCAATGTTCAAATGCCAAAGGTTCACAAATCTAAGAGTGCTTAGCAAAGGTTCAAATAGAGCATAAGTCAAAGAAAGCCATACTAAGAAGGCTCAGATTAAAGATATCATAATTAAGCCAATATCAAAAGATGAGAACGAATCATGAGAAATCTTAAGAGATAAGGTCAGAATATCTGTACCTTATTCAACAGCAAAAGCAAACAAAGATAGATGGATCACAAGACACAGGATCACTCCCGCTTCACGGAACCTATACGAATTAAATACCAAGTATTACTTTAAGTTCATATGAATTAGATTACTTCTTTTAATATGCTTTCCATTTTTATATAACTTTCTATTTTAGGCAGGTTTCCCGAATTAACAATTTTCGATATTTGGTAAGTTTTCCGAAATATGATAATTTAATCATTTAAGGTTAAAATGAACCATTAAAATATTTGAGGTTAAAATGATCAATATAATAGTTTAGGGTTGATTTATCAATTAAAAAAATTATTTTAAACCTTATTTTAATAATTTAATATTAAGATAATAATTTTGGACTCCATCATTATAATTTTATTAACGTATCTTCAACGTTACAATTTAGACCACGACGACCAAAATATTATTATCACATGCATGACTCGTATTTATACTCGACACCTATATCCTTAAAAATACACCTTTTCACATCTTATTAAAATACGTGTGTATATATATATATATATATATATATATATATATATATATATATATATATATATATATATATATATATATATATATATATATATATATATATATATATATGGACTAAATTTGTGTTACTAGCACATGTTTTGAAAACGAGTTGGTACAGTACATCACATACATGCAACTAAGGTTTTACAAAGCCAATCAAAACCAAAACAACCCATGCCCCTCTCGGTGTAAGACTTAGCGAGACAAGACTAGGACCAGGATCATGTGGCGAAACAAAAATAAAGGTGTGCAAGGAAAATAGCAAGCAGCCACCAAAACAAACAAGCACCACTCACCCGCGATCGATATAGTAACATGTAAACTTCACATTTTATATTCGCTCACACACGACCACAAACAGCCCATGCACGCTAGTTAAACGAGCCTATGTAGATCAAAAAGATAACACATGTTTGGTACGCATTCTTTAACAAGATTCATAATTTTATTTTGATATATTCCATTCTTAAAGAACAAAGACCAGGTTATATAATTCTCAAATGCATGCATTTCCCTTTTTTTTTTATCTTTTATTATTAAATATATATATATATATATATATATATATATATATATATATATATATATATATATATATATATATATATATATATATATACTTCTTTCACAACAAAATGGACAAGCATGCATGCAATCTTTTCTCTTCTATTAATATATGTATAACTGATTTTGGGTCCTGTGAGCATGGGTCAAAAACGAACAAGACAGATCCAAAATAATAGGTCATAGATCGATCAGGTACAATGTTTTCTTTATGACTTCGTGCGAAGCTCTTTATTATTTCATGCGACGAAGTTATGATTTCATATGATATTTATGTATACGTATACTAGTTATAATACCAGTGCACGCACGGGGTTTTAACATAAAATTTTAATTACATATTACCATAATATGTTACTCTTTTTTTTTTGAACTTATTCCATAAAATTAAATTGTGCATAATAATTATTATTATTTATTCCGCATAATTGTTTGAACCAAATGAGCTAAAGAAATTAACTCTAGATGATTTATACCGTTTCTTCATTATGCGTTTAAAAAAGTTATTTTTACGACATATTCGGAGCCTAGACATGAACAAAATCTAACGAAAATAGTGAATAAATGCAAATATATATCAATGACAATGATTTCAATAATCCAAAAAGACAAATAAATGCAAATATATATCAATGACAATGATTTGAATAATCCAAAAAGATGTAATATGATATTTTGTTCTAAATGTCAACAATCAAATTGGCAACCCAAAACACCCTCTAAAATTGTAGTTTTGTAACAAACTCAAACGCCCATAAATGCTACAGCAGCCATACCCAAACACCCCTTAAAAATTTTGGTTCCGCATCATATTCAAACACCCTAAATACAGCAACATCCATACCCAAAAGCTCCTTTAAAAGTGCATTTTACAGTAGCCCAAACACCCTTTAAAGTTCAGTTTTTCTGCACCCCCAAACACCCCTAAAAACAGCAATAGACATACACAAGCACCCCTAAAAAACTCCCTTAAAAGTGTAGTTTTTCAGCACACCCAACCACCCCTAAAAACAGCATTAGACATACACACACACCTCTTAAAAACTTCAGTTTGCAGCAGCCCAAACACCCCTTAAAAGTTCAGTTTTGCAGCACACTTTAACACACCTAAGAAGAGCAGTACACATGCATAAACACCCTTTTATAATTGCAATAGACATACACTTACGAAATCTATATCGACCCATGATGGATATGGTGCTGTAATCCCATCTAATGTACCATGTGTCGTTATATCAATATCAATAAAATGAAAATCAATGAATGGTGGCCGATATAGATTTTGTTTTTAACCTTGTTAATTCTGAGTGTGCATGGAAATATTATATTCAGAAGTCAAGATTATTATTGAAAAAATACAAAGTCTAGAATCATTTTGGCACATTAACTATTTATAAAGACTCAAGTTTGTTTGAAAAATAAAAAATGAGAGGTGCTTAGGACCCATCCTGACCGATACAAAATTATTAACCATTTTGACTCATAACCTTACCCGGCCTGACCCGACCGAACATCGTTCCAGCTTTGTTAGATGTTAACAGAAATTAAAAATTCTAATTCTCTTTACCAGTTCATCTAAGATGACCAACTAATCATCATTTTATCATAATCTACCATAATGAGTTAACTTGAATAGTACAGAGTATCCTCAGTGTTTACCCTACTTATAACGTACTATGTATATTTATAAAATAAGAACCAACCTATTTATATAGTGCTTCTTTTAGTCTATAATAAACAAATAAGTATGCTTTAGAGAGCATTTGTTATTTCTTATCTGCAATAAAAGAATCAGTAATCCATATATACACTTATAACCAATCTAAAGAACCTCTAAATCAATATTAACCGCCTAACCGAATAGCAAACATGGAAGTCAACAAATTATGTAAGTTTTAATTAGACAAACACAGTTTGAGTGATTAAAAAGCTTGAAAATAAAATATTTAAATTTTTATTGACCTCAGTAAAATCGCTGATTCCGCCAAGTTCTTGTCAAAACAGAGACAAACTAAAATCGGTTAACTTTATCATGAAGATTGAAACAGCATAAGACTCCATGGTCAATAACAAATCATACATTTATCGTAAAACGAACATTAACTTGAATGGCACATACATTTATCGTAAGCATAAGACCTATATGTTTCGTACTGCATAAGCAATAAGTTAACAATCAAGGTCTAAAATTAAGGTGTTTATCCCCCAAAGTTTTGAGGTCCAAATACTTCTATGGACGTGTGTGTATTTTTGGGTGTTTGTGAATTTGTTTTGAATAGGATTTTGAATTCTAGAGTGCAACAACAAATAGCACGATAAATAGTCATTGGCATGTAAATAAAAGGCATTTCCTCGAGAAGTTAACAAAAGTAAAATCAGGGGAACTTCTATTTCAGTTAAAGAAACACTATTGATAGCCATAAGAGCTTTTAAAATCTGATTAGCATGTTCACGCTTATGGCTTAACTATTTTCATGTATCTTCTTGTAGGTACCCACTAATTACCTTCCTGGATACCAGAACATAAGAATACATGCCTTAGAATATAAAGTTTGGGTGACTTACAACGTGGTTTGACTCATTTGACCTGTACTACCTTTATTTATTTATTTATTTATTTTTTATCCTTTTGATCCATTAGACAGCAGTACAATAATAACCTGGCACCTTTAAACAACAACAACCAAACACCCCTGTAGTCATCAGTAAAAACAAAAAAATTTCTTGTAGATTCAAGTTGACCTGATAACATGAATAAAACCCTATAAAAACCTATAAGATAAAATGAATTTAGATAATTAGAGCATTAACTCCTTAGCCGTAGGAGTGTAGGACGATCTTCAGGCTCATATGAAAACATTTTGCCACCTATTTGCCAAGTATTATTATGCCCATAAAAGATACCACTGTTGTGTTTAGAAACAGAAAGCTGCTTGACTTTTTTCACGTAAATCTAATAGAACATAATCTGTAGTTAGCTTTATGTGTAATTTTATTGTGATATATATGACTCAATTAACTTGATTCTGACTCTACCTAAATAACCCCAAATCATTAAATCAAGAAGTGTCAATTTCTTTTACAGCTATAGCTATTTATTCAAGAATAATCTAATTATTTGTCAAATATTCTCCCAGTTCAAATTGTGACACAACGAAAACTAACCTGTTTCAACCCAAGCATGATGCTATTAAGCAGGAGTTCATGTTAAATACAGGAAAAGAAAGTGCTTACCTGTTATATATTCTTAGTTGGGTCATTTTTGAGTGAGCTTTACCCTCCATTGCGTTGCAAGATTGCAAAAAGAATAAAAGAGCACAAAAGTAGAGGTTGCAACGTCGATCCATTTATACGTAAAGAAGTTGACTTGGGCTGTAATATTTTCCTATAAGGTCAAAAAGTAAAACTTTAGGCCCACATACAATAAGGCAGAGTTAGCTAAGTAATAAATAAGCTTTTATCACATATATTTTGTAGTGATCATTAGCTGCAAAACCTCAGCTCATTTTCTTTTGTTGATTAGATACATGTTGCTCATACATGAGAATATGATATACACATATTTTTACTTGAATAATGAAACAAATATCTAAAACCATAATATAATTTATATCGTATACCACTTATCACAAACCAAATTCTTCCGAAATTACAATCCTTCCAACGGGTTGTGAAAAGACCTGTTTGTTTTGTCTCACTGTTTTTCATATCCAGTTTTCAAAAACTTTCCATTCATATGTGTTGTTCTTCACAAATAGGTCTTTAAGTTTGCGTTTATTTGGTCGAATTGTAGGCAATTTTCCTCCACCATAATATACACTATATCCTGATACAAAAGATGACAGTTGACTTCTTGCATCGGTCATCACAAATACATTAGCTGCTATAGAGGTTATATTCGAGTATTGGTAAATGCAAAAAGTGCATAGAGTTATATAATACTATACTTGTGTTTAGATACTCTTTAGTAACATATTAGGAAACATTGTCATTAAAGCAATCAGCGTTGATTTTCAACAATAAATATTCGAAACTGGGAAAAATATCCGAGTGGCACGCTTGAAACCAAGGCCAGCAAGCATAAACTGACATAGACCTGCTTCAAGTCTTTCTAATAAGGGTATCCTGAAACCAAAGCAAACTTTAACCTCAAAAATAGACCATCATACAGATAAAACAGCAGGGAAAATCATGCAAAACCATTAATAACATGAAGAATCCTAAAAAATTCATTATCAAACACCTTAGATCCATTTCCTACGACACAATAGATAACTACATTTATACTTGCAACCAACTATGTTACAACTATTTATGTTAAAAGCACACTGACTACATACATAAATTATGAACTGAAAACTTAAGGTTCTTCCAAAGATAAGTCATATTGACATTAACAAAAACACCAATTAATATGTCTCTCCTTGATGTCCATCACAGTTCATTGAACATGTTCGGATATTGAACCCAAAATATTATAATAAATGCCCACTGTTGCTATAACATGATTTAGGCTTGATCCTAGTGTTGGATATGTGATAGCAACGAACTAAATCATTCTTTCAATTGGTCACCGTAATATTTCAGAATTAATTTATTGTTCTTTCAATCGTTTTGACTTTTTTTAGGGTTGGGAAAGTGGGTTAGAAGAGAAGAATGAAAAACCAATTCTTATGTGGATTGAAATTTGGGACTGTGTTAATTTCTTTCGAAAATTTTATATTTGACCCCTAGTCTTTTGAAATTAGCCCCGCCAGTTATTAAGTTTATTTTCTCACAAAATTGACACGTTGATTTTTATACACAATTTGTTTGAAAAACGAAATTAAGTATTGTTTGACCAAATTGGATTCAATTTTGACTTTTTATTACCCAATCACGTCGCTCGATTTCGCCTACGTGTCAAAATCAAACTCTCCTATTGGTTTAATTTTTTTTTCAATGAGAAAGGATTTTCAAAAAAACTCAGAAATGATGTAATTCTTTTATTATATAAAAGATACACGCGCATGTCTTCTTCCTTTCTTTAGACTTAAATTTCCAGATTTTGATACATATTTTAGAGGTTAAGATGAGTGTCGTAAAGCCGGAACGGAAACGTATATCACCAACAGGTTCGATGCATTCAAAAACAGAAATCAAATATCTACTTTAGTGTTTCAAAAATCATGACTTTATGTGAGATTCGTGTCGTATAATATGTGTCCATTCTCATAGGCGCAGCTTCTAAGGGGCGGGGGGCGGCCGACCCCCCGAAATTTTTTTTGCGATGTAGGGGTATATAGTTTTCGTGTAGAAAAATTTCGGTATTTTCGGTTTCACCCCCCAATTTAATTCGGTTTCGACCCCCCATAGTGTTAGGAAAAAAAAATTTAGATCCCGACCCCCCACTCGAAATTTTCAAGCTTCGCCACTGGACCATTCTTAGCCGATTCGAATAAAACTTAATAAAACATGATATCAATGATCAAGTGAGGAGAGAAAAGAGCAAGGTTTATGTGATACCTTGATGATGATTGAATGCAAAAGAAAGGCACCAGGAACAAAACCTAAAAACCAAGCCGAATCACAAGCAAATACCAACCCTTTCTTGACCTCTTCTCTCGTACAAAATAACAACCCAAAGGTAGAACACCACAACTAGCTCTAGTACCCCTTCTGTTGTTGCTGTTCGATCAGGAGGAAAAAAAAAAAAAAAAAGAACCAGGAGGAAGAAAAGAAATATAGTCCGTACTTTTGAGAAGAAAATTTCAGGTTTAGGGTTTAACAAGGAAGCGAATTGTTTTGTGTGTGAGAAAAGAATCGTATGATATGGGAGGGATATGAGAGAAAACGTGTTTTGTATTTAGGCAAGTATATATTCGGTCTTAATGTTACAAGTCAAGGAGATAATATGTGATCTTGACATTAATTTGTGCTTATCCCTTTATTCTCCACATTGGCCGAATTTTTTGTACAAATAATACATAATAATTTCGGTTTCACATTTAGTTCTAGGCAACATTTATTTTATAAAATTTAGTTTAGTTTAGGTTATATTTTATTATATAAAATTTAGTTAGGATTTAAATGGTATTCATTATATGTTTTCTTATACTTATTAAGTTTTAACTTAGAGGGGTATTTTAGTCATTTCAAATTTATCGAATTTTACAGTTTTACAATTGGCCTCTCATAATCAATCTCATCATTCTTTGCATCTTCATCTTCATCTCCCTTTCGCATTATCCACTCCCGTAAAAACGGCCTCAAAACGCAGTAAGCAAAATTTCCAAAACCCATTTGAATACAATCAGAATCCATATGAAAAACATAAAATAAAAGTGAGAAATCAATCAAAATAAACACCTAGACAGCAACCATAGCTCTGCCATTGACTTATACAAAGTCAAAAGAAATTACCATGTTCAGTCAAAACCGAATTTCGGGCCTGATATAGGTCATTATCTTCACTTTGACCCGAGTTTTGGTCACCGATAACTTTCCCAAACCGCACACACTCTTTCCATCCCCATGTATAAACTTCCCCCGCCACTGCAAACAAAACGTAAACCTCATTTGCAGGACAACACACAAAACCCTGAATTTCCTATCCGACAAAATTAAATATAATTAAACATAAAACCATTAGATACCAACTTGATTAAACCCCAACTTCAATAACCCTCTTAACAATAACAATATCCGAAACTAAAAGAAAATAAAGAAAACTCTTGTCAAACTTTTTATAAACACATACCTGCAACTCGTAAATCCTTCCGACTGTAACATAAACAAACCCACTTCCCAATTCGCCTTCTAGTTTAAAGACGCCATCTTCTGTATCTCTTTTTTTTTCTTAAAGCCTGTGTCTAGAACATGAGATTGTTCTAGCTTGGTATACTTTTTTCGCAAGAGCTAAGGATCCGCTGCTACCTGTTGCTGTAAATTGGATGAACAATGTATGAAAAAAAGATGGAGGACTCTAGATTTGTGTGGTGAATAGGCGGTGACAGGTTCCAGAAATTTCTTTGGAGGAAGATTAACGGATTGGGGATTAATGGATAAGACCCTGCGGATCATGTTGGACCATGGTGTATGAGACATCCAAAAAAAAGAGGATGGCCCATGCGTAGATGGCATCGAAACGACGTAGTATCTGATTCAATTTAATATATATATATATATATATATATATATATATATATATATATATATATATATATATATATATATATATATATATACACACACACACGTATGACAAAAGTTGCCTAATGCTTAAATTAGCAACTCTAACATCTACAATTGGTCGAAGGTGCCACATGGAACCTTAACTCACTTAGGTGGTAGAATCGACTTTCAGAATTTTAGGAGGGATTTAAATATGGAACTTATTACGCATATCTATTCCTTTGGTTATATATATATATATATATATATATATATATATATATATATATATATATATATATATATATATATATATAGTTTTGCTAATGATATCCCTTAGGGTTGTCGTTAAGAGAATGAGTTTTATTAGAAAGTCATATATAAATCACTATAATTGGATGTTAATCTCGAAAAACATGGTTACAATCCTTAAAAATTTGGATGCACAATAAACATTTGATTCTGATTCTATGATTTCATTTCTAACATTAAATTGTTGTAAAAAGATACCTCTTAACTACAACCCTACGCCTCCTCCTTCTCAAAACCCTAATGTCACTATTATTGTCTATGATCTTCATGCATGATGGGTTGTTTAAAGCATGATTTAGGGTTTTTATGTTTGGACGACAAAAAAAGGTACGCTTCCTTTTTCTCAAAATCCTAATAATAAATTTGTGTGTGTTTTTTTTTTTTTTTTTTTTTTTTTTTTTTTTTTTTTTTTTTTTAATTTATTATTATTATTTTTTTAATATTGTGTATGCATATGTTGTTGTTTCTGTAGCCTTTTTCCTAAAACTACATGTAAGTCTCTTTAGAACTCATAATATTCAGTTTGATTGCGTCGAAACTAGTTGTTACACTCATATAAATTCTGTGTTTGTGTTTGTGTTTGTGTGTTTGCAGAATCAACATGTTAGAAAATCGGTTTATATTATTTAGTTATTGTATTATAACACAATCTCTGCCATATATAGTTTATCACAAGCCTATGTTCAATGTTAATCTCATAACTCGATCATTCACTACAAAAAAAAAGTTCATTTTTTCACACTTAATGTTCACACTTTTAAAAAGTGTGTAAAATTTAATTAGTTTATTAACACTTAATAATGTGTAAAAATTTGTTACATTAATAAGTGTAGTAAAAAATTGTAAAATAATAGATTTTTCACACTTATAGCTGTTTCAAAAAAAGTTCACACTTTTAAGTGTGGAGAAATCTAAAAAATGTCCACACTTATAGGTGTGGATGTTATTTTGTAACACCCAAATTCTCTACACTTGCTCAAAGTGTGGAGAATTAAAATCTCCACACTTCCTCAAAGTGTGAAGAATTTAGATATTAAAAATAAAAGTGTGGAGAAATTTTTTAATTCTTCACACTTAAAAGTGTGAACTTTTTTTTTACTCAATTATGAAGGAAGAACATCTATTGCTTTACAATTTTTTTTCACACTTATTAATGTAATCAATTTTTACACATTATTAAGTGTTAATAAAGTAATAAAATTTTACACACTTTTAAAAAGTGTAGAAATAAAAGTGTTAGGAATCAACTAATTTTTTGTAGTGATTATACAATTACAGATGATCAAACCCTAATATCACTGTTATTGTCTATTCTCTATGACCTCTTCATGCAGGATGAGTTGTTTAAAGGAGGATGTACGGTTAAGAAAACCTCATAAGCCATTCTTCTGCAAGATCACAATGCATCAACAACTATGCTAGTACGTACCACTACCACATGGTGGCTGTTACAATAAAGCACAAAAGAATACTACTACTAAAGATGGTATATTATTTGTGGTCTTTGAAAAAGCAAAAGTAGTTAAAAAAAACAAGAAAAAAAGGCAATAATGAAAGAAAAAGACAAAGAAATAAATATATATCTGTATATCTGTTTCCGGATTTTAAAACAAATAGATCTTCTCGTCGCGTAAACCAAATTCCGGCCCATGTTATTCCTTTTTTTTACCATCCGTAGGAATATTATTTATGACTTATTTATTTATTATTATTATTGCTATTGGTATTGCTCTTTGTTATTCTCATTTTATATTAGATTAGATCTTGCTAAAACATTCTTAGAAGAATAACTTCCTTATATGTGATCTATTAATTAATTTGTTAGTAGAATTTATATGTGATCTAGTTGGTGTTCTTAACAAAAATACTCCCTAATTAAAAATACCCAAATGCTCCCAAACCACACCCAAACCCAAACGCACCCACCACCATATCCACCTCCGCCCCCGTCCCACTACCCCCCACCACCACCTCCACCTCCGCCCCTGCCCCTGCCCCACTCTTCATTACAAAAAACACCTGATCACCTTGATGTTTCCAATAACACCTTACCAGTCAACAATCTAAGAAAGCAACCAGAAGCAAGGGAGTTTTTCGGAAATAATAATGGACAATCAGATGGGATCTCAACATTGTATTTAGGTAACTTGGCTGTCAACGCAAACCCTCAGGTAATCTCGAATTATTTCAGACGATTTGGTTGGCTTCAAGGAATTTCGTGGAAACAAGATAGAAATTTTGCATTTGTTAAATTTGCTACTTACAATCAAGCTAATGAAGCTTTATATTCAATGAATGGTAAAAACATTTTGGGCAGAAATGTTAACGTAAAGCTTGCTAAACATGATATGTGGTCGAAATACAGAATTCCACATGTGCAGAAATACAACCACAAATCACTTGAGAATGCTAAATCCATTGATATTACGTTACACATTCATCAAGAAGCACAAAAAGGTTTGAGTATGAGTGCCATGATAATTGATAAGGAATGCATAACTCCTTCAAAGGTAAGTCGCTGGTTGAAAAATCAGCATGTGAAAGTAGACAAATGTACTCAATGGGGTCATCATGGAGTTATTGTAAGATGCAAAGATGTGGTTAGCTTCAATAGATTGATTCAAGGTTCCTACACCTCTGAAGATGGAATTTTAAAAATTCAATCAATGAGTGATAGGGCTGGTAAATATTCCAGATTTGTTTGGCTTGAAATCAAAGGTATACCTTTCGAATGGTCTTCACTGGAAAGTATTCGTTCGGTTGCTAAATCATGGGGCGATGTATTATATGTGGATAAAGATTCATCTGAATTAAAGAAAGCAGGTTCATTATATTGTTTCACCGAGGTAAACAATCCTGGTCATTTTCAACAGTTTTGTTATGCAAAAATTTCAAATGAGAAACTTGTTCCTATTTGGGTGACTGAGATCGAGTATGTTCCTAGCTTTAAGAATGATAATGACTGGTCTCAGTTAGAGGTGTTAGATACTCGGACTCCACAGGAATTACATGCTTCTCAGACAACGGGTGGTCAACAACAAAGTCTTGAAACAACGGATCAAACTTCTTTAGCGACATCGAAACAAGTTAACAAGGATGTGGTTTATCAGTTGGAGCCAATAATAAAACAAAATTTGAATTCAAATTTAAATTTTGTTACTGAAGCGGGAATATCTTCTACAGACAATCTTCATACAGCTATGGCTAGTGGTCCTTTTACAGCTGAAAATTCTGAAGTTTCCCAATTGATAAATAGACAAAGTAGCTTTTATATTGATGTGTACCAAAGAATGAAAGAATCTCTTTTTCACGAAGGTCAAGGTCCAACTTGTAGCCCCATAAAGAATAACAATTGCAACTATTATCCATCAGATAATGTGTGCAAGGAAACAATTCCTCAAGATACAACTTGTATATCACAAGGTACAAGTTTGGCAGATTCACCTTCTCATGAAGCTGAAAAAACTAAAGAAGCTACAAATGATTGCATACAAGAAAATCGGAAGATTCATGACATATCAGTTGAACCTGAAATCCCTGATCAAGAGGTTACTGTAATTTCGGCAATTACAGACCAAGTTCAACAAAGTGCATGCAATCAAGATAAAGAAAATTGCCAACAACTTCTTATACCTTTATCCTCTAACCACGAAACAAGTAGTGATGAATGTGAACAAGATGAATGTCACAAAGAATGCCAAGGTTTCAAGAACACTATCAAGGCTAATAGAGAGAGAAAGTTAAAAGATAAAGAAAAAGTTTCTGGTAAGAATAACACAACAATGAAGTCAAAGAAAGCAGAAAAAGGCAGATCTAAGAATGGGCTCTTAAGAAATAAAGATCTTCGGGACCCTGGTGTAGCTGATTGGTCCGTAGAAGCTTCGAACTCAAACATTCATGTTGTTTCAGTAGGGAGAAAGTCGAAAGGGTCGATCATCGGCAGTCAAAACAAGATACTGGAAGACCATGCTTACAATGATTTTATGCACGACATGAGAGAATACGAGAAAGAGGCACATAACCCTTAAATTGATGATCCTATCCTGGATTAGTCATGGGTAGGGATTTAATCCAAGGGTTTCACAGTAGGTAAAGTGGCATGGAAACACCAAGTTGTTTGGAAGTGTTTGAGGTTCGCGAGTCTGTTATCGTTGTTTTTGGCCAGGGGTAGAGTTGCATGGGGTAATTTTGCCTGCTGAAAGAACATCAGTGGGTAATGGGTTTAGTTTTTTATTTGGAAGCAAGTTTCTTTTTCTCAAATATTTGCATCGGGTGAACTTTTTTGGGTAGTTTCAGAGAAGTGCTCACGAAGTCTTTGATTTTTTCAACAGTTTTCTTGCATGATAAAAGTTTCAATTTAAGATGCAGTTTAGAGTGGTGGATGTGTCTTCCTTGTGGACGGGCCCTTTGAAGTGCTCTTGGTCGTTTATGTTTCTTGGGGTAGTTTGTTCAAGTGATAATCATTTCTTGGGTATTGCCAATTTAAGTTTCAGTTTTTGTTCAAGTATGCATTGAAGTTTTGCCGCCAAGCTTTCACAACATATGGAATTTTTGGTTCTTATGCCATTTGGTTTTTGGCTGGCTAGTTTTGTAGAGATCATTGATATGTTTTTTGGTCGATCGGTCCAAAGCACTATGTTTTGTCAAGCTTTTAGCGTTTCAATGGGCAGTTGAGCAAGAAGTTTGTCATGATTCTCAATTTCACATTTGGATTGTTCAACCTTGGATTCTTCATTGATTGTTTAGTTAGTTGCATCAAGGTGTAGTTAGTATTGTTGTTGAGATAGTTTTTGTGGTCAAATATTGTAATTTGTACTTCAACATTGTTGAAGCTTCAGTTATCTATATATCTTCTGTTTTGCCAAAAAAAAAAAAAAAAAAAACTGTATGTATACTATATCTAACTCATTATTAAGTAGCTTTTGCATTTATGTTATTTCTCTGAGGTTTTTGTCTGTTATTACCATCTCATCGGCGTTTTTATGAGTATTTTACAATATTTCAGGAGTGCATAGTAATTTTCGTTTAATACCATTTTTCACTTACATTTGATGATATCTGAGCGCGGCCGGTAAGCTTTTTAGGAATCGAGTGATTGATGACGTTAAGCTTTAAAAGGAAAATTTAATATTACTGTATACATTACCTTATGAGCCTAAGAGCCTTCAAATAGGAACTTTGCAGTTATGTTAATAGAGTGACGACAAAGGTACTAAAAGCAAGAGGTATGGCTCGTCACACGAGCTCGTTATTCCTACGTGGAGGCTCGTTGAGCTCGTTGTGCCTCGCCACGACACCGTGAGGGCCACGTTGAGGCTCGCCGTTGGAAGGCTCGTCACGCAGACGACGAGCAAGTTTCACTGACACATGCTGCTTTTTCTCAGATCTTGTTTTCTTTTTTTTTTTTTTTTTTTTTTTTTCCGAACGAGCAAATGATGGTGTTTGTGTTGCGTTTTTTTTCTCAGATCTTGGGAAGAAGAAGACCAACTTGTGGTGTTGGTGTTGGGTTTTTTTGGTAAATAACATTTTAATTTAGGTAAATAACATTTTAATTTTTCCTTTTTTTTTTAATTTAGGTAAATAGCATTTTAATCATTTTTTTTTTCTTTTCGTATTGTAATTTTAAAATTTGATGAAATAAATTTAGTTTGATGTAGTATTTTTAATTTGTGTAAAATAAATTTAATTTATTTAGTGAAATAAATAAAAAAATAAAGGTGTAAGTGGTGGGCCCAAAATGAGTAAGTTGAGGTTAGTTATGAGTGAGGGGGGTTATTTGAGGTTAGTTGTGAAGAGGTGTTGGAGTGATGTGGCACCTGTGGGCCCCAATCACCACACCTCTCACTCTAATAACCATCAACCATAGCTTTGCATACACATCATAGCATTGAATGAAGCTACATACAACATTGCTCGTGAAAAGTCTAATGAAGAACACGATCCAATCATGTTATGTTTTGTGTTTGTAATAAGAGTAGAGCCTGAGTACTTGAAGTTGTCTTTGGAAATCTGTCTATAGTACTCCGTAATACTCTGTATGACCAATTCAGCAAGAAATTAAAGTTTTGTGTGTATGGCACTATGGCTAATTCTTCATGCTTACTTTCGCTATTTCGTTACAAGTTTTTAAACAGATCCCGTATTATGTGATTGCTATTCTTCATTAACACTAAGAACCAAGTTTGACGTCGCATGTATTTTTTTGTCAAAGCTAATTGCCGACTCAGCCGCCACTGATTCTTAGCTTTCAGAATGGCTACAATGGGAGACATAGGGTAACATTCTATGACATCTGCTCTTAATGTAGTATTCATATGTTAGTGCTTAATAAATGATTCTAGAACATTTTGTTGCACCATCTAGTGCAAGCTAAATATAACGAAATCATAAGTATAGAACCAAATAGTTTGATGTACCTTACGAATACTTATAAGGACAGAACCCACAACATGATAATGGTTAAAGAGTCATTAATACAGGTTCGGGACAGCCAGAAAGTGATGTGAACGCACCAGCAAAGAACAAAAACGCAGCAGCAAAGATCCAAACGACAAACCAAAGTGAAACTTGAACCGTACGGGAAGCCAATTCCCTGTCCTTTTAAAGAACGTTCGGCACCCCGTAAAGTTGCTGGAGTCTATGAGCCAAGGCACTCCAGGATTGATACAGTTCACACAAGCAAACGTCGAATAGCAACAACTCGAGTTTGCAACGCAAGATGGCGGTATGTAGAAAACAAGTTCTGAGGCAGCAGCATTTTTTCTCGAAATGTATATTTGTGTTTCTTACGTCTATTTCAAGATCCCATCATGGTCTTATATACACTACTTGGCAAGGTTGACCATGATCACATTAATCAGTTGTGGTCATGATCATGCATCGTAAATAGAGGAAATAGTGGATGGAAGTTTCCACTAAATTAGCCCTCACTTCCTTTTACCAAGTCAACACAAGTTAGTGGTACTTTACCACATTCTAGGCTTGTACCTTATGCTGTTAGCCGCAGGGGCGGAGCTATGTGATCACTAATGGGAGGCGATGCCCTCAACGAAACTCTTGCGGACACAAAATTTATGTAGAAAAAAGATCAAAATACTAGAAAAAATCTTAAGTGCCCTCGGCTTAGCAAAAAAAGTGCCCTCTTCGCTTCTTGATGAAACACGATATGAGAGTCAAATCGGTGGCTGAAAATGATTTTTTTTTGTTTTGTCTAGCCGGAAAAAATGGAGGAGTGGGAAAGGTCGGGGATGTGAGGAAGATGGGATATGTGAGAGAGTGTGAACTAAAAAGTCTTTTAATAATTTATTGCTACTAGTATTAAATACTTCAAATTTGTCATATATTTTAAAATAACATATCAACCTACTACTTTCTGAACTTGTTAATTATGCAGCTGAAAGATTTTATAATTATAATAGCTGATATCGATATGTAGTCGGATAGTATATTTATACTTGTGACTATAATTTGCTCTTAAGTTTTTTACATTGCTTTATACGGATATCAGCTTAAATATAAGTGTTTTGTCATCTGTTCGATCCTTGTTTGATTGCTTTTTCTCGGTGTGTGTTTTTGATGTATCAACACAATATTCAAAGTAAGTGAATGTTTATAAGATAAATTAGTTAAAATTCAATATGTCTTAGTTGCGCATTAGATTTTTTTTTTTTTTTTTTTTTTTGTGCCTTTAATGACTCGACCCAACTTGTTTCAAATGACCCGACCCGACATGATATCTAACAATTTTCCCCCTTTGAACCAATGCCCCCTTTGATCACTTTTTCTGGCTTCGCTACTGGTTAGCCGTGTACAATCAGTTACTACATCAGCTGGTTGTACCTTACGCTTTGTGAGTGGTAAAACTTACCAAACTCACTAATAATTCCAACAGTTAGTTGTTAGACCATTAGGTGTAGATGGGGAGACTTGCCTCAAAGACTTGCCTCCCCATTCGGGTCCCAACCCTGCCACATCACCAAACACCTCAACTTCAACTATCCACAACAAACCCCCCTCACCAAACAACAAACCTTAACTTCCTCATTAGGGCCCCACCTCTTACACATTTATTTTTTTATCCATTTCATTAAAAAAAATAAATTCTTTTCACAAATACTAAAAAATAACAAAACATACTAATTTTATTTCATCAAATAAAAAAGTTACAATACGAAAAAAAAATACGATACGAGAAAAAAAAAACACGCATAGAATATGAAAAAGAAAATACGATACGAAAAAAAAACATACGATACTAATATGAAAATTAAACATTTTATGAGTCATGTTCGCGGTCGAGACTTTGGTATTTCTGAGTTATTCTTGCTTGTCTCTTGCGAATTACTTTGGCTCTAACCGGGTCAGTAACCGTGTTTGGATCGAGCATTAGCATCTGCATATCCTACCACTCCAACGCCGCAGCTTCTTTCTCGAACGCCTTTTCCTCCCTCTTCCTCCGCGCCTCGTAACAAGCCGTTTGAGCGTCTTTTGCTTGATTATACTTTTCGGATAATTGTCCCGAAAAAGTACTCGTTTGACTCCCCCCGGAACTCGCCGCACTCGACGTTTCCGTCGACTTTTGTTTCTTTCCGGGTCGCCTGTTGGTTCTTTCGGGACGAGGTCGTTTGTCCGGCCCTAATATATCCTCAAGACATGTAATGTCTAGAGGTTCTTCAGCATCCCATTTCGGGTAGCGTTTTAGGATCTCCCAAACGTGAACCAAAGTGAAACCCCTCTGTCCAAAACGTTGTGAGAAGTTCGTTTTGGCATTCTCGACATGATCATGATCATTTTCACCACTGCGACGCTCTAAATGTTTATAAATAGCGTTGAATTTTTGGCAGTCCGCATTGATCCTTGACCATTTACCGGATAGCATGTTTTTGGTTCGTGGGGCTTCAATAGTCCGCTCGTTGAAAAGTGCATGAATTTCGTTCCAAAAGAATTCATTCTCTTTGTCATTTCCCAGATCTTCGTCTTGGGAAACTTCTATCCACGCTTCCGCAAGAATCGTTTCTTCTTGTTTGGATCACAACTTTCACGCACGCGTATGAGCAGCTTCTTCCAAGTCATCGTCATCGTCCGCGTCCAAATTTACGACGTTTTTTCCTCTTTGGGCTTTGGTTTTTTTTCCTCGGCCTTTGGGCGGTGATCGTGCCTTAGGTACTTTAAACGTACCTTGAGATGCTTGTGACGGTTGTGGTGGTTGTGATGGAGGAAAAGTGGATGGTTGATTCGGGTTAAAAAATTGTGGCGACGAATTGAATTGTTGTTGACTTGCGAATCCTTGTTGAAACGTATATTGTTGGTTACGGTAAATGTCATTCGGATTTAATGGTTGCGAACCGTATGGCGGTGAAGGGTTTGGACTTTGAGACGAGGGACTAGAAGAGTTTGAGGCTCCCCCGTATTGACGTTGATTTGACGTTAGGAGGTTCATGAAATAACCTCCTTCGTTTGGGTTTTGAGACATTTTTGTTTTGATTAGGAGAAGAGGTATAGAATCACACTAGTCTCACACACTAGAGGTCCCCGGTTCGAACCCGGGCTCAGACATCTTTTCAAAACATTTTTACCGGGGTTAACCCCTTTACCAAAAAAAGAGAAGAGGTATAGAAATTTTTAGTTTAGATTGTTGAATGTAGTGAAGAGAAGTGAAAAGGAGGCTAGTATTTATAGTGTTATGTAAAAGAGGGTAGGGAAAAAAAACAAACACAACCGTTGTAAAAAAACGGTAATGTTTTCCACTTTCCACTTCTTTCTCAAACGGTAACCTGCCACATTGTCAGTGTTTTGGTTCGCCGTGGCCACGGGGAGGTGACCAACAACGAGGAACGGCGAGGTGGATTTGGTGTAGCAGCGAGCTACGGCTCGCCGTTGATGGAGCCAGGTCAGACAACGAAGCCAACGACGAGCCCTACACCTAGTGCTCTTAGAGTATCTTAGCATACTCATGCCACCTCATACAACCTCATGCCACAAAATAAATAAATAAATAAATAAAAGGTCTGTCTATATTTGCATCTCGTATTTATAACCATGTGGGGGAGATCCACTACATGTCTATCCGTCGGGGGATAGAAGTAACCGTAAATGATAAACTCTGTTAGTGCTGTAATTTGTTTCTTGGGTAGATACATGATGATGTTATCGTTTTTGGTAAGCATGAGGAGGTCTGTGAGGTGGGACGAGGAGAAACTATCTGAAATCGAATCTAACAAACCTGTAAGGCAAAAGATTACAGAACCAAAGACGCATTATCATCGTATGCCTGATACTGATGGTAAGTTGATACGAGTACATCTTTACTTCCTCAATATGAATTCATTTATATTATGTTATTTCAGCTCTTTTTTAGGTATTATGTTACACGTTGTTCTGATCTGTTATCACTGAGTGATTAGGGTTTTTAAGATTAACAGAATACGTAAAACTAGTTTCTAGATTTATGAGAGGTTAACAATTAAGATTAACAAAATAAGTAGAACTAATTTCTAGATTTATGAAAGGTTAACAAGCCATGCTAAAAGTCAGAACGATACATTAACCACTAGGATGAGGAAAAATTAAACGAAAGTTGTGACTTTCTTTCATAAATAATGATTGTCCTGTACACAAACCATGATATTACTATACATTTATTATGCATGTTCAATTCATGATGAAATTGCACATGTTTTTATTTTGTTTTGGTAAAAGGCGAAAGTTATATATTATACCCAAATTATGTGACTAACCTATAGTAATCCAAAGACAGGCCCTTTGAATCACTACATCTCGCTATAAACAAATTACAATGAATATTCATGCTAATCACAACACACAAACCATTCTAAGACAGACCAAGCAAACTAACACCTTTTTGATTCAACCATCTTGTGATCACTCTTTTGGGACAGTCATTTGTTAGGGCCAGGTAGTCCTATCTTATGACTCACTAGCCCCCATCCAAATGGTATCCCAAAGAACCTTGTCCCAGCAATGAATCTGGTCTATCCCAGGACCAACTAATCATTTGATTTGCATACTTTTAGCACAAACTGCACATTCCATTATTTAGCAACATTCTAATGATTTTTTCACTTGTAATGTACTTAACTTGAGTCTAACTGACTAAATCACCCGATTGAGCACAACATCATCCGACCTTACGCCCTTACCTTTCCTTTGAACAGTCTGAAATCTCTTTCATGTTAAATACTGTAGACCGAGGCAGCTAGCAATAGTGTTCTTAGGACACTCAAATGCTATTTGTCATAGGGTATCTCACCATATCAGCTACAATACCTTCCCAAATAGCTGCTTGAATGCTGATATGAGTCATCACTTGCAATTTAGCCCAAATATAAAAGGCATAAACCGGTATCTTTTAAGTTTCAAAATTTTCTTATAGTTGCAATGTTGTGTAGGATCTTTGTCTCCTGGAAGCAATCCGTGTTTGTCTGAAAAGGAAGATGATGATGATGATACTGAGCGTTCTGAATCAATTCCTTCAGTGTTCAATGATATGATCTCTGCAAATCGTAACAATAACTCACGCACCTCTGGCTGGACTGTTGGTGAATATGAGCCCAGAACATGGTGAAGATAATCAATAGTAACTACGTACCAATTAAGGTTACCGGATATCACTTGGAATCGTGTTATCAGTTTCTAAATTAAACTATTCGACCCTAACGCCTGGGTATCACGAATATCTACTTGGGATAAGACCAAATGTATGTTATTGAATTAGGCACAAATCAATAACCCTTTGCGTTTACGTGTTATGTGTTTTCTGTATATGTGTCATGCATGCTTTGATTTACCTATTTATAGGAAAGATTACTCAACCCTAGTCAATGGAATTTTGAGTGATTAATGCCCAATTAATCTCTCATAATTAGCTTCCATAATAATAGGTACTAGTGGTTACACGACCAATTAAACGTGGTCATTAATGTAGTTAAAACTGCCAATTGAATAGGCCAAAGCCGTTACAAGTTAGTTATGATTCTGTCTAGTGAGTTATACTCACATATGTACAAGTCCCTGAAAGGGTTGCTCCCTTAGTGTGGTCACTGAGAGGTTCACTTACTAATGACATGAATTCTCTGATGACATTACTCCTTGATGAGATCCATCAGCTTATTGCTCATAGAGTACAAAGCCAAACTCATCAGCCTGATGAATACCATTCAGTCCAAAGTGTCACTCACTGAAGAGTGAACTCACTGAAATCCGTCTTACACTGAATAACACTTAACCACTATCTGAGATAGGGTGTTCAGGGACCTTATGGGTGTACACTCCGTACCTCCTGGCCCATTACCAGGTTTGAACTTATCCCTCAAGTGCACTAAATTTTCCAACAATCCTCCTCAAATTTAGTTCACTTCCTTTGCATGAAAAACAAACATTAAACAAAACATATGCATAAACGAAAATATCTTGAGGATTGAATTTCCATCTTAAAACATTAACGGGCCATTAATAAGCTCGTTAAAAGCCCTTAAGCTGAAAATTAAGTTCTAAACCAAATAAGCAGTTGAATTAAGCTTTAATAAGCTTAAATAAGCTACGGAAATTTTAATATAATTTTTCCCATGAATTTTGTGAATTTGGACTAAAAATGTAACGCGACAACACCTAGAGGGACTAAAACTGCCAACCTTTAAAAACTGCGACTAAAACTGTAAAAACAGAATCTTTAGGATAGAAAATGATATAATATTAACTTCCAAGTTCAGAATGCTATATTGGACAAGTAGTGGACATTAAATACAAATATTATAAAATAAGGACTAACAGTGCAACGCAAACGTCGTTAGAGTAAAAATTGTAAAAACTAGAAAAGGACAAGGACCAACATATTATATTTGACATTCTTATTTTGTTTTCTATTTTACGTCACCCCATCACGTCACGTGCATTTTGTATAATTCGTTTATTTAATAATTAATTTTCGTTATATATTTATATAAAACATTTTAAAACGATTTAACTTAACGAATTGTTTTCTCACTTTCGAGGAAACGATATATTGGTTTCAAAGACATACAAATAAGATAATATTAAGAATAATATTATTTCTAAACTTTAGGCATTTTAAGCATATCATATTCTCACTCTAACGATCATATCGTTATTCGTTCTCATTATCATTTCCATCATTAGTATAAAGTCAAAATCTTAAGACCTTCCTTATAATCAGGTTCCGTATTGAAGACGTTTCCATAATCGTTCCCATAATCTCACCCGAATTTACTTTTCATCATTTCCAGTATCGCTCAAGGTGAGTCATAGCTCCATTTCCAATACTTGTTTTAACTCTTTGGGGGAGATACATGCTTACATATACTTTGACAATTTTATAAGTATATGAATAACTTACATGATTCAAATCAATTTCCTAATTAATATTTACCTAATATGGTTTATGACCTAAGATGTGATATATATATTTTACTGGCAAATTGTTTAACTAGAATACTGAACTCAGATGATGATGTTTCCAAAATGATTATTGTGGCGTGATGCTTGACTATACTATAACATCCTGAATGATTCCCTTATCTCTATATGATATTTCTATGTTTCAACGAAAATAATTGCTAGGAAGAGCACAAATACTCTAGTTACATCATTACCTTGATATTGCCTAAGTTACCATTATCGCCATAAAGTCCCTCTATCATGAGCCATTAATCACTTGAAGTGAGCGCGAATATAGTGAACAGTTTTGAAACCTGTTGAGGCTTGACATCCTATCCCACTAATACTTGACGGAATGCCCATGTGGCTAGTCGTATTAGTCATGATACACTATATTTGAGTAAAAATAGGAATTGGCAAATCACCTATTACACGAGGGCAACATTATCATTGACTTAATAATCACCTTCACTTTTACGGTATTTTGTTAACGTTTTGCGTGTCATGAGGCTTGGGGCAATATCTATAAGAAAATATATGTCTTCAAACATATATCTAGATACAGTTGTATAGGTAATTGACCAGATTTGAATTATAAATCTCACTACATTAGGTAATTGGCAAATCACCTATTACACGAGGGCAACATTATCATTGACTTAATAATCACCTTCACTTTTACGGTATTTTGTTAACGTATTTTGTGTCATGAGGCTTGGGGCAATATCTATAAGAAAATATATGTCTTCAAACATATATCTAGATACAGTTGTATAGGTAATTGACCAGATTTGAATTATAAATCTCACTACATTAGCATTATGAGTTTCCATCTCATGTTAGGATTATGATCCAATACTTGAATTTGATTGAATACATATATGATTTATCTGTGATTATAATCAACATCACTCAATACTTGTTCTGTCACTGTTAGTATTTATTAAAATTATTACTAAATATTCATGAATCTATTGAAATAAATGATTTTCCATTAAACTCTATGAACTCACCAACCTTTGTGTTGACACTTTTAAGCATGTGTATCTCAGGTAATTAACGGAGCAGGACAAGACACGGAGCGGGCATTTATTACTCTGATAAATTAAAATGGTGTAAAAATCAAATATGTCATTCTTACAAACTTTTATATCTTTTAATGAGATTTTAAATCAAATGTTTCATCTTTTATCAAAAATATTATTTGAATGATAAATAACTTACAAAACACCTCTTTTAAGCCGTTTTATGTGATTATGACTTCGATCCTCCCCGTAACACCCAAATTACTTTTCCGCTGCTAAACCATAAATTTGGGGGTGTTACAAACAACCTTAAGGCGTATGCTTTTCGTCTTTTGTCATTATTACCCCTTTAATATTTATTTAGGATAAGTATTAGACTTCGGGTAAATAATTGTTTAACCCTTAAATGAATATCATGTTGTATTTTCATTTCCTCTTTTATCCTCTTTTCATTTCGTAAACTCATTTCTTATTTCCGCTTACATTGTTCTATTTAGTGTGCACCGGTATGACCCTTCGACATTTATGTGAATACAAGTGTGAAATCCGTTTTATTGTTTGCACACAAACCCTTCAATTTTACCAGTCGATACGGCGTATCCCAGCTTTGGGGGTACGACGTATTGTACCAATAAGCCGATACGGAGTATTTAATCAGGGAATACGAATACGGTGTGTCGACTAAATAGTTTAAAAAAATGTCTAGTACAGGCGCTTCAAAAACCATCTTAACATTTTAAATAATTCTCGTTATTCGACGACCTTATTGATGCAAAGCCTCTGTTGCTCCGTTTCAAGTAAATGGAGTTATGTATGAAAAAAAGGTATTACCTAGAGGACGGGATTTACCCACAATGGGCAACTTTTGTTAAATCATATACGGTGGCATGAGACTAGAAATAAGGACACTTTAAGAGGCGTCAAGAAAGTGTACGAAAGGATGTTGAAAGAGCTTTTGGTGTCCCCAAGGACGTTGGGGAATTATACAACAACTAGTGCGTGCTTAGACTATCAACAAGCTACGAAGAATCAAGTACA
This sequence comes from Artemisia argyi, assembly GCA_030686995.1. Lineage (NCBI taxonomy): Eukaryota > Viridiplantae > Streptophyta > Magnoliopsida > Asterales > Asteraceae > Artemisia > Artemisia argyi. Next base: position 138,402,315 of record CM060709.1, on the reverse strand, counting down.
TGTGCATCATATTGGATAACATGATTTTGAATAATCAAAAGTTTGCGATAAGTGAACTCAACAAGTTGTATATTATTCTCCAACCAATTATACAATGTATTTGGATCGAGGGATGCGAAGTTCAACGAAGGAAAGCCAAAGAATTACATGATAAACGTACACAAGAAAGTCTTCAACGAGATCTTATTGATCATTTTTGGCAACGATGCCAATCATGAAATTTGTTTATTGATAATTTGATGTATTTTTATATATCATTATTTAAAAAAAAAAAGTCCTTTTCTACTTTTTTCTTTGTATTTTAATTTTAATGAATGGGAAAATAGTTTGTTTGAAAAAAATAATTTGTATTTTACCCGGGTAACCCTTTTACATAAAAAAAAGAGTAAACTTCAAAATACATCCCTGTGGTTTGCCCCATTTCACACGATACATCCCTCTCGAAAAAGTTGCAACAAATACATCCCTCCGTTAGTAAAAGTCAAACAATATACATCCACGAGGACGAACGATGCAAATTTTTTGTAGTTAAGTTGGTCACGTGGCTGTTATGTAAGGGTATATATGTCTTTTTACTTCCCCCTCTTCTCTTTTACACTCCTAATCATATTCTATAGTAGTATTTGTTAATAACAAATCACAAACCACACCATAAACACAAATCAAGAACACAAATCCAAACCACAAACACATATTTGTTAATAACAAATCCAGATCCAGCCATCAAATCACAAACACAAATCCACACAACCACAAATCACAAACACACACAACCACAAATCACAAACACAAATCCAAACCACACAACCACAAATCATAAACACAAACACAAATCCAAACCACAAATCCAGATCCAGCCTTCAAAGAAATCCAAACAATCCTCTTGGTTCGAAAATCTAAATCCAAACGCAACATAAACAACATCATTAACACCCTCACCACCACGAGAGTCTCGGTGGTGGGGTGTGGTGACTGCTGAGCACCAACGAGCCCAAATGGACCCTCAAACAACCTCAAACATCAAATGGGGGTGGCTCGTGGGTTTTGAATAAAAATGAAATTAGGAAGGAGAGGGAAACGGACCCTCAAACAACCTCAAACATCAAACGAGCCCAAACGGACCCTCAAACAACCTCGAACATCAATCGGTTTTATTAAAAGATTTAGAAAATAGGGTTTTGAATAAAAATGAAAAATAACGAACGGGGGTGGCTCGTGGGTGGTTTACCGTCGATAACAAGGTGAAAGGAGGTGGTGGTGACTCTCGGTGGTGGTGGTGGTTCACAGTGGTGGCGCGTGGAGTGAGTTAGGGGGCGTGTCGAGAGCTCAAAAGCTCCAGATAGGTTGTGGAGATGTCGATCTATCGATTGGGAAAAGAAAAAGGGTTGCCGGAAAATTTTCCGGTGGCCGGCGCCGGTTTCTGCTGGTGTTCCGGCGAGTGGGTGGCCGGTTATTCAAGAGTGAGAGAGAGAGAGTTATTGAGGTGTGAGTGTGTGAGTGTGTGTGTTTTTATATAAAGAAGGAGAGGGAAACGTAAAATGACTGATATACCCTTACTAACTGCCACGTGTCCAAGTTAACGTCACAATTTTTGCATCGTTCGTCCTTTTGGATGTATAATGTTTGACTTTTACTAACGGAGGGATGTAATTGTCCTAACTTTTTCGAGAGGGATGTATGGTGTCAAATTGAGCAAACCACAGGGATGTATTTTGTAGTTTACTCTAAAAAAAATGTTAGAAAAAATGGAAAGGAAAATAAATTTGTGAGGCCCAAAAACTGAAAATGGCTTGAGCCATTATTGAATGACTATTTTGGTATGTGAATATGAAATGTGAAAAACTGATGTGTCGGTGTGGTGGCGAAACGACTCAAAAAAGAAGAATGAGAAAGTTGTAATGATGATATTTTTTTTTAACTGTGTGTTTTTTGTCAGTGAACATTTATTTTGTGACGAAAGGGGTATCCATTTAAATTTGTAGCTGCCAAAATTTTGGAGGAAATAAATTTGGAAATACAATCAAAGGTCTTTGGCCTTAGCCGTATGTGACTCTTCATCAAACTAAAAGATGTTATGAGTTCAGGTTTTAACAAAGGAGGTGTGCTATACCCACATAAAGTTTACAAAATTTCACCCACTCGCTGACGTGGCAGAGTGCTGATTGGTTGATTTTCTATGGCCCACTGAAAACCAACCAATCAGCACTCTGCCACGTCAGCGAGTGGGTGAAATTTTGTAAATCTTAGGTGGATCTAGTATTTTTCTTAACAAAGACATAATGCAGTGTTATGCGCAAGTGTTTGAATATATGATTTTCGGGGCAAAACATTAAAAATGTATTTTTTAAAAGCTCTCAACAAAGGATTCTTCACTCCCAACAGGCTTAGTATTGGGCTTGTTCTGGGCCTTAACCAGCCCTTTTACTTGGATTTATGTCCATGGTGTTTCAGCCACTTTTGCATTGCTAATTGCATGCTGTAACTGTAGAAACTAGAAAGCATGAAGTTTTCTCAAAGCCAAGGTCTTTGATGATAGCTATTCTGACAGACATGGGAGACTATCAAAGCGGAGCCGATAGTTGCTTGTAACTTAGTAATCGATCATTCTATTAAACCAAACCAACTGCATCAACTTGATCGTTCTAGTTCCTTACTGTTGAAGCGCTCAACAAAGCATCTCCAAAAGATTTTTGACCTAGGCAAAAATTTCGGCATTTTCAAGCAATATATTTAGAGTTTAGACATATATAATAGTAAGGTCGATATGGAACTTGCACTTGCAAAGAAATTACGAAACTACATTTGGTTGTAACCTATTATAATTAGTGAAATAACGCGTTATATATATTCACTATTTGTAGCGTATGGTGAGCGTTGGCTCTCTTAAGACACCGAACACGACTTAACGAGATAATTGGAAACCAGTTAGATCCATCCTAGTTTTATGAATAATATGTACTTATGCTGAAACGAACTTAAGGTCCTTTTCATGTTTAAGCTCCACTCCATTTAACTACTAGTACTATTATGTTAAATATAGACATCTAGCCTAACATTTTTAACATCTGAATTCCAAGAATACGGCCTATAAACTTTTTCCATATCATATTCATAACCTAAACCATAGGTCCAATTATTATATACTATCTCCTATTAAAAACTTTCATTACAACAATCATCAATACACATAGCAGTAAGTTGGTGAAGGAGTACAAGTAAACATGTACAATAATTGAATGTATGATACAATAAATTATACAAGCTCCTCAACTACCTTCTATTTCTACTGTTATAAAATGTAACTAAAAAAAATAAGAAAAAGAATATTGGCAAAAGATTTGTGATGTAACTTTGCATATTTAAAGCAAAAAAACTGTACCAAACAGAAGCTTCTGACCCTTCAGTTTATTATTGCTGTTACTACACGTTATTATGACACTGCTCTTTTCTATTTTACTGAGCAGGTGAAAGGACCAGTTTTACATGTTTTTCCAAACACCACTTCAAAATTTTCTGGAAAGTAGATAACATTTTTACTGCTTTTATATAACGTCCAAAACTCACTCTAATAAAAGATTCTAGGTTTCGGGCTAAAGTTGTAAGCTGTAACCAATTGGATTAGACCACACAAGAAAAAAGTGTAGCACGTTTATTCCTATAGTATTGATTCTCAAGATTTATTTCAAGAGGAAATTCCCATAAACGTACAAAATTTTTTGAGTATTTCATGATTTGGTCATCAATTGATTTTTTTTTTTTTTTTTCTTCATTCATTTTTGTCATGCTTGACTATTCGATTTCATTCAAATTTTGACACGTGTCATTCCTTTTGTACTTTTCTTAAAAGTACAAAAGGAATGACACGTGTCAAAATTTGGATGGAGTCGAGCAGTCGAGCAATCAAAGTCGAGCAACTAAGCATTCAAAGGAATGACACGTGTCAAAAACTGAGTGGAGTCGAGCATGACTAAAATGAAAAAAGGGGTCAATTGGTGGTGACCAAATCATGAAATACCCAAAGGTTTTTATACCTTTTTGGGAATTTCCTCTTATTCCAATTCTGAAATATATAGAGCGGGTAAAATTTGGGAAAGAGCTACTCGTATAAAATTTAACCAGTAACATAAATTGGTTAACTTTGTACCAAACAATCAATCATAGACATGGCTCAATATTGTTACAGGCGAAACCTGGCTTTAGTTTTATCATATCTCTAAATTAATGATGTTGTTAATGAGAAAATTAGTCTTTAATCACCCTCTTCAAATTTGAGTTTAGTGTAATGTTATATTTTTTTAAAAATCATTCGTATTTATAGTCTAATTTTATATAGTCTTAACAACATAATAATCACACAGTTCTGAATCAATGTATAAGAAAAGTTAAGTACTGAATTCCGTATGTCATACTTTCGAACTAAGTGTAGTAATAGTGGTGACAATCTACACATCAACGTCACGCCGTTATATCACCGCCTCTTCTCACCACCTTTATTATCGAAACAATCACCACTCCTCATAATGTTCTTATATATGCTTGAACACACACAAAACTTTCAAAGTTATCGGTGGCTACAACCACCAAATCAACCAAAAAACACAACCATCAATCATGGACTTGGAATTGTGTACGTAATGGTGCACCACTGTGGTGAGGCTCATTCACATGTTGTGGGATGCATTGTCTTGGCTAGTTTTATGATTCAGTGTATGAATTACAATGATTAAAAAGAAAGAGTCATGATTTTAGTTTGTTTAAATACTAGATAATATATGGTTTTATATCATACAGGGCCGTCTCATGAATTTATGAAATTTTTGAGTGCTTTGGACGAAATTAAACAATGAGTCATTTCGATAAGGAATGTTATATATAAAATGTCACCGTTTATAAGATATAATGCGATTAGTAATTTAAACGTTTTAACATATTGCTCATTTAAAATATTTTCTCATCTAAATACTTTATTCTTCGTAAAAAAACATGTGAACACATGCATGTGATAATTATTAACTGGACAAATTTTGATGCCATAAGTGATTACTCACCTTGCACACCCTCAAAAACGGTCATGATATCATGGTATGGGTCTAATTAAGTTTTACTTTTATTTTTTGGTTACATAAAATACGTTTTCGTGAAGTGGTAGGAGCCAAAGATAAAAAATTATATTGAAGGAAAAGAGTACGGATTCTACTTCTGTTTTGCAGGTTTTATTCATAAGTCCTCGAGTTTAGTGATTGATTTAAGCTTCGTCATGTTTTCCTAGCATGACATATTTTCCTCGATTTCATTCAACATACGAGTATTAATTTTGTTATCCCTATTCGTTCTTAAGTTCCATTTTGGTCTAATTCAACACTAGCCCATTGTCTCTTAATGTTGTTTGACCCTATAAAGATTACTAAGGGAAAAAAAGCCTTTAACAACAAGAAAATCATCACTAACAGCAGAAAATTCGTCACTAAACACGTTTAGTCACAAAAATCAAGATTGTCACTTGTCGTCACTATAGCTCCATCACAAAGTTAGTGATGAGTAGGGATGAGCACGGTACCAGTCCCGTACCGAATTAGTGGTACCGATTTTTTCCCGAGCATAAATAGTAGTACCGGTACCGTACTGAACGGGATTTGGATACCGGTACCGGTACCAGTTTCGGTACCGGTACCGGGAAATCGGATTTTTCCCGTTTTTATTCGGGAATTTCCCGATTTGGTATCGGTCCCGTACCGAATTAGTGATCCCGAATTTTTTTTCACTTTATTTCTTAGTCCCGGTACCGTACCGGTACCGTATATCGGGAACGGTACCGTTTCGGTACGGTACCGGTACGGTTCCGGGATTCGGGTCGAAATGCTCATCCCACTTAAGGATGTATGACAACACATTTTGTCACTTAGTTTTGTCACTAAAGTGGTTAAAGTCGTCAATATTTGATGAGATTAGTGACGAAAGAAAGGTGTCATTGTTTGACTGAACTTATCGGGGCCTTAACGTCCATTAGTGTAGTCACGATAAAATCGTCACTATTATTAACGTTTAGTGACGAGAAAAGTGGTCATTGCATAAAAATTACAAATGAAAAACGAATTTTGCTACAATTTTTATTGCCAGTAGATTTGTACTACTATTTAATGATAGTAAAAAAAAAAAAAAAAAATCCATAAAACTGATTACATATGAATAACACGAGATTTCATGATTCAAACTTATAACAAATATATCAATATTACATTAACCAAAATGTATGGATGCCCCCACCCATGATTCTTTTCATTGTCATCAAGACACCAATGACACATTCACAATGCTCAAACCACATACTGTATACCCATTATGCTCAAACATCATATTCTCCATATAGAATCAAAATGTCTTGAAACTTCTTGTGGCGGATGAGGAAATCAGCATCTATCTTATACAGTTGTACTCTTCAGCTCCATGGATGTGAAATCCATGTTAGTAACATCCAGAATTACAATGCTTAAAACTAAGTCACTTTATGACTAATAATAACCAATACATTCACACATTTGGGGTTAAGCTAGCAAGAAATAATTGTATACCGTACTTTCACTAGATACACTTAGCTTCCTTTTGTTATATGTTAATACAATTCGGATTAGGAAAAAGAAAAAAGAAAAAAAAAAAAAAAAAAAAAAAGTCTTTGTTGTGAAGTGATCATTCTTAGAGTTGGGATATAAGTCGCGACATATGCAATGATGTTGATTTGTTATAGAATACAATATCATAACAATTGAACAATTTGTATGAAAGGGGGTGAGGTACTCTATGGCTATGTTTGGCGACAGGTAGCAGCAAGCAGTAGCAATAAGCAGTAAGCAGTAGCAGTAAGTATTAGTTGCTTGTTTAAAAAACGTGTTTGGTAATGTAGCTGTAGTTGTAATTATAAAATGTAAAATTACGAAAAAGGGCATATACTTATGAATGAATGTTATTTTTTAAGGGTAAATTGGTAATATTAAGTAAAACGCTAGCGGTATAGTGGAAAGCTTCTTTAGGAAGCATTAATATTGCAAGCTTTTGAGGTGTTGCTAAACGCTAGCAGCAGTGTTGCCAAACAAGCATTAATACTGGAACGCTTGTCGCTTGTCGCTTACCGCTCTTAAACGCTTCCAAAAAGGTGTTACCAAACATGACCTATGTACCCGAAACTTGGAGTCGACTTTAGAGATTGGTATGTCATATCTTCAACTTCTCGTCTTAGAATCTCAATGTTATAATAGTGATCATATGTTGCTTCCAAAACAAATGTACTCGGTTTTAGGCTCTATTTCATATGCTTAATAACACTATAGTAGTGAGATTTGATTTTGTATGCTTATTATTAATTTATTTTGTAGATTATGTAAAATGGTAAGGAAATTTCGTGTGGTATATATTAAGTTAATATTCTCTAATGATATTTCACGTGTTGCAGTTCAGGTTGGTTTAAGAACCTCAATACTTCAGACTCAGTACGATACTTTTATACTTTTACAATTTAAGGGTCTGGTAGTATTTTATAACAGACTGGTCAGTTTGGTTTGGGTTACAGGTCAAAAGGGTTCACGTAAGATTGGGTCCATAATCTTAGTTTGTTATACTTATGTAGTGATCAAGATTGCAAATCATTTTCATGCTGTTGTGGTTTATTATTAAATTGTAAGTATTGGTTAGAGTAAATTGCAAGAATCGTCCTTGTGGTTTGCCCAAATTGTAGAATTCGTCTTTGAGTTTTCGAAAGTGCAGGTGGCCTCCCTGTAAGGAGTTTTTGGTTTCATTTTGGTCCCTGTGGTTTGCTCAAAATAGCAAGTTTAGTCCCTGTGGTTTGCTCAAAATTGCAAGTTTAGTCCATGGCGAGGGACCAAAATGGAACCAAAAACTCCTTACAGGAAGGCCGCCTGCACTTTCGAAAACTCAGGGACGAAATCTGCAATTTGGGCAAACCACAAGGACGATTCTTGCAATTTACTCTATTGGTTATTATTAGTCACAGGCTCACAGCGTGACTTAGTTTCAAAAATTGTAATTCTAGATGTTACTCATATGGATTTTGCATCCGCGTGAGCTGAAGAGTACAAATGTATAAATATACTGATTTCCTCATCCACCACATGAAGTTCAAAGACATCTTGATTTATCTAGAGAATATGATGTGTGAGCATATTGGGTATATGTGGTTTGAGCATTATAAATGTGTCATTGGTGTCTTGATGACAATGAAAAGAGTCGGTGGTGGGGAGTATTCATTCCTTTTGGTTGATGTAAAAGTGATATACTTGTTATAAGTTTGAATCATGAAATCTCGTGTTATTTGTGTGTAATTAGTTTTATGGATTTTTGTTTACTATCATTAAATAGTACAAATCTACTGACAATAGAAATTGTAGCAAAATTTGGTTTTCATTTGTAATTTTTTATGTAGTGACCATTTTTCTCGTCACTAAACGTTAATAATAGCGACCATTTTATCATGACTATACTAACGGATGTTAAGGCCACATTCAGCCAAACAATGACGTATTTTTTTCATTACTAATCTCATCAAATGGTGACGAGTTTAATCACTTTAGTGACAAACGAAGTGACGGAATGGGTTGTCAAACACCCTTTGGTGACGACTTTAGCTCATCATTAATTTAATGTCAAATTTGAGTTGCGTCAATATTTAACTTTGTGACGGAGCTATAGTGACGACAAGGGACAACCTTGATTCTTGTGACTAAACTGGTTAGTGATGAATTTTATGCTTTTAGTGACGATTTTGTTAGACGATTAGATTATTGGCCCAAACCCGAGTGTGGATTTGAGGTCCATTAGGTTATGTTAGCTTATTATCAAAGCTATGTTTTATTAGAAATAGACATGCTATGTTATGTAATTAGGAAATCATTCAATCAATATTAATTTCTCTTTACTATTTTACATGGTATCTGAGCTTTAGGTTCAATGCACCACAAATAGTTATCCTCCGGTCATCGCTACGCGTCGATGATTCGGAGGGATCCCGACTTATTTAACTTTTTTTCGCTATATTTTTTCATTTTATTAGTCTTTTAATCTCATCAAAATCATAAACCTTAAAACACAAAAACTATAGCCGTCATAACACATTCCAGATTGTGTTGATTTAGCAATTGATCAACAATAATTGTCTCATCATTACTCTATCTTTTAACGTCGGAGATAATTTTTGTTTTTTGAAGATAGTTGATCGTAAAATTGCCGCTCCTACCTAAAGACAAAGCAAGTCATGTCGGAAAAAAAATGTCACGCAAAGGAGGAAGCCGCAAGTAATAAACAATTATGCTGTCAAATACATGTATGCTTCCATTCAACCAATGAGGAAAAGGATAAGCGGCTTTTAATATTTATTCCAGTTTTGGTCGTAAGGAAGACTCCTGTTCAAACTACGGGGGAGTATTAGACGATTAGATTATTGGCCCAAACATGATTGTGAGTTTGAGGTCCATTAGGTTTAGGTTTATGTTAGCTTATTATTAAAGTTATATTATGTTATAAATAGACATGCTACCTTATGTAATTGCGAAGTCATTCAATCAATATTAATCTCTCTTTACTATTTTACAAATTTTCCTGTTGTTACTAAAACCCTTAACTTACAAACTTAGTAACTTAGGTGATCTCAAATGTTATTATACGGTAAAGTTGTTACAAGCATACATGTATTCAGTTCACACGTGATGTTATAAGATATGATAATTAAGTTTATAACTTAACTCCTAAATGATTTTAGACCCATGACTCCATGAGTCCTCTATATCATTGCACAATGTTCTTTTTATGTAAATCGAGTAAATTCAATAGCTTTGGATGCAAGACTAAGTGTAGTGGTGATCAAAAGCACAATCGCTAACTCAGTGTCATATATTTTTTCACTTCACCACCAATAGATGAAATAATACAACCAACTTCACCACCCAAACATATCCCACTTAAACACAAATATACCCCGCAAAACCTACAATGACGCAAACAATCACCTTCACTAACTCGTGGTCGACCGATAGCCGACTTCTAGTTTTTTCTTACCACATACGCGTGGTTCGGGGAGGTTACGACGCATGCATTTGGCCTCACAGACACGTCTCTGAGGTCCTATTACTTTAGTCTTGTTTGTAAGAAAAAACTTCGATGAAGTATTCCAATCTAGACAACCAAAGTACATATAACAAAACATAAGCCTTTCATTTATTTATCACGCTTTGAAACAACTTTTTAATTTGCCTACTCCTCCTAGCCAGGCAACTCAACAACTTTAGTACTGTCTATTTATTCCCAAGCTAATAGAAAAACAAATTCTAGTGGTATTCTTAACGAAAGTATTTTAGCTTAGCGGTATCAAGATGTGACATAATGTGTAAATCTTGGAAGTAATCGATTGTTGAAGTCCCACTTGATCAAATGCATGGATTTATAAGTGAAATTTTACATTTCTAAAAGTTACTATAATTTAATTAAGACTAAATACACATTTTTTTCGAAATAGGCAAAGATATTATAAAAAGGCAAATGCCTAAAGCGACAAACAAAAAACAGCTCTAAGCAAAATCCAAAAGTAATGAAAAAAATACAACCAAACACCAACACTACGGTAAGTTGAAACAACCAAACACCATTACCAAGTTAAGACGAAACTACAAACTACAGTATATAATTAGATACTTCTCCAGGGGCTCTAATCTAATGACACCAAGTAAAGCGACATTTAGAGGCACAGTTTGAAGTCCACATCAGAGATAACCTTTGAATCGCTGGGAATATGTCCTCGTGTAGAGCGGAAGAGACCTCTTCCTTTTTACGAAGCATGCAAAATTTTATTCCTACATTTTCACACATACCAAATAAGAGACAAGTAGACAACGTGAAATAGCTTCATTATACACTTATGTGTGGTGAAATCAAAGTTTCCTTTAAGGATGTCTATCAAAGAGAACCAAGAAAGGACTTTCCATCAGCTCCAAAATTTCAATCACACTAGTTTTACTTTAGGACATAAGAAGAAACAATGATCCTAAGATTCATCAGACAACCCGCAAAATAAACATACCGACGTAGGAAGATTAATACCACATTGGCATGAGTTCAACCTGGTTGGGAGTCGATCCAGAGCGACGCACCAAGCACAAACATTACAAGGCACCCATGAGTTCCAAGTGAAAGGTGAAACAAAAAGATCATTAAGATTCACTTATAAATGAATAGCACGACACAAAGAGATGACTAAAAACTTGCTAGGAGAGGTTAGGCTCACTCCCATATATCATCTTGAGCTTTATTAAGAGTAAACCCATTTAAGTCGGTCACTAGCTTTATAATATCTCCATTAGCTCGCCCACTAGGTTGCCTAGTCCAAGCCCCCATCTATTTGCCACAAGACAATCTTTATATCTTTCCAAAGCAAAACAAATTTTTAGTTCCACGATATACTTTCCTAACCATAAGATTATTAAGAAGAACACCTAATTGTTCAATCCTATTACAAGAACCCACAATGTTAGACCATGTGCTACTTTTTCTAGACCCGACCATCAAGTCAAAAACACAATTTGAACCATGAATTAAGACTAACTATTGGATGGGAAAAATACTTTCGTGATTATAAAGTGCATTTAATTAAGATATGTAGTAATGTAGATATCTTAGGTTAAGAAAACACGTACATACATACAACTTGGGTTTCCCATTGTCCAAAAGAAGCATTGGTAAAGTGATCTCCACCATTGGGCATTAACAACGAATATTAGTATTGTTAGAAGACAAAAAAATATACATTTTAACTTATATATTTTAAAACATTTAAAATAGTATCTACGCCGTTGGTGGGTTCCCCGCATACCTGGCAAACGGCAATCACATGTTTTAGAATTTTGTTACATAGAAGACAAATACTTATATTCTTAGACAAAATTATACAAGTCTTCTTTTCTGTCTTGCATGTTTTTTCTGTTTTACCATGAAGTATATGTTTTTGAAAGAGTTTCATATATGTGACCATTGGATATAAAATTTTGTTACAACGACACAATTCAAAGGAAATGCAAAAATACCAAAATACTTCAAGTTTATGTTTCTACCAAATATCTTGTAGTTAATCGGTACCAATAATACGCTCACAAACCAAGTGGTTGCGCGATTAAATCCGACTGGAATAAATTGATGAGATATCAGTAAAAGATAGTCTATCCTTCATTTCATCAAGAAGAATACGAGTTTCTTTTTTGTGTTAGCTTGTAAAACAATATCGAAAACCAACATGTCACAAATTCTGCTTAGAGTCTAGTATGTGTGGCTATTGATGTTACATAAGTCATGTAAATTACTATATATACTAAAACGCAGAAAAGGTTACTGTAGCAAGCACTGTAGCTGCTACAGTGCGTGCTACAGTATGCTACAGTAATTCTTTTTATTAGTATTATTTTTTTAATTTTTTATTTTACATAAATTTCTTAATGAAAATTTGTTTTTTTCAAAAAAAATAAAAATAAAAAAACACAAAAAATAAATCACTTACAAAAAATTTCTTATACAAAATTTTTTCTTTTAAAATACCAAACAAGAAAAAAAAAAAAAAAAAAAAAAAAATCCCGTAAACACATAAACAAATTATGCTTCCAAGTAAACATATGCATACTTTAAATAACAAAATTATTAATTACACCGTACAACCCACAAAATACAAAACACAAAACACAACCGCCGCAACGCGCGGGCTACCCAGCTAGTTAGTTCTTTTTATCAAAATACTATTTTGATTGATAACTTGTGTGTACAATTGACCTATCATAAATTACTCTGCACAAATATAATAACAAAGGTACATGCATCTGCCAAGTATTTAATCACTAGTTAATTATTTTGATGTATTTATACATACAATAAAACCTCATAAACACTCTAAGGATAGAACCATCACTAATCACTTTCCATTTAAAGCAAGTTACACGTGAGTTCCCACTTTTAGCACACACATATATTTAGCAAAAACAAAGAAGGGTTCTTATGATATGTCAAATGACACCAATACCCATGGTGTATTTTCAACTATCTTCCACTTTTATGGCTATTATTGTCAAATCAACTTATTATTTTTACACCCATTTTCGTTTGACGGTCAACTTTCCGGCGCCACGTCATCATCAAAGTACACATTTTTATCTCCAAACGACAACGTTTTCATCTTCAAAGTACACAAAACACAAGACAAATAATTGGGTTCTCAACTTCAAACTCTTTCATCTTCCCCAAACAAAACCACATACAATCTCTTTCACATACATAATCAATGAAGCTCATGAATCTTTACACAATAAAGTGAAATGGGCATGTAGAAAATCACATCTTTTTCACATTTCAAGTGTTGTTTTATTTATATATAAAGTTCCAATCTTTACACTACTTATTTGACACAAAATGACTACCAAGCTCAAGTTTTTACACCTTGTAACCATACTATTACACTTCTTTACCATCACAAATGCCACAATTCTTGATCAAAACCAAGAAAAACAAACCTTGATATCTTTCAAAAACTCAATTTCAAACCCAAAAATGCTCACAAAATGGAACCTTGACACACCACATTGCCAATGGGAAGGTGTTACTTGCTCAAATGACCGAGTCACATCACTCATTCTGTCAACTCAGTCACTCAAAGGCTCACTACCCAACTCACTATACTCACTCACCAATCTCATAGCCCTTGACCTATCCAAAAACCAATTCTCAGGCCAACTTTCTGCCAAAATATCCAACCTCAAAAACCTCCAAACCCTAAACCTGGGTGAAAACGAGTTACTCGGTGAGTTACCGAGTCAACTCGGTGAGTTGACTCGGTTAAAAACCCTTGAACTGGGTCCCAACTTTTTCACAGGAAAAATCCCACCTTCCATTGGAAAGCTAACATCTTTACAGTCTTTAGACCTTTCCTCAAACACCCTCACCGGAAAAATCCCACCGGAGATCGGAAAGCTGACCAGTCTCCGGTCACTTGGACTCGGTAACAATTTTTTATCCGGTAAAATTTACCCTTCTTTATTTACCAAGCTTCAAGATTTAGTCTTTTTAGACATTGCAAACAACACCCTTGAAGGAACCATCCCCCCTGAAATTGGTTACTTAACTAACTTAACTGATCTTTTCATCGGAATTAACCAGTTTTCCGGCCAAATTCCGCCGGAAATTGGACAGTTAAAAAAGTTGGTAAATTTTTTTTCACCGTCTTGTAAAATTTCAGGGCCATTACCAGATACCCTTTTAAATCTTGTGTCATTATCTAAACTGGATTTGTCTTATAACCCTTTAAAATGCTCAATCCCAAAAGCATTGGGTCAGTTAAAAAACTTGACTATATTAAACCTAGTATACTCCCAACTTAACGGTTCGATACCTAGTGAACTAGGAAACTGTAGGAATTTGAAGACATTGGTTTTGTCTTTTAATTCGTTATCCGGGTCGTTACCCGAAGAGTTGTCGAATTTGCCCTTGTTGTCGTTTTCGGCTGAGAATAATGAACTTTCGGGTGATTTGCCGAAATGGGTTGGTAAATGGGGTGAAATTAACTCGCTTTTGTTGGCGGGGAATAGGTTTACGGGTCGGGTGCCTAAGGAGATAGGGAACTTGACAATGCTGAATAGTTTGGGGTTGAGTAATAACTTGTTGACTGGTTTTGTGCCTAGGGAGATATGTAATGCGGTTTCGTTAAGTGAGCTTGATTTAGAAAGTAATATGCTTTCGGGTTCCATTGGGGATACTTTTATGGGGTGTAGGAATCTTACTCAGTTGGTGTTGTCTGAGAATCAGATTGTTGGCGTGATTCCGGAGTATTTGTTTGAGCTTCCTTTGATGGTTCTTGATCTTGACTCGAATTTGTTAAACGGGTCGATTCCTGTTAAGTTATGGAAGTCGAGTAGTTTAATGGAATTTTCGGCTGCTAATAACATGTTGGAAGGTGGTCTTGTTGAGGAGATTGGGAGTTTGGTTACTTTGGAAAGATTGATTCTTAGTAACAATAGGTTAAGTGGTGTGATTCCGAAAGCGATAGGGATGTTGTCTTCGCTTTCGGTAATTAATCTGAACTCAAATCAGTTTTCTGGTTTGATTCCTGCTGAGATTGGGAGCCTTACCTCTCTTACAACATTGGACCTTGGTGGCAATAGATTAAATGGGTCGATTCCGGTTGAGGTAACGGGTTTGTCTGAGTTGCAGTGCTTGGTACTTTCGAATAATGATCTTTCGGGCTCCATTCCTTATTCGAAGAATTCAAGTTATTTTAGGGAGGTTAGTATACCCGACTCGAGTTTTGTTCAGCACCATGGGTTGTATGATCTTTCTAATAACCGGTTGACTGGTGAGATACCTGACGAGTTAGGGGACTGTTTGGTTGTGGTGGATCTTTTGCTTAATGGTAACATGCTGTCAGGGGAGTTACCTAAGTCGTTAGCAAAGCTAACCAACCTAACGACATTAGATTTATCAGGGAATGTGTTGGCTGGTGGTATACCAGCTGAGTTTGGTCAGTCGTTGAAGCTGCAAGGGCTGTATTTGGAGAACAATAACCTCACTGGGCACATACCGGTTGAATTAGGCCAACTTCATAGTCTGGTTAAGCTTAATTTGACTGGTAACCGACTTTCGGGCTCAATCCCTTCCACATTTGGGAAGTTAACAGGGTTGACTCATTTGGACTTAAGTCGTAATCTCCTCGATGGCGAACTTCCTTCAACACTTTCGAGCATGGTGAATCTTGTTGGGCTTTTTCTACAACAAAACAAAATATCGGGTTGTTTAGATGATTTCTTTGTTAGTTCCATGGAGTGGCGGATCGAGACAATGAATTTGAGTAACAATCTGTTCTCTGAAAAGTTGCCTTGCGCTTTGGGCAATATGTCGTATTTGACCACATTGGATCTTCACGGGAATGCGTTCACTGGTGAAATCCCATGGGGGATCGGGAATCTTATGGAGCTCGAGTTCTTAGATTTTTCAAACAATAAGTTGTCGGGTCAAATTCCTGATAGTCTTTGCAGTGTTTCAAGTTTGAATTACATGAATCTGGCTGGAAACAGATTAGAAGGCCCTGTTCCAAAAAATGGAATTTGCGGGAATACATCAAGAATCACGTTATCTGATAACAAAGCGTTATGTGGTGGAGTTCTTGGTTTGCAATGTCCCAGTACAAGCTTTCGAAGAGGGTCAAAGTTTTTTAGCATCTGGTCATTAGCTTCTATTGCCATCGGGACGTTATTGATCACTATTTTTATAACAATTGTGGCAATAAAACATGTTCAGAGAATCAAGAAAAGATCCGATTGTGAGGACCCTGGCGCGAATAACAGTAGTTCAGCTGATCATAATCTGTATCTTTTGAGTAGCAGCAGGTCAAAAGAGTCGTTAAGTATCAATGTAGCAATGTTTGAACAACCTCTTGTAAAGTTAACTCTTTCCGACATTCTTGAAGCCACAAATAACTTTTGTAAAACCAAAATTGTTGGTGACGGTGGGTTTGGTACAGTCTACAAAGCCCAGTTGCCGGATGGAAAGACTGTTGCAGTCAAGAAACTGAACCAGTCAAAATCGCAGGGTCAACGTGAGTTTTTAGCTGAAATGGAAACCTTAGGAAAGGTTAAGCATCGGAATCTTGTGTCATTGCTCGGTTACTGCTCATTTGGTGAAGAAAAGCTGCTCGTTTATGATTACATGGCGAATGGAAGTTTGGACCATTGGTTAAGAACATGTACGGAAGACATGGGAGTTTTGACTTGGGCTAAAAGGTTTAGGATTGCGGTGGGATCAGCTCGTGGGCTGGCCTTTTTACACCATGGATTCACTCCACATATTATTCACAGAGATATCAAAGCTAGTAACATTTTACTAAATGAAGATTTCGAGCCAAAAGTTGCTGATTTTGGGCTAGCAAGGTTAATAAGTGCATGCGAGACTCACGTGAGTACTGATCTAGCCGGAACATTTGGTTATATTCCACCCGAGTATGGTCAAAGCTGGCGGTCAACAACAAAGGGTGATGTTTATAGCTTTGGAGTGATACTTCTTGAATTGGTGACGGGGAAAGAGCCAACTGGATTAGAGTTCAAAGACGTTGAAGGTGGGAATTTGGTAGGGTGGGTTTGCTATAAGATCAAGAAAGGCCAAGCCGTCGATGTGCTTGATCCGACGATTGTTGATGCTTCTTCAAAGAAGGCGATGCTTCAGATGGTCCAGATTGCTGCGATTTGTGTATCTGATAATCCAGCTAATCGGCCTTCTATGCTTAATGTGCTTAAGTTTCTAAAAGGAATAAAACATGAGTTGTGAAAATAGGAAGTTGCGGGTAGACTAATACACTTTTGTAGTTGTAAGCAGTATGATTTTATTCAATGAAGTAAAGAGTTTCGCTATTTACATTTTTGTGTTTCGTTTTATATCAGTTACTTTCTTGCAAAATACATCATGTTTGGTTACAAGCGTGTTACTGCAAATCTTGTTAGCGTGTAACGAGTGCGAGTGTATTCAAGAAGTGACATTATTGCCACAATGCCTGCAGTTCGATTGACGAGTAATATCATGATTATTGACATAATGTTAATGGTAAAAAAGTTGGTTTGGAAGTTTAAGCTGTGAGTAGACTTCTATTTGTTTGGATGAGCTTATTTGGAAGAGCTTAAGTGGTTCCGGAAAAACGTTAAAACAAAGTTTTGTATAATTTAGGCAATAAAAATAAGCTATATATATATATATATATATATATATATATATATATATATATATATTTGAAGCTTATTGTACATTGAAACTGAAATAAGACATTAAGCTTCTCAAATAAGAAAACTCGCCCTAAGTTTAAATAGGCCTATTTTTAACTAGGCAACTTGCATTAAAACAAAATAAGAGGAAACAATGTGAAACTTTGGTTAAACAATTCTACTCGCGAAACTAACTTTCATGAAAAAGTTGTATGTTCAACCTAATTGTTACACGTAAAGAACGGTTAAAAAAAATAAAGCTACCACAAACACAACAAACATCATATTGTTGATGTTTGAAAGAAGCGCTATTTACGTATAAGATTTATGGTTGAATTTATAAAGATGTCATTGCTTGTAGTTTCTATCGATGTGGGACAAGTTATGATTGAACTTATAAAGATGTTATTGTTTTTAGTTTTCATCCATATGGGGCTATGTAGATAAATTTAGCAAATCTTGTCTTGCTATACATTAAAGAAACATAAGATTACAAGTAGATTAATAGCTTGTTTGATTCCAAGGGAGTCGATTTTGGTAAAGCATTATCGAAGTGAATCCGTTATTTCTTCAGAAAACATATGTCATGTTTGAGAGAGTATTTGTTAGGGTGATAATACGAATCTTGTTAAGCAATATAAATTATGCTTATAGTTAGAATGCATGATATAAGTTTTTGGTTTATACTTTAAAGTGACGTGTTACGAAAACCGAAGTCCATGTGGATATCGGAATCGTGCAATGAAAGCAAGAAAACAATACCATGGTAACGAGTATGAATATGCACTAACACAAGATATAAGAGTGTATTCAAGAAGTGATGCTAAGGCCACATACCCATAATTCGATTAGCGAGTAAATATCATTGTAACAAGTACGTATATGATAACACAATTAAAATTGATCAATGGTAAAAAAGTTGGTTTGGAAGTTTAAGCAGTTGGTTGGAAGTTTAAGGCCGTAAGGTACGTCTACCTTAACATGTTCTCTCCCTTATAAAAGTTTGACCCTCAAAGGTATCTTGCAAATAGGACTTGCAAAAATTGCGTGCACAAGGTGTAGAAAGTGGAAGAGTCATCACTTTGTGGCAGATGATACAGCAGAACTTTGCAGTACCATATACATCATCTAGTTAGCATTTTGCTAATGCAAGCGGTGTTCAGAATAAAAGTATAGCACTTAGAGGTCAAAGGGGGCGAATAGGTACCCGACCCACCCATCTTGTCACCTCTACTATCACTTAACACTAGCAGGGTACCCGCGCGTTGCAGCGGCGGGTACCCTGAAATTAAATTTTCCGGTGAATCATGTATTTTAGCTTATTATGTTTTTTTTTACAATAGATTTACAGATATCAAGAATTTCGTTTAGGCCACGCTCGTTCGGGTTCGAACTTGTTTGGCCCGCACCCATTCGGGCTCAAGCCCATTAGGCCCGTTGCCCGTTCGGGCCTGAATATTTGTATAATGTGCTTTATTATTTGTATTAGTGACGTTTAATGTAGGAATTGTGTTTAATTTGGTTGTACAATATGCTTGATAATTTTTATTTGTGATGTAAGGGGTGTTTTAATAATTGTATTTATTAATCAATTATATAATTGACTACATTAAATATCATTAATGTGGTTTTTTTTAATATGTGCATTAAAGTGGTGTACATTATGTTTCTTGTCTTGTAAGTTTGAAAATTATGTGCATTAAAGTGGTGTACATGCATCTTTCTTATTAAAGAAATGTTTTTGGTCTTAAACATTTTAAGACTTCTAAATATAGATGTCCTAAATACATTATAAGGTAGTATAGATAAACATTTGCGTTTCACGCGGGACTTTTCTTTTACTAATCACATAGAACATTCGTGTATTACCAAGAATCAAGTCATCAAATACCAAGAATCAAGTCAACACTTATGTGAGGTGAATAAAGGTGTTAACAGTAAAAAAGAAAAGAAAACAAAAGGCATGTCTGCTTTGATGCGGGGATTGTCGAACAATTTAAAATTTATGGAATGACTTGAAACCAAAGATCAAGGGACAGGTTATTGTATTTGACACCAAAGATCAAAACAATTATGGGTTAGGGATTAATTTTTTTTGTGGATCGACTGAAAATAAAAATAAGATGGATAATAGGTGGCGGTTAAGGCATGACGGG
The DNA here is from genome assembly GCA_030686995.1 of Artemisia argyi. Lineage (NCBI taxonomy): Eukaryota > Viridiplantae > Streptophyta > Magnoliopsida > Asterales > Asteraceae > Artemisia > Artemisia argyi. Next base: position 138,382,388 of record CM060709.1, on the reverse strand, counting down.
GGTGGCATAGAGGCAGCGGTTTATGGCGGCCGATTAGGTCTTGGCATCAAACCTGCTCATGATGTGATGTTAGACATTGTAAACCCGTAGGTGTAACTTTGATGACGTAAAACCCTAATTCCAGGCTTGGGCCTAATTATCCGCTAATACATAGTACATACATATCTTTATTTTATTTTTATTTTTTTTAAAAGATAAACAACAATTAACATCAACCTTGACCTATAAAGTGGTTTGGTTAACTGTTAAATAAGCCAACCGATAATGATTTACGCCTACACTAAAGCTAAGTTGTGACCACACAACGCAACAAACCACAAATCATAGCCTTGATCTTAACAGCCAGTCCATGGATATTGAAAATATCTCACAAACCGCGTTTGATGTTCTAATCGAAAAATAGTCACACGATTTGATACTTTTAAAGTTGTACTAGATCATATTCGATCTCAATATAGCATTTTTACATGATAGTGTTGAGACTCGATTCTATATCACTCGTCAACTAGAAACAATACTAATATGTGGATGTCATGATTTTAGAAAACTATGTAGCAAAAGGGGTTTCTCAAATCACTAGAGTTTTAACATTTTGGTATGATGCATTCTAAACTTGTATAGATGAAATTAAACCTTTCAATGGAAATCGCTCAGAGTAGCTTTCGTATTCCGTTTATTGATTTGATTTGGCTTGATGAACTCATGGAAGATCCAAATAGCAGGGAAACGTAATGATTAAGCATTAATTTAAGGATTATTGGTTTATGCATCCCGAATAGTATTCCCTTTTTTTGCCCTAGACACGTGAGTACTTCTTTTATGAAATTGTTGGTGTGGGAATTATATGTAAATTTTCAGTTTTCAGTTAGTAATAAGATATGGTTCATTTTCTTGTATAGCTTTCCCCTTGTATGAGCTCGATCATTTATCACATAGGCATTTGTATTACATTTGGCCTTGAATGCACGACTCAGTACACATAGATGGTGAACTTTTGGCTTTAAATTTGTGATCACGCCCTTTTAATGTTAACGCTTACAAACCGGTCTATGCCATGTTCAAGAATTGTTATTTGATAATCATGATGTACCTCAGAGTTGTAGCTTTGTCATCTGAGCCTCTGTGAACTAGACTTTTCCAAAAGTTGTTGGACATAAGAGACCACTATTCCCGACTTCAACTGATGTGCAAAAAGATCGTGTGAAAAAAGAAGCTAGCAGCTAAACTTTGAATACGTAACGTTGCTTTCAACTCGTGAATCACAATACTAGAACCACATTTTTCAATGGAAAGCAAAAGAAACGAAGGGCTTGAAAACGGAAAATTACAATATATGGCCACCAAGTAAAGTGGAAAAAACACAATTACGAGAAGGATCATCCTACAAAAGTACACAATTACGAGAAGGACCATTCACTTAATCACCTTTTCTAAACAATACACAGAGGTATGTATATAAGAAATATTTCGAAAATGTTTAAATCAGCTAAGAAACCCTAACCGGTACACCCTTTTTATTCGACTAACACTTCCCCAAAGACGAGACCTAGCCCGAGTAAATGTTTCAATGCACTCAATATATGGTATATATATAAGAAATTTAATATATATTAAAATAAATAAATTATTGTTGCATTAAATATATAATACAATAACTCTTTCAATATATGGTATCACCAAAAGTTTTTTTTTTTTTTTTTTTTTTTTTTTTTAACAAAAATATAATACAATAACTCTTTCAATAGTATCGTGACCCTTCATTTTAACGGAAAACAAGGGGATGCCCCGCCGCGTTGCGGCAGGTTTCCCATACTCATCCGTTTCAGCTTCGGAACCGTCCATTTCAGCACCTAAACCCATGTGTTTCAGCCCCCATTTCAGCGCCAACATGCAACGATTTAAGCTAACGTCTTTCTATTTCTTCTTTACCACGATATTGTTGAAATGCATGTGATACTTTGAAGCGTATATGTAAAATGTCATAAGTTTGTTAAATGCAACCTCGCAAAGAATTCTCAATTGGCAATACTCCCATGCTTGCAATTTATTTTTCAACATTCTACAATCCAGCTTTAAATGACGGCTCATACGCGTCCTGTATATCACTATTTATACTTTTAATATAAAAGATGATTCTATAGATGAATTTTTTTTATAAATTTTATAAAGCACATTTGGTAAACGTTAATTGAAGAAAATGACTGTCACTAATTTTAACATTTTGGTATAACATTAATGAAGGTTTTTGGTTTATGCTAGTTGGGCTACAACTATAGGATAAGTGGATTGGTTGTTAAAGAGTCTCATTTTCAATATTCAAGGTTAGATTTGGTGGGGTAAATATATGCGCATGGGCTAATAACTTAGAACCAAAGTAAATCAATTTTTTATTTGGCACCGTCCGACGTCCGTGGGGATTGTTATATACAAGTGATAGTAGCCCGCCGCGTTGCGGCGGGGTTGTTTGCCATGTTTTTATAACAGTTGCTTTTTATAGATGCCATAGTATTACAAAGGGGAAAACTGCAGGTTTATAGATATACCTGCTTTGTTGGGACATCTTACACATACATTGTAGTTGGTACTAAGGTTGTTCATGCTACAGGAGGAGGTTACCTTTGAAAATTGAAGTAAAGGTAACCTACATACATTCATCCGCTTGCTATACATACATGCTGGCTTACACTAAATGTAACTTATATTTGTAGATACCTGTACATATGATGATATGTTTCTAGTTTGTGTTTCTACGTTTGGCTGGTTGATTTGCAGATTTCTTCGTTGGTAGTAGGCTACTCGTGCTTTGCCTTCTTTAACCTTTCATTTGTTTCTTGTTGGTGCGATTCTGTGAATAGTTCCCTCCTAACTGTAAGACGTTCTCCTTGTTGGGCTATTTCTGCTATCTCCACTTGAGTTTCGGTTTGAGTGGCCGTTGTATGCAGGATATCCTCAGTACTGGTGGTTGCACTTTGGGGCCGACTTGCGGTTCCTGGTGTTTGTGTTGGCTGTGGTAAGTTGTCAGTTTCGGTTAGTGTTATACGTAGAACGTTTTCAGCAGGGGTGCTTGTAGTTGGCGGTGGACTGACAGAGCCTGGTGTTATCTCTGTTGCTTGTTGTTCCTCGATGATGTTTGTTACAGGTGTTGATGAAGTTTCTCCTTGAGGTTTGATGTATGTTTCTGGGGATGCTGGGGCCGATATGCTTGTGGCGTTGTCTAAAATGAAGTTTGGATAACCTTTGCGGCTACCTTTGCCTACATGTATCTGAAATCTACGTTTAGTGTTTTCCAGGTCCTTGATTATGTCGGGCAAACTGTATGGGTCTCGGTCAGGAACATAGCTTAGAACTTCTGTTATATGTGGTACTAAGGAGTGGGCTGCTGGGCTATAGCATCCGGCTACAATGCTGCCTGTAATGTCTGCAAGTGTTGCTTTGAAACAGTAGCTGTGAAAAAACATGAAGTTAGACCGTCGTCTTTGGTTTATATATGTATTTATGTAATTGTTTTATTGTTGTTTGGTGAGTCAGTACCTGTAATTGGGCTGTGGTTGTGTGCCTGGTTCATGGCAATGGCGGTGCGGCATGTGTTCTTCCACTGGGTTGCCACATGATCGGCAACGGTTGAAGTACCATCCTTTTGACTCATCGATTTTGACTATAACAGCGTCGGTTATGAAGTGTTGCTGTCATCATTCACAAATACCGAGAATTAGTGTATGTGTAGATGTATAGTATTGTTGTACCTTTGGTAATAAGTGTTTGTAGCCATAGCTAGTTGTTGTACCATTGTATTCTGGATGGCGGCTTCCATGATTGCCGCTAACGTCATTGTTTGCGGATGCCTTCGTTCTTCAATAGCCGTTCCTTCTATTGGTTGTATTTGAATAGGTGGCACTGACCCCATTAGTTCCTTGTACCTGAGAAGTAGTGTGTGTTAATTTTCTTTTGGCTTTTGTGTTATGGGAATGTTAATGCGCAGTTGTTGGTTACTTACACTTCTTGTATGTGTTCAGCTGTGGGTACCTCTGGGTTAAGGTAGATGCTAGTTGCGGGTGTGGAAGATAGTTGTATAACACCTAGTTTTGTGTACATGTACATTTGTTAGTTTTAAGAGTTGTAAATTTTGGGTTTGATTGTAAGCTTATTTACCTGCGTGTCGTTTAGCCCAGCAAGAGCTGACAGCTATGATTACTGGCTGTTCCATTTGCTCAACCTTGGCGACAGGGAAGTCTGTTGCTAGCTCGTTCCAAAGTGTAAGCATGATAGTGTTGTGACTGCATAAGACAAAAAGGAAATTGTGTTGGATTGCCAGGCATTCATTTAGTTATTTTAGGTAGCGTGGTTCTTACTTAAGGTTTTGCACGTCAATGTTTCGGCGAGATATTATGTTAGTAGTTGCATCGCCGGATTCTTTTATTGTGCCAATGTTGCGGAGAATGCCTATGTAGTCTGGCAAAAACAAAGGCTATGTTATTGTAGTAACTGAATTTGTGTTCTGAATTTCAATCTCTTTTGCGTCATACCTGTTAGGATAGGTTCTCGAGTGTCTGCTCTGCGACATACTTCATTATAAGCAGCAAAATTAAAGTAATGGTTAGGGAAACCTTCGTCTTGTATTGGGGCAGCTTGCGTGAATCTTCCAAACAGTAGGGTGATATTGTTAGCAAGTGTGCGTTGCCAGTTGTCGGTTCTTTTACAGCCATACCCTTGGATCCGGTAGCATGCATCTAGCTGTAACTTTGTCTCAAGTTGTCGCATATCTAGGAGCTGGCCATTAGCTTGAATTGCACCACCCTACGTGACCATCGACACAGATATGTAGATTACACATTAATTCAATGTGTTCTTATATGATAACTTGTTATGTTCTAGTGGTGAGTTAACGTGTACCTTTTTGTCAAGCAGAATGAAGCATATCCCTGTAGGACTTGGGTCCGGAATATTTTTAGAGATCCATTTTCTGTACACCTTTAGGTCAAGCGGTTTGCCTAAGTCTTCAGGTTTCAGGTTCATGAGATCTATACCGTATGGCTCAAGCATGACCTGCTTCCCTTTGTCTTTTGCACGCTCATCAGGTTGTTGACGGACTGGTTGTTGTTCTTCAATTTGTGGAGTTGGTGTTTGTGCTCTGGTGTCTGCCATCGTTCTGCAAAAGGGAAAGCAAGTGAATTTCTGTATAAACTGTAATGTGCTTGAATATAGCAGTCAACACATGCACTACATTTATCTCAACATATGTACCACATTTATGTAAACATGTGTATATTGGCACAGAAGTGTGAATAAGTATATATATATGGTTATAAGCATGGGTTGCAAAGTATGGGTTCACGTATAGAGACAACAAAGCTTATAGATAAGTTTCTCGCAACTATTGTTACTTTTATATAAACATGTGTATATTAACATAGAAATGTGAATAAGTATATATATATATATATATATATATATATATATATATATATATATATATATATATATATATATATATATATATATATATATATATATATATATAACTCCCTCTTCTTTAGAAGAGTGAGCAAAACCTGTGGCAAACTGATTTTTTGCAATAGATCTTTGTAAACAATATTCTTTGTAGTGTTTATAGGTTGGTCGGCCTACTTCACGATCACCATCTTTAAAGCCTCTGGGGATGTGGCTCTGGATAACGCAACATACAACTGACCGTGCCCAAATATTGGTTCTGGAAGATAAACACCGATTTTCTTCAATGATTGGCCCTGGCTTTTGTTAATGGTCATGGCGTAGCATACCTTTATGGGAAACTGTTTTCTTTTAAATATGAATGGAAGTTTCTGATCATTGGATGTTAGTATGATTCTAGGGATGAACACCTTTTGCGCTATTCTGGTTCCAGTTATAATTTTTGCCTCTACAACTCTTGTAAATAGGTGTGTGACAATCATTCTGGTGCCGTTGCAAAGACCGCCCGCCAAGTTCAGATTTCTGATCATCATTATTGGGGTGCCAATCTTGAGTTCTAATGTATGTGGCGGTAGTCCAGAAAATGAAAGTGAGTTTAAGTACTCAGGAGGGTATAGGAGTTCTGTTGCACCTCCGTCATTTGAACGCGGTATTGCTTGATCTACGCTACTGTAGAAGGTGCTATCTCCTGGAGTTTTACCCATGATATATGTGTTAATTGTATCTGCCGTGTCATTTTTTGGACAGACTATTGCCTTCTCTTGAAAACTTTCTGCTGTGGGTGTTTCGAGAGCCTCTTTGTCATAAATGAAGTCAATCAGTTGATGCAGACCTTGTTCGTTAGGTGGGAGGCAGTAGCATTCAGGTATCCGAATCCATGAGGTGTTGTCGGGGTCTGTGACATCTGAGGATCCAATGGTTCCATCGCCTACATCAAGTAACCATTCTGAGAATGTTTGTAGTTGTTGGTGTCGTTGAATGTTGTTTGATGACTCGTGTAGTCGCATGTTTTCATGAAGAAAGAATACTTTGAAATAACGCCATAGGTACGACTCAGAGATCGATGATGTTATAATATCCTGCTTTGTCCCTTTTTTCTTCACTGGGAGTGTTTGTCGGAAGTCACCTCCAAGCATAATTGTTTTGTTGCCAAAGATATGGGTGGGGGTGTCAAAGATATCTCTGAGTGTTCGGTCTAATGCCTCAAAACAGCGCTTGTCGTTCATCGGGGCCTCATCCCAAATGATGAGGTCCGTTTGCTTCAATAATTCAGCAACTTGAGTGCCTTTCTTGATGCTACATACAGATTCGTCAGTTAACTCTAATGGCAACTTGAAGCGAGAGTGTGCTGTTCTTCCTGAAGGTAACAAAAGTGATGCAACACCAGACGACGCAACCGCCAGAACTATCTTTCCTTCTGACCTCAGTGTTGTAATGATAGTTTTCCAAAGGAACGTTTTACCTGTGCCACCATGGCCGTAGACAAAGACGATTTGTTGGGTGTTAGTCTGTATTGCCGATATGATAATGTCAAATATGTGGCGTTGCTCTATGTTTAACTTTCGGATCAGCATATTTTTCTCTGCTGCTAGTTGAGCTCTATTGTAGCATTTCTCTTCCATAACGGCCCTGTTAGTCAAAATATTTAGGAGCCCATCAGCAGGCATAGGTATCCCGAAGTTTGCTAGTGACCTTCCATACTGGCCTAATGCAGCCTCAAGCTCATATAGTATTCCTCCTCTCAGTTCTGATTCATTCACATGAATGAAGGTAGTGCCATGTATTGATGAGAGTATCCTTGGAATGTCGTCTGACATATGGTGCCAAAAAGATTCCCATAGGGCAACGGGTTCAGCGACTTCACAGAAAACTAACATCTGCACAAACATTGCTCGCAGTTCCGACGCTGATGCAGTCACAGCAGCCTCTTGCAATGCCAATAACCACTCTCCATCATTTTCCAACAACCCCAACACTTCTGCAGCGGCTCGGTTTGTTGGATACGTTCGGTTATTCACTGTGCGAATGTTGGGGAAAGAGGTGCATCCTTTTCTGTGGCATAGTAGCAACCGTTGGTAAAATAAATCACCAGAACTTGGGTGCACGTATGTCATTCTACCGATAGATGGTTTGTTGGTGTTCTTTCTTGGGAACCATTGCTTCTCCTTGTTTGACCAAACAAATTCGGACGGGAATTCCAAGTAAGTGAGATGCCTCCCAATAGTAAAGCATTCATTGAATCTTAGCCATTCAGTGAGTGTGGTTCTATGTGCGCCAGGGTTGTCAACAACTGACTGCAAGCTTTGCCTTTCTCTGAAAGAAACATGCTGCATATTCTCTAAATGTACTGACAATATTTGAACTGCAGGTTCACGGCTATGGATATCAAATCCGAAGATGCGCCAGCATGCCTCATGGGGACCCACATATCGAGCATCAACAAAGTTCTTTATCTCATCTATGACTGTAGCCGGTTATGCACTTGATGAAGATGGAAGAGATGCTGATGTGGTTGCTTGTTCCAAAGCAGTGTTGCTCCTGACAATTCGTGCGACTATTCTATCAGTGCCCTTTGATATGTATTTGAACAAATACTTTATGAGCATTGTCCAACCGCAGCACTCGACATTTATGTGTGCGTAGAACGCCATACATAATGTTCGATTGTACGGGACAACGTACCCATTGTCAAGCCGCATATTCTGTCGTAGGCCACTTATATGCACATCCCTTCGTCTATAATGCACGTATCCGCCATCATCAATGTAGGTCTGATGACAGTAATCCTTCGGGAAGTATTTCTTACATTTTGACTGACCACGCATACATGGAGCTTCTGGGAACGCAGGACCACACGGGCCATGCATCATAAATTCCGAGACAACTCTAAAACCCTCTGGATCGTTGACCTGGTCTGGCAATTCTGCACACACATACTTGTCCACATCGATAGTTGAAGTCAGACGTGAGGTCTTGTCATTCCATAGAAGTATATGACAATGTGGTAGCCCGCGTTTCTGGAATTCAACCGTGTATAAAACTACATATAAAAGTGTTTGTGAAAATGTGAGAAACCATTTTACATATTAATAAAGCATCAACAAAAAATGTTATGTAATGTATTTTAGAAATGGAAATGTTACCTGCACAAAGATTCCCGAATGTTCTGCGGTCACGTACATATTTAATAAGATCGTGTATCTTTCGTTCAAAAACTCTGTCAATCACATCTGGCCGATCTGCAGCAGTCAGATGGGGGAATGCCTCCATGTACTCTTCAATCTCTGGCCATCTTACATTGCATGTAAATGTTACAAAGAAGGAAGGGTTTCCATGGACGCGGCATATTGCAAGCGCGTCCAAATAATGGCTATACATATACCTGGGCCCACCAGTGAACGACGCGGGAAGGATTATTCTTGACCCAATATCAGACGCGTCACGATCGCCTCTTGTAATAGCATCATAGACACCTGATAGATAGTCACCTCGTATGTCAGACTGATGTTCCCTTATGAAAGCAGTTCTATTTTGTTCTATACAACAGTAAGCCATGACAACGTACTGTTGAAACAGCCGGCCCCCTCTTGTTAGAAGACTATATCTGTTAATACGATCATGTATCTGGTATGCATAGAACTGGTTCATAGACATTCTTTTGTCAGTGTGTCGGTTTGTGCGTTGGATATCTATAAGTCTAAGATCTGTGTGATACCCTTGTTCACCGTAGATGAATAGAAGTGGGAAGTGCAAAGCCATGTAACACGGGTACAGCCTATTTATCCTCTGCGGCTCACCAGAATGTGCTTCAACAATAATATCAAATTCAGGTTCAGTTTCAGGGCCACTATCAAACACAACTGCTCCAATGGTATCAGCTGTCGGTAGCTCATGTTGTGCTGATCCCACAACACTAAATAGCCTTACTTTAAACTCTGGGATGTTCACCTCTTGAAGCTTATCCCTAGCTGTTCTAAACAACTGCACCAAAGCGTTGTGATGATCTAAAAGATTTATTAACCCTTCTACAATATCATGCCTTAGTATATTGCCGCCATTCTTTGTAAAGTTGTCCAGCCTATTTTGAACCTCGTTGTCGGTGTCATAGATATAAAGTTGTAAGAACCTAGGCCTCATTCCTTCATCGGGGCACAACCTGCCTATAGAATGATATATCTGTCCCGACACTTTAAACACATATGGCCCTCCACCATTATTAACTGCATCGTCAACAGTTGCACCTAATGATGTCATGGCGAACATTTGGTTGTAAGCTCTGATATGCCTTAAAAAATGGTCGTCCATAAAAAGGTGACGAATGAAGTCCGGATGGTCATGAGGGAAAAGAAGCTGGACCTTCCCACCGTGGCAACAGTGGTGATACAAAGGACCTGTGCGCCGTGTGGAAGAGGAAAGCCTTTCCTCGTACCAAAATTTGGCATGGCAGTGAGAACATACACAATTACAACTGCCAAAACTTCTATACTCCGCTGGTGGACCTGCCCAGTAAATGTTAAAAACCATAGTCACCACCATTGCGAAAGTGACAGCCAGTAAGAATGTATGCACGTAAAAACACTGACGTATAGTTTACCCACCAGTACGTGTACCACGCATAGGCTGCCTGCGAGTTGCTGGGGGTGGTCCATCTGCTGAGGTCTCAGGTATGGCTACGCTCGGCAAATGTGTAGCATCTTGTGACACACTGTGGCTATGTAAGTGCGACCGTCCTTGGGAGGAAGAGGATGTTGCACACTCAGGTGCAGCTGTATTAACATCCACTCCAGCCATTGCGGATGATGTCTCTGCAACAACAACAATATGGAACCACATCAGTGGATGAAACAAAATTGTTGTTTTTTGAAAATGACGGTACACTAACCTGCAGCTGCAACCTCAGAATGTTTATCAATAGCTACTGGTGTGACGAACTGATTCAGCGTGTTCCAGGTACCATCTTGTGAATGGACACTGTTAGTTCCCGAGGTTTGTAAAGTAGCAGCAGCTGAGATTTAGACAATAGTAATGTCATTACATGCAAGTAAGAACAACACAAATGCAAGTGAAAATGTAAAGCTTGCAATACCTTGGCACCTCGATCTAGTGATACCTACATTGCCCACATGTTGGAAGCCTGCATAACCATAAGACATTAAAGAAACGACATGAGATTATTAAGCTTGCAAGAAGTAGCAAATATATGCGCAACAAAACTGCAAGGAGAAACACTAATTTCAAGAAATATTTGTTGCAAAACATACGTGTAGAAAGCTCATTGCGTCTCCTTTTCAGTGGAACATTTTGATCTGGTGCGTGTTCCAAAGAAACATGAATAGGTCTCTTGCCATTGTCGTTATTCAGGTAAGTAGTTCCATTAAGGTTATCAACTACTTGTGGAGAAACAGTACCGGTAGCAAAATCTAAAACAACCGGTCCACGATATGCTGGGAAAATAAGGAGGACGCGTATGTTTAGCACCACACTGGCAAACACTATGGAAAACCTAACGCTATAAATCAAAGGCAACCACTGACCATGAGTTGTATTCAGTTGCTGAGAAACCACATCACATGGTTGGACATGTCGTCCACTTTGTGAGACCCCGTAGACCTTGGAACCAACTGTCCCGACACATGTAGCTGCACACATAAGTCAGAACATAAGACAAAAGTAACATTAAGACAACCTATGGAAAATGTTAAATAATAAATATACAGAACATTCAATACCATCCGCTGAGTAATCATCCGCACTTCTACAACCTAACCTTTTAACACACTGCCCTTCCACCACCAAAGAGCTATAAGACAACTTCCTCTTCAAATGCGGCGCAACAGGCACATCTTCCTCTTCGCGAGAACTACCGGCAATAGTAGTCTCAAGTGTATGCCACGTGATAGGCACACACGCATCAACGTTGTTTACAGATTGGAGATCATTTGAGCTTATAGTTGTAGAGGTAGTTGTTCTAATTTTAGCCTTTCCTTTTGTTCTCATTGTGAATTCAGTTAAAGCATGTATAGTAATTGTTTTTACAAAGGCAAATAACAAAACATTAAAGTTGCAAACCAAGTAATGAAAATGTCTAGGGCAATCCATGTTAACAAAAACACGAAGGTCAGTCAAGTTTCCAAGGAGTATAAACAAAATAGTATGCAAAAGCAGATATGAACATGCAATCAAAGCAGATAAACACTTGAAGCACAAAAACAAAAGCATGCATCAGCAGTAGTACAACAACGAACAGGCTAATGAAAGAAACATACTATGCAACAAACCCAAGCAAGGAAGATGCAACCTAAATATAGACAGACGCAAGGAAAGAGCGACAAAAACAAACCCAGCGAGTGAAAGAAGAGCATGTCAGATCTACAGTACTTACGCTGGAAGTCGGTAGGTAAGTTCTGGAAAGAGATCGCAACTATGAGAAGACGAAACATTTACCGTAGTAGTTGTAACCATGATAAAATAAAGCCGCCATATTTTTGGGCCAAATGTTTGAGCCACATCCAGCCCAGCGATGGGCTCCGTTTATATTCCTATTTTAATAACTTCGGGAAACGGGCCCTCCACAAATGTACTATATAGAGAATATAGAACGAGGTGGGCGTCGATCCGCCGCGTTGTGGCGGGGCATTGTTTAATATCGTTAATCAATGCACCATGTAATTACGTACGAACCGGTGCTAATTCTATGTAACAATCAAAATTAAACTCGTATGTGATTTTGAAGTCATATCTTAGACTAAAAAAATCATATCATAACACTGCCAACAATTTATGGACAAAGAATTCATATGGACAAAAAAATATAACAGTTACTACAATAGTTCAACATCATCTATATATACCTTATTATATAAAAACAAATTTGGACCGGACTTCGTTTAATTTCTTGGGCTTGAACAGCAGCATTCAGCTGAGCGAAGGAGGTGAGAATCAAAACGACAGCCTGTGCATCGTTTTCGACAGTCTATGTTAGTATATATAATATGACCACGCATATTATAGGATAGGCCAAATATTATGGCCTTTTGAGGTATCTAATATTCAGAAGCTATTGTTATATCCTAATGCAAAATCACCCAAGGCCCAATTGTAACGACAAAACATATCAGTAGTAGCCTAGTGGGAATTAAATTAAATTGATGGGCTGGACAAATGAAAGTAAGTGGGCTGCAATGTTGACGTAAGATGGCGTCATTAGACGCTACATTAATACATTATATATAGAGTAATGAAATCAGGCCTAATTTTAAACTATTAGGCTTTTCAACACCGGATTTGGATCTGATAATGGGCTGGGCCTTTACTAACTTACATGCAAATTTAAGGATGTAAATGATTTTTTTTTATTCGTTTAGAAAATGAATGATGAATTGATGAGAGAGTTAGTTTATCTTACCAAAGATATTATATTTTTAATTGTTGCTAAACAATGTCGGAATGCCTAAAACACATTAAATAATCTATTATTTTCATATTTAAAGTAGTTATGCATTTAATGCACAATAAAATGAATATAAAAATTAATTTAAATATATGTCATTTTGATTTAACAAAGTCCAACTTTTTTATATGCATATTAATTATTGCCTTAAGCATTACTTAGTGGCATTATTTAGCAAATCCTTTTTTTTTTTTAATTTAATACTGGTATAATAACATTCCATCTAAGTGTGTGTCTCCTCCATCTATCTTTGACAATCCATTATATCCTTAACACTCCAACTTTGTAAATGGTTAGTGATTGTAAGATGTATGCTTAACGTTACCAAGAGATATAAACATCTGTCAAGTTTTCATCACAAACTACATTTTCCGGATTCAAATCTAAAGAAACAAGTGTTAAGAGATAGATTACAGTTGCTGATAGTCACGGTATAAAAATCTACATGAAGCAAAAACACTTGATTCGTAGTTAAGGGACGAAATTCTTTTTGCTTATTCAACATACATACCATTCAACGGCAATGAATACTGATAAATAAATTCTATAGTCCATAATTTTGACAATTCCATCCAACTGCCTAACTTTTGCCTGAATTAACACCAAGTGGTGGATAACCACCCGAAAATTGCACATGTAGTAGGAAACTTGACATCCTAAGACATTATAATTTTAGCTGGATATTTTATACTCCCTCCGTCCTAAAATATAAGTCCGTTTTGCTATTTTTCGTTATCCCAAAATTAATGTTCACTTTTAGTTTCAATCAATCAAATGTTTGTAAGTGAGTGAGAATGAAATTTTATTGGTTAATATTGTAAGAGCCCACTTTTCTTAAACTTTATGAAATATTAAAGTGGACTTATAATTTGAGACGGATGTATTATAATTTGGGACGGAAGGAGTAGTTCATATTACTATTGTGGTACATTTCCTTCTTTTAACAACATCAACCATGACCTACAAAGTAGAGTAGTTGTGATAAATAAGCCAACCGACACGAATGATTTATGTCTAGGCTGACTCTAAAGCGTGACCATACAAGCCAACTAACCACAAATCCTCGTGTTGATCTCGACCAATCAGTCCAAGGATAAAGTATTTGAACATATCTCACAGCCTTCATTTGATGTTCTTAATGCAAAGCAGTCACATGATATACATCTCATCTTTGCGTACGCAAATATGTGTCTAATCTTTATTTTGGTTTACACGGTGTCGGTTTCATATGCTCGTCAACTATAAACCGTAACAGAAAGTTGATGTCATGATTTAAAGACAGTAAAGCAAATCTTACGCAGGTGATTTCTCCGAAAACAGTTTTCTTACCCGGCCTTAAGTAGAGAGATGTGCGTCCTACCTCCTTCATATCGCACGCCATAAAACTTGGGTGATACTGTTTGTGCAAAGCAAATCTTGGCTTAAATACAGGTATCAGTTCTTTGTGCAACAACCCTCTAATATAAGACTTCATTTCTTCAAAAATATATTTTTGTGTTAAACTTGTTTTGTGTTGATGTTTTACCTATAAACATGTCAAAAATGCTATTATCAATAGAAAACAGAACCAAACATAGAAAACAAGATATCAATCATAATCATAGGCCAAATATGTAAAGTACAAGGAAAACTATAAACAAGTTGCCACTAGTTGATTGAATGGTTCCACTTCACTAAAACTATCTTGACTTTTTCACAAAAGCGGATTCTCAAATCTTTATGATAATGTTCTGGATAACAAAAATATATACATTCTTGTTTTCCTACAATAAAAAAATGATACATTTTTTCCTCTTCCTTGAACTAAAATTCATCATTTGAAAGCCAAAAAAAAGTCTAAGAAACTTTTGGTACATGGTTCTAGACAATGCATGACACGTGACTCATCTCTCTCTAGCACGTGCCAATCTCAAAACAACCTTTACCATATTTCTACACTTTTCATTGCCTCATCCTCCACGTAGATTCATGATTATCTACGCTACTACTGCCGTTGGATCTCACATCTGACCCGGGCTGTTGAAGCTGCAGCTCGCTATATTGTTCTGTAGCTGCAGCTTCACCAGATCCCCCTTCTTTTAACCTTTTCAAGCCTATTGGCACGCCGAATAACCTAGGACTCATCTCATCTGATTCCGTTCCTTCTAAACCATTCCTACCATTACTATTATTATTACTATTACCATCACCGTTAAGCGAGTTAGCTATACACTCTTCCGCTAACCGCTTTAACGGTAACAAATCTAACGGTTTCAAAACAGTTGTTGGAGTCGGTTGTGAAGGCTGTGAAGGTTGTGAGCTACTACCTTCGGACGGCTTATCCGTCGCGTAATTAGACATCATAACATAAATATTTGAACATAGATTCTTCATTTGGCTAAGCTCTTTATTAAGCTGAACATTTTCTTTTCGTAATCGCTCGTTTTCGCCAGCAAGCTCAGAGTTAGTTCCACCGTTAGCAGTATCTCGTGCTAAACTAATTGTAGCACCCCCGCCGCGAGACGAGTTAGACGATATGACTTGCTCTTCGCCTGATTCGCTTGGAGAGACTATTCGAGGGGGTGGAGATGTTACTGCAGCCACCGCAACTGCCGCTGGAGGTGCCACGGCTTGTGGTGTAGCTGGTGGCTGTGCTGGCGTTGTTGCGGTTATTTTACGACGTTGTATATCGCATAATAGTCGCTTTTCGCCTCTGCGAAAACAATCGTTTGAAAACTCCCAACGATCTGGCACAACTTTTCTAAATCCCTAAAAATTAAATACATAATTAGATTCAAATCATAACAGTACATTTATATTAAAATAAAGACTATTTAACACAACGTTATAAACTATTCTATATACATGTAATATATATACATATGTACATAATATTAGATATTAGATGATGTTTTTTATATAAGAACTTACATCATTAAATTAACTCATTCAATCAATACAAGTAATAAAAATCATAGCAATAACAGTTTATCCTAATCAATAGTAGAGAGACTGCTTTCAGAAAGAACTCAGTTATCAAATATAATATAAATAAAAATAAATAAATAAAGAGACTGCTTTCAGAAAAACCGCGACTTACATAGGTATTAAGTTGACGAACAAAGCTGGAGAAATTATTATGCTTAAAATATTTAGGAAGCAAATCCTTGGCAAATTCAGTCGGATTCCAAACAATAAAAGTAGATCCATCCTCGTTCCAAGAGATTATATCATCAATAGCTTTATCATCGACAAGCTGATAAGTTTTTGTTAAAAAAGGTGTCGGCAAAGATCTAGATGCCGCGTCTGACGACTCCACAGGGGGAGGAGCCATATATAAAAACAGCTGAACCACAACATATAACAACAATCAATCTATCAGAAGTTTGGCTAAGATATATATAATCTAAAAATGAATTAATACAAATTAATACCTATGATAAAATCAGGGTTTGTGAATGCATGTGTGGTGGTAGATCTAGAAGGTTCGTATTTTTTTTATTTTTTGAGAGGATAAAGAAAGGGAAATGGGAAATAAAAAATGGAAATGAAATAAGTAGGAAAGAAGGAACGAGAAGGTACGTAAAAGAAAAGGAATAGTAGTAGAGAATAAATTTGAGTTATTTCGAGAAGTTTCTTAATAGGTGTCAAGTGGTTGGCGGCTTGATTAAAAGAAGGCAGGCTTTGTGATTATCATCTATTCAACACCCACACATTGTCAAGTTTGGTCGGTTGGTTATTCAATCATCTTATGACATCTTGTTATACTTTTAAGAGTATTTTTAAGGGTATGTTTAGTACTATGTGGGTATGTATACTAGTATACGAGTTGGAGTTTTGCCATATCTTTTTACTTTATATTTTTACTCATTCTTTTATTTATACAAAAATAATATAAGTGTTTATTACTCATTATCTTTTAATTTAAATCATTAGTTCTGTCATATTTCTGGATCTTCCGAGTAGAAGTAAAACGAGCGGGGTAGCTCGCGCGTTATCACGAAAATGCTTGGTATATCAGATCAGAATAGAGGCATACATATCTGATCATTTGTCATAACCATAAAGTCTATAATTGAATTGTTCAAAAGAATAAAAATAAATAAAGTCTATTATTGAATTGAAATTGATCAAAAGATTTTACAAAAAGATATACATTTGCATAATTGCAATCTGCTTTAAATACATGTCATTGTTGTCGTTGTCTACTACTGCTCTTGGTCAGCTAAGCTGTTTAACCTGTGAATCCCTCGTGCGATTATTTGTTCCACCATCTGACCAACATTTGGTTGTCATGGTATTGCAGAACCTAGTATTAGAAAAAAAAAAAAAAAAAAAAAAAAAAAAAAAAAAAAAGTTGATGTCTGCATTGTGTAAGTTTTCTAATCATGAAATGTAAAGAACAACTCTATATAACTTTGTATAAACACTCTCCTCGAATACATCATATTGAATCCAACATCACCTTGAAAATTTTGCAACTATTAAATTCTAAATCCAACTTGTAACCGAGGATTTTTTTGGTGTGAAAATATAGTTATCTATTTTTCTTAAACAACCAAACTCTCAACAAAAGTAAATAATCGAGTTTAAGGTAAGTATACACTTACTCAAGGACGAAATATATTAAGGGCCAAAGGGGGTTGTGGCCCCTCCAAAAATCTCGCCACTAACTATCAGTTATATACTGTTTACATATAAAAAGTAAAAAAATTTACATTTTGCCCCGCTAAAAAAATTTACATTTTGCTTCTTTTAACTATATTTTGTTGTTAACTATGTTTTGATGTGACGCTTATGAACTGGAATCTAAACTATTTTATGGGTTATTGTCTATTTATTGTCTTTCTTTTTGGTACATATAAATTATGATTTTCATATCAAACTTACGGTAATTTCGGCCCCCCCAATAAAACTGCTCAAGTTCCGTCCCTGCACTTACTCCAACCAAGTGTGCTTACTTAAAACCTTAGTTCGTTTCATCTTTGTTGCTTTTTCCTTCACCTGATCTCACATCGAACATCCATTGCGTTAAATGCAGTCGGGTTAATCCAAACACTTCTTGCCTAAAAAAAAATATTATATGTTTATTTGTCTTACTGATCCCCATTGATCACTGATCACAGTCTCATCGAAACATAAATAAGCCCATAAGCTGTTACATAGCTAAGGCATTATGCAGTTTTACTTTTGAGGTGTTTGAATTACCTTATACTGAAGAGCGTATACAATTTTAAATGGCCCAAAAAAACTTCATAAATAATTAAAGTCGTAAGTTGATACGTAAGTACATTTTTTGTGTTGTGTTAAAATTGAAAATAACTTGAAAAGCCCAAACTATAAGTTAATTCAAACACCCTTTACCCCCATTCAGCCTTAATTTAAACACATCCGAAACGGATATCTTATATAGGTAGCTCATAAAAGTAACACATTTACCTTTTAATACATGATAAAACATGAACAACACAACAAATTTCATTGCATATCATCATCTTTATCTTGTATATAAATGACATATCTGAATACCAAGGTCGTGTATATAAATGACGTACCTTTGGAAGAAATATTCCAATTTTTCATTGAGATCGACGTATCTGATATCAATCCATGAGTTACTATAAGAATGCTTTATTTGGCAATGCAACTCGCAATAACACTCGCTCATCCATTCAAAACATTTCCTGCAGAAACACATGATTTTTTTGAGCCCTTCCTGTTACCCTTTTAACCATGTTGTATATAAATGATCTGTTACCCTTATCTGGATTTTCATTAATACCTGCGACAACAGCAGTTTGAAAAGCATTAATATTTTGCAAGTCAACAACCATGTCGTATACGCAATAAACCAACTACGTAAAACTTAAGAATATAACTACCTCTGACCAAGTGAACGACTACATCTGTTAATTAGCAAACACAAAAACAACAACATTAGTAAAAAAAAAAAAAAAAAAAAAAAATTGAAAAAAGGAAGTTATCGTGTCATATCATGAAACCTACGGGTCATAGGCAAGCTTGGCACCTTTTATTTCTGTGCTTGATTGCCTCGAAGGCCTCACCAAGAATGCTACCACCATTTTGCTCGAGCTTCCAAACCTTTCCATGGATCGCTAGCATAAACACCATAAACACCTGAAAATTACAATTTCGAGTTGGTTAACTGCATTGGGTTAAAAGTTGAGGTGCCTAGTTGACAGATTATATATATGACGCGAAAAATAATAGTGCACTAATTACATAACTTATGTCCCATGTATTTGATGCAGAGCAATTATTTATCTAGGTTATCCTAAAAGACACATGCTTTCTAGTCTATAGAGATTTTCCTTCCTTTTTATTTAAATGAATCACATGAGATTTATTATCACTCGACTACTAACTACTACTGGAAGTTGGTGTAGCAAATGTTCAAGAATAATTGCTAAAATAGGCACCTCAACACATGAGATTTATAACACTCGATTTATACCTAACATTTATCAAAGGGTAGTAAGGGTGACGAAGCTTCTTTGCATCCCATAGTGCTGTCGCACTAAGCGACTACCGTTCCAGAGTCCTACAACAAAGTAATTAGCATACCAGAGTGACGCATGCACCCGATTTGAGCTAACTATAGTTTTCGACCTTTTGGCCGACTAATGCATCCTCAACATTTTAGTTGGTAGGATTTAACCCATGTACCCGATTTCCATGAAAACTTGTAAATCTGAGAAATTCTATTCATAATGGGTTGAAGGTGAAAATAGAAGTAGCTATAGATCCAGAAGACTCTAAAAGGTCACTGGCCATAAAAACCAATATTGATAATCTTCCTAAATTGTTTTATTCAATAAAAATGTTAGTTAGATTACTATTTAAAATTTGGTTTTGTATTAATGTCATAAATAATCACCCAGCCTGATTTGACCTTTTTACTTTGTATTATCAAAGCACGTTAATCTGATTTTCTTGTCAATAGCCACTTAAACTAAACACAAATTAGCCACAAATCAATAAAAAGGATTAAGAACTACATACCTTGATTAAAAAAATCATGGCATCCGCACTTCATCCTCTTTTGCAATCCATGTTCAAACCTGCAATTATACACAAATATGTTTGGTTATAGATGATAAAGTAATGGGTATCTTTTGTATTTGAATATGTGATATCAACCTCTTCAATGATCTTGTTATAATCTATATGCATCTTTGTAGCCAACCCATGATCGATGTAGCCAACACATATTTGATCTTGTTGTTTAAACCTGCGAATAATTCACAAAACAATTGCAAACCGAATGAATAATATTTTTTAAAACCCAAAATTTAACAACCCATAAACCTAAACCCAAACCCATGACATACGTGAGATGCGTGATTTTCCAGAAAACCCATCACAATCGTGTGCGTGTGTGATTTTGTGGATGTGGAACAATCTAGGGTTTGAGTGTCATTTGTGTGTCAGTTTTTTTTTTTTTTTTTCTTTTTTTTTTTTTTTTTAGAATGGATGAATCTGGAAAGGTGGAGAGATTTTTTAGGAAAGAAAGAACAGGAAACCATGGGCTGATTTTATGTGGTTGATGAGGCGAAAAATAAACCATTTTTAGGGGGTCATTTTAGTCTGGATTTGAATTTATTTGATCAAATATTGCCCTAAATCGTTCCTTTTGTCATTTTAGGTACTTTTTGAGTGAAATCTGGAAAAGGGAGCATTTTGAACGTTTTTGGAACATAAAAGTGAAGAAAACGGCAAAGTCTTAATTTTCCTTGTTGGGAACAGTACCTGACGGCGTCACAAATTTCTTAATGACGGCGTCAAGAGTAATATAAGAGGTGAAAGTGGATAAAGTCCGTGACGATCCAGAAGAGTTTTGTACTAGGGACATGACGGCGTCACCCAAGGCCGTTATGGTCCAAATGTTAGTGATGGCCCATAACAGCTTTACACATGACGACGTCAAAACTGGATCTAGGTAATTTGATTTCATTATGGGCGGCGAGTTGACGGCGTCAGAATTTTCTTCTTGACACCGTCACCCTGCAAAATCTATATATAGTTTTGCAATTTTCATTCATTAGTGTGCAACTTTGAGGGAAAAACCCTAGTACGATTTTCACAACTCTTTCAAGGGTTTTTACCCTTTGAAACCTCTTATGTTCAATTAAGATAAGTACTCTTTCAATTCAATCAATATGTCTATGTGTTGCTTGAATATATCTTACACTTGTCTTCAATTTAACATGTTTGGCTAGATCTGTTGTGTGTTTGCTTAAATGTAGTGAAACCTAGATGTTAATTATGGGTTGATTGTTTGTTTATAGTTGTTACGAATGATTGTATTCGATGTTAGGCTTAAAAAAACTGGCAGACTTTCATTGGTAACATGCTTGAACGTCTTAAGAAACATGATCAGAGGTGTATTATGCTTTTTGGTTGTATTTAATGCGTAGGAGAATTCTAATGATCCCATGTTAGGAGCTTCTAACGGCTTGACATAGGAGTGAAGTAGGATCCTATAGAGTTATGGAATATTGTACACGGTCCTATGACTAGTATTAAGGAATACGACCCGTCATCCATGCAATTGTAACAAACTATTAACCTGTAAAAGATATTTAGGGAGTAATGAAACCTAAGTAAACACAACTTTCCCTATCATTGTTTACACCAAATTAGTATAATTAGATTTCATTTCATTTTTTGTTATTTTCTTTTGTTTGCATCTTAGTTAATTTGGGTTAGTTGACTAGCAACTAATTCCGCCAACTCTTCCAAAAACCGAGATTTTTACTTGCTTTTATAAAATATAAAAATACAAAAAGAATCATCCCTCGCCTCTAGACCTAGTTTTTAGGCTTTCTAATCCTAGCGACACTATTCCTGTGTTGAACGATCAATCCTCCGGTACTTGTCACTATACTATACTACAACGATCAGGTACAATGCCTGGTGGGGGTTGTAAGCTTCTTGAGATCCCTCGAGAGGTAAAACCTGGTGCGATTCCCACACATCAAGTTTTTGGCGCCGCAGCCTGGGGAATAGTTATTGTCTAGGTTAGGATTTCTTTTTGTTAGGTCTACGTTGTAGAAAACTAGAAGGGGGGGGGGGGGTTTGAATAGTTTTACGTCTTTTTAATTTGTTATAAAAGATAGTTTGAGTGTTTTCTTTATTTTCAAAAATTTAGATTCGATAATATGTGATCTCAAGTCTTGCACAATATAAACAACAATAAATATGTACGATATAGCAATAATAATGTAAGTAAAGAAATAAATGAGAGATGAAAAGATCGAACCGCGAGACAAGAGATTAATAGTGGTTCGGCTACAAGGACACCTTCCTTGCCCTACTCCACTCCCCGAGCACCTAACTCGAGAGTTTTCTTCACTATGTCGACAATCTCCCTTATGGCGGAGAAAACCTTACACACCAATGTACACACCACAACTTCGTCACAACTTAATCATAACTTCTACACAACCCCTTCACACCAATCTACTTTACAACTTTCTACTTCACACCAATCTTCTTCACTACTTTCTACTTCACACCTATCTACTTCACACCAATCTTCTTCACTACAATCTACTTCCTAACTCTTCTCCTTCACAACAAACTACTAACCAATTACACTATCTATATACCTAGCTAAACTATCTTCGATCAAATATTCACAACTAATTACACAAAGAGATAGATACTAATTACCAAAGTAGTATAATAACACAACAAACATAACCACCAACTATACGCTAATTAAAGCACAAATATACCTAACAAAACATTCACACATATACAAAATGAAAGAAAAATAAGTCAGTCGTATGGACGACCGACTTGTGCTCCAAAACCATATAAGACGTGTCATAGGGGGTTGGTGAATTAAGGAAAACGGGTTTTGGGGTGCCACATAAGACGTAAGACGCGTCCTTGTGGTATCATTACCACTAGTTAAAATCATGCAATAAAAGTGGTTATTTTAAAAATACAAACATTTTAAAGATGTCAGAATTTCTTAAACATGGTTTTAATGACTATGTTTTTGCATTTTCCTTCACAAAATTAGTGTTATATATAGTTTTTAGTATCTGAAGCTATAATTTTGAAAATCTTTGTATAGTATAGGGATTGTAACTTATACGGAGGAGTATCATTAAAAGTATAAGATAAACAAATGCAAAAATATTAAAGATACGAGGATTCTGATACGCCCCGAGCTTTATGTCATGTTACATTTATTTAGGATATGTGTTTGTGTCGTATTAGGAAACGGTCATTGTTTAGATATATCTTTATGTTTGGCTTGTTTTACAAGCTAGGGTTATTCGGTTATATATACCGAATCATTATTATGAATAAATCAATCAAGTTTTCAGTCAATAATATTCTAGTTCTTCAATCTTCTTCTTAAGGAGCCCGCGCCCGCTTGAAGTGGTGCCCTATCCCGATACAACCCATAACTGGGTCGTATCAATTGGTGCTTTCATTGAGAGCTCTCGTTGAGAGGGTTTTTGATTATGTTCCAATCTTAAAAAAAAAAAAAAAAAAAAAAAAAAAAAAAAAAAAAAGTACTGTTCATCGAACACTGTTCATCTCGGAGTACTGTTCATCGATCACTATTCACGCTACTGTTCACGAGTTACTGATCATCAGAAAAAAAAAAAAAATCTTCTTCGAGATATTGTTCATGGAATCAGGCGGCAGCGATCAGGATGCGGAATACACACTCTCTAAGCTCTTGCAAATGGGCACCGTGGCTGAATATGAGAGTGAGTTTGTGGTACTTGCAAATCAAGTAATAGGGATATCTGAATCTTTACTTACATCATTTTATATCTCCGGACTTAAACTGATGTAACAAATAGAACTATTGAGGGCAAGGCCTACAACTTTAGACGAAGCTTTTTCATTTGCCCGCTAAATAGAAGCACGTTTTGAGGATGAGCGGTCGTCTTCTTCCAGTAACAAAGCGAGTAGTAGCAACATCAAGGATGACGAGGATAACAACGCCGATCCTGCAAATGACGCCGTACATGAGGAGTTAGTGGGGGATAATCAAATAAAAACTCTGAAGTCGGTTGATGATGTTCATGAAAACACGAATGACACAAGAGAAAAGTTTGAAGAATGGCAGACAAAAGAGAAGGCTACAAAGCAACAAGTTTATTTATTATCTTCTTATGGACAGCTTTGGAAACAATCCTTTGAGTCTCATATCATAACTGTTAGCTTGTGGTTTAAAGAAGAGTCCATGTTTATTCAAAGAATATGGGATCCTGGAATCATGATTTTTGCAGCTACACCTTGAGGACAAGGTGATTTCTGAAGGAGTGGAGAATGTTACGAGCCTTTGGATAACTATCTTTTGTTTAGTCGTATTTGAGTCATGTTAGGATTGTGTCATGTGAGTAGTTATCTAGGAAAGTGTCATTGAGGTATGAGTTATCTATTCGAGTTAGGAGTTATCTTTAATAGAACTGTTGAGGGCACGACCTACAACTTTAGGAGAAGCCTTTTCCTTATCCCATATAGTCGAGGCTCGTTTTGAGGCAACTGAAAAGAAGGAGAAAAAGCATATAATTGATGAATATATTGGTATTGATGTGGTTAATAACGCGATAGATGATGTTTTCGATATTGGTGAGAGTAATGAAGTTCATAGCAAGTTTGAAGAATATTCAGAAAATAAGAAAAGTATAGAAGAGATTGTTGTGGGTGGTCGTGAATTTGATGGTCGTTTGAGCGAAATAAATTTGAATTTAAGTGAGGAATTAGCGGATTCTCAATCTATATATTCTTCGTATCACCTTGAGGGCAAGGTGATTTTTGAAGGAGTGAGGAGTGTTACGATATGGGTAGCGGAAGGCGGAAGAATTATGTTGTGTTATGTCCAAGGTAGTGGAAGGCGGAAGAGGAAAAAGGTGTTGGTTGTGCTAGCGGAAGACAAGAGAACTATGGGAGTGGAAGATAGGACTAAGATATGGGATCCCGGAATCAAGAGAAATTTTTCAAGACCACACCTTGAGGACAAGGTGATTTCGAAGGAGTGGGGAATGATACGCCCCGAGCTTTATGTCATGTTACATTTATTTAGAATATGTGTTTGTGTCGTATTAGGAAACAGTCATTGTTTAGATATATCTTTATGTTTGGCTTGTTTTTTACAAGCTAGGGTTATTCGGTTATATATACCGAATCATTATTATGAATAAATCAATCAAGTTTTCAGTCAATAATATTCTAGTTCTTCAATCTTCTTCTTAAGGAGCCCGCGCCCGCTTGAAGTGGTGCCCTATCCCGATACAACCCATAACCGGGTCGTATCAGATTCATACATTTTAGAGCATTAATTAAGTATTATAACATCAATTCATATTAATAACGTTAAGCTAACTTTTACCATTATAACAGTGACGTTTCTCGTCGAATATGAGAACTACATTTTAATTTTAAGAGTTCACTGTTTAGAACCTTAGATGTTGCGTATTATATAGAGTAGCTTGATCCTTACTAACTTAATACAACTTGCATAGTTACATGGTTACTGAGTTTTGCTTCATATTCGAATTCCCATATCTATCTTTGAATGTCTAAAACCAAAGCTATTGACAATTTGACATGGACGGATCATATTGAGGGCAGAGTGGAGTTGTGGCCCCTCCAAATCTTTGACCTTTATATGTAAAATTTAATGTTTTTCTTATGAACAAACAAACTAAAATAAGAACAATTTCAAATATTGGCCTCTCCAAAATGATACAAATCCATGTTGGCCTCTCCTATGAACTTATCCAAGCTCCGTCACTGTATTGACAAGCCGTCGAGACACCTCATAAATCCTCAAGGGCGGACTCATGACTTTAAGTCACCAGGTGCACAATTCTTTTTTACGAGCATAAAAGAAGTAAACAAACTAATAATACATGTATTTCTTTTGACATATTAGTTGACTAAATAAATGAGACATGTATTTGTGCGACATAAAATTTCCGAGACTAGGTTTATTTCGAAAAAATCAAAATTTTTAACAAAAATTTATATTAGACAACAAACATCTATCAGGTTCCGGTGAATCCCATAAACCCCCTAGATCCGCCCAAGTAAATCCTCGACATAGGAAACATGAGATGTATTTATAAAAAGTTAGTTAATGAGAATTTAGGAAGGCACAATTTTTTTAAAGAACTAAAATACAATGTGTTACAAAAAGTATACTCATGTGATTAACCATAAAGCATATGCTAGTAATACTTTCTACTTGTGGATATTTTGATCATAAATAAAAGAGTATTCAAATTGAAATGCAAGACTTATTTTTATATTATTTTAGAGAACATGAGCACTACATATGGTCCCATAACTATATTGAATATGTCCGTAAAAGACAATGGGGAAAAATGTACTTTTGTGATATGTGGCAACGTTCGTGGACTCGTGGAACAGAATAAGTTCAATAACTATGCAAGTCTCTCATCCATAAACATATGCTAAAACATGATATAGTTGTTACTTGTGAGTACTTTGTTAGGCTAACTATAAGACCGGGCGTAGTAACTAGTAAGGGGTTGGACAACGTCTCCTCTTCTACACTTATGCGTGAAGCCTTAAAACACCACCACCACCTTCACGCATAACGGTGGTCCTGTGAACATGAATCAGTGGTCTGCAAGACTAACTCGTTTTTGTTTGTTTGTTTTTTTTTTTTTTTGAAGGTGTTTGTGTAATTGTGTTTAAGTGTAATATTTTTTTATGGTAATATTGGTGGTTTTATTACATCTATTTGGTGGTGATGTTGGTAGAAGGGGAGAGAGTAACGAGTTGACGTTAATGATATTGGTGCTTAGTACAATTAAATACGTGTCTCATTGTCGCATCATTTTTTACTCTACATCTACTATCACTTTTTGCTTTATCTTTCAATTTAATTAATTTTAGGTTTAGATTAATAAACTACAGCCATTCTTAAAGTTTATGTAAACAAAGAATTAACTTACCAAATGCCATTAATACGATTAAACATTTTAGAGAAGACGGAATAACACATGTTTCACCCGATTGAAATACTACTATACAAGGATTTAGGGTTCGTTTGGTTGGGTATTTTTGGATTCAAGTAATCCTTTCAAACCTTTACGTTGTGTTCTTGAGTTGTAATTTGGGGAGAAAGGAAAGGATTCTTACTATATTTTGTGTTCTCTAGTTTTTTATGAAAGGAAACTCATGAAAGGAAATGGAATTAGAGAGGAAAGGGGCGGATTTTTTTGTGCTATAATCTTCCGGCCAAATTTGGGCGGAAAAGGAAATGTAGTTGGTGAAAAGACTAAATACCCCCTTCTTTTGAAAGATTGACCCAGGAAACAATGGGCAAGATTGTAATTTAGGCTAGCTATTTTCCTTTTCATTTGGTTTAACAGCATAACTCAAGAACACATCACTGTGTTCGATCTTCCCTTTCCTTTTCTTTTCTGTTTCTCTTCCCTTTCCTTTTCTTTTTCTGTTTCCCTTCGCTCAGACTGAAGAATACAGCGTTAAACAATTGTTTGGTAGAAAAATTAAAAGAATGAGTGTAGGCCATAGTTGCAAAAAATGATACCAAGCAACAAGGTACTCTTTTGTCAAAGCCATACCCATAAGATGGGCCCCACATTAATACTCTCTTACAATATATTCAAATAAATTAATAAAAAATTATAACTATCATCCAACCTTTATAATATTTTATTAACTAACTTTTAAAATATTTTTTTTTAAATACATATTATATTTTTTTTTCTCTCTAAATCCAAATCTCAAACCGAATCCGAATCCGAATCCTAAACATACAATGCCATTAAAAATTCCATAATGTTAACATGCTTCTAAAATTGAATTTCGCCAGCTTGCTCTGAACCAAACATAACAGATAATGTCAAATACAAAATTTGTACTCATATTAGCCACTGAGGCATTGAGAGCCATGAATTATCTACAGTGACCGAAACTAGGAGGTCTTGCGGTGTCACGAGATGCAGATGAAATTTTGCTCCGCAATGTTAATTTTTCAAAAAAAAACTTCGATTTTGTTTAAATGCATCCGGTTCTCAAAACTTGTGTCTATTATTATGGGGTCATACTATACAAACCCTTCATATATTGTCACATCAGAGGGGTTTGGTCAAACTGTACAACTCGCGATGTACACCGTACAAGTTAATGATGCGTCCAATTATTTGATACCCTCCCAAAAGGTGTGGATAACTTATCTCATTATTATGATATAAATTTTTTGTGTGCTCTTTTAATTCTTGTTCCGTCCTTGATTATCTAGAAACATAAGATGTTGACATGGTGCTTTCTAGTGTTTTCGTATTTGAATATTGTGGTCGTGATTGTCAATTTTGGGCCATAGTGCGTCACTTTCAGCCTTATCAATATATATTCCCATTTTCACTCCATATATAAGTTTAATAAATAAGAAACAACTTGTAAACGATAATTGTGTACAAAGTGAAAGTAAAACAACTTATGTAAATACGTACAACACTTTGCACTGGCTTATTGTCCTCAAGTGTTTATGAGTTTATCACATTGGACGACGAGGTTTCTTCTATGATTGTTTGTCTTTCAGATTTTCGCATAGTAGTTGTTGTACTCAGGGACGGATCTATAGTGTTAGTATGGGGGCCGGTGCCCCCATGGCTAGCCGAAAAAGTTAAAATTTTAGTGTAATTTTTTAAAAATTTTGACCTTTTTCTGAAAGTGACCCCACCCAAAACTCAAATTGCCCCCCACCCACATACTAAAACTTAACATTCAACGCTTTAGAGCCTTATAAATCATTCATCTCTAAGTAAAAATACTCGATTTATCATTAGGATCTTTTTTTTCGCATTTTGTTGTTATTGTCAAAAAAAAAAAAAAAAAAAAAAAAAAAAAAAAAAAAATTGCCCCCATATCCATTTTTTCTGGGTCCGTCACTGGTTGTACTGTTGTAGCTCTAGGACCGTTTAAGGCAGACTTATTTCTTAATAGAGCATGAAATATGGTTAAGCGTGTACTCCAACGACTCCGTGAGGACTGGTTACTTGGCTTAGAATTCATTGAAATGTATCGTATGATAAAGTGTTACTGATCTTGCTTTATCTCTCGCTTTGCATGAGGGCTAACATCATTTTTTATTTGTCAAGACTCAAGACTACACTACATGGGTTTCAAATTGGGCTTCCATTGTGCTAGTAGTATGATACTATGATTGTTGTTTGTATTGGGCTTATTATGCACTTCAAATGGTTGAATTTTGACAACTTCATATGATGTCCTAAAATCCAAGTCCACAAACATAGTAAATGACTAAATGTCATTGACTCATTGGCCATTAATAAACTATATTTTTATAAAGTTAAGATACTCGAAAAAAATAGTTTTTTTAATTCACATCTGACCCTTTATTACCATATAAGGAATCTTCACGTTTTAAAAAAAATATATATTTTTATTTTTTTTTAACTTAAAAGATATTTTTATTTTTTTTAGAAAAGTAATTTAAAAAAAGATATTATTATTTTTTTTAACTTAAAAGATATTTTTATTTTTTTTTGAAAAGTAATTTTTTGCAACCTACACACCTATCTCACATGCCTCCAACAAAACTTGAACACACAACCTCTAGGTTGATGGGTCACTCACATACCGCTGGGCCAAGATGCCTTTGATAAAAGATATTTTTATTTAGTTCCTAAAATATCAGTCTTTGAATAAGGTAACTTATCTTCAGATATTTTTCAATATCTTCCAACTTCATTTGTCTCCATCATTACACTCGACTATATACTCGTGCCTTCACCAATTCTATATCGTGACCTTTTCTAGGAGAGGCCATAATAATATAACATATGGAACGTAAGGAAGACACCGATTATCGATGGACGAACGAGAGACATCTTCGTTTCTTAAGCTCGGTGGAGGCTTCGTTTGTTAAATCCATGTTAGGAAATAATGATCAATTCCCTCGTGTGGGTAGGTACTTACCCGACGATTGTGAGTCAACGTTAGACTCGAAACATACTAGCATGAACAGAAGAAGACCACGACGACATTCGACTTCAGGTATATATATATATACCTGCGTAATTTGATAAAACAATATTGCATCTTTGCTAATATCGCTAGAAAACTAGCAGAATGCTATATACAAGTGGCGAAATCTACAGAGAACTGAGTTGAGTAACTTTAGGGTTACACATGCATTATGTAACACATAGTTTTATTTGGCTAGCTAGATAATTATTTTGTGTCTAATGATATCATCTATAGATACTACATCTGCTTACATATGAAATCTTATGTCTAACAAGGTGGCATTGGGGTGAAACAACTATATAGAACAAAGAGATGAGAAAATTAAAACAAGATATACAGAATTTTCTCTATTAAGATTTTTGAGTTTCTTATACATATACACTTGCATAAATTTTCCCATGGAGAAATGATAGGGCCACAAACAAATTCCTACAAAAAGAATCCACAAATTGATGTAGCGGCGTGTCATTGGTGAGTTTCTCTCCCTTCTCTCTCATTGAACCAATCACTCTCCGCCACATCAGTTTGTGGATTCTTTTTGTAGGAATTTGTTTGTGGACCTATCATTCCTCTTTGCCATGAACACAAGGAACAGGCCATATAATTTAAGCAAGTGTAATTGTTATGCTATGATATCTATCTAATTGTCTAGAATTAATTAAGACAATGCATTCTTATTATAACTATGAAAGGAGGGTGCGTTTAGTTGTTGGAAAATGAGAAGTTTTTCAGAAAACTTTTCGAAGAAACACACAAAAACAGAAAACGTGTTCAAATATACTGTAGTTGATAACTTGCGACGTAGCTTTGGATTGATGATTACGAATACGTTAATAGAACTTTTGGCCCCATGTCACCAATAATACGTAAAAAAACACATTAAGCGTATGTCTTGTTGTGGAAGATATTTTTATGGATACGTACTCTCGTCTAGCTGTTTAACTTTACTTTACACTGTTGTTTAATTAGTTATTCACGTGGCATGTTTTATTCCTTTGGTTATAACATCGTCCGCTGCGTTGCAACGGAATTTTCAAGAAATTTTTACGATAATCAGTTACGAACAATGTTTGGACGGGGTTTCTTGTTGTGAGATCATGGTATTTTTTTTGCTAACACGTGTTGTATTTGTTTTAAATAAATGTTATGTCAAGCTATATTTGTAGTTGTCTGTAGCGGCGCTAATTTTGTCCATTATTGTTTTAAAAAAAATATATGATAATTTTTAAAGTTATTTGATAGGTTAAGGGTGTATTTTGAAAGTTCTCTTATTTAAAAACTACCTATGTATTAAACTTCAACATTTTTAATAAAATCGTGCGTATGTCAAAAGTATATAAATATTGGGCTTGTTTTGTTCATTATAGAGAGGTATTTTTGCCAGTATTTTTTTATTTAAGAAACCGTTAGGTATTTGCTAAATATTTGGCAAATAAAGTTTGTTATATAAAAAAGTCGTAAATATTAAGAAGTTCATGATGTGTTTTAAAATTTTTCATTTTTTTCACTAATATTAGAATTTTAAATTATTTTTATTTGTATTCGGTCGAGGCATGTTTTCCAGGTGTACACACTACAACGCAGGCCATTTTTTTTCTCGAATCTTTAACTGTAAATTTAATTTTTTTATGTTGGCACGGAAATCTAATTCCACCTCTATAGTATTTAGAGGGAATATGTAATCCATTAAGTTATGGGCAAATGATATTAAAAGGTAATATACTTGTTACAAATTCATTAAATATGTAGTAAACTATTTTTTTTTTCATTTTGAGGGTAATTTTTTCTTTCAAATTCATTATCTTTAGGGTATTTTGCAAAATTTTTGGACAATTTTACCCTTCGGGAAAAAAAATTTTGTATTAGCTATGAGGGGCAAAATTGTCCAAATTTTTTACAAAATACCCTAAAGATGATGATTTTGAAAGAAAATTACCTTCAAAAAAAAAAAAAAAAATAGTTCACTACCTATTCGATGAAATTGTGAAAAGTATATTACATTTTTTTATTATTTGCCCTAAAGTTATTGATTGGTGAAGACAAGTTCAATTTTGATTCTTTTGGAAGTACTTTTGTTTCATTATTCGAAGGGTTCCATTTCTATTTTCGTTTACATTTATCAGATATTTTGGATTCGCGATCACGAAGCAGCCAAAGAACCACAAGACTACCACTTAACCAGTCGATGAGTCAAGATGATCAGGTTCTCCTTGTTCGCTTTCTTGTATCTTATATCTGCCATTCAACAAGCTATCTTGTCACATATATAAAATGCATTTTTTTGCGACCTCGCGTAATGACATGCATGCTACAGGTTTTAAGAGTGTCATTCTAAGAATCGAACTTTATATCAACGTACTCATAAAATTATACTAGTACTACAAAGGATGAAAAGTACTTTTGAATTCACTCTGATAGTTGATACAAATAACGACATGTCGACATGCATGCTACAGGTTTTAAGAGTGTCATTCTAACAATCGAACGTTATATCAACTCATAAAACTTAGTATGTTATACTACACAAACGATGAAAAGTACTTTTGAATTCACTCTGATAGTTGATACAATATATATATATAATTTGAGCCAGACTCAAGTGATATAGGAAACAAAATACTACCACCAGTTTATTAATATAGAAACACGAATAATTCTTATGGATCATTACTGCATGTGGAAAAAACAGGTAGTTCCACAAATTGGAAAAACTAGAAACAAGGAAGAAGCTGAGAGAGATGGGCAAAGATTTGCCATGACGACGACCGCATCCTCCACATAACTAACGGATTTAAGGTTGGTGAAATCGGGGAGGTTTGGTTGGCTGTTATCGACAACTCTTGAGTTTTTGTAAACTCTATAATTACCATTGGGATGCATATATTTGCGCATTGGCATCGATCATTTATTTTGGTATTTGATGTTTTCTGGCTTATGTGTGGCTTATCATTAAGTTACCGAAGTAGTACATTTCAGAAGGTACTCCTATAATTATGTAACAGGCTCATTTTCTAACATGGTGTTTTTCACATCATCTTTTTTACTAGCGAATTGTCAACTAAATTATCAAACCAGCAAATGATTTTAGATGTTATTGAGTAATTTACTACTTTGATATTTACATAAATTATCCATTCTTATTTTCAAATTCTTTTCTAACGACATATAAGTACACATTGCAACAAGACTTGAACCTGCATCTATGATACCATTTGAACAAAATCTGTACCAGTGATATATTCCTACTCCAGATTGGTATGACGAGATCGAATCACATCAGCACTTTGACCCAAAATCGAAGCCAAACTTATAAACAACCATCTCAGGCAGCACAAACAGTGCACCTTCATACAGACTACCATATCGGTATGTAACAGCAACAATCCTGCTCCTTCCTTGCCATCATACTCCATCGTATGAGCTGCGACATACACCACCACGTCTGCATACTTCACACATGAACCTGTCTCCGGCTGCGCAGTTACACATTAGTATTATACCGCAAGCTGTCTTCATGTCATTTATACAAATCTAAATGACCAAGATGTAACGCTATCTGAAATGTTACAAAAATACATATACTAAAAATGGAAATAGGCTTCTGTTATATGATGTTTGATACGACCACTCAAAACATAAAAGCAAAATGGACTAATACATGAAGCCAAACAAATGAAGAAGTATGAACTACACAAGAAGATGATCTGATTCAGGGATATAAGGAACAGTTTTGGAATGCTCATGTGTGCCTCAAAGTTGTTCTTTAGTATGTTGGAAGGTATTGATTATTGATATAAGAACTGATACGTCAAATTAGTCTGTGTCTCTATCTCAAATGGGACAAATAAAGATCTTTAGCTAAAATAAAGAGATGGGTCGAGCTGTGGATCGAAGTCGCATAATGTCTACTTTTAATCTGTACAACTTCCAAAATATTTTGTCCGCATATTTATATTAACTGTTATCGTAATTTGGTTTCTTTAATAGTGATTAATACATTCCCTATATTTTCTAAAAAGTGAGTGTAAATGGGTCAACCAACCCAAACCCTATCCATGCACGTATCACCTCAAATATACTAGTAACATAGATGTACATAGCATTTATTCTGAAACATGTAAAATAATAAGTTTTAGTTTAAAGGTGGTGAATTTTCTACCACCTTTAACAAATGTAAACGATACAAGCAACAACAGGAACTCAAATCCCATCTTAACATATTAAACTACAACAACAAAACTTTTAAAGGTTCCATTAAGAGTGAGAAGTTAGTAGCACAACAAATGTTTGCCTACAACTACTTTCAAACCCATCTAACCAAGAACTAACAAAGTCATATATAAAAATCGTCAGCATAATGGATTACCGAGTTCTTCTGCAACTTCTTCCACATATGGCCTTTGATCAGGAGATTCAGTGTTGTCTTTGCAAACTTTGCAGCTTTGTGCTCACAGAATCTTCCATAGAGATTTGGGTCAATAGTGTCAATGAGAGTGCATGATTCAGCAGCAAACCTACACTAACGAATTTCCGTTTACCAGATATGATCTGAAAAACAAGATCCCCAAATGCATGAATATCCCTTTTTTGGGTGAACCTCCCAGTGGTGTCGTACTCGGGAGCTAGATATCCCATGGCAGCACTGGATATAAGTGATGAGAAAACAGTATCTTTTGTAAGAAGCTGATGAAGGCAAGAATCAGAGCGTAGAGGCTTGAACCATTGGTCAAGTAGCTGTTTCTTGACTGATATGTTTTGATGAACCATTGCTGGTTTGTTTAATTTGCTCCAATGTAAGTACTCTATGCCATTTTTATCAAACATCAAGTTTTCATACGTTTTTATCAATTTTCATATATTTTTATCCGTTTTCATACATATTATATATAAAAAAATGAATGAAACCAGATAAAATATAAGAAAAACGGATGAAAACGTAAAAAAATAGACGAAAACGAATAAAAGTGTATGAGCACGTGTAAAACCTCGCAAAAATTCGTATAATTAACTTCGGTTAATTAAATAAATAATCTTTGTCATTATTGTAATCACAATTTTTACGGGGAAATTTAAAATTTTCTTAGTATATTAAAATGGTCACGATTACGATATTGCAAAATTCGTCAAACGACAAAACAAGTGCTCGACATGATTAACAAAATATTAATAAATTACTAATCTTAATTAATAAAACTAATTACCAAACCAGATGGGCCCTTAATCTTCCCTAAGCCCAACCGGCCCAATACTTAACCCATTTTATTTCTAAAAATTTCATATAGATCGACTAAGGAAGCTCCAAAACGCCTCGTTTATTCTTAATTCGTACACATGACACCTATATATTTTTGCACCATCTCGTTCACCACCTAGCCAAATATTAGTGTGTCAAATCCCAAGTTCATTGGACGACGTTTGATACATTTTTAAGTGGCAAAGTGTCGACATATAAATCGACCTAAATAAATTCATAACTTACTCAAAACTTAACCGTTTTAATCCCTGTTTGTTTCTAAATGATTCTAATAATATTTCAAGAATGTTTTCATGTTTAAATATCATTTATGATCAGCCATAATCGAGTTGTACGAGATTAAGCAAATCGTGTATGTAGTAAATATGATGTCGACATGTATATGTGAATCACCAAGACACATCCCATGTTTTGTGCACTCACATCTCATATTAAAACAATATATTTCGTCCTAGGAATTCAAGTTACTGACATTGAATAGTCCATGTGTTTCCTTGAGTGAATTTTGCACCATACGATTCATTCAAATGAAATATATATACGTTCCATGCATGCACTTGTTTCTCTTCATTCTCATACACTTTCACATAGTTATTTTATCCTATAAAATATACTTACAAGACCAGAGGTCGATTACTATATGGTTTGGAAGCAAGAAAAGTGATATCGGGTTTAATATATAAGTATAACGTTTGGGTTATACGATTAGACAAGATTTTCTTGTATTTCATTCGTTCCTACTCGACTCTCTACCACCTCTAAGGTGTTGTAAGTCTTTTACAACTCATTCAAGTTCATTTTACACGTTAAAAGTATCACATGCATCATGTTTATTTTTATTCGATCGTATATACTTTTATATATAGTTTATGTATACATATTTATATATAGTACACTAAATGTGACTAGCCTCTATCTTGGAAGGCCTAGGAGTAGAGCTGGCAATTTCTGACACGGACCTGTTAACACGACACGACCTGCTCTTAACAGGTTTCGTGTCAGGCCTTAACAGGTTTCGTGTCTTAACAGGTCCGGACCTGTTAAGACACGAATAAAATTAACAGGTTTCGTGTCTTAACAGGTCGGATCTGTTAAGACACATGTTAAGACACGATTATATATATAGTTCCAAAAAACCCCTACCTAGGTTAAAAAACATTTCCATATCACAATTCACATTTCACAGCCTCCAATCTCCATGGCTCCATAGACGAATCCATTTCCATTCCAATTAAAAATCCAATCGATCCAATTAAAAATAAAAACTCCATTCCAATTAAAAATCTATAAATCCAATCGATCCAAGGCAAGGCATTAATCCATTCCAATTAAAAATCTCAAACAAATTGTTCCTACGAGAAAATCTCAAACAAATCGTATCTTTTAAGGTAATTGGTTAAATATCGTATCTTTTTGTTAATTTCGTTTTTGTTTGTTGTTTGATAATTTCGTTTTTGTTAATATCGTATCTTTTTGGTTTTTCCTTTAGCGCACAGCAGTCAGCAGATATGGAAAGTTATCAAGGACAATAAAGACCTTGACTTGCAAGCTCACAAGGTAATTTCTGTGACACTTTTGTTAATATCTACATAGTGTTTAGTCTTGGCTGGGATGTCGAGGCTCTTATATGCACAAAAGATTGGTTATATGCAGATTCAAATGAAATTGCTCTTGATCAGCTCACTGAAGATATAATGTCGCTTGATGTTAGTGTTGAATCGGATGCTTCAAACTCGGTCAACGTTTAAAGAGGTAAACTTTGCAATTTTTCTGCTGCAATTTCTTGCTGTCTGCTACCTTTCTTATCATCTGTGCAATTTCTGCTGCAATTTCTTTTCGTTTGAGTTTAGGAATCAGCCATGTCTGCTGCAATTTTAAATGTTGAAATATATATTTTTCTGCTGCAAGTTTAGGAATCAGCCATGAAAGTATGCTACTATAACCAGCATAAAGATGAACATCTAGCTGTTGAAATATATATTACTGGTAACAAAGGTTCATTTTCTGTTCTAATTCACTGCTGCAATTTCTATATCATCTAGCTGTTGAAATATGAAGGTGTCTAATCAAGTTCATGACCATAATCTGCAATACTCCCTCTGTCCAGTCAACAACCAAACTTTAACATCTCATTTTAAACCTATTGCCTTCATTAATCATTATAAAGGGATTGAATATAGTTCTTGACTTTCTGTCATAAAATCCAACTTTCAGTACTCAATCTTTGTTCATAACTATTGCATCAGGTTCATAAAACCCACTTTCATAACTATTGCATCAGGTCCATACACCCATAGAGAGCAATTTTTAGTTTGTTCATTTCTTAACCGTTTGCCTTAAAAATTGATTCCTAACTTATTTCCCAGCTTGTGAACATGCCTATATTTTTAGATTAATTTTTGAATTTTTTTTAAGCTTGTGCAAGCTCGCGAACATGCCACATCAGTCCACTGTTTTCCTCTCCCATTTGCAGCCTAAGACTAGTGTTTGCTTAATAGTTTTTTTTAGGCTTTCTTTACTGCTTATTTTTGCTACTCTTGTGTCAAATGTTTGCCATGGGCCGAAGCCCAATCGTCCACCTAAATAGTCTAGTCTTTTAATTGAAGTCTAGTCTATTAGTTATAAGGTTTAAATTTAGTATTTTTGTTAACAGGTCCCTTAACAGGTTCCTTATCGTGTAACCTGTTAACTTTCGTGTCGTGTTCGTGTTCGAAAAAAATGACACGATTTTTTATCGTGTCGTGTTCGTGTTTAGGTCATTCGTGTTCGTGTCTTATCGTGTTCGTGTCTTATCGTGTCGTGTCAGACACGATATGCCAGCTCTACCTAGGAGTCACGTAGCACACGTATTTCACGTTAGTTTCACGTTACACGCATAAAAAAAAAACCATTTTTGAATCATATTCCATCGCATGAAATTCTATTAAACACTTAGAAATAATTTCACGATTTTCACAAATATATAAAAGTTCCATGTGACCCAAGAAACACATGTATAAAATGAAATATTACTTAACAAGCACCCAATATTTTTACTCGAACTAATAGACCACCTAGAAAACTATAAATTTCGTTTACACAACTTGTGAAAATATTCACGTCTTGACACCACAATCGACCCAATTTGAATCGACACAAACCAGTTTTTCAAATCCAAACTTAATAATAAAAACCTTATTTTGTCGAGTGGGCTAAATCAAGGCCCAACAAGAAATCATGATCCGTAAGCCCACTGGGCCCATATGAAATATTTTTGGAATCACAAAAGTAGCCCAAGTTCAAGCCCAAAATATTTTTCATGCCCTCGCCTCTAAATTTCAAAATGGGCTTTTGTTTGGTTCGATTAAGGCCCATAAGCTAAACAAATAAGCTTTTCATAAAATAAGCTGTTGAAATAAGCTTAGAATTTATAAAATAAGCTACGAAAATTTTTATAAAATTTTTATAATCATTTTTGTAAATTTGGACTAAAAATGTAACGCGACGACACCTAAAAGGACTAAAACTGCCAAACCTTAAAAACTTGGACTAAAACTGTCAAAACAGAAAGT
This sequence comes from Artemisia argyi, assembly GCA_030686995.1. Taxonomy (NCBI): domain Eukaryota; kingdom Viridiplantae; phylum Streptophyta; class Magnoliopsida; order Asterales; family Asteraceae; genus Artemisia; species Artemisia argyi. The sequence goes on along the minus strand of CM060709.1, from coordinate 138,343,660 downwards.
TTAGGATAAAATTGATATTATATGATGTTCCAAGCTTAGATTGTAATTTTGGACAAGTAGTGGACTATAAATGCAAATTATATACGAAAAGGACTAACGGTGTAACGCTAACGCCGTTAGTATAAAAAGTGTAAAAATTGGAAAAGGACAAGGACTAAACATAATCTATTTGACATTCTTATTTTATTTTCTATTTTACGGCAACCATCACGTCATATGCATTTTATTACGTTTTATTTATATATTGTTTATTTTTACGTTAATAATATATATATATATAACGATATCTAAAAAGTTAATATTTTTACTTACGATTAAAAAGGTAAAACTACGATGGATATTTTAAATAAAGTATTTTATTATATCATGCATGGCATAACAATTACACTGCACATCATCTATTCGTCATAACGAATAAATATTATTCGTTATTCGTTCGTATTTACCAAATAGTATTTGCTCAAATTCTCAGATAAATTTATTTATCAGGTTCCGTGTCAAAGACGTTTCCATAATCGTTCCCATAAATCTCATCCTACTTTACTTTCATCATTTCCAAATCAATCCAGGTGAGTCATAGCCCCATTTTCAATAATTGTTTTAAACTCATTGGGGGAGATACATGCTTACATATACTTTGATAAATTGATAAATATATGAAATAAAAATACATGATTCAAATCAATTTTCTAATTGATATTTATTTAATATAATTTGTGATTTAAAATGTGATATATACAATATTTGACAAAATACTTAATTGAAATACTGATACTCGTATGATAATACTTCCAATTTGATTATTGTGGTATGTGATATATATATTTTACTGATGAATTACTTGATTGAAATACTGATACTCATATGATAATGTTTTCAATTCGATTATTGTGGTATGTGATATATATGTGTTACTGGCGAAATACTTAAACTGAATTACTGATACTCAAACGATAATATTCCCAAACTGATTTCTATGGTATGATACTTGATTACATGATGTTATTCTGAATGATCCCATTATTACCTTGATATTGCCTAAGTTACCTTATCGCCATAAAGTCCCTCAATCATGAGCCATTAATCACATGTAAAGTGGGCGCGAATATAGTGAACAGATTCAAAACCTGTTAAGGATTGACCTCCTATCCCACTAATACTTGACGGAATGCCAATTGCAATTGGTTAGTCGTATTAGTCGTGATACACTATATTCGTAGACAAATAGGAATTGGCAAATCACCTATTATTAGAGGGCAAAATTTATCATTGATTTGATAAAACACCTCTTTTGGTTAAGCTTGTGTGTCATGAGGCTTGGTGCAATATCTATAAAGGAAATGTATGTTTTCAACATATATTTAGATACAGCTGTATAGGAATTTGACCATACGTGAATTGTATATCTGATTAAATTAGTATCATGAGTTTTCAGCTCATGTTAGGATTATTGATTCCTTATTTGAATATGATTGAATACTTATATGATTTATTTGTGATTATAGTCAATATACTCAATACTTGTTTCATTACTGTTTGTATTTTATCAATACCAAATATTCCTGAAATCTAACAAAATAAAGGGTTTTCCATAAAACTCTATGAACTCACCAACCTTTGTGTTGACACTTTTAAGCATGTGTATCTCAGGTAATTTAACTGAGCCGGACAAGACACGGAGTGGGCATTTATTACTCTGATAAATTAAAATGGTGTAAAAATCAAATTTGTCATTTTTACAAGCCTTTATATCTTTTAATAAGATTTTAAATCAATTTGTTTATATTTTTATCAATAATATTATTTGAATGACAAATAACTTTCAAAACGTTTCTTTTAAGCCGTTTTATGAGATTAAAACTTCGATCCTCACCGTAACACCCAAATTACTTTTCCGGTGCGACAAACTTAAATTTGGAGGTGTTACAGCACGGATAAAAACATGAGAAGAACGGAAGAAACGGACAAAAACATGAGAAAAATTGATGAAAACTGATAAAAACTTGACAAAATCGGATAAAAACAGACGAAACGTAAGAAAAACGGACGAAAAAGGATAAAAACGTAAGCATAGTCAATGAGGACTAACGATGCAAATATTTTAACTCAATGAGGACTAACGATGCAAATATTTTAACTCTATAGTCAATGAGGACTAACGATGCAAATATTTTAACTTAATGAGGACTAACGATGCAAATATTTTAACTCTATAGTCAAAGAGGACTAACGATGCAAATATTTTAACTCAATGAGGACTAACGATGCAACTATTTTAACTGTTGTTAGGAGATAACGGAAAATCATTTGCATCGTTAGTCCATAGTAACTGATATTACTAACTGGGGGATGTATTTGTTCCAAAGTTACAACCACATTGATGAATTTTGAGTCAAAAAAAGAAAAATGATGTAAATCGGTTATTTGGCATACCACAGGGATGTATGATTTTGAATTTCACATGCAACAATTAGTGAAGAAACTAATCAACCTTCTCGAACTCTTTAAGATATCAATGACAATATGTGAGTTGATAATGTATGATTCTATTCATTGATTTATTAATATGACATGCTAAGACTAACCTTCTGAAACCTTTTTGATACATATTATGTTTGATACATTTCCTTAAAGAATTACGTAGTACTATTTTTGATGTTCATAAAATTAATAGTATTGGTAGTATCAGTTGTATTGAGTGTGAAATTGCTTGACCGAATAATCTTACGTTGTGACAAAGATGGCAAGCATTGCAATCACATAGCTAACGTCGTATACAAAGAAGTTCTTCATCGTCTTTAATTTTTCCATTTTTATTTTCTTTTATCTTTTTATCTTTTAAACAATACATTCAAGGTTATTTATGTTACATTATTATCTTTCAGCATTATACATTTTAGCGTATTAAATTTTTACATCATGTTTGTACTATAGTTTTATGTTTAATAATAAAACTTTAAGCTAGCCGACCAACGACCGGGCCTTAAGGTAGTATAAGATAATATTTAAACATGCCTCTTTCCTCGTGATATAATATAAAGAAGTATTTATTGTTAGTGTTTATACATGATATGTAATAAGAATACATATTTTGCATAAAAGCTCGTAAAGCTCGATAATAACTCGAGTCGAGCCTATATAAACTCGAGCTCGGCTCGATGCTCGACAAAGCTTGATTTGATCGAGCTCGAGCTCGAGTTTGTTAGCGTATACAGTTTACAGAGTTACTCGACAAAAGCTCGACTGGTTTACACCTCTAATTGCGACTATGATAACATAAAAAATTCGTACCTCAAAGCCTCAACGAACATCACACAAATCATTTATTTTAATTAAGATAATTATTTTGAACGACATATTTTCACACATTGCAACCATGAGACTCGAGTCGAACCTACACCTTTGATACCACCTGAACAAAGCTGGTACAAGTGAATCCTACTCCAAATTGGTATGACGAGATCGAATTTTATCAGCATTTTGACCCAAAATCGAAGCCAACTTATAAACCACCATCTCAAACAACACAAACAACGCGCCTTCATAAACACTTCCCATTGGTAACAGCAATGGTCCTTCTACTCCCACCTCACCATCAAGATCATTCGCCATAGTCTGAGCAGCAACATATGCCACCACGTCTGCATACTTCATACACGATCCTGTCTCCGGCTGTGCGGTTAATACCAACACTCTACCACCATTAGCTTTCGCAACACCACATATAGCATCAACAGTCGAAAAACCACCTGGTCCAGCAGACACAATAAGGAGATCAGTGGATGTTATTGGTGGTGTGGTCATGTCACCAACACAGTGAGCCGAAAGACCCAAGTGTGCAAGCCTCATGCATAAAGCTTTCATCATTAGGCCTTCACGGCCTACACCGTGGACAAAGACTTTTCCACTGCGGGCTGCAGTGGAGGATATTTCGTCCACGGTGATTTGTAATGGCGACGGGGTGGTGGGTGTGGCAAATACAGAGCTGATTTGATTGCAGATTTTGGTTGCCAGAGTTGACATGGAATCAGTGTTTCTTTCCTCCATTGATGAATGTTGGGATATGTTTTTTCTTGACCTCTATTGAACATGCCTCTTATCTGTTAAGTCACGTGCATATCACGAGGAAAGAGGCATTATTTATTTTTTTAAGTTTTTGGATTTAAATTAAAAAAGGTTTGATGTTTGACATGAGATTTATCTCAAACATGTTATGCTGATGTGAAGTTCCACTGAACAAATTTAGTTAACTTAATGTCACATCAGTCCACCTTCGCGACATGTAAACCGGTCTGAGTGACCAAGATGTAAAACCTTCTATAGCTCTAATAAATAAAACTTAACACAAAACGCAATAAACATCAATCTTTATATCAAACTCGTGCATTTAGTTATGACCAGAACAGGCAATTTCTTTGATACGATCATTCAAAACATAAAAGCAAAGAGCATAAACTGCATAACTGATCAAAAGTATACATGTCCAAACAAACAAAGAACTATGAACAACAGAAATAGACGATCTGATTTAGTAAATCAAAGCTGGTAGGTAAGATTTTCTAGAATTTGAAAATCCCGCAGACTGCTAAGTTAGCGACTTTCAGATACTCATTTTACAACAAAAGTTTTTGCAAACTTATAACAGGAATAGAATTTACTAGTGAGTTCAGTCATGGATGTCATTGATTCAAGCTGCTAGGCTGGAGAAGAAGATTTTTGAGATTGAGGTTCACGTACATCTTCGACATCTGTAATGTCGATATCTTCTACACCAACAGCCAATGATGATGGTGTATCACTTTCCCCACTCAATTTCTCTTCATCGTCATCATTGGATGATTCATGTAAGGATGCCTTTCTCCGAAGTTCTCTTACTTGGTGGAATTCATCATAGTGAGCCCGTCTCTGGTCCTTGAAGCTTGCACTCCTGCCTATTTCAGAACCTGCAACATCATTTAAAGCCGCAAGTCATACCGTTGAATACTTGAACATTTAAATCCCAAGCAAAAAATACAGTGTAACGTAATATCCTTCTAATGATCTCAATATAGCCTAATGGTTTTTTCATGCTTATAAATCATGAGATTGACTACAATTTGCAGAGATCATAATCTGATGAAAAAAAAAAGGTTAGAAGAAGAACCTTCATTATCTTCATCCATAGCATCCACTTCATCATCTGATGTTGTCCAGCCAGAGGTGCGTGAGTTATTGTTACAATTTGCAGAGATCATATCATTGAACACCGAAGGAATTGATTCAGAACGCTCAGTATCATCATCATCCTTTTCAGACAAACATGGATTGCTGACAGGAGACAAAGATCCTACACAACAATGCAGCTATAAGATAACTTTGAAACTTAAAAGATACCAGTTTATGCCTTTTATATTTGGACTAAATTGCAAGTGATGACTCATATCAACATTCAAGCAGCTAATTGGGAAGGTATTGTAGCTGATATGGTGAGATACCCTATGATAAATAGCATCTGGAGTGTCCTAAGAAGACTATTGCTAGCTCTAATCAATAAATTCTTCGCACAAAACCGTATGAACAGCAATCTTAATCAAACTTATGCATTTAGTTTTGACCAGAAATTCTTTCTTTAATACGATCATTTAAACATTATAGCAAAAAAGCATAAATGTACCGCTTTATCAAAAGTATGCATGCGCAAATTAAAAATCCATACTGAACTAAAATTATCATATTTAGGAAGAAAAGATGTATCAACATACCATCATTATCAGGCATATGATGATAAGGAGTCTTTGGTTCTGTAATCTTTTGCCTTATAGGTTTGTTGGATTCGATTTCAGATAGTTTCTCCTCGTCCCACCTCACAGACCTCCTCCTGCTGACAAAAAACGATAACATCAGCACGTATCTACCCAAGAAACAAATTACAGTGCAAACAGATTTTTATCATTTAAGGTTACTTTTATCCCCACGGATTGACATGTAGTGGATCTCCCCCACATGGTTATAAATACGAGATGCAAATATAGACAGATCTTTAGTATGACCTGAGGTGGCATGAGTATGCCAATATACTCAAACAACTAACACATATGAATACTACATTAAGAGCAGATGTCATAGAATGTTACCCTATGTCTCCCATTGTAGCCATTCTGAAAGCTAAGAATCAGCGGCGGCTGAGTCGGCAGTTAGCTGTGACAAAAAAATACATGCGCGTCAAACTTGGTTCTTAGTGTTAATGAAGAATAGCAATCACATAATACGGGATCTGTTTAAAAACTTGTAACGAAATAACGAAAGTAAGCATGAAGAATTAACCATAGTACGTGCCATACACACAAAACTATACTTTCTTGCTGAATTGGTCATACAGAGTATTACTATAGACAGATTTCCAAAGACAAGTTCAAGTAGTCAGGCTCTACTCTTATTAGAAACACAAAACGTAACATGATTGGATCGTGTTCTTCATTCAATGCTATGAATGACGTGTATGCAAAGCTATGGTTGAAGGCTCATAAGGTAATGTATTAAATTTTCCTTTTAAAGTTCCTAAAAGGCTTACAAGCAGCGCGCAGCCCAACCCACTAAGGGGCACTAAAATCTTTTATACCCATTATATGTACTAGGCCCGACCCATTATATGTCTATGGATATTATAATATAGGGGCATTTTTTTTTTTTTTCGTGCCGGGCCTAATTTTTTTTTTTTTTTTTGACGTTCTCAGCACCGCCAAAGTAAGCGAAAGATGGACAAACATTAATTTGTAGCTAGTAACATAAAATGGTATCAAACGAAAATTACTATAGTAAAATACTCATAAAAACAGACAAAAACCTCAGAGAAATACTAACATAAATGCAAAAGCCTTAGATATACAGTTGACAAATTACAATAATAAAATTAACAGCTTATAAATTCTAACAAATTAATTAATACATCACATATCTAACAATGTTTTAGCAGGATCTAATCTAATATAAAATCAGGATAACAATAACAATAATAATAAATAAATAAAAAGGAATACGAAGATGAGCCGGAATTTGGTTTACCGACGAGAAGATCTGTTTTAAAATCCGGAAATACACAAGGATATTTATTTCTTTGTCTTTTTCTCTTTCCTTTACATTATTGCCTTTTCTTTTCTTTTTTTTTTTTGTTACTACTTTTGCTTTTTCAAATAATATACCATCTTTAGTACGGGTGAGCATCGGGACAGTCTCGTCCCGTCCCGTCCCGACCCGATACTGATAAGCCCGACTCCTGAGTTTGTTGGAAAACCAAACCGACTCCCGATCTGAAAACACTCGGTTCGGTATCGGGACTGTCCCAACAGGTCGGGATCGGTCGGTTTTATTTGTTGTTTTTCGGTTTCCATCCTGAACCGGCCTGAAACCGATTGGCCGGAAATTGCAAACCGAATCCCGAACCGAGATTGGTCGGAATCGGTATCGTGACGGCGGGACTGGTCGGAATCGGGACGGTTGTCGGTTGTCGGTCGGGTATGCTCAGCCCTAGTAGTATCCTAGTGATGAGTGTGTAAATACTCATCATTTTTACCTTTTCTGAGCTGCCAAAATATCTAAAAACATTCAAATACGCATCAAAATACTGAAAATATCCGAGGATTGTGTTTTATATGTTTCTGATGCAAAATATTTAAAAACAAATGAAAAACGAACAAAGTTTGCATAATTGGCAGTTTTAGTCCCTCAAGTTTCAAACATTGACAAAACTAGTCCCTGAAGTTTTAAAATAAAAGAAAAGTCAACCCAAGGTTTTATAAAGTCAAAAAATTATCAAATTGATCCTTGGGTGAAAATTTTGAGAAAATTATACAAATGGTCCCTGCAGTTTGGAAAATTACACAAATGGTCCCTGGAGTTTTGAAATATAAAAATTGCCATTTTACTATTCACATATGTCAAATAAGGTCTTTGGAAATAACTTTGCAATGATGACAGGTTTGGTCCTTCATTTTCAGAAAATGGCAAATTTGGTCCTTGTATTTTTTCACTGACTAATCAAACGGACCCTTATTACTCCATCTAATCCAAATAATAAAACCAATCCATTACTAAAGCCCACCCAACAAAACACAACCTAATAATACTACTCCCTCCTTTCCAGCCCACAACACACACCCCTAGGCCCAATCCACTTCCCCAGCCCAAAAGATAAAACCAAACACCCCGTCCCTTTTTTATTACCAGGGTCAAAGGCTGGGGTCAAACCCACCTTTCCCTCCTAAACCACCATCTCCCACCTCCAATACCACCCTCCCAATACCACCTTATCCCCTGCCACTCTCTCAACTTGCCATTACACATCCCCATACACCTCTGACTCACCCATCACCTCCACCCCCCAATTGCAACATCAGACCCCAATTGGTCAAATTGGCAAAAAACTTCATTTCCCGCCAAATTGAAAACTGAGACAAGACTCATCCATTTGATGATTTTGTTGGTGGGATATGATGAGTGGGACCCACACTCCTCAGATGGTCAATAAAAAGAAGAGAGAAGCAGAGTGGAAGTGTGTTAGATTAGTTTAGAATAGCTTAAGTGTCGTATTAGTGTAATCCAATATCTCGGTTGTAATTTTCATTTTGCAGTTGTACTAAGTTGATTTCATGTAATGTAAACTTTCTTTGAAGTTAATTTCAAGCTTTCTTTTATAAAATCCCATTTTGGCATGTTTGAGTAGAATTGACAACTTTGCTCAAGTTTGTTTAAGTGTTGTTTACTATTCCATTTAGCCTAATTCAAGTTTCTGATAAGCTTTTACAAGATTTCTAATCATTAAAACAGTTTGAGTTCAAGCTAGATTAATTCACATAAAAACCTAATAAATAAAGTTAAAATAAGAAATCACAAAAAGAAGAGAGAAGAAGCAGTGGAGCTTGTTGATTTTGGAGTTCACATGGTTTAGAGTCTCTTGGGAGACACTTAAGTTGGTTCTATTTGGCCTTAATTCCATTGTCTCAGTTGGATAAATCTTGTAAGCTTCATTTACCATTTTCATGTATTTACTGTAGCATAGCCTAGTACCTGCTTTTACTCAAGTTTTTATGTTTGTTTAGGGTAATTAAGTGATAAACTAGCTTAATATCTTATGTTTGTCAGTTTAATTTCCTAAGTTGCTCAACTTAGCTCAAAACTGCCTTATTTAACTTGTTAATGATTTATGTTGTATTGTGGTTATTGTTGTTGTTTACTTGTTTTTCTTTACTTAATATAGCATACTATGTCATAACTAATTAGTAAGTTGGTCTAAATCAGTGAATGGATGTGAAAATCTCTTTTTCAGTCTCATAAAGGGGTGTTTGGCACAGTGGTTTTCACCAGTGTGCATTGTTCCTTTGTTGTAGTTTTTGGTTCTAACTTGTTTCTTTGAGTTATATGATTCAGTTAAAGCCATAATAGATCAGTTTACTTAAGAAGTCAATATTGAACTTGAATCTTATTTACTTGATAACTGTTAAGAGTTAGGCCATCTTAGTTTTCAAATTGGCTATAAAATCTGTTAATCTAACTTAGGGTAGTTGCATTATAGCTTTTTACATCATTTTTAATCATCTAGGATCATTGGAATTTCAGAAAAGTCAACTTTAGTGTTTAACTCAAAAAAGTCAAATTGCATATCTCAGTTTTTTCCCAAAACTCCCAGATTTGTTTAGAATTTAGGAGTAGGTGTGAGACCTTGAAACTTGTTTAAATCTGTTGTCTACCACCTCAACTACATTTTCCTACCTTACTTTCATTTTTGCTAATTTTCTAGTGGGCCCCACCATTGCCCAAAGTGGGCTGCAGGGAGGAACCCCTCCCCTGCACCAGCAGATATTCAGTCCACCACCACCACTTTGGCGGTGGTTTCTGACCTCCACAGTGGTCCCCACTACCCAAATTTTGGTCCCTTCAACCCCCTCCTGGCAGGGTTCAAGCTTTGACCAACCCTTTGACCCTAGGACCCCTGGGACCCACCTGAAACCTTCCCAAGAGTTTGTCCCAATTTTTGTTTCAGTTTGGAAAATAGTAAGTGCTTATTTTGTTTCATTGGCTTATTTTGTGGTACATCTTGGCTTTTTCTTGCTTAACCATGTCCAAATAAGTTATTTGGATCAGAATCACCCATAGTGGGCCCCACACAAGCTGGTTTGAGCTTATTTTCTCCTTTGGTCAACTATAGTCAACTGTTTGGCTTTTTGCTTTCTATAGTGCTTATTTTCAATTTATAAAAAAGTTTTTTTTTACAAAAGTTTGTTGTTTTTAGGTGTAAATTAAGTTTCCAAAAGAAAATTCCATAAAAGTTAAATTAATTTTAAGTGATAGTTTCTATTTAATTTTATTTAAATTTTAATTTTCATTTTTAGATTTTTATTAAGTACTTGGTGTTTTTATATTTTTATTAATTTCCTTTTAAGTTGAAGTAATTTTAATAATTTTCTCAGATTTTTATTTTATCATTTGGTATTTATTAGATTTAATTTTAGTTTTATTAATAATTAATTAATAATTAAGTTTTAAATAGCATAATTAGTTTTTATTAAGTAAGACCTAGTTTTTATATTTTTCCTAGCTTTTAAATGTTATAAAATAGTTTTATAAATTTTTCCAAAATTTTCTAAGTTAATTTAGTATTATTAGTAATTTAAATTATTTTAATTAGTTTAATTAAGTTAAATAGTTTTTAATTAATAGAAATTCCACAAAAAGACAAAAATATTTATCTTTAATTTTTATACTTTCTTCAAGTTCATTTTTAAGTTTAGAAATTATTTTTACAAGTTTTTAGTTTAATTTGTAATGTTTATCATTTTTAGTTTTATTTAAATATGGTTTAATTTACTTTTTAAATAGTTTTAATTAATTAAATAGTATTTAAATATTAAAATAATCATTTTAATAATTTCATTTTTTATTTTAAATTTTCTTTTTATTTTAAGTTTGTAAAAGTTTCATTTTCACCCTCTGTAGTTTATTTTTCTTAAAACTCACCTTTTTCTCAGCACGCAATCGCGTCTGATTTTAATTTGGTTTACGTTTATACGTTTCTGTTTCCCGTGATTGTTAATACTGTTAATTCTAATCATTCCAGTAGTGTAAACAAATCCCAATCTTTATCTGGTTACTTCCCATCCAATTCACCCGATCACAAACCCGTTTTTATACCATCCACACCTCGCTGGGACATAATGACCCGGGGAAACACTATACTTCCGTGAAGATTGACTCTAGGTAGTTTGACTTGATTGACCATCACCTGGTCAATTAGGTTGACCGTTTGTAGTCAATCACCTAGTTTAACAAATGTGGGATAACGGGTTTGTTAGGCAAAAACAGATGTTGCTGCTGGTGTTATTGTTGTTGGAAAATAATAAAATTGTCGCTTTTTTTTTTAAGTAATATTTAGGAAACTAGCTGTAATTGCATATTAAAAGTGTAGATGTGAAATATAATATCTAGCATTTTTTTAAAAGCTTGTTAATGTAATTTATTTTACTAAAATAATCAGCAATCTTTATCATCTAATAGAGGTTATTTCTCTAACGTGCCATCTTTTTTAGCAAAATAATTTAAACTCTTATAATCTTTCATAATGTGTTGTGCCATACACGCCCTAAAATCTCGAGTAACAAAAAGTTTACTAATACCACTCCCAACATTGATGATACAGGTTGTGTGTCACTTTAGCGCCAAATCAACACTTCTCAAACTGACACACATCTGCAAATAATAGTGTGTCTATTTTTTTCTGTGTAGTTACACAAATAAACCTAATAATAATAATTAAAAAAAAAAAAAAAAAAAAAAAAAAACAAACAAACGGCCGTCACTTAAGCACTCGGTGTGCACAAACTATGGCTCGAATCCACACCCCACATACCTCGTGCCGTAGCTACTTGCACTAAATACACCAGTCCAAATTGTAGGGTTTTTTTTTTTTTTTTTTTTTTTTTTTTTTTTTTTTTTTTTTATGTGTGGCCAGTGAGTGTCTCATAACTTGTGTGATGAAATGAGATTGTTTGTTAGTTAAATTATAGGTTCTGAGTTATAAAGGAAAAATGTTGAGGTGACAAGACTTTTTGCTATAAACAATCCCTATAGCTCATGGGCACCCAATGCTATCAATTGACACGCCTGTGCCATTGAGTGACCCACAAGTAACACAACGATCGTTGGGAGTGGTCTACCGATTTAAATTAAATGTATTCTATGCTTGATAACTTTAGTTTGTTAGTAAACTTTTTGAATATGACATAGTTGTAAAACAGTTGGAAAATATCACAACGGATTTGGTTCAAAACTAATTGAACAGACATATTGGGATGATTTGGAGGAGTTTGTAAATGGTTTAAGGATTACGGGTTAACCACTCAAAGGTGGCCTAGTGTCAAAAGGGCTTGTGACTATCATTTTAAAATGTGTGAGGTCTCAAGTTCAATTCCTGCTAGGTGCAAACAACCTTAAATTGATCACGCTAACCTCCTGAAAAGGGAGGGTTTTACCTGGTTTGAGTCTGTGTGGTGATAGATTCAAACCCCGTAAATTAGTCAGCTAAAAGGTCGGAAACCACGGTTAAACAAAAAAAAAATAGGATTACGGGTTAATTGCGAACATCAAAGTAGAAACAAGGCTCGACTTTACTCGAGTAACCTCTCCTTACCCGCATACTTGGATTTGAATCTGTGCGGGCCCAAACTTTTAAGAGGCCTCAAGTTCGGAATAAAGTCCAGTATATACATGTAACTGTTGGACTATTGGTACATTTTGATTTTTGAGTTGTATAAGGCCCATTACACCTAGCATGATAACGATTCTAGTACTTATAATTACGAAGATTCAGAATATATCATATAATCAGACTATGTAGGATGATTTTTTTTATTTTTTATTTGCCTTATTGTTTAACGAGGATGGCCGTGGGCCACCGCGTTGCGGCGGGGCAGCGACCATTCGTTTTTATAGTATAGGCGTGTGGTACGGTAAATGATAAAGTTGTTATATACCTGTGGCGTTCGCTTCTTATAAGTAATGGTGATCACTTTTGTTTTATGAAATGTGTGTTGCGTTTTTTAGTAACTTATGAGTACATGTTCCGGACATAAATACCTGTGACAATAGCCACTGTTGAAACAGTACGCTCACTAAGATGGAAGATTAGTATTAATTTACAAAAGTAGAAACTTTTATAATCCTAATACATTAACAAAAGTGGGTGCGTTACTAACGCTAGATAATTTATCTTGTACACACGATTACTGTCAACATTAACTGTGATATTACACAGAACTGTACATGGAGATGGGTTATAGGAAAGTGGTTCTACGCAAGGGTCTGTAAACAGCAAAAGGCTTGTCATCTTTCTTGCCTTGTCTTTTTTGCGGGTGGGTGCGTTCCTTGCTCTGTGTCATCCTTCATTAGCTGTCTTCTGACAGAGGCCCTTGTGGTCTCAGTTTTTGTAACAGGTTCATGCAGAGTTCGTGTCCGTTCTACGGTAACAGGAGTTGAGGCCTGTAAAATGTCATGTGGGGGTCGTGTATCTGGTAGCTTGTCAGGTATTGCTATCGATGCGTCCACTTGCTGTATATTGGTTCCAGTGCGTTGTACAGTAACATGGACCAATGGTTGTAACAGCTCATGTTCAGTTAGCGGGTCAGTGTGGTCATCTGCATCAGATGTTTTCTCAACCGTTGGTACTGACTCAGTTCCTTCTTGTGTACCTGTTTCTGGTGCCGTGAGAAGCAGGTGGGTCTCCTGTGGCTCATCTACAAGGTTAGGTGGTTCATTTTGTTGAGGCGGTATCAGCAAATGTGTGGACCACTTTCCATAACTGTGTCGAGAATGTACACGCAGTTTTCTTTTGTAGATTCTGTTGCATAGTGCAGTTGAAACAGATGAGTGGTTCCCTGCAATGAAGAGAAGAATATCGATAGTTTTGAGACGGTAATAATAAATAACAATAATAACAAATAAAATATAAGTTTCGCAAATTACTAAGCAAACCAAATACAGTCCCAATACACCCAAATAATCAAAGTAAAAAAAAAAAAAAAAAAAAAAAAAAAAAAAAAAAAAAAAAAAAAACTCTAATTTTATGTATAACTTCATACATGGATTTGCAAAACTTATGTAGAACCAAAACCCCTATTTTCCTTATCGAGTCTCCATTCCATAGTCGTATCAACTTCTTGTCACAGTTAACCCAACACCAAATCAAAAACCTAATTTCAGAGATGATCATTTGATAATTGACTTTTATTATTATTTCAAGATTAGGTTTCATTGTGTTTGTGGTTTTGTACCTAATCTTGAAATAACAATAAAAATCAAACTTTAACCGAATAAGAAAATAATTCCCACATATAAAAAATAGACAATAAGAATTAAAGAAAAAATTAAGAAATAAAAGGAACATACGTATCTGCTTGTAACCGACCAACCAAAAGGCTGATGAAAGACATGAAAGTGTTGACGTATGTGTCCGGAGGGTATGAGCCGGACACTGCTAAATATTCCGGACGGTAAACAGTACCCTCCGGCGAGTGGGCCAGGGGCACGTCCACGTGCGCCGCTTTTCCAGGAAATCAGCAAGCATGTCTCCAACTACCACTGACACAAGCCTGGGCCTAGGATAACGGCTACTGTTCATGAGATATTCTACTATGCATATGTACGATTACTATTCAAATAGTGTTATTTTTACTGTTCATCTGCACCCTCTTTGGGGTAGTATAGATACCCCAAAGCCATTTATTGTAACACACACTTTTTTTCCTCATAAATACGCACATATATCATTATACCTTTCGGTCTTGAAAATATACTTATCCTCACTCCCGAGCTTGGTCCTGGGACAACACCCGGGGCGAGGCTAACGAGCGGTTGTGTTTGTGCAGTATTCTAGGCCGAAGGGTTCATTCATCAAGTATTCCGAAGGAGAGAAGATTTACTTCAACAAACTGGCGCCATCCGTGGGACCCCTTATTCACTCTACCAGTCAATAGCATGACGGACCTCCCTCCTATCACTCCCCTCACGGGAAGCGGAGGCGATGACGCCAGCAAGGAAAACCCGGAAGGATCTCACCGGAACAACCTCGATTCACCCAACATACAGGATTTGATACAGGGGTATCTAACAGCTTTGAAGGAGCTAGTCAGAGAACACAACGCCCTAGGAGGGAATGTCCTCAAGCCCATACGATTGGATTTTGGAGATGACGACGACAAAGTACCTAAAGATAATCCGGGGAAAGATAGACCCAAAATTGATCTAGAAAATCCTTTCAAGTCCGTGCACAAATCACCTTTCACCCGGAAGATAATAGAGTTCTCCGGACCATCACATAGGATGCCGAACAACATCAAGTTATACAACGGCTCGACTGATCCAGATGATCACATAAACCTCTTCGCCGGAGCAGCTAATCAATTCGAATGGCCAATGCCAATATGGTGCCGAATGTTTCAGCAAACGCTAGATGGTCCAGCACAAGGGTGGTTCAGTCGTCTTGAGCCGGGAAGCATTGACAAGTGGGAGGAGTTGGAGGAACAGTTCACCACTCAATTCTCTCTTCGGCAGAAGGGAATCCGAGACCCAACCGAAATTGCAAAAATAGTAAGAAAGGCCAACGAGTCTCTCCCGGACTTTAAGGAAAGATGGACGGATGAAGCCAGTTATATACCGGGAGTCCCAGAAGTAATGCGCATATCATCTTTCATGAATAGCCATAAATGTCCGGAGTTAGCCAAGCGGTTCTCAGATAAGGTACCGGTCACGGTAAAAGAAATGATGACAAGGGTAGACGACTTTGTGAGGTCGGAAGAAGCCTACAAAAATACAGAGCTTCCGAAGGGTGAAGCACAAGAATACTCTCGCAAGAATTTCCTCCCGAGGGTGGACAGAACGAGAGGATTTCATGTGGATAGGCGGAAGAATGACCGTCGGGGAGATTATCGATACAAAGAGCCGTACTCTCCGTATGTGCCGCCCAAACAAGGAGGGCTCCAATCGGGAGATTTTCGCAGAAAGGAGATAGGAAGGCATGACCACTACCGCCCGGGTTTGGCCGCTTTGATCAAGCAACCGAAGGAAATACTGGCCACAGAACATCAGCTCCGACTACCACCACCACCACCGCTGGTAGGAAAACCGAGCAGGGAAAACGCAGACAGATATTGTGACTACCATGGGGAAAAGGGGCATTTCACTAACGATTGTCACCACCTTAAAAAGCAACTGGAAACGGCCTTGGAATCTGGGAAGCTAGATCACCTCCTCCGAACAGTTCGACAGCAGAATAGGGATCAGCCAAGGGATAACGTGCGAGGAAAGGCAAAAGTGATTCATATGATAGGTACGGTGGGTTCCCAAAAAAGAAAAGGTAGGGAACCGGAGGAGCCGTGGATGCTGGTCCCAATAACCTTTCCTCCCATAACAACGAAGGATCTATCTGACGAACCGCTCATCATCGAGGCAGAAGTGGAAGGCTACCTGGTTAAGAGAGTTTTCGTGGATGGAGGGGCATCATTAGAAGTAATGTATGAACATTGCTTTAACAATCTGTGCCCTTCAATAAAGTCAAGACTGAGAGAATGTGACTCCCCACTGATGGGATTCTCGGGTGAAGTGGTCCGGCCTTTGGGAAAGATAGAACTTGATGTGTGTTTCGGTGACCATGGGTTATACCGGAAGACGAGAATGAAGTTTGCAGTAATCCGATCATCTTCGCCATACAACATCATCCTGGGAAGGACAGGACTAAGGGAGTTGAGGGCCATTCCTTCCACCATGCACGCCATGATAAAATTTCCCACACCTAAGGGTATAGCTACGCTGGTTACTCGGTCAGTAGCAATGATGGAATGTAGAATCCGAGAAGAAGAGCAGTTGTCACTCGGGAAGGACGAGAGAATCCCGACAAGAGAGGAGTGCCGGGAGGAAAATGCTGAAGTGGGTATTACAGAAGAAGTATCCGTAAACCCAGCCTATCCTGATCAGTTGGTAACAATAGGAGGGAATTTTTCAGATGAATACCGAAGGAGGTTGATAGACCTACTAAGACGGAACAAGGATGTGTTTGCTTGGCAACCGAAAGATATGACCGGGGTACCAAGATTCATAGCGCAACACACCCTAAACGTGAAAATGGAAGACTCTCCAGTTGCCCAGAAAAGACGCACGTTTTCACAAGAGAAAAATATGATAATAACTAAGGAAGTACAGGAATGGGTCAAAGCCGGAATAGTACGTCCGGTACGGTATCCAACATGGATCTCCAATCCGGTGTTAGTTAAAAAATGTGACGGGAGTTGGAGGATGTGCATAGATTTCAAAAACCTGAATTCATCTTGCCCTAAAGATTATTACCCCTTACCTGAAATGGACTGGAAGATTGAATCCGTAGTGGGCTTCTGATACAAATGCTTCCTAGACGCCTATAAGGGGTACCATCAGGTGCAAATGGCAAGGGCGGATGAAGAGAAGACGGCGTTCTACACAGAACAGGGGACTTTTTGCTATACTAAGATGCCCTTCGGACTAAAAAACGCAGGAGCCACCTACCAGCGTTTGGTTGATTCGGTTTTCAGCTCTCAAATAGGAAGAAATCTTGAAGCATACGTAGACGACATGGTTATCAAAAGTAACTCCGAACAATTCATGCTAGCAGATATTGCCGAAACTTTTGACAATCTTCGTAAAGTCAATATGAAGCTGAATCCAAAAAAGTGCTCCTTCGGAGTAGAAGAGGGAAAATTCTTGGGTTATATGGTGACCTCCGAAGGAATTAGGGCTAATCCAAAGAAAACTAAGGCAATTGCCGATATGAAATCTCCCGGAACTCTAAGAGAGATGCAGAGTCTCAGCGGAAAATTAGCGGCACTCAACCGATTCTTATCTCGATCGGCGGAAAGGTCGCTCCCATTCTTTGAAACCCTTAAACACATCACGAAAGAAAACAAAGAAGAGTATCGTTGGACACCGGAGGCTGAAAAGGCCTTTCAAGCAATGAAAAAGTTGGTTTTAGAACTCCCAGCTTTAACAACACCCAAGCCCAAGGAAAAATTGTATTTATATTTAGCAGCTGCCTCTGCGGCGGTAAGTGCGGTCTTAATCGCCGATAGAGGAGGGAAGCAGCTGCCGGTACATTATGTTAGCCGAACGTTACACGAAGCCGAGAGGTACTATGCTCCCCTGGAGAAACTCGCTCTCTGCCTGCTGCATGCTTCGAGAAGGCTGCGGAGGTATTTTGAGGCACATCCGATGACAGTAATCACCGATCAGCCCATCAAACAAATATTGAACAAGGCGGAAGCTTCTGGGAAGATGGCGAAGTATGCCGTAGAGTTAGGAGCGTATGACATTACTTACATCCCCAGAAACGCAGTCAAGGGACAGGTATTAGCAGACTTTCTTACAGAGATACCCGTAGAAGAAAAGGGAAAAAACATGATCGAGGAGTTCAGTGAACATGACGAATGGGTACTATACACAGACGGGGCGTCCAGTAAAAAGGGAGCAGGAGCCGGTCTTGTGCTCATCGGACCCACTCAAGAGGAGTACACTTACGCCCTCCGGTTGAAATTCGAAAGCACAAATAACGGGGCAGAATACGAGGCATTATTGGCTGGCCTACGGATTGCCGAACAGATGAAGATAGAAGCGCTGGACGTAAGGGTTGATTCAAAACTGGTGGCCAGCCAGGTAAACGGAGACTTTGTTGCGACCAAGGACAGCATGGTACGATACCTGGCAAAGGTAAAGGAACATGCATCCCGGTTCAAAAGTTTCAAGATCCGGAACATACCTAGGTCACAAAACCAAAAGGCGGACGTGCTAAGCAAATTGGCTTCGATAGCTTTTAACCACCTCACTAAAGAAGTTCTGGTGGAAATTCTAGAAAAACCATCCGTCGAGGAAGAGCAAGTGCATGCAATAGTGGAAGAAGAAGGGGATAACTGGATGACACCTATCATTAAGTGTCTAGAAGGAGTATGGCCGGAGAATACCAGTGACGCCAGAAGCCTACGGATGAAAATCCCACATTATACAATGCAAGACGGAGTCCTCTTCAAGAAATCATACTTGAATCCAATGTTGAGATGTGTGGGCCCCCTGCAAGCAAACTACCTAGTAAGAGAAGTACATGAGGGGATTTGCGGCATGCACTCCGGACCAAGATCCGTTGTGGCCAAATTAATAAGGCAAGGGTATTATTGGCCGACCATGCACAAAGATGCCAGAGAAGAAATCCGCAAGTGTGATTCTTGTCAAATACATGCTCCGGTACCGAAACTCCCAAAAACACCCCTAACCTCGATCATGGCACCTTGGCCTTTCTTCCAATGGGGCATGGATGTGTTAGGCCCATTTCCGGAGGCGCCAGGAAAGGTAAAGTTCCTCATTGTGGCGATAGATTATTTCACCAAGTGGATAGAGGCGAAACCGCTAGCCAAAACCACTGGAAAGGACGTAAAAAAGTTTGTATGGGAAAACATTGTGTGCCGTTTTGGATTACCGGGGGTAATCGTGACGGATAATGGGACCAACTTCGTGAATGATCCGTTTAAAAGCTGGTGTCAACAGCTACACATCAGACAAAGGAATACGGCGGTTGCACATCCGCAAGCAAATGGATTAGTAGAAAGGGCCAACGAGTCTCTGTTGAAGGGAATGAAGGCAAGATTGGGAAGGGCTAGGTCCGGATGGGTTGACGAGCTACCAAGCATTCTTTGGGCCCACCGAACATCCATCAAAACAAGTAATGGAGAAACCCCTTTTAGCCTCACCTACGGTAGTGAGGCCATGATCCCGGCGGAAATAGGGATGCCCACGTATCGAGCAATGATGCTTGATGAAAGCCGTGATGAAGAGGATCTCTGGAAGGCGGTAGACCGAAACGAGGAAGAGCAGCGCCTCTCGCTAGATTTGTTGCAAGAAAGAACGGAAGCTGCGGCCATAAGGGAGGCCAAGTATAAAACACAAGTGAAGCGATACTATAACCGAAGGGTCAAGCCTGTTAGCTTCAAAGTGGGGGATTTTGTGTACCGCCGGAACGAAGCCAGCCGAGTGGAAAATCTGGGAAAGTTGGGTCCAAACTGGGAAGGCCCTTACCGGGTGGTGGAAGCATATGACAACGGTTCTTATAAGCTGCAGACGATGGATGACAAGGACGTACCTCGCCCATGGCATGCTGTGAATCTCAGGAATTGCTTCTTATAAAAATTGTTATTATTTGAATTCCGCACTTAATGTAATGACAATGGTAATTTCCTTTTAAATAAATTAAGTTGGAATGCTCTTCCCGGCGAAGTGGAAGAAGCATATTTTGCAATACAATTGTTATTTCATTCCTGATGGCTGGCCCCCATCAGGAAGGTAGTGATGCCCGGATGATAATTTCATTCCGGATGCCCAGATGATAATTTCATCCCGGATGCTCAAAAGCGATAATTTCGTCTTGAATGCCCTGCAACATTATGGATGCCCGGATGATAATTTCATTCCAGATGCCCGGATGATAATTTCATCCCGGATGCTCAAAAGCGATAATTTCGTCTTGAATGCCCTGCAACATTATGGATGCCTGGATGATAATTTCATTCCGGATGCCCGGATGATAATTTCATCCCGGATGCTCAAAAGCGATAATTTCGTCTTGAATGCCCTGCAACATTATGGATGCCCGGATGATAATTTCATTCCGGATGCCCGGATGATAATTTCATCCCGGATGCTCAAAAGCGATAATTTCGTCTTGAATGCCCTGCAACATTATGGATGCCCGGATGATAATTTCATTCCGGATGCCCGGATGATAATTTCATCCCGGATGCTCAAAAGCGATAATTTCGTCTTGAATGCCCTGCAACATTATGGATGCCCGGATGATAATTTCATTCCGGATGCCCGGATCATAATTTCATTCCGGATGCCCGGATCATAATTTCATCCCGGATAATCAAAAGCGATAATTTCGTTTTGAATGCCCTGCTTATGGATGCCCGGATGATAATTTCATCCCGGATGCTCAAACAAAAATTTTGTTTTAAGTAATCTACAACCCATAGACTTGTATTGAAACGAAGACCATATATAAAAAAAAGAGGGGAAAGTAAAGCACACTACAGGAAGCACGAGTGTAAACCATAAGAATATATACATATTGCAAAAATCACAAGTTCTTGGCAAACAAATTACAAATATCCAAAGAGTATCAAAAGATATTAACACACGGTAGTAATCAAGTTGGAGGATTAACATTCTCCTCGACCTCGGGGGCAGTTGTCTCAACTAATGCCGTCGAGGCAGGGCCGCCAGTAGGGAGCTCTGAACCACCAAGCAAACCCTGCGGAATGGAGGAAGCGGGAAAGATATTCATAAGATCCCCCAACGGAAGGAGATAAGAGTCAGCAATCCTCCGGATAAAGGGATACTCAATGGAAAAAACTTTGTTGAATTCATCTTTCCAAATGGACGGAGCTTCAAGATTAACCTTCTTTGAAGTACGAAGGATTTTCTCTACCTCCTCTGGTTTCCGAACAAGGCGAACCCCATCCAACCAACCAGCCGAATATGAAAGGCTCAAAGGCTTCGCCAAAGACTTCTTATATTCCTCGCTGTCCATCAACCGACGAAAAACGGTGGGGACCAAGGATTTAACTGTGTTTTGACGAACGACCTCCGCCTGCCCCAGATTAACGGTCAGATCCGAGTTGTCCACCTTCAGCTTGGCAACCAAATCTTTCGAGGCGACTAGCTCAGCCTCTAGCTGTTTTATCCTTTCTGACCTCTGGGCCTCAGTATCCAGCCAAACCTCTTTCTCCCTCCCCAGATCTTCCACTCTCGCCAGAAGTGTTTTCTCTCTATTCGCACAGGCTTCAAACCGGTGGCAGACATCTTCATGTTCAGCGGAAAGTTGACGAAACCTTTCGGCATGAGCATCACGGTCCTTCTCGACCTCCTCTAACCTGGCAACCTGATCGGAACATTGGCTGTGAATGTGGTCCAATTCACGAAAGTCAGCATTTAAATGTCTGAACCTTCTTAGCACCTCCCCCTGAGAAATGATGCTTGTACCTAGTTGCTCATACGCCAACCGGGCCAAATCAATATTGTTTAGCCTCTCTAAGGCGGCCTGTTCGGCCGGAGTAGGTAGGTTGGCAATCATTTCGCGACAAGCCCTATAAGAATTGATTCGGACATCATCGCGGAGGGTCCAGGCCGGAACAAAAAAGTCAGCTTGCTCGACGGACCGATCTGCAAACAAAAATATGAATTATTAATTTCCGGACGTACAATACCTAAATACAAAACAAGAAAAGAGGGGGAACAATTATCAAAAGGCAGGTACAAACGTTTCCCAAGTATTTATAATTTGAAAGGGGTTATACCGGAGTGATCGGAAGGAACCACATGAACAACCGGCCGTTTAGAAGGGCCCGAACGATGCACAGACATAGCTGCAACAAACAAAACATAATGTGTTAGAACAGGCGAGCGAAATAAAACACTTGAATCAAAGAGAATATACTAACCGTCTGAGGCACGAGGTTGTTCTCTCTCCGGAGAGTTCAGATGAATAGGAGGGGTGTTGCCGCGAACCGGTGGTGAACGTTCATTTTGGTTAACTCCACCACCCAAACTCTCCCCGACTCCATGATTGGCATTTTCCTCCTTAGACAAATGTGGAGAAATGTTCTCCTCAGCGTTTGCTGCTACCTCGAGGTTGGGCTGATTATGGGTAGCTGCACCGTCCGGGAAGGCTTGATTGATTGGGGTGGCATCTTCAGTCCCAGTCAGGGAAACCACGCCTTCGACAACATTAGGATCTCCTCTGACTCTCTTCGGCATCGCGGTCGAAGGACCTTCCCCGGCCTTGGCTTTCCTTTTGAGAGCCTCCTGCTCCTTCTTATGGCGGGCATCAATTACCTGTTGGCTGGGTCGCTCGGCCAGCCGCATCAAATTGTCCTTGGGTGGTAATTCCTTGCCGGCCTCGAGAAATGGAGCTGTTCGTTGAGGTCGCTCTTGACCGACAGGTATCTCCTCACCCTCGGTCACCTCAGTACCCTCCCAATCCGGCAACTCAAGGAACTCAGCCATACTCAAAACTACAATCAATACTGGAACAAATAAAGAGAAGAAAAGAAAACTCGTAAGGAAAATCAAAATAACAATAAAACGGGTATTACCATGCCCCTCGGCATCCCTTAGAACGACCTGAACATTCTTGGTCTCCCATACGGTGGAAAGCCCGTACACCCATAATAGACTTGGGGGCACCCCCCTGAGTTTGATGAGTTTCTCACTAAGTCTCTCCGCCGCCTCCTCCGGATAGCTTATGGGAAAAGTATCGGAAATCTTGGAATCATTATGTCTCCAAGCCATGGCATCCGGGATCGCCCTCCGGTCAATCAGAAAAAAACTTGTCTTTCCAGTGTTTCAGCCCGGACAGGACTTCGATGAAACATTTCTTGGCTTTTTTCCCAGTCCGGCTCTCAAAAGAAAACCAATGTCCCTGCTTGCATAACCTGTAGAACACTCGGAACAACGAAACAGTTGGCTGGCACTCTAAACTACAGCAACGGACCTCGAACAAAGTTACCCGGTTCAACCCTATCGGAACCAGTTGTGAGATGTGCACCTTGAAATGTTTTAACACCGCAAGCAGAAACTTGGAAAAAGGAACCCTAATCCCACCTATGTCCAGCTGACGAGTATAAATGCCAATCTTTCCGTCCGGCAGTTTGTTCATGGTCATGTTGGGGTCCGGAAGCATAGGATGTAACTCCGCCGGAATATTATAAGTAACAATTATGTCATCCAGCTCTCGTTGTGAAAGTTTGGACTTGTATATGTGCATATCAAATTTTGGCACCACGGCCGCCCTAACTCGCGGTTCGGGCGCCCTAACCTGCGGCTCAGTTGCCCTAACTTGTGGTTCGGCCACATCCGCCACTTGAATGTGTTCAGACATGCTCTAAAGGATGGCCGGGGGAAATGATAATAAAACTAAAGAAAGATAAGAACTCACCTCGGAAATCGCCTCGGTAAAGAAAAACGCTCGGAATAGCAAGGGTAAGAATTATCAACTGTGTGTAAAAGTGAAGTAAAAGGGGTTATATATATAGGGAACGCATGGGGTGAAGTGAAACGTCGCATCTGTCAGTGGTGATGACGTGTCGCAATCCTAACCATCCACGACCAAAGGGCGGGAAAACGTGTCGCAAGAAAACACCATGATAGGCCCAGCCAAAGCCCATGGCTCACTAGCTCAGTGGGCCTAAAATGGCCCAATAAAATACAACTCGTCACTTCATGGATCACGCCCTCGCGTATAAATATTGAATCATCAGTTAAACGACTCGATAATTCAATACTGGGGAGGGACATGTTGACGTATGTGTCCGGAGGGTATGAGCCGGACACTGCTAAATATTCCGGACGGTAAACAGTACCCTCCGGCGAGTGGGCCAGGGGCACGTCCACGTGCGCCGCTTTTCCAGGAAATCAGCAAGCATGTCTCCAACTACCACTGACACAAGCCTGGGCCTAGGATAACGGCTAATGTTCATGAGATATTCTACTATGCATAGGTACGATTACTATTCAAATAGTGTTATTTTTACTGTTCATCTGCACCCTCTTTGGGGTAGTATAAATACCCCAAAGCCATTTATTGTAACACACACTTTTTTTCCTCATAAATACGCACATATATCATTATACCTTTCGGTCTTGAAAATATACTTATCCTCACGCCCGAGCTTGGTCCTGGGACAACACCCGGGGCGAGGCTAACGAGCGGTTGTGTTTGTGCAGTATTCTAGGCCGAAGGGTTCATTCATCAAGTATTCCGAAGGAGAGAAGATTTACTTCAACAGAAAGCAATCTTTACAATCACACCATCGACGCCAGGACATCACCACAACCTTGGATCATGAGTCACCACTGCAAGATGATTATTCTGTAGAGGATTCTGGAGCTTCATCGATCGGATAGTATGGGGATGTTGCAGGAAAGAAGATAAGAATGAGAAAGAAAGCGGTGGCATCGTTTAAAGAAATAAAAAGAAACGGGCTAACTATAGCGGGCCTGGACAAAACCACTGGGGAATGGGCTAGGCAAATTAGGAGTAAGCCCTAAACGACAACACAGGTGTCGTTTAACGCCCTGAAATTATATATATAGTAATAACTAACTTTAGTCCCATAACTTAACTTGGATAAAATAAAATACAAAACTTGAATTCTAAATG
Source organism: Artemisia argyi (assembly GCA_030686995.1). Classification (NCBI taxonomy): domain Eukaryota; kingdom Viridiplantae; phylum Streptophyta; class Magnoliopsida; order Asterales; family Asteraceae; genus Artemisia; species Artemisia argyi. Next base: position 138,318,408 of record CM060709.1, on the reverse strand, counting down.
TTATATTCTCAAATAAGCATATGCTCACAAGCTGGTTTTTTAAACGACCCAAAAAATAAAAAGAAAATAAAAAAACTTAAAAAGCAAAAAGAGTCGAAAAACATGTAAAAATTTTCGTTTTCAAAGACTTCGTTTATTATCATAGCACAGGGCCCTCAAAATTTACGGGACGACAATGCTTACCCGTTTGCTTCACATTGTCTATTCATAATTCATGTGTTTCACAATAAGTCTTTAAATTTAAATTTTAAACTCAATTTCTAACAATTTTCTAATGAGCAAAACTGAAGTATACTTTTCCAAAATTATGTATCATGACGAAAAAGTACAATAGTAGTAGTATTTAGCGACTAGCTCAAATCTTAAGCAGTTACAAACTTACAATCCATATGATATTAGGCCTAACAACTCGTATTGATTGGAAATTTTGAATTGAAACTAAGGGGTATGTAGGTTTTGAAATGACAAACGAGAATATAGGTGGTAAATATATTTGTTCCTTGTAGGTTTTCTTTACTTGGGAGGATTCAAGTAAAGCCACAAAGTCAGTTCAAAAAGACTGCAAGGAAGGTTTTTAGGAACGCGTCCCTCAGTTCGAAGAAACTACCTACGGACCCTTGGGGGAGGTCTTCAAACCATACTCTAGCTGCACCAGTAAGCGTGTGTTCAAACATGCGGCACTGAGTGGCTACGTCCCAGTTGAATATCCGTGCTGCAGCTTGGAACGCTCCTATATGATCCATAGGGTCCTCGTTTCTGTCATAGAGTTGGACGTTATCTGGCATGCGTGTCTTTTTAGGCAGTTTGGCATTGCGGATGTCGTCCGTGAATGGGTCAATTTCTTCAAGCGTGTATGCCTGCATTTGGTTATCTTCCTCCGTATTCGTCTTTCCGACCTCCATTTTATTACTTGTCCCGTCACATTTTGCACGGGTGAGGCGTTTTCGAGTTCTTGCACAACTTCTTCCACAGATGGTCTTTAATCAGGAGATTCATGGGTGCACATCAATGCTATTTTTGCAAACTTTGCAGCTTCATGCTCGCAGAATCTTCCATGAAGATTTGGGTCAATAAAGTCAATGAAAGTGCATGATTCAGCAACAAACCTGGCTGCACTAGCGAATTTCCGTTTACCAGAGATGATCTGAAAAACGAGAACCCCAAACGCATAGATATCACTTTTCTGGGTGAACCTGCCAGTCGTGCTGTACTAGGGAGCTAGATATCCCATGGCAGCACTGGCTTTGAGTGACGAGAAGACGGTATCTTTTTTAAGAAGCTGATGAAGGCCAGAATCCGAGAGTAGAGGCTTGAATCGTTGGTCTGGTAGCACATTTTTGACCGATATGTTTTGATGAACCGTTGCTGGTTTGTTTAGTTTGCTCCCATGTAAGTACTCTATGGCTCTATGCCTGCTCAGGTAAAACCAGAAAGAGTCAGTAACACATATCAAAAACAGAAACAGTGCACTAAAGATTACAATTTCTAAACATTTTGAAATGGGTAAAATAGGTAAAAAGTAAAAAATAAAACAGGTCAAACGTCGCATTTGAATGCTACCTAAAATGTTACAGTATATACAGAAAACTAAATGCTAAATTATCATTTTAATTGTGTAGTTTTTCTAACCCTAACTGATATATCACCTTATTTACTAAATAAGGTGTTGATGGGTCAACCCAACCCGAACATGTTTTGATCTTTAACCCAACCCGTCAATTTGGCAGGTTCTTTATGAAAACAAGTTCTTACCTTTGGCGATACCATCGATAATGGAAGCCCGGGTGGACCAGTCAAGAACATGATCACCATCCTTCATGTCAAGATACCGTAACAGGTTACCATTAGGTACAAAGTCATACCACACGCCACGCCCTTTAGAACAACAAAAGCCTCTCAACCTCACTAAATTCTCATGTCTGAGGGACGTTAAAATATTCAGTCCCTTCAAAAACTCAGATTCCTCAGGCTTGCAGCTACCTTTTATAATGCTTTTTATAGCAACAATGGTTCCATCTCTCAACATATCCTTGTGAATGGCCAAAAACACACTCTTGCCTAACAAATTTCTAAGAGCAAAGTATTGTGTGGCTGACTATCTCTTCCAAATTAAACCTAAAACTTCTCATTATTACTTGAGAGACCCCGCCAAGGCGCCAAATCGCCGACCCTCGGCTAATGGGTCCCACCCATTAGGGTACTCGAGGTTGATTAGAGGTGACCCGTTTTTTCTACATGCTTCCTTTAACTTCAGCTGGTCAATGGGTCCATTAGAATGGTCAAACTTATTGCTGCGTTTTTCTGCTCTCATTAAAAAATGTGAAACTGCTAAGAAACCAATGAGTGATAATCCCACGATTGCTACTACCACTCCAGCAATAATAGAAGCTTGTGGGGTTTTTGATGAACGTGAGCAACGTGCGTCACTACAGTTTAACTTCAAATCAGTTGTTTCTGGAATGGCTTTTGTTGGTACGCCGTTTGGATTCAACTGATCCAAAGCATTACAAGCTCTTAACAGTGCAAAACTCAACTCCGCATAGTCCCACGTTGTTTCCATATTGGAATCCTCCAAGTCCAACTAATCTCTTTAAAGCTGTTGTTTGAAAACAAAAACATATATTAACGAGGGATGACAAAAACTTTGCACTAAAAATACGATTTCGTTACTATTAAAATCTTTTGAGGTGATTACCATGTTATTTCCTTGTAATGCACCAATAAGGTTATTAGATTGCAGTGAAAGAACACTGAGCTTCTTCATCGATCCGAGTTGAGCCGGTATACTTTCAAGCTGCACAACAAATTTAAATTAGAAAACTTTACGTATAATGCAATTTGTCTAAGAGCATAAATTTCAAAAAGCTATCAGATTTGAACATGTTGTAGATACATTAATGCAAGAAAATAAGGAATCTATATAAACATGTTTTTTTTTTTTTTTTTTTGGTGCAAATGGGTGAATTATATTAATACTCAACATTTTTACAATATAAGTCTACATCACTGATTTGGACAAGACCCAAAATCAGATACAAACTTCAAAAACAAAACATCTACAACTGCATCCAATATCAGTTAATACACACTCTATATATTTGACAACTCAGATGAACCAGAAACACCAACTCTGTTATTCCCCTGCTATACCAACATCCAAGAATCAATTCACCTCTTATGCACCCACCATCTAGCTACATTTCCCCTCCTTTTTCTACTTAAGATACTCAACCTGCCACCACAGTACCCTAAACAGAAAAAAGAGAGGCATCACTAGGAACCATATCCCCTCCAATCAAGGGCTATACCAGACTCTCTACATTTCCATCTCTTCAAAAATGGCTTCAAGAGACTGGGAACACACACCTTGAGGGAGTAACCAACCAATCCTCCTGTGGAGATGCAATGAGAAGACCATGAAGTGTCATCTTTCACCACTCTCAATTCAACTCATCTTGCACCTCCCTCCTAGATCAGATACCCAACATGATAGGAAACCTACTTTATGCCTCAGAACAAACCAAATCAAACAATAATCCACTCATAAGAAAACAATTTCTACTCCAGACCAATTGCTTCTTATAACAGATTATATTTTGAAATGGCCTATAAAAAGACAAGATACAAGGCCATCTATCATTTCTGATCTGAAAAAATCTTACCTTTTTATAAAGTAAAAAGATGAAGATTCACTGGTTAAAAACCAATATCAATGCAGGAATCGTCAAATCAATCCTGCAATTCATAAACAGAAGATGTTTGACATAAGCCAAACACTCCATAATACTGAGATGTCATACCACTTACTAGAATCCAGTTAACAGGCAACAAATAGACCTTTATTATTCCATTCCAGACCCCATTTGTTTGCTATCATTTGAGCTTTTAATGACTTTTTGACACAAATTGTCATTAACTTTGTTTTCACACTGTCCTTTATGCAATTAACCACCACTTCCTCATTTCTCCTCTCACCCTTGAACAATCTTGCATTTCTTTCTTGCCAAATGAAATACACCGTAGCAGCTAGAATAAGTTTATCAACAGCCCATCCAAAGTTGTTTCTAACCTGCCTATCAGCAATATAACTACAGCTGTTCATCAACCCATTATTTGAGTTCAAGTTAGAAGCACTTTTGACCATATCCATCCACACTTTGTTAGCATATTGACATTTGAAGAACAGATGCTCATGAGAATCATTTCTACAATTACACAGACTACACATCAATCTTCCACCTGTATGCCACTTTTCCATTCTATCCTGAGTGAGTAGTTTTTCTTGAACAGCTAACCAAAGAACAAAACTATGTTTAGGAATTAACTGTTTAAACCAAACTACCTCATTCCAAGTAACCCTTGGCCAATTATCCCTCATATCCATCCATGCCTGAGCAGTTGTGAATTTGACTTTCATTCCATTATTAGTAACCCAAACAACTTTGTCCAATCTAGTAACATGAATAGCTGGGACTCCAATGTTTTGTATCTCAGGATATTTACTAATAAGACTTTCAGGCCACATCCATCCATTAGAATTGATCATATCTGCCACAGTAGCATCTTTATTAACTCTTGCATCATACATATCTCTTAAAGTAACATATTCTCCAATTGGTCTTTGATCACCCCATCTGTCATACCACACTGAAACAGTTTTACCATTACCAATTTCATACATCACATGGTTCTTTATTAAATCTCTAATTCCAATCATTGTTTTCCAACCCCAACTATATAAACATGTTTATTAATCCATAAGACTAATGTTATATATACAACATTTTTGGATGAACCCAAGAATCACATTTCAATGTAAAAGTACAAAATGCTATAAAAAAAACAAAACATTTCGATCCTTCTTATATTTTTATCTAGGGGTGAGCATCGGTCCAAGACCGAACCGGACCGGACCGACAAGACCGAGGACCGGACCGAATGTGGTCGGTCCAGTCCGGTCTCGGTCGGCCCGGTCCAACTAGGCCAAATAATCGGTTTGTGGTCCGGTTCGGACTGAACCGACCGGACCGAGGACCAGACCGAATGTGGCCGGTCCGATCCGGTCTCGGTCGGTCCAGTACGTTCGACTCATTTGCTCAGCCGTATTTTTATCAAAGATAACTAGCATTTAAGACCAAAAGATAGTACTTTATTTAAGTGGGCCATTAACCACTCTTTTCGGTATAAAATTATAAATGAATGAACCAAATAACTTAGAAGTTGGCTTTGGACAAAACTTTCATAAACGGTACCGGGCTTGTTGGGGGAGGCCCGGCAACCGCCAGCCCCTCCGTCATTGGCCATCGTTTTACTCGAGTATTGGTCTAGTATATATTAATACATGTACAAAATTAGTTGTTTTTTTTTTTTTTTTTTTTTTTTTTTTTTTTTTTTTCCTGAAAAGCATGTACATAATCATTGTTGAATAATATTTGATGATTCTTCATTGGAGTCACCCAAATTTATTATATGCCGCTCGTCTAAGCAATGCCAAACTTTTTTGCTATTTAAATCTCAAATATTAAGTTTTTATGTCAAACTGAAGTAAATAAATAAAAAATCTATGCTTGGTATGTAGGTTTCGAAATGACAAACGAGAATATAGGTGGTAGATATATTTGTTCCTTGTAGGTTTGCTTTACTTTGGAGGATTCAAGTAAAGCCACAAAGTCAATTCAAAAAGACTGTAAGGTAATACCGGTGCATAAGACGTTTCGTGTATGTGGTGCATCATTTAGCTAGGTATACCGAATTCTTTGTATCAGTTCATTATTGGTACGAGATGAGGGACTACTACATTTGAGATAAATTCTGGACACTCATTAGACCTTGTACTCTTTGGGAGATTTGAATCTCAAGGAACAAAGTTATCTGCAACGATTCTTCTTCTTTCGTACGTACTTCATCTCTTGAATTATGACACTTCTTATTAAAAGCTATCCCGCCAGCCACCATTAACGAATGAATAGTTATAAGCCTCGTATCAATGACCAACGACAACTGAATACAAAATATAAACAAAATTATAAAATAGTTTCATGGATCCTTTGCTTTCCAAAATTTATAGGAACCAAGGTTAGTTATTAAGTTTTCGGTCCACAAGGAACTAACCGATGAGACACCAAATGGGTTAGCTGAGTTTCTCCGCTAGTGAGCTATAGGTTGACATTGAAACGACATTAAAAGGTCGAAGCAAAGTTTTATTTTGACTCTCAAGAAATATACAAATTTGAGGTTAGAGATGTTAAAACATACAAAATAGTATATGAGGTCTAGCGAGCTACGGGTTGACACTAAAATGACGTTTAAAGGTTGAAACAAAGTTTTATTTTGGTTCAGTTTAACAAATAAAAAATCTTCAGGTAAGTGATGTAAAAACTTATAACGAAACAAAGTTTTATTATGGCTCAATCCATTTAACGAAAATAAAAATAAAAATAAGGCAAGAGATATTAAAACATGTTAAAAAGAGCAGGGATCAATTTGTAGTTGAATGAACAATTACAAACCATAATACTGCAACAAGGGACATACAAGCCTTAAAATATACCCATTTTCAGTTTTATATGGCTTCTATGTGGGATAAAGTAATTTTTCCATATAGCGTCCAAGACTAATCAACAATGATGGTTTCCTATATGATTTAAATTTTCTCAACGTATACACAAATACATACAAGTGTATCTGAGTAAAAAACTGAACACATTATATAAAAATTGGTCTGTTATTGGCAGGGGCGGATCTAGCTAGAACACAGCGTATGCACGTGCATACCCTGTGTAAAACTTTAGTAATGTAAACGAATTTGTAATTTCTCAGATCAAACTAAAAATACACTACAAATTTATGTGTGCATACCCTCTAAAACACATGAAAATTACGAGTGCATACCTTAATCTAAGTCACCATTGTTTAAAAGAAAAAAGAGAAAAAAGGAAAAGAAAGAATAAGCACTCTGATTTTAAAGCAAAGGTGCATGCGGCAGCGTTGAAGATGAAGGAGCCAAATAGACATTAAGATATAAGGTCAAATGGTAAATGTGTTTTTTTTTTCTCTTCGGCCACTTGTTAGTAGGGGTGTTCATCGGTTCGGTTCTCGGTTAATCGGTTTATTCGGTTCGGGTTGTTCGGTTAAAAATTTTTTTTGAGTCATAACGGAAAACCAAACCGAACCAAAAATATTTGTGACCGAACCGAACTGAGAACCGAACCGAAGTTCGGTTCGGTTATGGGTCAAAACCGAAAACCGAATTTTGTACTTGAATTACACCATTTATATATATTTTTTAAAGTTAATCATATAGATTTTTGGGAAAAATAAGTATTTCAAGGATAAAAAGTGTTTTTTATATAAGGAAATTTTTTTAATAACTTTATATATATATATATCCAAACCAAAAACCGAATTTTTAGTTCGGTTCGATTCGGTTTTGACAAATTCGGTTCGGTTTGTTTTTGATTCAGTTCGGTTCGGTTTTCGGTTTTTTAATAATATAGATTTTTGGGAAAAATAAGTATTTCAAGGATAAAAAGTGTTTTTTATATAAGGAAATTTTTTTAATAACTTTATATATATATATATCCAAACCAAAAACCGAATTTTTAGTTCGGTTCGATTCGGTTCGATTCGGTTTTGACAAATTCGGTTCGGTTTGTTTTTGATTCAGTTCGGTTCGGTTTTCGATTTGTTCGGTTTATTACCCGAACCATAAACACCCCTACTTGTTAGTGTTGTACAGTTTTGACACTTTGTCCAACCGAGGCCCAACTAACTCAACATTAGATTATTATTATTATTAGTACAAGTTTACACTTTAGTTTTTTCATATTTATAGTTGTTAATGAATATTTATCTTTGAATTAATAGCAATTAGAACTTAAAAATAATGCTTATGCTTATAATACATAATCACAAAATATGAAAATAAGGTTTACCTTTTATGATATTTTATTAACAACTAAACCAAATCAATTTTAGTTGGATACTCGAATCCTACTGCCAATTCAATCTTGCATAGACCAAACTTCACAAGCCAAATCAACATTAGTAACTTCGGACCCATAAAAAAATTATAGTGCCTAATCCAAATCCAGGAAACCCGACCCGAAGAACCCGATCTGAAGAAGAAAAAAAAACGACTCGAAAAGCCAAAAATTTTAATAGCTCTCCTAAAAATCATGCATACCCAGTTTCGGAATCCTAGATCCGCCATTGGTTATTGGAGTATGAACCAGTTTTTACGTGCAATTATGCATTACAAAACCAATTTTTGTTTTGATTTGTGAGTGTGTTTGAGTGTGCTAATATATGTTTGTATTTAAGTGGAGTATGTTTGTGTCTTTGATTTGGTTATCATTACTAACGGTTGTTCGATGATGATGAACAATTTTCTCATTAGAAAGGACTCTATATTATCTCACAAATCTTGCAATAAACAATTAAGTTTATAAACTGTTTTCTCTATATGTATGATACACAACTTAATAAGCATCAATAATTCATCTCTCGAGTCAAGACTATTAGAAGTGCTTCTTGATCTTTATGCACCAATACAAAGTACACATTTTAATTTATGACTCATAAATGAGCAACAACTGTATGTATACATGTAAAACAAAATTTAAGATAGTTTCATGCATGGATCCTTAGCTTTCCAAAATTTATACGATCCAATGTTAGTTATGAAGTGGGTTCGGTCCACAAGGAACTAACAGACGAGATACCACATATGCTAGATGACTTCTCCACTAACGAGCTTTGGGTTGACACTGAAATGACATTTAAATATCGAAACAAAGTTTCGTTTGACTCAGTCTACATCAGCTAGTGGTACATGGTTTGGGTGACTATGTTGGGACGATAATCCAACTTGACTGAATGATTGTCAATCCAGCAAGTGGTCATAGATCGTGTTGACTGATTAACGAGTCTCTCGAGTTAGATTATACGTTCAGCATTTGTAAACTGAAATGCTAAAGCTTATATTGATGTTAAAAAAGCGTATATTGAAAAACAAATTAAAAGTTGAAGCAAAATATGTAAAAGTATATAAAAAGGAATGAGAGAGTGAGCTTGTTTGCATTGTTTGCTAAACAACCCTACTTTCTCAACTTCCCTATTTGTTAACATGAAAACCTTGAGCTATATACCCATTTTCAGTTTTATTTTGCTTCTATGTGGGATAAACTAAGACTTCTATAAAGCCCAGTAATGATTTTTTTTTTTTTTTTTTTTTTTTTTTTTTTATTATTATTATTATTATTATTATTATTATTTATTTAATTTTTAAATATATACATAAAATTGAACAAATTAGTCTATCACTGGAGTATGGAGGAAATTCTTGTTCCATTGAAACGAGGATGTATATGTGGTAATTGTTTTTGCACGTGAATTGTTTATAGTTCAAAAAAGCCACATGCAAACATGTTTTGATTTTAGGCTTGACTATGAACTCGTATTAAATATGTCTTTGTTCTGAAGTTATTTCATGCTTTAAGCTAAAACTTCCATCGTGCAACATATATCTGTCGTATTATTATATTCACTGACGGAATTAAAGTTGGATCTTGGAGGTTCCTGAGCAGAGACGCTCGCGGGTGTCTGGGCACTCCATATATATTTTTTAAATAAAAAACATTGATTTTCTTTTAAAGCCATCTTAAATGCACCCGGAAAATCAAAATGTGTTTTTATTATTACAATTCAAAATTTTTTGTGCACCCGATCATATTTAGTTCTGGTTCTGGTTCCGTCCTTGTTCCCGAGACACCATGTATTTTTATAACGTAATCATAATTTTGTAAAAAAAGACAACTGATTTTTCTTTAAAGCACCTTGTCGTTTAAAATTGTGTTTGTAATCCAGCTGAGTTTATTCTAAATACACCTTATCTTTTTTTGTCTTAGTTGCGTCCCTAATTACATCCATACCTAATGGCAAATACTTTAAGAGAGTATACATTTGCCATTTAGCTTGGTAATGGAGTGGTAAAACATGTTAAGATTTTGGTTTTCAAAGACTTCTTTTATTATCATGGCATAAGGCCCTCGAAATCTACTGGGGCGTTGCTTAACCGTTTGCTTCACATTGTCTATTCATGATTCATATTTTTCACAATAAGTGCTTAAATTTAAATTTTAAACTCAACTTCTAACAATTTTCTAAAGAGCAAAACTGAATATTTATTGGTTGGTTATGCATAGTAGGTATACTTTTCTAAAATTATGTACAATAGGGATTTTTTTTTTTTTTTTTTTTTTTTTTTTGAACAATAGTAGTATTTAGTGACTAGCTAAAATATTAAGGTGACATTTAGTCGGAAAACGTTTTCTTTCATTTCCTATTTCTTGTTTTGTAGGAAAAGGGAGGGGAGTTTGATTTCCACAAAACAATGGAAAATTTAGAAAACGCGTTTACTCTGAGAAACATGTGTTCTGTGTTTTCCATTTTCAAAAAATAGAAAACATGTTTAAGTGTTGTTGTTTATATCTCAATTCATTATTCACCTTAATAATATTATAAAAACATCTTCAAAACACAAAAACAAACATTATAAACTAACAAACTAAATTATAAAATAACTAAAAAAATCTAATACGAGAAAATAAAGAAATTAAAAAATTAAAATATAATATCAAATAACGTTTTCGTCAGTTTTTTTACATTTTCGTCCGATATTTTACGTTTTTTTTTTCGTTTTTGTTTGTTTTTTTACGTTTTCGTCTATTTTTTTACGTTTTCGTCTATTTTTTTAATGTTTTCGTCAGATTTTTTACGTTTTCATGCGTTTTTTACATTTTCATCAGCTGTTTTATGTTTTCGCCCGTTTTTTTTACATTTTCGTCCGATTTTTTGGGTTTTCGTTTGTTTTTTAGGTTTTTGTCCATTTTTTTACGTTTTCGTCAGGTTTTTTAAGTTTTCGTCAGGTTTTTTAAGTTTTCGTCCGATTTTTTTCGTTTTCGTCCATTTTTTTTACGCTTTCGTCAGATTTTTTAAGTTTTCGTCCGATTTTTTGCGTTTTCACCCTTATATTTACGTTTTTGTCAGGTTTTTTACGTTGTCGTCTGTTTTTTACGTTTTTATCCAATTTTTTATGTTTTCGTCCGTTTTCTGTACGTTTTCGTCAGATTTTTTACGTTTTCATCCGATTTTTTATGTTTTCGTCCGTTTCATTACGTTTTCATCAGTTTTTTTACGTTTTTGTCCTATTTTTTCCGTTTTCGTTCGTTATTTTACATTTTCGTCCGTTTTTTTACGTTTTCGATTGATGTTTATGTTTTCGTCTAATTTTTATGTTATCATTCGTTTTTATACGTTTTCGTCCATTTTCTTACGTTTTCGTCCATTTTTTAACTTTTTTGTTTGATTTTGTATGTTTCCATCTGTTTTTTATAACGTAAAAGGTCTAGCCAAAAAGTAAAAAATATGACGAAAACGTAAAAAAAATGGACGAAAACGTAAAAAAAACGGACGAAAATATAAAAAATCTGACGAAAACGTAAAAAAATGGAAGAAAACGTAAAGAATCGGACGAAAATGTACAAAATCTGACGAAAACATAAAAAAATAGACGAAAATGTAAAAAATCGGGAGGAAACGTAAAAAAATCATACGAAAATACAAAAAATCTGACGAAAACATAAAAAATCTGACCAAAACATAAAAAAGGGGCGAAATTGTAAGAAATCGAGCAAAAACTTAAAAAATCAGACGAAAACGTAAAGAATCGGACGAAAATGTAAAAAATCTGACGAAAATGTAAAAAATCTGACGAAAACTTAAAAAATCTGACGAAAACGTAAAAAAAACGGATGAAAACAAAAAAAATCGGACGAAAATGTAAAAAATGGGGAGAAAACGTAAAAAAATCTGATAAAAACATAAAAAAAAAACGGTCGAAAAAGTAAAAAATCGGGCGAAAACGTAAAAAAATCGGACGTAAACGTAAAAAATCTGACTAAAACGTAAAAAAAACGGACGAAAACGTAAAGAATCGGACGAAAACTTAAAAAATCTGACGAAAACGTAAAAAAAATCAGACCAAAACGTAAAAAAACCTGACAAAAACGTAAACAAAGGACGAAAACGTTAAAAATCTGACGTAAATGTAAAAAAATGGACGAAAACGTAAAAAATCAGACGAAAACATAAAGAATCGGACAAAAATGTAAAAAATCTGACGAAAACGTAAAAAATATGACCAAAACATAAAAAACGGCCGAAAACGTAAAAAATCGGACGAAAATGTAAAAAATCTGACCAAAACATAAAAAAACGGACGAAAACATAAAAAATCGGGCGAAAACGTAAAAAATCGGACGTAAACGTAAAAAATCTGATGAAAACGTAAAAATGGACGAAAACGTAAAAAATCAGACGAAAACTTAAAAAATCTGACGAAAACGTAAAAAACCGAAGAAAACGAAAAAATCAGACGAAAATGTAAAAAACCTGACGAAAACGTAATAAAACGGACAAAGACGTAAGAAAATGGACGAAATTGTAAAAAATCGGACGAAAAAGTAAAAAATCAGACGAAAACGTAAAAAAATGGACGAAAACGGATTTGGGGTATTTTAATGGAAAATAGGGGAAAACAAAAAAAAAAGTGTTTTGTAGTTTTGTGTATTAAAGTTTGAAATAGGAATTTTGTGTTTTGTAGAGAATTTTATTGGAAAACACTAATTTGAACGCGATTTCTGTTTTCCTTGTTTTCCACAAAACATTTTGTGGAAAACAATGGTGTTTTCCCTCAACTAAACGCACCCTAAGCAGTTACAAACTTACAATCCATCTAGCCTAACAACTCATGTTGATAAAATTTTGAATTAGAACAAAGGGTATGCTTGGTATGTAGGTTTTGAAATGACAAACGAGAATATAGGTGGTAGATATATTTGTTCCTTGTAGGTTTGCTTTACTTGGGAGGATTCAAGTAAAGCCACAAAGTCAGTTCAAAAAGATTATAAGGTAATACCGGTGCATAAGACATTTCGTGTATGTGGTGCATCATTTAAATATACCGAATTCTTTGTATCGGTTCATTAGTGATTGGTACGAGATGAGGGACTACTACATTCGAGATAAATTCTGGACACTCATTAGACCTTGTACTCTTTGGGAGATTTGGATCTCAAGGAACAAAGTTATCTACAACGACTCTTGTTCTTGCGTACGTATTTCATCTCTTGAATTATGACACTTCTTATTATAAGCTATCCCACCAGCCACAATTAACGAATGCATCATTATAAGCCTCCTATCAGTGACCAACGACAACTGTATACAAAATACAAACAATACTAAATTCGTTTTATGTATCCTTTGCTTTGCAAAATTTATAGGAACCAAGGTTAGTTAGGAAGTGGGTTCTTCGGTCCACAAGGAATGAACCGACGAGACACCACATGGGTAATGGGTTAGCTAACTTTCTTCGCTAGTAAGCTATAGGTTGTGTTGGCGTATGTGTGCGAACGGTGTACAACCTTCGGACTTTCCTACCGCCTCCGGTAACTAATCCTTCGGATCCTTATCCATAAGCCGGAGGGTCAAACAGAGCCATCGTATTGTCCGATGACTCCTCTTTTACACGAAGGACAATAGCATTAATTGCGGTCACGCCGCCATCCCAGATTCTCAGGGATTATGTTACCCACGTGATCTGACACCTACCTACTATGTACAGTGTAACATTGTTTGCTCCTTCCCGAGGTAAAGCAGGTAAAGAGGTGAGGTAGTATAAATACCCCCACCTCATTTATGTCACACAACTAACACACACACACTGCATTTACTCTCAGACGCTCCTTACCCTTCGTATTACACATACTTACTCTCACACCGGAGGTGGGTCCTGGGAACACTCCCGGGGCGAGCCTAACGTGTGTTTCTTGTGTGCAGGTCTCTACGCTTGTCCGAAGACTTAACACAAGAAGCAAGTACTCACAAGATTTTACCTTAACAAATTGGCGCCATCCGTGGGACACGTTATTCAATCTACCTGAGAAAGATGACTGGTCCTCCCCCCCCATTCTTCTCCACCCCACTCTCCTCAGCTGTAGGGAGCGGAGCAAACACCAACCCAAACAACCATAACCCAGAAAATGATTCCCCAAACCTTCAAGAGTTGATTCTTGGGCAAATGGCTTCCCTTACCGACTTAATTAACAAACATAACGCTCTAGGAGAAAACGTGCTCAGACCGATGCGTTTGGAGTTCGGCGACGAAGGGAATGATGTAGTCCGAAGGGATAGAGTAGTCGAAACGGATGAAGACTTAAGTAAGCCATTCAAGGAAGTGTCACGGTCACCGTTTACCAGCCGAATAGTTAAATTTTCCAGAGAGAAATATACAATGCCTCTTAACATGAGGTTTTATGATGGAACCACAGACCCGAACGACCATCTCACCCGGTTCACCGGAGCGGCAAACCAAGGACAATGGTCTATTCCAACTTGGTGTCTTATGTTTCAACAGACCTTGGATGGAGCGGCCGGAGGATGGTTCGAATGATTAGAGCCTGGTAGCATCAACAGCTGGGAGGAGCTAAGGGAGCAATTTTCGACTCGATTTTCTCTTCGGAGGAAGTGTACCAAGGATCCGACGGAGATTACCAAGATAGTCAGGAGAGCCCATGAGTCGTTGGTAGACTTCAAGGAAAGATGGACTGATGAGGCCAGCTACATCAGCGGCGTACTGGAAATCATGCGTATTTCGGCTTTCATGAATGCTCACAAATGCCCAGCCTTGGCGAAGAAATTCTCAGACAGAGTGCCTCGCTTGGTAACAGAAATGTTCGCAAGAGTAGATGATTTCATCAGGGCGGAAGACGCGTACCGAAGCACAGAACTACCCCGAGGGGAAGGCTTTGAAGCAAACAGAATGAGGGGTTTCAAGGACGACAAATACAGGAGTGAAAGGAAGAATGAACCTCGACACAAAGATCCATACCACCCGTACGTGGCTCCTAGAAGGGACTTGAACCGCAATGAGTATTATCGTTCGGATCGTAGACCGATGGAAGCCTTCCGGGAAGGGCCACAGCGCCCCGGTCTAAACGCACTTACAAAACCTCCTAGGGAAATCCTGGCCACAGAGCGTCATTTGAACTTACCGGCACCTAGGACTACAGGTGGCAAACCCTCGTGTGAAAACATGGGTAAGTTTTGCGAGTACCATAAAGAGGCCGGCCACTTAACCAACCATTGTCGAGAATTGAAAAAGCAACTAGAGATGGCATTGGAGTCCGGTAGACTTGATCGCTTGTTAAAAGAATGGAAATAGAGAGACACAGGAAGAGATAGAGAGCCGGCAAGAAACTACGACAAAGGAAAAAACAAAGTGATCAACATGATAAGATGTTCCGGAGGAACGAAGCGAAGAAGCTATGACCATGAAGAAGTATGGATGAAAACTCCAATTACTTTCCCTCCGATCATGACGGAAGATCTGTCCGATGAGCCCCTCATTATCGAAGGGGACATCAGTGGGTATCTCGTGCGACGGATATACGTGGACAAAGGGTCAGCAGTAAATGTTACGTACAAACACTGTTTCAATAACCTCAGCAACGACATCAAGGACAGACTCAAAGAGACCACCACTTCCCTCGTGGGTTTCTCCGGAGAGACAAGCAAACCCTTGGGGAAGATCGAGTTAGAGGTGTGCTTTGGCGACCATGGCATGTACCGAAGAACAATGATGAGTTTCTGTGTGGTTAACTCCCCATCGCCATACAATGTGATCTTGGGTAGAACAGGATTGAAGGAAATAAGGGCCGTACCATCCACCATTCACTCAATGATCAAGTTCCCCACTCCCAAGGGAATAGCAACTTTAAGGGCCCGTCCGTCGATAATATCCGAGTGCCGGAGGTTAGAGGAAAAGCAGATAAGCGAAGAATCTCGATCCGAGGAACCTCAGGAAATAAAAGACGATGGGGACAGAACAACAACAACCGAAGAAGTCTTGGTTAACCCTGCTTATCCAGAACAGTTAGTAACCATCGGAAAGAACTTCTCAAGAGAGGGTCGCAAAAACCTTATTGAACTATTACGAAAAAACAAGGACGTGTTTGCGTGGCAACCGTCAGATATGACAGGAGTCCCTAGATGGTTGATAAGCATTGGCTAAATGTTAATATGGCGGACACGCCAGTAGCGCAAAAGAAACGAAGTCTCTCTGCAGAGAAAAATCAAGTTGTGACGAAGGAAGTAGAGGAATGGTTGAGAGCTGGGATCGTCAGACCCGTCAAATACCCGACGTGGATCTCCAATCCAGTTCTAGTGAAGAAATGTGACGGAAATTGGAGTATGTGCATCGACTTCAAAAACCTCAACTCCTCGTGTCCGAAAGATTATTACCCATTACCGGAGATCGATTGGAAGATAGAGTCGGTTGTAGGCTTCAGATACAAATGTTTCCTGGACGCCTACAAAGGATATCACGAAGTTCAGATGGCCGAAGAGGATGAAGAGAAAACAGCGTTTTACACAGAGCAAGGTACGTACTGCTGTACCAAGATGCCCTTCGGTCTCAAGAATGCTGGAGCAACTTACCAACGGTTAGTAGACTCAGCTTTCCAAAGTCAAATAGGCAGAAATTTGGAGGCTTACGTAGATGACATGGTGGTCAAAAGCAAAAGTGATAAAGAAATGTTGGCGGACATCTCTGAAACCTTTCATAATCTCCGACAAATAAACATGAAGCTAAATCCGAAGAAATGCTCATTCGGTGTAGAAGAAGGGAAGTTCTTAGGCTATATAGTAACATCCGAAGGGATCAGAGCTAATCCCAGGAAAACCACGGCCATTGCTGAGATGAAATCTCCGTACACTCTGAAGGAAATGCAAAGCCTAAGTGGAAAGTTAGCGGCTTTGAACCACTTTCTGGCCAGGTCCGCAGAAAAATCTCTCCCATTCTTTGAAACTCTGAAAAACATCACAAAGGAGAATAAAGACGAATACAAATGGACGGAGGCGGCAGAAGAAGCATTCCAACTACTGAAGCAGTTAATCTTAAAGCTCCCATTATTAACCACCCCCAAGCCAAAAGAAATCCTGTATGTTTACCTAGCGGCCTCCCGTTAAGCGATAAGTGTCGTTCTCTTAACTGAGAGGGACGGAAGGCAATTACCAATTCATTATGTCAGCAGGACATTACAAGAAGCCGAAAGGAATTATTTGCCTATTGAGAAGTTGGCCTTGTCGCTCCTACACGCATCTAGGCGACTGAGGAGATATTTCGAAGCACACCCAACTAGAGTTATAATTGATCAACCCATAAAACAGATTTTAAACAAAGCCGAAGCATCAAGGAGGCTAACGAAATTTGCCGTGGAGTTAGGGGCATACAACATAACGTATGTTCCGAAGAACTCTGTTAAAGGGCAAGTGCTCGCCGATTTTATCTCGGAAATATCAGTTGACTTAGAGGAAAGAACGACAGACAGCTAACAAAAGAAATATGTGATGTGTCAAGCTCGGCTGAATGGGTGCTATATACGGACGGAGCATCAAGCGCGAAAGGCTCGGGGGCCGGGCTAGTCCTAATCGATCCTGACCAGGCAGAACACACCTATGCTCTCCGTTTAAATTTCAGAAGCACCAATAACGAGGCAGAATATGAAGCACTCCTCGCTGGCTTACGTATAGCAAGAAAAATGAATGTTGAGTCTCTGGATGTCAGAGTAGATTCCAAGTTAGTGGCAAGCCAAATAAACGGTGAATTTGTGGCATCCAAAGAAAGCATGATACGGTATTTGGCAAAAACAAAAGAACACATCGGACTGTTCAAAAAGTTTAAAATCCGTAATATCCCGAGGTCTCAGAACCAAAAGGCTGATGTTTTAAGCAAGCTAGCTTCCGTAGCCTTCAACCACCTCACCAAAGAAGTGTTAGTAGAAGTATTGGAGAAGCCTTCTACGTCAGAAGAGGAAGTTAGAGCCATTGTGGAAGAAGAAGACGACAATTGGATGACACCAATCATCAGATGTTTACAAAACGGCATCTGGCCGGAAGACCCTAACGAAGCAAGAGCTCTTCGGATGAAAATCCCTCACTATATCATGGAAGGGGATGTACTGTTCAAAAAGTCCTACCTAGGTCCAATGGCACGTTGCGTGGGACCCCTGCAAGCAAATATCATCCGAGAGGTTCATGAGGGTGCTTGTGGCATGCATTCCGGTCCAAGAATGGTCGTGGCGAAGCTCATCCGTCAAGGATATTACTGGCCAACCATGCATAAAGACGCTCGTGAAGAAATAAACAAATGCGACTCTTGTCAAATCCACTCCCCGGTACCGAAGCTGCCTAAGACTATACTGACTTCCATCATGGCCCCAATGCCCTTTTATGAATGGGGAATGGACGTGTTGGGCCCATTGACGGAGGCCCCGGGGAAGGTGAAGTACGTAATTGTAGCAATAGATTACTTCACCAAGTGGATAGAAGCTAAACCCCTGGCAAAAACGACGGGTAAGGAAGTAAAGAAATTTGTCTGGGACAATATAGTCTGCCGGTTCGGACTACCGGCCATTATTGTGACGGATAATGGCACGAATTTCGTAAACGATCCTTTCAAAAGTTGGTGTGCAAAATTGAAAATCAAACCGATCAACACAGCCGTAGCACATCCACAAGCCAACGGCCTTGTTGAAAGGGCGAACGGCAGCCTCATGCACGGTATCAAGACAAGGTTAGGCAGGGCGAAGGCCGGATGGGTTGATGAACTGCCCAACGTCTTATGGGCATACCGAACATCTCTGAAAACAAGCAATGGCGAAACACCATTTAGCCTCACGTATGGAAGTGAAGCCGTCATAGCAGCCGAAATTGGGATGCCAACGCACCGTACTATGATGTTTAATCCGGAGGATAATGAAGAGGAGCAACGTCTAAACTTAGACTTGCTACAAGAAAGGCGAGAAATGGCAACAATACGAGAGGCAAAGTACAAAGCAAAAATTGAACAATACTACAACCAGAGGGTCCGTCCGGTATCATTCAAAGTGGGTGATTTTGTCTACAGGAGGAACGAAGCTAGTAGAGTGGAAAACCAAGGAAAACTAGGCCCGAATTGGGAAGGCCCTTACCGGGTAGTAGAAGCATATCACAACGGGTCATACAAACTCGAAACTATAGAAGGCCGAAATGTCCCTCGAACCTGGCACGCAATTAACCTCCGGAATTGCTTCCGATAAATTTGTAATGTGAGAACTTGGCTTTGATAGTAATGCATACTTCTCCAATATCAGGAGAAGAAATTTTCCGCATCTATCTGTTCTGTTTGCACTTAAAATTAAACGGTTCGTTATTTACACCGTTATGACTTACACTAAAATTAAACGGGTCGTTACTTACACCGTTGTGATTAAGTTACATTACAATCCAACGGTTCGTTATTCACACCGTTGTGATTAAGTTACATTACAACAAAACGGTTCGTTATCTTACACCGTCAATCGAACGGGTCGTTATCTTACACCGTTATGATTAAGTTACATTAACATCAAAACGGGTCGTTATATTACACCGTTGTGATTAAATTACATTAATATCAAAACGGTTCGTTATCTTACACCGTTGTGATTAAATTACATTAATATCAAAACGGTTCGTTATCTTACATCGTTAATCAAACGGGTCGTTATATTACACCGTTGTGATTAAATTACATTAATATCAAAACGGTTTGTTATCTTACACCGTTATGATTAAGTTACATTAACATCAAAACGGGTCGTTATATTACACCGTTGTGATTAAATTACATTGATATCAAAACGGTTCGTTATCTTACACCGTTAATCAAACGGGTCGTCGTATTACACCGTTGTGATTAAATTACATCACAGGAAATTGCAAAAATCGTCCTTGTTGTTTGGCCAAATGGCACATTTCGTTATCTTACATCGTCAACCGAACGGGTCGTTAATTTACACCGTTGTGGTTAAGTTTCATTACAATCAAACGGTTCGTTATATTCCACCGTAGTGGCTACTTTAAAACCAAAAAGTCCGTCAAACCTACACCACCAATCTAATGGACCGTTGTGTTACACTGTTGTTACATTAGTATTAAATGGTTCGGTACTTCACACCGTCATTCGAGAAACTTGTTATGATTACAATAAAATCAAACATAAAAGGTACATGCTAAGTCCAAAAGTTGATATTGTACAATTACATCTATAACAAAAAGTGCATGTACAAATTACATTCATCCGAATACAAAAACGGAGAAGGCACGTGCCATAAGCATTCTACTACGAGTCATTCTTTGCTTCGGAGGGCCCAGTGGCAGGTGTACTCTTCTCGGGAACTACGGAGCCTTCCGGTAATAAATTCATCAAATCGCCCAAAGGAAGACGATAGGACTCAGCAACCTTCTTGACATACGGATATTCGGCATCAAAGATCTTGTTAAATTCAGCCTTCCATAATGATGGGGCTTCTCGGTTGAGGTTCTTGACCTGCCCAAGTACCCTTTCCACATTTCCCTCATCACGGGCAACCTTGACCCCGTCTTTAAAATCGGCTTTCACGCCGTCAACAAACCCAGCGGTATAAGAAACACTATATACCCTCCCCATGCTCTTCTTATACTCTCGGCTCTGGAATAACCGACGGCAAACGGCCGGAAGAAGTTCCTTCACCGTGTTGTGTCGTACGACCTCCGACTGAGCAACGCTAGCAGTTAGCTGTTTGTTCTATTCCTGCAGCTGGCTAAGCTCAGTGGACTTGTTCGACAACTGTCCTTCAAGCTCTTTGATCCTAGCGGCTTGGGATGAAGCCGTTGACCGCCATTCGTTCTTATCCCTCTCCATCTCCTCTAGTTGCTCAACCAAACCTTCTTGACGAGTGGAAGCTGCACTCACTTCGTCCTCCAGGGCGCGAAACTCTTGCAGCAGCTTCTCAAATTTTGCCACGCAAGCATCACGCTCTTCTTCGACCTCTTTCAACCTATCAGATATATCTTCGCAACCCCTGTGAGCTTCAGTCAACTCCCTATGCTCCCGGTTCAGTTGACTAAAGCGTTGCAAAAGCTCAGCTTGGATGATCACCCCGGAACCAACATTGATATAAGCTTGACGAACTAGTTGGTTGTTGTTCAGTTCAGAAATGGCCGCCTGTTCAGCTGGGGTTGCGAGATGATCCATCATCTCCCGGCAAGCCCTGAAGGAGTTCATGTGAACATCATCACGAAGGGTCCATCCCGGAACAAAATACCCTCAGGTCTGATCAGTATGACCTGAACAAAACATAAAAAAAAAGGAATGAGTAAAATAAGAACGGATCACCCTACGGTAATCAGTATGTTTTGGATAGAAAACAACGTACCGGCTTCCAAAGGAGGAGAGGCTCCCAAAGAATGGGAACGAGATATACGACGCTCGGAGTGGGCAGTATGGACCGACACATCTGCGAACAGGAAAGATAATGGATGATCACCATACGCAACAAAACTACTAGAAAGGCAAAAATCACATACCGTGAGAATGAGGCTTCGGAGAATGTTCAGGATTCTCTCCCTCATGATGTCCGGCTCCCTCAGCCAAGTTGTCCTCCGGTTGTGTCTCTGCTTGAGCCTCCTCATCCACCAAAGTTCTTTTCTTCTTGGAACCAGCATCAGGTTGTGGTTCAGCTTGGTTGATGGGAGTGACGTCCAAAGTCTTACCCTCCGAAGAGACAACCTCCTCTACTATCAGATGTTTCCTACGTTTCGGGGCGTTCTTGCTGGTCACAACCGTTTTCCTTTTCACAGCCGGGTTCTTCTCCTTTGCCTTCCTCTCTTTCTCTTCCCGAGCTGCCACAACATCGTCATCAGCAACCTCTACCACCTTCTGAAGGTTGCTTTTGGCGGGAGGTTTCTTTTCGGGGGAGAGAGGTCTAGCGGTTCTGTCTGGACGGACATGCCCCTCGGGAAAAGGATCTCCCCTGCTGACCACCGAACCTTCCAAGTCCGGAAGCTCCAAATACTCAGACATCGATATAACTACAAGAAAAACAAGCAAGAGCAAGTAAGAGAAATAAGCAAGATAAGGCAAAGGACAAGTAAGTACAAGGCAAAACATTACCACGCCCCTCGGCATCCTTTATAACCAAACTATGTCCGGTAATCTGGAAGACATTGCAAAGTCCATATGCATACAAAAGACTGGAGGGCGTTTTTCGAAGGACAATCATCTTACTGGCAATCTTCTTTGCATCCCTCACCGAATAATTCTCCGGAAACTTGTCCGAGATCTTGGAATCTTTGTGTCTCCAGGGCATGGCATCCGGAATAGCCCTACGGTCAATCAAGAAGAAGAAGTATTTCCAGAACTTCAACCCTGTAAGCTGTTCTTCAAAACACTTCATGGCCCTCTTCCCAGTGCGACTCTCAAATGAGAACCAATGGCCTTGCTTACACAGCCGGTAGAAAACTCTAAAGAGGGGAACAGTGGGCACAACATCCAAACTATAGCACCGGACCTCGAAGAGGGTAACCCTATTCAAACCTATAGGAACAAGCTGGGAAATATGCACTCGAAAGTACCCTATCACGGCTAGAAGAAAGGAAGAGAAAGGAACCCTAACCCCCCTAATTTAACCTGGTGCACATAAATCCCTATCTTACTCTCCGGTAATTCATTCATAGTAAACCCGTCGGGGGGAACCATGGGATGTAGGTTGGCCGGAATGCCGTATTCTACACAAAGGCGATCTAGGGTATGTTGGGATAACTTAGACGTATGCATGTGCATATCAAACTTTCCTATCGGTTTGGATTTACTAGTTGTAGGTTCATTATCCGGAATATTCATCTCACCGGGTTCACTCGCAGCCATTTAAAAGAAAGGATACCGAGGGATGCTTATATGAAAAGAAAACTACAAAGTAAAAGTAACGCACCTCGGTAAAACTCGAAACACACAATGTGAAATACTCCGGCGATAATAGTATGCAAATGGAGTAAACAAAACGGCAAGTACAAAATGAAAAACGTAAGGGCACTATTTATAGGGGAAAACCTTGAGAAGCGTGAACGTCATGTCAAATAGTACACCATGACGTGGCGTGGCGTGGCGTGGAACGTTCGATCCCTGCAAACGCGAGGTTAGTGGCATCCAGCTGTAACTGTTTATAATATTATTTTAATCAGCCCATGGGCCACGTGAGTCCTAGAGCCCGATATGAGCCCGCTATGCTGAAAACACCCCGGCTATCAAGTATTGAACCATCGGTCTACAACCAATACTCCAATACTGGGGGGGGGGACATGTTGGCGTATGTGTCCGAACGGTGTACAACCTTCGGACTTTCCTACCGCCTCCGGTAACTAATCCTTCGGATCCTTATCCATAAGCCGGAGGGTCAAACAGAGCCATCGTATTGTCCGAGGACTCCTCTTTTACACGAAGGACAATATCATTAATTGCGGTCACGCCGCCATCCCAGATTCTCAGGGATTATGTTACCCACGTGATCTGACACCTACCTACTATGTACAGTGTAACACTGTTTGCTCTTTCCCGAGGTAAAGCAGGTAAAGAGGTGAGGTAGTATAAATACCCCCACCTCATTTATGTCACACAACTAACACACACACTGCATTTACTCTCAGACGCTCCTTACCCTTCGTATTACACATACTTACTCTCACACCGGAGGTGGGTCCTGGGAACACTCCCGGGGCGAGCCTAACGTGTGTTTCTTGTGTGCAGGTCTCTACGCTTGTCCGAAGACTTAACACAAGAAGTAAGTACTTACAAGATTTTACCTTAACAGGTTGACATTGAAACGACGTTCAAAGGCTGAAAGTCTGAAGCAAAGTTTTATTTTGACTCTCTAAGAAATATACAAATTTGCGGTTAGAGATGTTTATAAAACATATAAAAGAGTATATGAGGTGGGTTGACATTAAAATGACGTTTAAAGGTTGAAACAAAGTTTTATTTTGGCTCAGTTTAACAAATAAAAAATCTTCAGGTAATTGATGTAAAAACTTATAAAGAAACAAACGTTTATTCTGGCTCAATCCATTTAGCGAAAGAAATAAATAATACGGAGTAACAAGGCAAGATATTAAAACATTTAAAAAAGAGCAGGGATCAATTTGTAGTTGAATGAACAATTACAAACCTATAATACCTAGTCTTAAAGAGACATACTAGCCTTAACCTATATACGCATTTTCAGTTTCATTTTTTTAGGGCAAATGGCACAAAAAGGTACCCAACTTAGGGTCTATATACAATCAAGGTACTCTACTTTTTTTCTTGCATAAAAAGGCGTCCAACTTTTTTTTTTGGCGGATTTGGGTATTTTACTAACTTCCGTTAACCCACTTCGTTAAAAAATTACATGTTTGGTCCTTGCATATGTATAACCATTTCATGCACGGTCCATAACCAAAAAAAAATTTCCAAAAAAATAATAATTAAAAATAAATATTTTCGAAAAAAAATAAGAAAAAAAATTAAAAAATTAGAAAATAAAAAAATATATATATAAAAACTAAAAAAAATTAGAAAAAAAAATTCCAAATTTTTTTTAAAGGATTATAAAATAAATTTTTTTTAAAGGATTATATTTTTCGAATTTTTTTGAAAATAAAAAATTTTTGAAAATAAAAAATTTCCAAATTTTTTTTAAAA
Organism: Artemisia argyi; assembly: GCA_030686995.1. Classification (NCBI taxonomy): domain Eukaryota; kingdom Viridiplantae; phylum Streptophyta; class Magnoliopsida; order Asterales; family Asteraceae; genus Artemisia; species Artemisia argyi. The sequence continues at coordinate 138,293,768 of CM060709.1, read as the reverse complement.
AGATTAGAAAATAAAATTTTTTTAAAAAATTCAAATTTTTTTTCTGCTCTCTTAATTCTTGCAATAAAAAATCGAACATCAAACAAAATGATACAACGTCTTTCTGCTATATCACAAATAACAACTACAATCCTTTTTCTTCTAATCTTTAAATCCAAGAATACCCAATAACCACTTATGGTTTTCGTAATCCATGTACCAAAGAAGAATAATGACAGTCCAAGAATAATGACAGTTTAAGATCTAATCTTTAAATCCAAGAATACCCAATAACCACCTATCTAATCCTAGTCCACAAACAACAATAAGAACATCATTAAAACCCTCACCACCACGAGAGTCTCGGTGGTGGGGTGTGGTGACTGCCGAGCACCAACTAGCCCAAACGGACCCTCAAACAACCTCAAACATCAAATAATATGTATCCCTCGTCATCACAAAAATGGATCCCTCAAACAACCTCATATGTATCCCTCAAACAACCTCAAACATCAAATCAATAAATCGGTTTTGGAGATGTCGAGAGCTCAAAAGCTCCAGATAGGTTGTGGAGATGTCGATCTATCGATTGGGAAAAGAAAAAGGGTTGCCGGAAAATTTTCCGGTGGCCGGCGCCGGTTTCTGCTAGTGTTCCGGCGAGTGGGGTGGCCGGTTATTCAAGAGAGAGAGAGAGACTTATTGAGGTGTGAGTGTGTGTGTGGTTTCTGCTAGGTACTCTAATTTTATATCTAATCTTAAACTCATACTTAATATATTTGTAAAAATTAGTAATGGACTGTGCATGATATAAATATATATACTCAAGGACCAAACATGTAATTTTTTAACGAAGTGGGTTAACGGAAGTTAGTAAAATACCCAAATCCGCCAAAAAAAAAAGTTGGACGCCTTTTTATGCAAGAAAAAAAGTAGAGTACCTTGATTGTATATAGACCCTAAGTTGGGTACCTTTTTGTGCCATTTGCCCTAAAAAAATTTCCATAAAGCATCCAAGACTTAATTCAACAATTATTGTTTTTCTATTTAATATAAAAAATATTTTATTGGGGAAGGTGTTATATCCGGTGAATAAATTAACAAATGATAAGAGTTTAGGTACATGGAGGAGTGGTCATGATCCACCCTTCGATATAAAGGCTATGTTTGGCAAAAGTAGCTGTGAGCAGTAGCAGTGAGCTGTGAGCAGTAGCGGTGAGCAGTACCCAAAAAAGCTCACAGCTTCATAAAGAAGGCTATGTTTGACACAAAGCTTTTTGGAGTTTTTTTGGGCAATGAGCGGTGAACAATGAGCTTTTTTATTTTTAGTGTTCGTTTGGCATGAGAGCTGTGAGCTTTGCTATTTTTTAGGAAAGCTCATTTTCCCAATACTTCTTTATGAAGCTATGAGCTTTTTTGGCTACTGCTCACAGCTACTTTTGCCAAACATAGCCGAAGTATTGGGAAAATGAACTTTTCTAAAAAATAGCAAAGCCCACAGCTCTCATGCCAAACGAACACTAAAAATTAAAAAGCTCATTGTTCACCGCTCATTGCCCGAAAAAGCTCCAAAAAGCTTTGTGCCAAAATAGCCAAAAACTATGTGTTTTGGACATGCTCAAAAACACAACACCCAATTAGACAAAAAAAATAAAAATAAAAATAAAAATAAAAATAAATAAAAATAAATAAATAAACAAATAAATAAATAAAAATAACTACACTAGCCCTCTAGCTCACCAAATGCAAGTAGTCAGTCCGCATCCATTAGAATGCTTGAAATCCGCCATGTCTTTTGCATCTTGTCTACCCGTGCCTTCTTCTTGAATGGAATAGAGGCAAATTTTAATCTAACCATATCAACAATAACCTTGGACAAAAGCTCAGGATTCATCTCGCCTTTTCCATGCACATGATAGTTCCTCTCTTGCCATTCAAAATACGAAGTCGCAGCCTAGATAAGACAAGCCACAACAGTGTTAACATTATTTCGATAGATTGAGATCCTTGCATGTTCTTTTGAACATGAGAGATCATGTTCAAGTTTTTGTGAGTGAAAAATTATTTTGTAATAAATTAGAGGTCCCACATAAGATGACCACACTTTTTTTAGAAATGGGCCATAATATTACTCCATTTCTCTGAAGCAAACTGAATTACAGCCACTTGCAAAACACGAAACCAAACTTGTGAAGAATACAAACATTCAAAGAACAAATGATCATGTGAGTCGGGTTGGGTCTTGCATAACAAACAACGAATCAGGTTTAAGTCGAAATCATTGCCAACATCGCATTGCCTCATTTAATCATGTGTTTTGAGACGCTTTCTCATAACGAGCCATAAATGAGTGGCATGTCGTGGTATGCTGTAACGAGACCACACCAACTGGAACCACTCAACTGAATTTCCTTGTTCTCGGATTGAGTCCCATACGTCTCGAACAGAAAACAACCTGAAGGTACCATCCCTCATTTTCCATTGCAAAGTATCAACATGTTCGTCATTCAGGATATGGTAGGAACGTTAATTAGAACAGGAAAGGTGTCAAAACAAGAAACAGGCCATAAAAAGCCACACAAGAGTTGTTCTATATCATGAATAATACCTGCAGGGAGAATAAAAACAGATGCCCAATAAATATGCATTAACGAGAGCACTGAATGCACCAATTGGAGTCTACCAGCCAAAGATAACCATTTGTTCTTCAAGTCCCCTATATGCTTTCGCACACGTTCAACAAGAATTTTGCAATCCTTATAAATGAGCCTAGACGAAATAAGAGGAACTCCCAAGTACTTGATCGGAAGGCCGGGTATCTTCTTCAAAAGGCATAAGATGAAGAATAGAAGTCTTAACCTGGTCCGACACATTACAGAAGAAAATTGTGCTCTTTGGAATACTTGGATTTAAACCCGAGACACCTTTGAACTCTTCTAAAGCCTTCATTAACACCCTAGCCAATTGCACATCACCCCGAGCAAACATAACAAGATCATCAGCAAAACAAATATTAACAATCTTTTGCTTACTACACCTATTATGGTAACTGAAGCCATCTTCCTGTCTTACTTTACGTTTTAGAATAAGAGTGAGAATCTCCATTACAGGAGTGAAAAGATAAAGAGACATTGGATTACCTTGATGTAACCCTCTCTTCCCGTATCATACGCCTTTCGCAAAACAAATTTAAAAAAAAATTGTTAACATATACACGAATAGATACAAGTATATCTGAAAAAATTGAACACATTATATAAAAAAATTGGTTTGTTATTGGAGTCTAAAGAAATTCAAATTATCGTTAAAGTCAAACGAGAATGCATGTGGTACTTTTTGCACATGAATTGTCTATAGTTAAAAAATGAAAATTACAAGCAAATATGTTTTGATTTTAAGTGTGAATTCGTATTCACAAGTGATTGCTTCGTTTGTTTCAAGGTTTAAGAGAAAACTCTTTCACGTATATTCGTTTACATTAATACCCCAGAATAAACGTAATAAGGTTCTACATAACGCGAGAAAGCCACCGATGATGCATCGTCTCTTATAACTTCAGTGAAGGTTTAAGAGAAAACTTTTTCACGTACATTCGATTACATTAATACCCCAGAATAAACGTAATAAGGTTCTACATAACGCGAGAAAGCCACCGATGATGCATCGTCTCTTATAACTTCAGTGAACTGATGACGCATGAGAAACATCACTTTTTAGCATCATTTGAATATTTGATCATCTGCAATTATGCATTACCGAACCAATTTTCATTTTGATTTATGAGTGTGTGAGTGAACTTGTGTATGCTTGTATTTTAGTAGGGCATGGCTCCACATTATCTAAATTGTCTCCGTTTCATTTCTCGTCTAGGAATTCCATCATTCGGGATATTTATTTCCTTAAAGATCGTGGATTCGATTTGATTTCCCACTGTCATATTTGAGTGGGTAATGGTTTATGCATGCAATTTTGGAACGAGGTTTGGATTGGTGATCCTCCTCTACGTGTTTTGTTTCCTCGTGTCTATGCCTTGGAGATTAATAAAGATTGTACGGTGGCCGATAAACTGCACTACTCGATTACCTCTTCTCTTCGTCGTACTGTTAAAGGAGGGGTCGAAGCTTTTCAATTAGACCTTCTTCAAAAGACTATTGAAACAACGATGTTATCCAATATGGAAGATAGATGGGTTTGGGATTTGAATGGGGAAGGTGTTTTTTGGGTCAAAGATGTGTGCACCCTCCTTGACGAATGTTTCCTACCGAAAGCTCCTATCGCTACAAGATGGGTTAAATACGTTCCGATAAAAATTAATGTTTTCGCTTGGAAGGTCTTCCTGGATCGGTTACCAACTCGATCCAATTTGCAGCATCGTGGCGTCTACGTTTCAGATTCATTGTGTCTGATTTGTTCCTCAGCTCAGGAAGACTCGTCACATCTGTTTTTCAGCTATAGTTTGGTTACGGATGTCGTCAGGCTAGTATGTTGATGGTGGAACCTGTCTTGGTCGCCCCTTGGTTCGTATTCTGACTGGCTTACTTGGTTCAGTTCCATCAGGTTAAGTTCTAAAGTTAAAGGTTTGCTGGAAGGGGTTTTTTATGTGTCAGAATCGGTTGCACTTCTCGACGCAAGTCCTGTTAAAAGTTACGTATAAATATTAATTAGTAAATGTCTAGTATCGAACCCGAGACCTCGGGATTGCACACTTTACAAACAAGAATAATGTAAATAAATATATATATGTTAAATGTATCGTATATATATATTTATAAACACTTAAGGGACTAAATAATCATTAATATTAAACGTAAGTATTAATTATTATTAAGGGATAAGAGAACGAGGACTAGAGTGTAACTTGGGAGTCAAGAAGGATCTAGAAACACCCCAAGGGTGCCTAGGCCGGTCGAAGCCCACACCATGGGTCGATCCACCCTTGCTTGTGCTCCAAGGAATCACCTAGTATATATACAAGGCCAAGGATTAGGGTTTCACATCTCTTGTGCACACACACAAAACCCTAAAGTTTTCTTCTCCTTGTTTCTTCTCTTGGTCGATCGATCCTCACTCCCATAAGGGTTTTAGGATCGAAATTTTCATAAGCAAATTAAGTGTTTTGTTTACTTGCATCAAACCTTTATTCGTTGGTAGTTTGTGTGTACAAGAACGAGGTAATTACTTACTTTAGTAATTATCAAGAGATCGATAAACAAAACGGTAAGGGGTTTATCATTGATCTAATTGTACAAGAATCAAGGTTTATTTGAAGTGCATCGGGTATGTTTTCTATTTATGTTTTAGTTAATCTTTATACGTGTTATTACTTGATCCTAGCTTCCGCAATATGTGTACTTTGATTGTCAAACTCTAACAGTGGCATCACGAGCCATGGATAACATGTAATTGATTACTAAAACGTAATAAAAATCGGATCTTTAATTGTTTTAGATACATGTTTTTCTAGGGTTTTCTTTAAATTTTTTTAAAAATTTTTGTAACCCTAACCCTAATTTTAAGGGGGGGGTCGATTTCCACTATAAAACCCTAATTAGGGTTTGTGGTTTTCTTGATTATATAATAATCATATAGAAACCCTAGGTCTAAACCGGTTTTTGTGGACATACTTGTGACCTATGTGCTAATTGTTAGGTTAATCCGTGACGAAACATGCATGTTAGTCATGGATCTTGTTTGTTTATTTATGTCACATGTTTTAAATAGATCTAAAATTGGGGAAGACTCCATATATATTAAAATCAATTTATATGCTATGTGGTGTGTATATTATCTTTGGCCTACGCAATTGATTCGTCAATGTATGTGGCTCCACTTCCATTAAGAAGGGAAGGCCTTAGGTGATTACATGCATAATTATACCTAGAATTGATTTTATTAGGATCTTTTAATATGGTTTGCATGTGGCTAATTGTTTCAGGTTTTATTATTAGTTGTTTATTTTCTTTAAATTACTTGTTTTATTGTTTTCTTAATTGTTTGACTTGATGTAAGCAATAAAAAGGGTGATTTTCATAAAAGAAAATAATATGGACTAATAATTTTGAAACCCTAAAGTGATAAAGTAAGAATCTTGCAAGGTCTTATTGACAATCGTGGTCCGATTCGCACGGTAATCAGCTCCCAGTCGAGACTAGCAAAATTCAAACTTTATTACTATTTTGAGATTGAATCCATAAACTTTTGCTTGAATGATGTTTTATGCAAATATGTTTTTAAAATTAAGTCTTTTAAGATGATATTCATAACCGTGATTTGAAGGCTTAGAAAAGAGCCTTAGAGTCTGCCTTGGTTATCACAATCTTGAATATGTCTTAAACGAATTACTTTTAAAATCATATGTTGTAGAAAGTCATCTTAGGGTTTTGGCATAAACCTCAAGTAAAACTTTGTGTATTAATTTCACGAATTGGATATAAAAAGTTTTTATGAAAACTTATGTTATAAAGATGAGTGCATGCATCTTTGTACATATTTTGATTGACATATCAAAAATAAATACCCTTTATAATTTAAGTTACATGCCATCTACCTATAAGAAACACTTGGAATTTTAATTTAGTAAACGTGAGACCTAGGCTAAATTACTATAACAAGGTAAAATTCTTTTAACGCGTGAGACCATAATTGTAATTTTACAGTTTCTAAGGTAGACGACTTAATTAAGTTGTGCGTGAGACCTAGAACTTAAGGCATGAGATGGGATGAAACATGCTTACAAGGCAAATTGATGAATCAATTTGATGTAATTCCCATAATGATCTAGGAATTGGAAATCTTGTTTGCCAATTATTGTTCGACAGATTACTATCTTTTGTACTTTCACCACTAGCAGATCAACTGATGTGGTGGAACTATGTAAAGTTAGATCCTAGGTTTTCAAGAAAATTTTGGTGGTTATATGAATATAACTAATGGGTATTTTATTTTCTTGAAGATATTTATTATCGAAAATACTAATGTTTGAACTTTTATCTGTAGATATGGCTCAACCCGATACCCCATCTGTGATTTCTGCTTTCAAGAGTCATCTTGAGAGAGAGAAACTGACTGGAAAGAATTTCAATGATTGGTACCGCTCACTTAGAATTGTCTTGAGGTCGACCGGTAAAATGGACTATTTGACCGAAGAATGCCCAGCTGAGCCTGCTGCTTCTGAACCAGAAGCAGTCAAGGCGGCATGGAGGGTGGAACATGCTAAGTTTAATGAGGTTGCTTGTTTAATGCTCACTAGCATGAGTGCTCAATTGCAAAAGAAGTTTGAGTACTTTTTCCCAAAAGATATGCTTGATGTTCTTAGGCAATCTTATGAGAAACCACCAGCAGTTGAATTGTATGATGAATTGGACAAGCTACATAACTGCAAGCATGGTGATGGTAAACCAGTTGAAGATTATGTGACTGAGATGAAGGAATCTTTTGATCAGCTTCACAGAATTGGATTTGGTTACCCTGACAATGTGCAAGTGCACTTGATCAACAGGTCCCTTAACAAGGACTTTGCTGGTTTTGTGCAGAACTTCAATATGCACTGCTCGGGGAAGACAGTATCTGAATTACTCGCATTGCTTATTGAGTATGAGAAAAGTCTACCAGCCAAGGTCAAGAATCCTACCCCGCAAGTGTTGGCAATTCATGGTGGGAGAATCCAGAAGAAATCGCATGTGAACAAAGGCAAAGGGAAGGTTAACAAAGGCAAGCAGGTCATGGCCTATCAACCTGAACCCAAGATGAAGCAACATCAGCCTAAGCAGAAAAAGGTGAATCCACCAAACAAGAAGGATCAGGCATGTCACCATTGTCATGAAAAGGGCCATTGGAAGCGCAATTGTCCTCTCTATATTCATGACTTGCGACTCAAGAAGCAGGGGAATGAAGCTGGTAACCCCAGTTCATCAGGTGCGTTCTTTATGATTGAATTATTCACTCTTACTCCTAAATTGAATTCATGGGTATATGATACGGGATGTGGCATTCATATTTGCAATACCTTGCAGGGGTTTAGAGTTGAGAGAAAGCTGGCCTATGGACAACAATTCTTGCACGTTGGTAACGGAGCGCATGCAGGAGTTGAAGCTATAGGAGTTTATGATTTAGTGTTGCCTTCGGGCTTAGTACTATCTTTAAATAATTGTCATTATGCACCGTCAATTGTTAGAGGTGTAATTTCATTTTCATGTTTGTTGAACCTTGGTTTTGAGCATACTATTTCTAGCAATGGAATTTCGGTTTCTTTAAATGGTGTTTTTTATTTTAATGCTATTGCTGTGAATGGTGTCTTTGAAATTGATATGAATGATAATGATAAAGCTTTTGTTAAAAATAATTCAATGTATAGCATCAACAATAAGAGAATCAAGAAAGGTCTGGATTCATCTTATCTTTGGCATTGTCGACTTGCTCACATTGGCAAAGATCGCATGAAAAAGCTGCAACATGATGGGCTTTTAGAAAAGATCAATGATGAATCATTTGATAAATGCGAATCTTGCATTGCTGGGAAAATGACTAAGAAACCCTTTAAAAATAGGATTGAAAGGGCGAATGATCTACTTGGTCTTATTCACACAGATGTGTGTGGACCACTTAGACATGTGTCAAGGAGAGGTGCTAGCTACTTCTTAACATTTACGGATGACTACAGCCGTTATGGTTATGTTTATTTACTTAAACATAAACATGAGGTGTTTGAGACATTCAAAGTGTTTAAAGCAGAAGTAGAGTTGCAACTAGGAAAGAAGATTAAAGCTCTTCGATCCGATAGAGGTGGTGAATACCTGAGTCAAGAGTTTATAGATTACTTAGCAAAGGAGGGAATTGTCCAGCACCTTACTTCTCCATATACTCCACAACAAAATGGTGTATCTGAAAGAAGGAATCGTACATTGCAAGATATGATACGATCTATGTTTAATCTAACAACTCTTCCTTACTCGTTTTGGGATTATGCCTTGGAATCTGCAGTTCGCATTTTAAATATGGTTCCAACAAAGAAGGTTGATAAGACTCCATATGAAGTATGGACTGGGAAAGTTCCTAACTTGTCTTATCTAAAGGTCTGGGGTTGTGAGGCGTATGTTAAACGTGACTCAGCAGACAAACTCCAACAAAGATCTGTAAAGTGCATCTTCGTAGGTTACCCTAAGGAAACTATGGGTTACTACTTTTATTACCCAGCTGAAAACAAGGTTTTTGTTGCAAGGTATGGAGACTTCTTAGAAAAGGAGCTCATATCTCAAGAATTCAGTGGGAGAGTATATGATCTGGAAGACGATCATGAAGATGTGACACCTTCTGAAAACACTAGCCAACTTCCTGAAGAACCTGAAAGTTTAGGTCCTCCACCAGAAGTTGAAGTGATTCCCGTTCGCAGATCTTCAAGATCTGTGAAGGCTCCTACACGTCTATGTTTAAACATGGAGTGTGATGACAACTTGATAGGGGATCTTGATGAACCTACAAGTTATAAAGCTGCCATGAATAGTCCAGAAAAGGAAAAATGGCAGGGAGCTATGAATGGGGAAATGCAATCCATGAAAGATAATGAAGTCTGGGAAGAAGTAGACCTACCTCCGGGTGCCAAGCTAGTTGGGAGTAAATGGCTCTACAAGAAGAAGACTGATATGGATGGCATTGTACACACCTATAAGGCCCGTTTGGTAGCTAAAGGCTATACTCAAACTTTAGGTGTTGACTATGAGGAGACCTTTTCTCCTGTAGCTGACATAAGGGCAATTAGGATTCTTATAGCCATAGCCGCTTACTATGACTATGAGATTTGGCAAATGGATGTCAAAACCGCCTTCTTAAATGGTCGCCTAGATGAAGACATCTATATGGCGCAGCCTGAGGGGTTTGTAAATCCAGAATTCCCAGATCGTGTATGCAAGCTTAAGAGATCCATTTATGGATTAAAGCAAGCATCACGACAATGGAATAAAAGATTTGATAGTGAAATTAAGAAGTATGGATTCACTCAAAATCTTGATGAGCCATGTGTATATCACAAAGCTAGTGGGAGTAATGTAATTTTCCTTATATTATATGTCGATGACATATTGATCATGGGGAATGACATTCCAAGTTTACAAAAGGTTAAGGAATATCTTGGAAGTTGTTTTTCTATGAAAGATCTAGGGGAAGCTGCATTTATTCTGGGAATCAAGATATATAGAGATAGATCTCAGCGATTAATTGGATTAAGCCAAAGTGCTTACATTGATAAAATATTGAAGAGATTCAGTATGCAAAATTCCAAGAAAGGATATTTGCCGATGCAAGAGCAACATGGCTTGAGCAACAAAGTTTGTGCTTCAACACCCGAAGAGGTGCAACGCATGAAGAGAGTCCCTTATGCTTCGGCTGTGGGATCTATAATGTATGCGGTAAAAAGCACAAGGCCTGATGTTGCGTTTGCTCAGAATTTAACCAGTCGATATCAGCAGAACCCAGGTGAAAAACACTGGACTGCTGTTAAGAATATTCTTAAGTACCTTAGGGCTACTAAAGAGATGTTCTTAGTATATGGGGGTACTCCATCTGCAGAGCTTGATGTAACAGGTTACTGCGATGCTTCTTGGAAAGGTGATAAAGATGATACGAAGTCTCAGACGGGTTATGTCTTTGTCATTAATGGAGGAGCTGTTGATTGGAGGAGCAAAAAGCAGAGTGTACTGGCGATGTCTGCTACAGAAAGTGAGTATATAGCTGCTTCAGAAGCTGCAATGGAAGCTGTTTGGATTAGGAAGTTTGTTTCAGGGCTTGGGGTTATGCCTTCGATTCAGCGACCTATAAAAATGTATTGTGACAACTCAGCCGCAATTACATTTGCCAATGAACCTGGAATCATGAGAGGCACCAGACATTTCCCGATTAAGCACCACTATGTCAGAGAACAAGTTGAGATAGGTGAAATCGAAATGCTCAAAGTTCACACAGATGAAAACTTAGCTGATCAATTTACAAAGCCTTTACCTGGCACCAAGCTTTACAAGCATGCTGAAGGAATAGGACTTAAATTAGCTGATAGTTTCATGCCCATTTGTGATTAGTATTTGGATAAAGGATGTAATGTACAATTATTAATATTTACTGAAATAAAATATTGGTTATGTTTATTTATTCATTGTCTTATTAATAATATATCCTATATTTGCATGTTTAAGATCCGTGAATAATTTATTATTCTAAATAGTCCGTTGTCGATTAATGATATGGGAATATCATTAAACTAAGACAATTTTGAGTATTGGTTTAGGATATACTTGAAAGTATATTGATGCGTAGTCATACCAATTTCACATGATATTCAATGAATTGAGTATTGGACTTATCCCAACAATATGATTTAAATTTATTGTGAGAATCATATTTAATAGTTATCCTCAGACTTGAGATACCAGATAAGTGTCATGGATGTAGTGCATTTTGTGGAGCAATCTACCGCTTACCGTAATTGGAAGTCATAAGGGTTGTTTTCAGAATGTTGCAAAGTTCATGGGTTATTCTTGTAGTCAAGAGAGAATTCGCTCCTTCTGATTTGTTCAGAAGTTTAATACTGCTGGGCCCCTCGTAGGGTTGACAAAATGTTTGCGTGGCCACGCCCAAAGTCTATCTGGAATACGTTCAGATGTTTTGGTAATTTTGTTCAATCATAAAGAGACGAGAAACAGAATTTAATAAAGAACCTCACATCTTTATTAATGTAGTATTAGAGGCGAAAGGATAATAATAATGATGAATCATTAAAGGTTTTCCAGGAAACCTAGCTCAGGTCGAACTAGGGGCATTGGAGTGTTGCAAGACGCTAACCATTGTCATTTTACTATTAATAGATATACGAGTGGGAGCTGTTAAAAGTTACGTATAAATATTAATTAGTAAATGTCTAGTATCGAACCCGAGACCTCGGGATTGCACACTTTACAAACAAGAATAATGTAAATAAATATATATATGTTAAATGTATCGTATATATATATTTATAAACACTTAAGGGACTAAATAATCATTAATATTAAACGTAAGTATTAATTATTATTAAGGGATAAGAGAACGAGGACTAGAGTGTAACTTGGGAGTCAAGAAGGATCTAGAAACACCCCAAGGGTGCCTAGGCCGGTCGAAGCCCACACCATGGGTCGATCCACCCTTGCTTGTGCTCCAAGGAATCACCTAGTATATATACAAGGCCAAGGATTAGGGTTTCACATCTCTTGTGCACACACACAAAACCCTAAAGTTTTCTTCTCCTTGTTTCTTCTCTTGGTCGATCGATCCTCACTCCCATAAGGGTTTTAGGATCGAAATTTTCATAAGCAAATTAAGTGTTTTGTTTACTTGCATCAAACCTTTATTCGTTGGTAGTTTGTGTGTACAAGAACGAGGTAATTACTTACTTTAGTAATTATCAAGAGATCGATAAACAAAACGGTAAGGGGTTTATCATTGATCTAATTGTACAAGAATCAAGGTTTATTTGAAGTGCATCGGGTATGTTTTCTATTTATGTTTTAGTTAATCTTTATACGTGTTATTACTTGATCCTAGCTTCCGCAATATGTGTACTTTGATTGTCAAACTCTAACAAGTCCCTCGTAAAGATGTTATTTTCGATGATATTGTTTCGCGCTCTTTCACTTGGTGCCACTCTAGATGTAATTGTATTTTTAGCTGGGATAGTTGGTTTCAACACCCCTATTTGATTTCTTTGTAATTTCGTTCTAGCTTCTTGCTAGTTGGTTTTAATAAAAGTTGTCGTTCTAAAAAAAAAAGGTATGTTTGTGTGTCTGACTTGGTGATTATTATTACAGTTGTTTTGTAACGAACTTGATAAAGAAGTGAAAATCGATGTGCCGATGGTAAATGAGGTTATTCCTACACATGATCTAATAGTTTATGTGAAATGCAAAAGAACAAGTTTATAAGAGAGTATGCATTGCCATTTGGCATGGTAATAGAACGGTAAACCCCTAAATTTTCAACCTATAAACTGAAAGTTAGAACTAATATTCAATTAATATCCCTGAATAGTGATGATTAGCTAATTAAGGATATTCTAAGTGATAACAAATGATATGTTTTTGTAATTCAGTTTTCTCATTAGAAACAACTATTATCTCACAAATCTTGCAATAAACATTCATTTTATAAATTGTTTTCTCTATATATATATGATACATAACTTATAAGTAATTCTTAATCGTTCAGCACACAATTTAATACTGCATATCTCCTTACTTTACACTCTCTTTTTTTTCAAACTAAAATGCTAAAGCTTATATCAAAAAACAAATAAAAATTTGAGCTAAAGCATATAGAAAAGGTTAAATGGGATCATTTGTAGTCGCAAATGCAAACGACCCCTTTTTATTTCCCTGGTCAGTTATATGAAAACATTGAGTTCTATACCCATTTTAAGTTTCACTTGGCTTCTATGTGGGACAGCCTAAAACTTTCATAAAACCCCAAAGACTTCAGCAATGATTGTTTTTCCATGTTTTTGAACGGCGAATTTTACAAAAACAACTAGCAAGAAGCTAGAAAATTACAAAGATACAAGATAAGGATTTTTAATCCAATCAATCCAACTAAAAAAAACATTGCATCTATAACGACTCTAATAAAAACAACGCGACACCACATCTTCAAAAATTAACGCCTTAGAAGGAATCAACGAACCAAAAACGCATTTATTATGGAACGACCAAATATGTCACTACATGCTATAGCACACTCCTTTGAGCAGTCTTTTATGCTTAAAGGAGAGCCTAAGATTTAGAATCCAATCTAACCATTCTTCATACGAAGACACTTCCGTGTAACTAACATCCCACCCAGTGGCGAAGCTTGGATTTTGTAAGTGGGGGGTCGGGATCTAAATTTTTTTTTTCTAAGGCTATATTTCAGGTATACCGAAATTTTTGGGGGGTCGAAACCGAATATACCGAAATTTTTCTACACGAAAACTATATACCCCCTACATCGCAAAAAAAATTTCGGGGGGTCGGGCGCCCCCCCCCCCCCCCCCCCCCCCCCCCCCTATGAAGCTTCGCCTCTGATCCCACCAACAATTAATCTTTCGAAAAATCTCTCTAACTACATGGCAATTAAAGAATATATGTTTCGTCGATTGTTTCACCATTTATTTTTAAATTCCTTAGTAAACACAAATACATACAGTATATCTCAAAAAAAAAAAAAAAAAAAAACTGAACAGATTGTATATATATAAATTAGTCTATCATTGGAGTATGGAGGAAAGCAAGTTCTTGTTCTAGTGAAACGATGATGTATGTGGTAATTCGTATTCACAAGTGTATTATAACGTAATAAATATTTCTTTGTTCTTTAGAGTATGCTTGGTTTGAGGTATTAAGAGGTAATGAATGAGGAAGACAATCATCAACATGATCAATCATTTAGATTGACCACATTATACTATTAAAAATCACAATTGAAGTACTAAAATTAGCATTGAATTCGTTTTCTCTCAAGCCGGCAACAAGCATTGACAACATCAAAGTTAATAGAAGCACGCATGATTAGCGAATGATAAATGCCTTGATTGTTTGGTTACAAAAATAGTTTAGGAAAAATATATATTATTTTTTCAAATAATATATTTTCGCAACCGACGATAGTATATGAGCTATAAAACCAGAATATACAGCATGCAGGTTGAATAGGTAAAGTGAGTCACAAACTAAGTCATTATCTGTGTCATGTCCAACACTAATTACAAAAAACAGTAAACTGTAAACATATGACATATTTTTCTCTCCACGTTACCAGGAAAGACAAGCCTTTAACTAGGATGTACTCGGCCTAATCGGGACACCCTTGTGATCGTTTCCAACACTTTTTGTGATCACCCAAAATATGTACCTAGTATGAGAAGGTCGGCCTGCTTGTGACCTCTTATCAGTACATCAAAGCACATAATCACTAGCTCAACTTGGTGGTTGTTACTAATTGTAAAGAACCACATATATAAAAGTTTTGAAGGTCAACTTAATCGAACCATACCAGTTTTTATTGTGATTTAAATCTAGGTGTTATATATTGAATGAGAAGGCCTGCTTGCTCACAACCTCCATGTGTCGATGAATGGTTTATGCCAACATTGATTTCGTAATCCACTCATAAGTCAACTTCGTATATATAAAACATTCTCCTGTACCATGAATCTAGACTTGCACGAATTATATTGTTGAAGAGTTTTTTTAAATAAATGTCAACTATGCAAATAAGTCGTACACATATATAATGTCCAAAGTCAGCTTTATAGAATCATTTTAGCATTTTTATTTTCGACGTTCATACGTATGATGCCATGAGAATAGAGTCATAGACTATAGGTGTTCCAGCTATTTGTTTCGACGTGCATTGAAGATAAGAGAGACTTAATAAAGAATGAAATAAGATGATGTAAACGACTAAGGGGCCGCTTGGTTGGGGGTTAAGGGGTGGGCAAAGGGATTGAAATTAATTTCGGGCCCACTAAATAACTAAAGAGGTGCTTGGTTGGAGGTAGGCAAAGGTATTGATTACCCACTACGGGGTAATCATCCATTATAGAGTAAAACGGGGGGTAAGGTATTGATTACCCACCTCCTCATTTCTTTGCATTCCCTTACCCTTTCCCTTTCCTTTTACCTTTCCCTAATTTAAACCAAGCAGACCCTAACTTTTTAATTTGTTGGACGTGTCATGTTTTCGTTTATATTTTCACTACGATGTACAGATCTGACTTTTTTATTTTTTATTTTATTTATTTATTTTTTTATTTTTTTGGTATTGTCGAGTAACATAGCTCTAGGCTTGCTTTGTATTTGAAGATAAACGACATGGTTTGTGCTGTATCGAATGATGAAAGTGTAACCAAATTGATTGACTCGTACATGAAACAATGAGAATGTAAAGAAGACAAGAAAAATTGTGTGAACATCTCTATTTGTTTGTTCTTTTTGTCTCTATCGTGTCTCATTGTCTCGTATTATCAAACATTGTTGTTTAAAACTAGTTATAATGCCCGCGCACGCGCGGGGTTTTTTCTAGTTTTTTGAATAATATATTTTGACTAATTGTAATTTAAATTCCAACATAAATTGGTTAATGCGGGTCATGTCTAAAGCGTATTTGATATAATGTGTCTACTTTCAAATAATCTGATATGAAACGTGATAAATGGCTTGAGTGTCTCAAACTATACAAAAGTAATCCAATATATTTTCTAAATGCATATATCTATTAGACTGTATTATTATTGTAATGTTTGTAACATTTACTGTAATTATCTCCATCCTCGATCAAATAGACTTGGTTGTTTGTTGTGTCTTTGCATGTATTCTTTGATGTGAGACTTTTATTTCTCAAGAGGGGAATTTTCATCGTAGAAATTTGTATTGTTTTTGAAATGTTTCTTTTTCTTAGTCTAGTTGACCTGCTTTTTTTTTTTGAGTTTTTTTGCTGGCCAATTATAATCTTATAGAATCAATAAAATTTATGAATATAGCAAGGCCATTATGTTATGGTTGTATTTTGGATTACCTTTTCGTCTTATAAATCTTCGATTATTATGATTGTGTTTGCATTATACCCATGCATTTTTTGCAGGTTTCTTTTGTCTGCATATATGACTTTCTTCGGTTTATCATATTAGTGTATCTAAATTATGTTTTGTTTTTTCAAACAAAGTACACAAAGATTAGTATTTTTTTTTAGTCGAACAATTCCTTCATCTTTTAGCATTCTCTCATATCAAGGTCATTTCATTACATAAAAAGCGTAAATGTCCATTCTTTCTTCCACTTTGACCCTTTTCTTTTTCGTATTAATTTTCTTTATAGAGAATCTTAAAGAGTAAACTTTGTATTTAAAGCACATTTTTTTTGGTTGTTGTTTTAAAAGCTATTTAAGTATGCGAATCATCTACGTGAGGCGTGTGCTTTTGGCTCATCGCCTTGCGCTTTGCATTTTTGACCCTTACCGCAATGGAACGCTTCACGCTTTTAATATCTCTTCTAACTAATCATATTGGCTCGATAGTCAATACCATAAATTAACTAAAAGCACAGTCACAAGTGCTCTATCAATACTTATTATTTGATCATATACCCACAAGTGCAAACATGGTTTAAACATCACATTTTCATAACTTTTCTAGAACATTGATGCGACAAAGATTCAACAACGAAAGAGGTTTATGCACATATCATATACTTCTCATTTTCCCACCTCTAACAAAAAGACATTGTCCAATAATGATATCCATGAATATTAGGTGATTTAAATCCTCTTTGAAAACAAAAGGATGTGCTGATATAGTTACATAGTTGTGTACCTTTTCAATATACTTTCATACTCTGCATCTTATTTGTTGATAGCCTCATTAGTTGCATCCTTGAATGCAGATAACTTCCCTCACAACACATCATGTTAGATAACAATTCCCTTTTATCCGAATGTTCAATTACAACATAGTTAAAAAGGTTGTCTTTTCACATTGGTCTTAAACCAATCATGTATCTTTTTTTCATAAATAAATCTAGGTGGAACCATCTGCATTATATAAACAAAAAAAATATCATGAAATTGCACAAGCTTCTAACAATAGAGAGAACCCACAATCCAGCAACATGTAAATAATATCCAAATATCCACTATATGTCATAACACAACCACAATTTTGTACATAATTCTTTTCAAATATTACTTACAGCAAGGAACTTTCAGATCTCCCAGATGCAACCTTGCGTGACATGCCAATAAATGAAAAGATAAGCTTTTTGCCACCCTTGCCAGAGGTCATAGGAAATGAAATAAGGTAGAGGTATAGCAGACCTGTTATTCGTAGTTTGTGCAAATTGTTACAACACTAAGTAACGTAAGCTGTATACTGGCTCCCGCAAGTATACTAACCTCAACTCTTTTTACTTTTTGGGCAGTTCCAGTTCCAGTTATGTTTCATCTCAAATGGCTAAAATTTATATTAACATTCAAAAATAAGAACTGTTATTGCTAACATAGATAAAGAAAACTGCTGATGTCACTGTATTTCGATAATGTTTTGTTCATTTAAGTTAATGCACTAATATGGTTTTATTAGTCACTAAGCTTTTAGCAAACCATACATCCAGGTCACCATGATCCTTTTAAAGATGGACGGTTCTTGCTTATTAGTGCAAACAAATTATCAGTCTTCCAGAACTAAATACCAAAAACCGGGGAGTAAATGCGGATTCTCAATTCTTACAATAAGGAAAGAACTGAAGTTTCAAGCTCTGGATTTGGCAAAAGACCTGACAGCAATATTAGGAACTCAAATGACCACCATTCGAGGCTTCACGTGATATTTAGAGTGTGTGAGAAAACGTTAAACAAACAAAAGCCAAGTTTTCATAATTATTAGTCTGCACGCGGTTCAAATGTAATCAACATATATATGCATAGATATAGAGGATTATCAAATCAAGATAGCTGATGGGATATCATAGCTGAAGAATTTTTTCATCCCCTGCAATACCTCAACCATTATAGGAGCACGAGTTTTTCCACACGAGGGATATAGTTATTACGTTTGAAATTTTGTTATGTTATCTTATTAAAAATAATGTATTTTACTTATTTAATTATCCGGTATAAGACTTCCTTTAGCATAACTTCTACATATCCAATCAAAGTACTTAAATTATATTTCTTATAATAGCTCGTTGTACTCAGGAGCTTATTTACCTAACGCTGCTTCTTCCATGATAACCATCTAAAGATTTTTTCCCAACCCACTTTGACCCATTTACATCAAGATATGCAATGGTCCACCGTTTCTGTTATATCTTGACAGCATGGACAAAGTCACATTATAATCATAGATGTCATTCAATGTGAATTGCCTCCTAAAAATCTATACAATAAATCACTATAAAACGTATATGTCTTCCAATGTAAGTTACCTCGATAAGTTCCTCTCTTTTCTTTGTTTTTCCTTGGCCAATTGTGCCTTATAAAATCTTAGCCTTTCGAAAAGAAAAAAAAAGTTACCTCGATAAGTAATGTGGATTTTCCTAACAAAGCTTTTTTCTTCATATGAGTTGGCTGGATAAAAAAAGAAAATATGACACATATCTTTTTGAGCTTGCAACTCAATGTAGATCAATAGCGATAATCTAAAGAACTAATAATCTACTTAAGATCGACCATCATGAAAAATGAGAAAGCATATATATTACTTCTAGTGAACAAAAAATATGAAAGTACCCTGGACTCAACATCGATCAACCAATGTTAAAGATTTGATATTTTTGCAGTTCAATAGTGTTATAACTTACATTGATAAATGTTAATGTTTGTAGTGACATGCAGTTGATATGACGTGCCAATCACAACAAAACAACGTACCTGAGAATAATGGTCTACAACTTCTTTTACTTTAATCACTTGTGGAGTTAAAACGTCCTTTGATTGAACATGATATTTTTTTATCATTTGGAGCATATTAAAAGCAGTCTCTCTACGAAACTATAAAACTATAGTTAACTTACACGCAATAATCGTGCAACGTGCCAGCTTTAACACAGATACAAACGACACATCACCAAAAGAAAGATAAATTTAGTTTGACATAGTAAAATTGCTCACAACTAACGCTCTAAACAAAGTTTAATTAGAATCTATCATGAAAAATACCTTGCACCTACACAAAGTTTGATTATAAGATATCATTAAAAAAATGAGCAAGATGGTGATAGAAACAACAACAAACAGCAAGCATTTGATATAAAGTTTCAACCATTAGAGATCAGCTTGTAGTTTGCTCCACTTTTCTATTAGAATCATCAAGCAACTATCGCCAGTGTGATTATTAGCCGTTCGAGGTACTACAAAGAAAGTAGGAAAACCCATTGCCCTGTCTTAAATAAAAAAGTTAGCATGCCAGCAGACAAATTTGATATTTACCAACAAAAATTGGGTTAAAACCCCAAAGTAAATACCTATAGATCGGCCAGAATATAAATCAAATTCGGGTACAACTTTCTTTTAACAAAGTATTCATCTGATAGTGCAGCTTGGTCCAAAGCAATACCAAATTAACACATTAACAAACCCTAGAAATTAAACACACATCAGTTAAACAATATCAACAAAATTAAAGTGTGCACACAACTAACACTCCAGTGTCATCAGACATCGATAGAAACAAAAAAAGAATAGAAAAAATCAGATTCATAAGCAAGTATGTATGCGTATATGTATCTAGTTTAGTTATATATGTCCAATGATCTAAGAAACAAAATTTAACCATAGTTTAGGCTTATATGATCACAACCCGTTTGATACATTAACTTGAATACAACTACAAAGAAATATGGCGAGTATTATTAAACAGAAAGACGTTGTTCTAACCTTTGTCAGGCACAGAGCGCTCTGTTATGTATCTATCGGCAAGTAATCATGAGTGAATGGGTTGCTATTAGCAAATCTGATTAAAACGCCTAATAAATTACACATTTACACTATAACCTATCTGGACTTTCCTTTTCAAACAACTCAAATTCAACCAATCATGAGTGAATGGGTCAATATTAGCCCTCTGATTCAAACGCCTAATAAACTACACGTTTACACTATCACATCTGATTCAAGCGCCTAATAAACTACACATTTACACAAAAAGTTACAGCTCTTAGGCCCCCTAATAAGCAATCCCACACATGTAACCTTCCAACTCAAATTATCTAATGCAAGTCACGAATAAAAAACATTAATAGGTATCTTATCAAGTAAATATTTGATTTTACATACCTTCTTCAGGCTCTCTATCATCAGACACTTATATAAGATTCGACTCACTTATGTTTATCTAGAAAAGCTGGATTCATGATTGGCAAATCAATCTTCGAATTTGATTGGTTTGGTATCTCGGATTGAGATTAATTGGTTATGTGGTAGGGATGTGGATTCCGTGATTTTTTATTAATTTACAAAAGATGCCTATAAGTATGAAAAATAACAAAAAGACTCATGTGTATTATTCATTTTTTTACATAAAACGTTTTTTAAATTTTTTTTTTGGTAAATTTAGAAATAATTGAACTTTTTAAATTTTTTACAAATAAAAATAAAAATTTAATTAAAAAAATTTTACCTAAAAAGGAAATAATATGTTTTTTAAAATGAAAAAGTCCTTACTAAGGGTTTTATTGTATTATATAAAAGATCAGTTGGGATTTTTATGTTTAATCCAAGTTGATTTTATTTTTTGGATTTAGCATTAGAGTCCAATCATAATATTTACTTTTTGTTTGTTAGCCGTCTACTTCGAGCTGTTGTCGATCATTCTATTTTATTTCTTTATAATTATCTTCTAATTAATAAAAAAAAGTGTTGTAACGACTATTTCTTCTACTCACAGAATCGCAGCGTTGACAAATGTATTCTTTGCCTATAAATATACGTACTTCTTCAAGTACCTGAAGGCTGAAACCACATTCCATTTTCTAAGATCTTTTGATATTATTCTTTATCTTATATTTTCGATCTTTTCTAAAATGAAGATTCAGTTATCTGTCTTGCTCTTCCTTACAATCTTGCTTGTGACATCAGTGCAAATGTCGAGTTGCAGGAACATCGTTGATAATTCATCTCGTGAGGAAAGAGTACGAGCCAACTTTGTCTCGACATTCAAACGCCATTTTCATGTCAACCCAAAGCTCGTTAATGAAGAAAATCCAATGACTCATGTGGTGTCGCGTCGGTTAGTTCCTTGTGGACCGAACCCACTTCATAACTAACCTTGGATAGTATAAATTTTGGAAAGCTAAGGATCCATGCATGAAACTATCTTAAATTTTGTTTTACATGTATACAGTTGTTGCTCATTTACGAGTCTTAAAATTATGTACTTTGTATTAGTGGATAAACACTTCTAAGAGTCGTGACTCGATAGGTGAATTAATGTTGCTTATTAATTAAGTTATGTATCATATAGAGAAAACGTACAGTTTATAAAATGAATGTTATTGAAAGATTTGTGAGATAATAGTCGTTCTAGAGTGAAAACTCAATCACAAAAACATATCATTTGTTACCATTTAGAATATTCTTAATTAGCTAACAATCACTATTCAGAGGAATTAATTGAATATTCTGGGGTTTACTGTTCCATTACCAAGCCAAATTTTTTCTTTTGCAGTTCTCTAAACTATTAGTATGGATCTAATCGTACTACGGATGTACGTGAGAGTTTTCTCTTAAACCATGAAATAACTACGGAGACGTTTGGTTCAAATGGAACAATCATAATGAGAAATTCAATATGAATACTAGGAATACAATGTGTCTTATATTATCATTGAGCTTGGTTCATATTAGAACCACATAAACACACATAGGGACGGAACCAGGGGTTCCCGCAGGCATCCGGGGCATTTATGAATTTTTTCGATGTAGTGTTAAGTTTTGAAAAAAACCATCAATTTTTTCCAAAATGAATCTTAAATATATGCACCCAGTCCATCGAAATGTATTTTTATATTATGGTTCCAAAAAATTTGTGCACCCGATTATATTTGATTATGGTTCCGTCCCTGAACACACACATCTCCATGTAATACCGACATTTCAATTATTTTACCCAAAATAGTTATTTATTTATTTATGGGTTTTGCTAACCACAACCCAATGAGTTGTAATTAAGCTTACCCAATAGGTTTTGCTAACCACCTCCCAATTGGTTGTGGTTAGCAAAACTCATTATTTATTTCAGTTTGACATGAAACCTTTATTTTTAAGATTTAAATAGCAAAAAAGTTTGACACTATTTATACGAGCAGCATATAATATCAGTACATGCTTTTCGAAAGAAAAAAAAATGAATATTCGCGTAAAACGACAATGTATAACAACTAATAATTATACTTGCATACTTGTGTTTTGTTGTGACTTTTGATGCAACACTTACAAGTATATAATTTGTAGTTATTGCGAGAAAAAAAAATCTATTAGTTATAAACAACAATTGAAAATAGTTTAAGGATCGACAATAGTTAAAGTATGATTTAGTGGTGGATATTGTTTCCATTTTAAATCAAGGGTACAATAAAAACTTGTCATTTAAACCGAATTAATTACCATAAGTAAAATTTTCCATTTTAACATTTTTTGTAAAGGGTATTATAGGTGTTGGTGTATATGTCCGGACGACACGTGCCGGACAGTTAGTGTCTTCACGTGTCCGAAAGAACATATGCCGGAAGACAAAAACAAAGGGAGCTACTCTTTTATCCGGGCGATCCCTTTTATCCAGCAGTTTATACAAAGAACTATATCGGTGCCGCCTAGCCTATATAGCGGGATATTGTCCCCCACATGACTTGACACCTAGCACCTAAACTAGGTGCGGTCCAACATACTCCATCCCTATGTGTCAGGTACAATAATTTTGAGGTAGTATAAATAACCCAAGAACATTCAATATAAAACTAATGAATTTTACGCATTCACTCTCATTTATTAACCAATCGTTCGACCTATACCTCATATTTATTCTCACGTCGGTGCTTGGTGTTGCGGTCAAACCCAATGGAAGGCTAACATGCATTTACTCTTTGTGTAGGTGCTCGAAGGACAACCTCACTATAAGTCCAGAGGAACCTACACGTGTATCAAGCCGGATGACATATTTTTAACTCAATATTTTAAGTTTAAGGAACATATATGCATGCATCATAAGTAGTAGAGATTAAAAAATGAGTAGACATATAAAACTATATTATTTATATTGTGAGAATGAATTAATAAGTGAGCCTATAATTTTTACTAAAAGAAAATGTTTTACGGAGTATGTATTTAGCAATGTTTTGAAACCCGGGTTTGGGATCGACCCGGCCGAGTCACCGGGTCAACCGGTTCGACCGCCGGGTCAACCCGGTTGGACCCGGTTTTATGCACATTTCCAAAAATTCATTTTCTATTGTCCAAAGTTTAATGTCCAAACTCCAAACACTACTCTGCAGTGAAAAAAGAGCAAAGAACCTTACGGTTCAAGCACAGGGGTCCTAAACTCCTAATCATGCTAAGCGCTTTGGATATCAGAACCCGAATTCAATCTAATAAGTGGAAACTAATCTCAAATATGAGTGAATATACACCATAAGAAAGTCATATCAAACAAAAATAGCACCTTAACAATGGAAAATAAAAAAAATAAGGAGTCAAAAAAAAAAAAGAGAAAATCCAAACCCGGGTTGACCCGGGTCACTCAAAACCCGGCGGGTCAAACCGGTTGACCCAGTTTTAGAAACCCGGGTTATTTTGACCCGTTTTTTGACTGGGTACCAGTCCAACCGGTTGACCCGGCCGGGTCAACCCGGGTTTGAAAACATTGGTATTTATCTTATTATAATTGGTGAACATAATCTATCATGTTTGATTTAACTTGAGAGAATCCTAATCTATCTAAAATATAAAAAGTTGTGCTTACATGGGACTAAATATGAAATTGAAAATGCAACCTAAAATTTGCTATTCTAGTAGTTAGTTACTGTCTTAGTGACAGGGTTGTATGGCCGGATATACCGAGTTGGTTTCTTTAAACACATCATGGTTAAAGCATTAGTTCACACCAAATACTACTTGTTACTTAGTACGAAGCATACTTTATGCATAAAAGAATCATATAGATTCTTAAATCTTAAAAAGATAATAACTTGTATAAATTGATGATAATCATTACTTTGTATGGCAGGAAACTTAAAAAGTTTAATGCTGACAAAAGTAATGATCAACATAAACATGTTATACTTATATCAACTTATGATAGCAATTGGCATCATGGTATATATTTTTTTTGAACGGCAAATTAAATTAGAAAAAAGCAACTAGCAAGGAGTTAGAGCAAATTACAAAGGATGTCTAAGCCAATCATTTCAACAAAGAATATTACATCCTCTAGACTTTAACCAAAAAAAAGAAAAAAGCCTAATATTATCAAAAATATCACTTTTTCTAAGAATATAAGAGCCAAAAGTGGCATCGTAAACGCCAAATCCACCACAAAGTTGTAGCGATGATACCATGTAAATGACCCTTTTTTACTTTAGAACCGTTCCAAGAATCTAACCATGAATAAAGCTCGTCAATAGATGAACTCTCCGGCCAAGGAATATCAACCCAAATGCTAACGAGATGCCAAATAGATTTCGCGGTTTGGCATGCCAAAAAAAGATGATCTCTAGATTCAACACCCACATAACAAGCTGGACAAATAATTGAATTGATTTCGATACCTCGGAGAGAGAGATTTAAGCGAGTAGGAAGACGATCCAAAAGAAGACGCCATAAGAAAATGTTTACTTTTCGAGGCAAAAACTTATACCATCTTGTATTAGACGACAAAGATGGTAAGAGAAAGTCATCAATATGACATCTAGCGCCACTAACAGTGAACCGCCCATCTGCATCCAAGTTCCATTGCCAAAAATCCGGGCCAGAGCCAAGATGAAAACCATGTAGATCACTTAAGAGCAAGGATAAAGAAGTTGTGTTATTACCTCCCAATGATTGCCTACTCCAACTCCATTGCCATGAATCATTAACAAAACGGTCACTAATGAGGCAATTTGGATGAGAATCCAAACGAAAGAGTCTATTATAACGGGCTTCTAAAGGAACATCATCTAGCCACGTGTCCTTCCAAAAGCGAACATTAGAACCATCTCCTACTTTTATCTTAAACGTACCATGTGGAATCACTCCACTTGAGTGGAGATGATTGATAGAACCAACAATTTTATCCCAAACACCTTGAGTTTTACAAGCTTTAAAATCGAACCCAGCTTGATCACCATGGATAGCTTTAATGAGCCGAGTCCAAAGAGCATTCGGATTGTTAACAAACCTCCAACACCATTTTAGGAGAAGAGCTAAATCGAAAGCTTTCAAGCTCCCCACTCCTAGCCCGCCTTTATCTAGAGAAGCGAAAACCGATTCCCATTTTATCAAAGCCATATTTTTTCGACCTTCATCACCTCCCAAAAAAAAAAAAGATGCACGATTACGTTCTAGAGCACGAATCGTTGTTTCAGGCACTTTGAAAATAGACATGTGATAAATCCCTACACTACCCAAGACAGCTTTGATAAGAGTTAATCTCCCTCCGATAGAAAGAAGGCTGGCTTTCCAATTCGATAGCTTATCATTGAACTTCGAGACCAAGTGTGACCAACTATCAGTACAATTCATATTACCTATTGGTAAGCCAAGATACTTAAAAGGTAAAGAACCAGCTTCACAACCTTTTCCACGAGCCATAGCAACAACATCTTCTGTAGGAACACCAACACCAAAAATATTGGATTTATGAAAATTTATCTTTAAACCAGAAGCTAGATGGAAGACATGAAGAACCCGAATAATATTATCCATGTCATGCTTACTCCATTCCGTGACAATAACAACGTCATCAGCAAATAAAAAGTGAGAAACGTTAAAATTAGATGCACCAACAAAAGCTCCACGAATAAGATTTTGCTTGGACAGCCTCGTTAATAGCTAGGTGAAGACCTTCCATGACTATAATGAATAAGAAAGGAGACAACGGGTCTCCTTAACGTAAACCACGTTTAATAGAAAACTTCGATGATGGGCTTCCATTAACTAGAACTGAAGCTCTAGCCGATTGAAGACAAGCCCGGATCCATTTCCTCCATTGCGAACCAAAACCAAGTTGAGATTGGACGAAATCAAGATACCTCCAGCTAACCGAATCAAAAGCTTTTTCAAAGTCGACCTTGAATATGAGGAGTTGTTTGTTTTTCTTCTTATACCAGTCAATGACTTCACTCATCATGAGAGGACCGTCGAGAATTTGACGTTCTCGAATGAACGCAGATTGCTCATCATTGATAATTTTGTCAACCACTTTTGATAACCTGTTCGCGAGAACTTTTGCAACGATTTTGTACTGAACTTCTATCAAAGAGATAGGTCGGAAGTCTTTAATATGAATTGGGTTAGCAATCTTGGGAACAAGCGTGATGAATGAAGAATTAGAACCGGGTGCCATAAAACCAGAAGTCATGAAATTAACCACGAAGCTATAGATGTCGTCTTTTAGTAAGTCTCAGTAATTCTTAATAAAGAAAAACGGAAAACCATCCGGCCAAGGCGCTTTCTCACTCCCAAATTCCCAAACAGCATCTTTAATTTCATCCAACGAGATGTGGCATTCTAAAATACCTCTATCCGCTTCATTTAAAACTGATGCCCCAGCCAGCGGATTAAAGGAAATAGGAGATTCCGTTTCTTGAAACTTAGCTTTGAAAAAAGATAGGAATGCGGTTTTAACCTGATGAGGATCCGTAATCCAATTGTCGTCAACTGTGATGCCTTGAATTGACTGGTGTCGTCTCTTTTGTTTGAGGAGACCATGAAAGTACTTCGTGTTTTCGTCTCCCTCAACGTCCCATTTAACACGAGATTTTTGAAGAACGTCCATCTCTGAATATTTATCAAGATCAGTGTACTCATGTAATAAATTGATTCAACTGGTTCTATCCTCCTCCAAAGCCCTTCTTGCATCTATTTTGATTTCAATCTCTTTTAACAAAATACATATTTCTTCTTTCCTGGAACGTTCGTTGTGTTTTATGTTTAGGTGCCATTCCTTAACACGTTGCTTCAGAGACTTTAGCTTAGAATGAAAGGAAGAATTTGGATCATTAGAGTAACCGGATTTGATAACCTCATCTAAATCATTTCGATGCAACCATGAGTGAAAAAATTTTAATGGGATGGGCCCATAATCCACTTTGTTAACATGGAACATAACCGGATTGTGGTCAGACCACAATCGGTCCAGAACAGTAACACGAGCATCCGGAATAGAATCTGTGATAGAATCTAAAATTAAGAACCGATCAAGCTTACTCATTTTTGTTCCCGCCTTATTCATCCACGTAAACTGACGCCCACCCAAAGGAAGGTCGACCAAATTAGAATTGCTAATAAATGTGTTAAATGAGTCCGCTTCATCTCTAGAAAAAACTGATCCATGTCTCTCTGATTCATCGCGAACTACGTTTAGGTCTCCAAACAACATATAGTTACCATTGTGATCATGCATGAAAGCGTGTAACGTAGACCATAACATCGCTTTTGCTTTAAAATCTTGAGGCCCATACACATTGATCATTTAATAGGTATCGTCGTAATGTAACCATTTTCCTTGAACAATGATATATGAATCGTGACACCATATATTTTGCTTAGAGAAAGAGTTAGGATCCCATATAGAAATAAGACCACCTGACCTCCCTCTAGATAAACTACATGCATAGTCAAAGTTATAATTGCCCCACATAGATTTGATACAAAACAATTCTAGACGTGTCATCTTGGACTCTTGAATGCCTACAAAATGAATGTTATTCTTAAAACAAAGCTCCTTTACCCATTCACGTTTCCCTCGTTTCTTCGTGCCTCGGATTTTTAATGATAGCACATTCATTTATCCACAATAGCAACTCCAATTCTGTTGATCAAGCGAGAAATATTTTTGTTGCACCTGTTCATATCGTACCCCAAGGATTCACCAACCTATACTAACCTAGACATCTCGTGAATGAGTGAGATGCCTCGTATGTCCTTTTTTCTATATCTTCTAAAAGACGTGGAACACTTACTGGTATTAGTTGTGAACGATGAATGAGAGTGACATGGGATTGATTGTTTCATGTGTTCAAAGCCCGGAGGGCAGCTAATATCTGATTCGTTGTTGGTGTTTGTTTCATGCTTATTGGTTTCCTCTTCTTTGTTTGCTTCAGCTTCTTGGTTCCCAAGGTTGTTTGGGGGATTACTTATGTTGTCAAAAGAGGTTTCTTCTTGATCCAAATCACACTTAGAAGGGATATCAACATCGATATCATCACGTAACTTATCAACGGATTCCATCGATCGTTCTTCCTCTTTGGATTCATCATCGGAAGCGACATACGATTGATCATCTTCTATGTTAATACTCCAAGATGCTAATTCTTGTATTTGAACCTTGAAGGTATCCCCATTAATTGTCACAGGTACCTCGTCAGAAATAAACTTTTGTTTCTTTGTAGAGATGCAAACTCTTCCGGTGCTCATAGAGGTTGAAGAATCATCATCAAAGAACATAAATTTACCCACGGTACTTGCAACCTTTTTATACGCAGCCGATCCCCAAGCACAAAGTGGAAGCCCATTTATTTCAACCCAAATCATCCTTTCGTCAACAACAAGATTCTTAGAAATAGTTTTTATAGATGTAAACATACTCTTCATGGTACCATTAGATTTGAAGTTAGTACATGCCATAGCGTTGGGAAATTGGATCCAAACCCATAATCCACCAACATGATGAATCTTGAGATTATCAAATCCTTCATTACGACACAGTCGATACATGCACCTCATTGTGTCTACTTCTTTGACTTTGACAAGAAGTACCTGAGTTGTATCTTCTACCTGGATTAGATCATGTTCCTTAAGAGTAATTCCAATATCTATTTCTGGCCTTGAAGGCTTAGCATTTAACGCTTCCCCACCATTCACAACAGACGCAAAGGAAGGTTTTGTAACTCCTATGTAAGGCTTATATTTGGAAGAATGCTTTGCTTGATTCATGGGAATAGAGTTGGCAACAGAAGTTGGTTGCACAAAGGATGAAGCAATCTTAGGACGTTGAAAACGGGCAATAGCAACATATACATGGTGACTACCTATCCATAGATTGGATAAAGATTTGACAAAAGTATCAGAATTGCTCACCCCTACATACCTAACGAATCTAAATCGTTTCCCTAGTTTTGAGCGTTTGTTTGCAATGAAAGCATCAACAAGACGACCAACAGGTTCACATATCTTCCAAAGTCCTTTCGCATCAATATGATCAGGAAAGTTCGTAATATAAAACGAAGTAGATACCTTTTCTGTGGATTGATGAAGATGCTCCGATTTTATCCCTTCCGGATAGTGATGTTTGCCAATTTTCCATATCCATTCATTTGCAGAGGGCATGATGAAAATTAGGGTTTGGGAATTGGGGGTTTTGGTATGGATTGAAATTGATCGGATTTGTGAGGGATTTGTTTATGTAGTGTTATAAGAAGTATGTTTCAGTAGTGTTCCAGCAGGCGGTGGCTGTTATGATTTGGAGATTTAAGTGGTTGTTCGTCTTGGCAGTGAAGGGTTGTGTGGTGGTGTGGGATTCTCATGGTATATTAAGTAACAACGTTTCTTTTCTTTGACCGATGTGGGATTCAAGACTTGATTTTCAGAAAATAGAAAAGTCACGAAGCAAAAGTCGTTCTAGAGATAACACTTTTGGTTGCAGTAAGTCGTATGATTTATGTCCCCTTTATACATTATTTTTCTTTTGAAGCGTTGGACGGACCTTAGACAGTTCCAAACTTTTAATGTCTTACTTATATTTACTTAAAATACAAGTTTGGTTTTTCCAAACTGAATGATAAACCATTCGGCCCTTCCAATATAAGTTTACTCAAGTTTTTTCTATATTTAAAGCTAAGACAAAATTAACACCAAACTCGAATACACAAAAGAAGATCAATAGGAAGTATTCAAATTTAAGAAATCTATTATATCAGCCATTTTGTTGACATGAATTCTCGATATGTTCAAAATTATAAAAGATAAAGAATTTATATATTTTTTATTCTTTCGAAGCTATGAGAAAATTGAAACCGAGCTCAATAACGGTTTTTAATTGTACCATATGGAGTATTATGTTTGGTCGAGGATTGCGGTGGAATCTTATAAGTATATTTTTTGATGATAATATGAATAGTAGAGATTAAAAAGTATGAACGAGAGACAGAGTTGTTTCACTAACAACCCTTTCTTACGTCACCTATTGGTTATATGAAAACCTTCACATGTATACCCATTTTTAGTCTCACTTGGCTTCTATGTGGGATAAACTAAAACTTTTATAAAGCCCCAAAGACTTCAGCAATGATTGTTTTTCCATTTATTTTTAAATTTTTTAGCATAAACACAAATACAATTTACCACACATCATATACTTATTTCTAAACGTAAAGCCCACAATATAATTCATATTTGCTAAGCAAAAGTGATCCTTTTCATGCCTTTATAATGTTGCTACATTTAATGTTGGCCATGATTCCTTAATCCTCACAAACACATGATATCGTAATGTTGGTTTAGTTATAGTCTTATTATTAAAGCAAGACAAAGTAAATAATTTACCGCACATCATATACTTATTCTTCTTTATTGGCTTCACTTGTTGTTGAGGTTTTTTCTTTTGTAATTGTGGATGCGTTTTCTAATGTCTCGTTAGCAGCCGTTGTAGGCTTAGCGGGTTGGGCTGTAGTGGCCTCGACAATGAGCTCAACAAGTTGAATTGTATTTGACTCGGCGGGTTGATCAGAAGTTGGTGGCCGGTGTGCAATTTTTGGGGCCATGATGGTTCCAACTATTAGATATTAGATGATAAATAAGGCCCGGCCCAGCCCGGTCTGTGGGCTTTATTTATCATCTAATACCAACTTTGGCATATTTGCTCATAAACTTGTATCTCCAATCTCTTAAGGCGTCAAGTTTGAATAAATCAAGACCAATCATGTCATCAGGCCTTTCTCTTCAAAGGAGATTTTAGCAAGAGCTCTGCTAGCATCTTGCCCTACAAACATCCTGAAAGATACAACAATCAGTTGATATTTAAACGATTGGCATAAAAACACTTATTTGTTCTTCATTTCTTTAAGACTCATTACACACATAATACACTTTTCTCCTTCTAATTTCTTGTTTTATACGTGTGCATAAATTGCTTATTGACACTGAATATTTCCTTACTTTATACACTTTATTTTTCTTCTTCCTCTTCTTCTCCAAACTGAAATGCTAAATCTTGTATTAAGGAATAAATAAAATGTTAAAGCAAAAGATTTAAATTATATAAAAATGTGTGAAAGAGAGAGAGTGTTTTTTGCAACGCTTCCCTGTTAGTTATATGAAAACCTCTTGAAAGAAAGATACAACCATTAGTTACTCCCTCCGTCAAAAAATTATAGTCCCCGTTTGACTTTTACGGTCTTTCTTTTACAACTTTGACCTTAAATATTTTTGTTTGTGTTATATCATACTTGATGTAAAATATATGAATGGATTGAGTTTTAAATGTATTTTCATTAGTATAATTTTCATCGACTATTGTATAACACAAAGAAAAATATTTAAGATCAAAATTGAAACAGAAAGATCGAAAAAGTTAGATGGGGACTATAATTTTAGGACGGAAGTAGTAATATTTAAACGACCAACACAAAAACACTTATTTGTTCTTTATTTCTTTAAGACTTAAGACACACAGAATACACATTTCTCCTTCTAATTTCTCGTTTTATACGTGTGAATAAAATTGCTTATTGAAGCTGCATATCTCCTTACTTTACACTTCCTTTATTTCTTCAAACTTAAATGCTAAATGTTATATTAAAAAACAAATAAAAAGTTGGAGCAAAAGAAACGTTTATATAAAAAGGATGAAATAGATAGGGTTGTTTCACTAACAACCCTTTCCCTTTTGTGTCATTTGCTTTGATTATATGACTTATGGGGTGTTTGGGTTTTGCTTCCCTCCCACTGTGTTGGTATTTGCTGACATAAAGGGGTGTTTGTTTTTTGTCATAACAACAGTAAACACAATAAGATACAAAAAACAAGATTAACCGAGAATCCATAGAATTATATATGCATAATAGTGGCAAATGGCAATTAGACTATAAGAACATTAAAAGCCTAAAACAAGAACCCAAAAGACCTAATTAACCTACCTATGGAAATACCCTAAATTAAGACCCCATTACACTAGTTATTTTCAGCCATTTTCTCAACAAAACCTTCCTGCATACGAATATTAGCATCAGCTTGACCATACACCTTGATCAAACTTGCAAGTAGGTCGATTTCAATGGCTTGGGTTTTCCTTAACGACTCCAAACTGTCAAGCGCCACACCACGCGGTCCCAAAGCTTCATTCTCCTGAATTAGCTCCCTACGCTTTGGTATCATCCTCTTGAGATGATCAATAGCAGCACAAATAAGGTTTTTAAAAAACCCTGCTTCAACAGCCTCTTGACCAAACCAGAGGCTCATACGATCATGTAATCATGGTGAATCGGCCAATTGCATGAGTTCATTCAACATTGGGAAATCTTCTTCCATCGGGAAATGTGAGGAAAAGCTTGTTGATGGGTTTATTGGATTACGTGCTAAAGTTAATACCTTCGCAGTGAAGAAACGGTGAAGGGGTTTAATAACAAATTTTATTTCATACTTGGTCCCTAAGGTTGTCTACATTTTCGTCAACATAGTTTCAATTCCCGCCCAAAATGTAGTGACGTGTTCACAACATGCTACATTGAGTTTACAAGCGTAGGGACCTACGGTGTAATTTGTGAAATTAATTAATTGCACCCCATTAAATCCTTACCGATCTCATATGAAACTCTAAAACTATATATTCATCACTAAAATCACAAAACGTAAAGATACAAATATAAACATTCGAACTTGCCATTACATTTGGTAACCAACATAGGCATTGTGAAAATTGCAAATGCCAAATAACCTTTACCATTTGCACGTTTAACTTCCCAAAGTCAAACTTGCCATTACATTTGGTGACCAACACAGGCATTGTAAAAATTGCAAATGCCAAATAACCTTTACCATTGACACTGGATCCCTTGCAAAGGAGGCTAAAATTAAAAAGTTTAAAAAGAGTTGTGGTGATGCCACGTGTCCCCCATACTAAATATTCAAAAAAATCACGTCAGGGGCAAAGTCATAATTTTACCCCTTTTTTTAGTTTTCCATCTCAGTTTTCAAACGCATATATCTCTTAAACGATAAACTTTTTGAAAAAACCGATTTCACTATAATTTTTAAATTTTGATTCTCTTTAATTTGGTATAAATCTTTTTAATTTTTTCAAAACATTTTTTTTGACATATTCATTGGGTCATTATTTTCTTGATATTTTTGCTATTTTTGACCCTATTTTTTATCTTAAAAATTGCCGAATCATAATATACTTAAAACATGAAAGTTTAAGATTTTGATTCACTCTTTACCCAAAAATTTGAATCACTCAAATCCGATATGATATGAGAGAGATATCGCACGTTAAAGATGACGTTTTAGTCATATTTGTTGCACACAACATGTTTGATGAAATGCTTAGCTTATATTTTTTGTCTTAAAATCGAGTTAAATACACTAATTTTTGTCCCACAACGCATTATTAATAATTTTATTAATGTAACATTCAAAAAGTGATGCTTTTTAATCACTATTTTTTTTTTAAATATACATTTAGTTCATCAGTTAGGTTATTAGGTTCATCAGTTAGGTTATTAGGTTCATCAGTTAGCTTATTACGTTCATCAGTTATATTATGTTTTGTTCATCAGTTAAGTTATAGGTTATAGGTTCATCAGTTAAACATTTTGTTTTTCAATTACTTTAGTTCATCAATTTTTTCAGATTCATCAATTTCAGGTTCATCAAATTTGATCAAATGTTTGGGTTCATCAATTTTTTCAGGTTCATCAAATTTTAGGTTTATCAAATTTCAGGTTCATCAATTTCAGGTTCATCAATTTTTTCAGGTTCATCAAATTTGATCAAATATTTGGGTTCATCAAATTGATCACAGTTCTTTTCAGGTTCATCAAATTTCAGGTTAATCAATTTTTTTAGGTTCATTAATTTGATCAAATGTTTGGGTTCATCAATTCTATTTAACAAAACAAACTGATAGTTTTGTTAAACTGAAAATAACTTGACCAATTAGTGCATTTAAATGTATTTTTATATGAAAAATCTCTTTTAGTCATTTTATCAAACACTTTGTGTGCACTAAATATGACTAAGACGTCATCTTTAACGCGCGATATCTCACTCATATCATATCGGATTTGAGTGATTCAAATTTTTGGGTAAAGAATGACTAAGAAGCTACAACTTTCGTGTTTAAGTTTTGCAAAATTCGACCTTTAAACTAGACAAAATTAGAGCAAAAAATACTAAAATTTTCAAGAAAATCATGACCCAATGAATATGTCAAAAAAAAAAAGTTTCGAAAAAATTAAAAAGATTTATACCAAATTAAAGAGGATTAAATTTTCAAAATTATGGTGAAATCGGTTTTTTGTAAAAATTTGTCGTTTGAAAGTTATTTGCATTTAAATTTAAGGCGAAATTAAAAAAATAGATCAAATGACCAAAATGCCCTCTAACCAAAAATATTAAAGAAAAAAATGAGGAAGTGATGGGGGGAACACATGGACTAACTTAGTAGCTAGAAACACTTTTTAGGCTTTTTAATTTTGATCCCTTTCTTTAGTATCGTAACTCTTTGAGATATTGCAATTGTCACTACATATTGGTTTGTTTCAAGACACCTAGGGATTTTTGCGAGTTAATTCTTGTAAAAGATCATAATATTTTAAAATGCATCTAAGAAAAGTATTTAAAGTAATGTTCAATTTTTTCATAAATATAACGGGTTTTTTTTTAGTATTGGTTCCGTCGATGCTTACACTATGTTAAACATTTAATGTAAAGAATGTTATGCATGAAGTCATGAACTTTTGACTTTAAAGGATTTCGAAACCATGGGTGGCTCATTGTAATAAAACGCAGTAAATATCGTGTCTGTAATAAAAAATTTGAAACTTTTGCCGGTCTAGAAGGGACATGTACGTGTTTGTCCTTCCAAAGGAAACAAAAGTCTTGTTTCTAACAATCGTACTATTAATATCTTTTCGATTTCAAAACCATTACTATACTATTCATGACTAATAAAACTACATTTAATTTGCAATATAAATATGGACAAAATCTTTATTAGTGTACTATATTTGTCACAAAAGTGAGTTTCGAGTAACAAAAAAAATCATTTTTTGTATACTAAAGTTGACATTCTTGTATTTTTTGTGTAATAAAGATAAAAAAAAAATTCTGTGATAACCATTTTATCTTTAAATTTTTTTGAAATTTGAATCTAATGTCCTTTAGCTAAATTACATAAATGGTCTATGTTGTTTAGAGAAAATTGCGTCTACCGTCCCTAATTTTTTTTCTATTTTTTTTCGAAGATATTTTTTTTTTCACAAATAGTTTTTTTTTCGAAAATATATTTTTTTTCAAAAATATTTTTTTTTCCGTATTTTTTTTTTCAATTTTTTTCGAATTTTTTTACCCGAAAATATTTGTTTTTTTAGTTTTTTTTTAAATATATTTTTTCAGAAATAGCTTTTTACCGAAAATATTTTTTTTCGGAATATATTTTTTTTTCGAAAATATTTTTTTTTCCGAAAATATTTTGTTTTTGAAAATATTTTTTCCTAAATTATTTTGAAAATGTCACGAAAACATTTTTTTTTCTAAATTATTTAAAAAAAAAGAATTTAAAAAAAAATTAAGAAAAAAAAGGAATTTCGAAAAAAAAATGGACGGTGAACGCAATTTTCTCCAAACGACAGTGACTATTTATGTAATTTAGCCTAGGGACGGTGGATGCAATTTTCGCAAACCCGCATAGATCATTTTTGTAATTTGGAAGGGTCAAATAGTCATAATACTTAAAGAAAGACAAAAATGTCAACTTTAGTGTACAGAAAAAAAAAATTCTGTTCACTACGCGAAAGTGATATTTGTGACAAATATAGTACATTAATAAAGATTTTGCTCATAACTAAAAGGCACATGTATAAAACACATATTTTGTTTGTTGCATTTGTTTATTACTGTAGGCTTATGCAAATTTGCAATTGGCGAATGTTTCCGGTCATCTACTTTTAAACACTTGGTGAAAACGTGTTGTGGTTCTAACACAGAGTATTACTCCCTAGAGGCTAGAACCATTAACAACCTTTTTACTGGAGTATTATTTTATCTAGTATCTCTAGTATCAGTTAGCAATGTAAAGTATGCATGTATAACA
The DNA here is from genome assembly GCA_030686995.1 of Artemisia argyi. NCBI lineage: Eukaryota > Viridiplantae > Streptophyta > Magnoliopsida > Asterales > Asteraceae > Artemisia > Artemisia argyi. Next base: position 138,256,744 of record CM060709.1, on the reverse strand, counting down.
AATAGCGACTTGGATTTCTAACTAAAATGCCAAGACAAACGAAAAAACTGTCAAGGAATTTTATGCAACAAACTACAAACCCCATGACTTATACCTTTAATACTTTTAGACAACTAGACGAATACCCGTGCATAGCAACGGGATTTTATAACGATAGATCGTTTAGTAATAAAAAAAAGTTTATGGGTTATAAATGAAAAATAATAAAAGTTAGGGGTGGCAAATCTTGCCCAATTTGTAATTTTTGAACGATTTTTTACACTTTTTTAAAAGTTTGGGGCGTTTTTTGCCCCCTTGCATTTATTTGATGGGCTCTTACAGGCAAAAGATAAAAACAAATATTATTAGATGGGCTTTCGAATCACACAATTCAACTTTCAAGCAATTACTCTCATTTTTTTTCCGACCAATTCACTTGTCACTGATAACTATAAAACATTCCAACTATTTTAATTTTAATTTATCTCATTTATTAACTATTTTATGCATAATTATTTAATACTCTAATTAATTGATAGATATATTTAATTAGTTGCATTTTTATTCATTTGTCCCCGCAGATTTTCTCAAATTTGCAGTCAGATTTTTTTTTTTTTTTTTTTTTTTTTTTTTTTTTTTTTTTTTAAGAAAAAATAATTAAATATAGTTAAGACTTAGATGCTTGATCTTTTTTTACAAGATGAATTAAAGGGGTTTTTAGGACTGTTCCGAATGTTTTTAATAGTTGAATTATAATTTGCTCGTTTTAGCCCGTGCCCGTTTGGCCCGATTTATAATTTGTCCGTTTAGCCCGTGCCCGTTTTAACCCGTGCCATTTTAGCCCGTGCCCGTGTCCGCCCGTTTTGCCACCTCTAATAAAAGTTTGAAGATTTAGGGATTAAACATATGACATGAGTTTAAGTATCAAAGTCAATAAGTCAACAAAGTCAATAAGTCAACACATTTAGTAACTGATTTTCCCGCCCAAATTGATATGAAAATCAGTTACTAAATGTGTTGACTTATTGACTTTGTTGACTTATTGACTTTGATACTTAAGCTCATGTCAACATAATGTTTTGAAACCCGGTTAAACCGTTCCGGTCGAAAAATGGGTCGATTTAAACCGAGTCATGCTTTTAATAACTGAACCCGTCGTGTCCAGTTTTCAAAACTATATGTTTTTCACAGTTGAACCCGTTGGTCCGGTCCAGTTTTCAAAACTATATGCAACATCAACTTTTCATTTTAGGGTGTTTTAAAAATAACATTAATTAGTGTGTTTAATTATTTTATATTTTATATTATGTTATAGCTTGTTTAAATTGTATATTGTGTTGACATAAATAATGCCTTAAAAACATTATTAAGTTTTTATCAATATCTCTATGTTTTGATCATTACAAAATATAACCTCAAAGAACTAAAACTTATGACATAAACAAGTATTTGGTGATTAATATTTCTCTTTACATCCAAATCACTTAAGGTATGAATAAACAAAGTGTTTAGTGTAATGTATGATCAAAGGGGTATTTAATTAACTAATACAAAGTTTATTTAATTTTATAATCTTATTATATATTTTTGAAAAACACTTTTGGTAATAAGGAAAAATGTTTTAATCATACTAAATATATGATTTCAAATATTTAACCAAAATCAGTTAGTTTTTCACCAAATAAACTTTTCCCACTAAAAGACAAAGTTTCTGGCCGTTACAGTTGGGCGGCCCCCTTAATTTTAAGGGGGCCGGCCATGCTTTAAGGGGACCGGCCACGCTCCTCTGTCAGAAACGTTTGCCTATAAATACCACCTTAAACCTGGATTTTTTCCCCACCTTTTGCACTCCAGAACTTTCTGTTCTAGATCTCCATTTCCAATCTATAAATCCTTTGATCATACATTCTTAAATCTTTGTTTCAAAGTGATCCATACATAATCCATTCAAGTGCAAGAGAAGAATACTTCTATCCCTCAAGACAAGAAGTATTACAACTAGTTGTGATCTCCACATCTAAGTTGTTTGTGCATTATCATTGATTATTATTTCATAGTGTGATTAGTTGTGAATATTTGTTAGAGAATAGTTGTGTAGATAGTAGAAGTTGATTAGTGGTGAAGTAGGATAGTTGTGAGGATTGGTGTGTAGAAGAAGGTGTGTAGAAGATTGGTGTGTAAAAGCTAGGTGTGAAGAAGATTGGTGTGTAGATTGGTGTGAAGATTGGTGTGTAGATTGGTGTGAAGATTGGTGTGTAGATTGGTGTGTAAATTGGTGTGTATATTGGTGTGTACGGCTTTCTCCGCCATAAGGGAGTTTGTTGACATAGTGAAGGAAACTCTCGAGTTAGGTGCTCGGGGAGTGGAGTAGGGCAAGGAAGGTGCCTTGTAGCCGAACCACTATAAATCGCTTGTCTCTCGGTTTGATCTTTCCATCTTTTACTTATTTCATTACTTACATAATTATTGCTTCATAGTATATATACTTAGTGTTGTTCATATTGTGTATAACTAGATTTCATATACCATTGAATCTATATTTTATAAATCAACGAAAACTTTTAAACAATTTGTTTTATAACAATTAAAACGACGTAAAACTATTCAACCCCCCCTTCTAGTTTTCCACAATTGGTATCAAGAGCCACGTCTAGCAAGAATTTTAAAATATATTGTATTTTAAAACTTGTAACGATCTATGGAATCTTTAAAATATTTAGAAGGGCAATCTATGCAAAGACCACCACTATTTGAAAGTGATGGATTTTTATATTGGAAAAATAGATTCGAAACGTATGTGAAATCAAAAGATCTTAATCTTTGGCATATTATTACCTTTGGTGATTTCCCCCCTATTCAATATAATGTTGAAACTAAAATGGATGAAATTGTAGCTTTTGAAAAACAAAATGATGATTTGAAAAAGAAACTAGCAAAAAATAATGAGGCTAAAATGGTTATTTATAATGCGTTACCACGCAAAGAATATGAAAGAATTTTTATGTGTAAAACCGCAAAAGAAATTTGGGATTCTTTACTAATCACTCACCAAGGTAATAGCCAAGTCAAAGACAATAAAATAGATCTTCTTGTACAACAATATGAACAATTTACGATTCCGGAAGAGGAATCAATTGATAATGCTTTTACTAAGTTTAACACTATCATCACAAGTTTAAAAGCACTTGATGAGACATTTTCTAGTAAAAATTGTGTTAGGAAATTTCTTAGGGCATTGCATCCAAAATGGCGAGCTAAGGTCACGGCAATTGAAGAATCAAAGAACTTGATGACGTTATCACTAGATGAACTAATTGGCAACTTGAAGGTTCATGAAGAAATCATAAGAAGAGATTCGGAAACGGTCAAAGTCAAGAAAGAACAAATCAAATTCATTGCTCTAAAAGCCAAAAAGGAACCTAGTGATGATGATGACTCAAGTGACGAAAGTGAAGACGAAGAATATGCAATGGCCGTAAGAGAATTCAAGAAATTCTTCAAGAGACGAGGAAGATTCACTAGATCATCACATGACGATAGAAAATCGTTCCAAAGAAATAGAAGTGACAATTACGTGAAAAGAAAATGCTTTAGATGTGGAAGTCCAAATCATCTCGTTGGTGAATGTCTAAAGCCGCCGAGTTATGATAATCAAGGTGCATTTGTTAGTAGAACATGGAGTGATAGTGACAAAGAAGAAGTGGAAAAACCAAGAGAAGAAAAGTGTTTCATGGCAAAAGCAACCGACGAAATATGCCTTGGAATTGACTTGGAGCCTGACGAATGGATCAAGGATAGTGGATGCTCAAGGCATATGACAGGGAACCGAAAGCTATTCTCTACATATAAGGCATACAACGGAGGTAACGTTATCTTTGGTAGTGACTTGCGTGGAAAAATTATTGGCAAAGGTACGATTTCTCAAGACTCACTTACTATTGAAAATGTTGAACATGTTAATAATTTAACATATAACTTACTTAGTGTAGGCCAAATATGCGATAATAAATGTAAAGTTATCTTTTCCGAAAAAGATAGCGAAATAATTAAGAATGGAAAAATTATAGGTAGAGGTATTAGGAAAGGAGGTGTATATGTTATGAAACTAGGAAACAAACCTGAAGATAGGATATGCTTAACGACCCTAAACGAAAACTCCACATTGTGGCATAGGAGATTAGGACATGCTAACATGCAACAAATACAATCTTTGGCCTCTAAGGAATTAGTTAGAAACTTGCCTAATCTAAAATATGACAAACATTTTTGTGATGCATGTAAAGTTGGAAAACAAGCTCATGCTAGCCACAAAGCTAAGAATATAGTATCCACTACTAGGTGCCTAGAATTATTACATATGGATCTTTTTGGTCCATCCGCTGTGCGGAGCTATGGAGGAAACAAGTATACCTTAGTAATAGTAGATGACTACTCACGATACTCGTGGACTAGGTTTTTAAGTGACAAAACCCAAGCCTTTGAAAAATTCGAAATATTTAGCAAAATGATTCAAAATAAGTTAGGATGCTCAATAGTTGCCATTAGGACGGACCATGGAAGGGAATTTGATAACGAAGTACAATTCGGAAAATATTGTGAGTTAAATGGAATATCTCATAATTTCTCCGCTCCTCGTACTCCTCAATCAAATGGGGTAGTAGAAAGAAAAAATAGGTCACTACAAGAAATGAGTAGAACTATGTTAAATGAACAATCCATTCCACAAAAATTTTGGTGTCACGCCGTAGATACATCGACTTATATTCTAAATAGGGTATCAATTAGAAGAATTCTAGGAAAAACTCCTTATGAGTTATTAAGAAATAGAAAACCTAACTTAAGCTACTTTAGAGTATTTGGAAGTAAATGCTATATCTTAAACACTAAGGACTACCTCACTAAGTTTGATTCAAAGTCATATGAAGGAATATTTTTAGGATACTCACAAAATAGTAAAGCATATATAATACTTAACAAACACTCAATGAAAGTAGAGGAATCACTAAATGTAACATTTGATGAAACACCACCACCTTCTAAAACGCTACCTTTAGAAGATGATAATTTAGTCGAAGAAGAAGCTATTGAGGTTAGTAAAACAAAACCCATAGGAAATGACAATGAAGAAACTCACTTAGAAAATAACGAAATCGTTAATATTAAAGAATCTAGATCACATCCTTTAGATAATATAATAGGACATCTTAACCAACGAACCCTTAGGTCACAAGCCCAAGATAAAAACAACTTCTTTTGTTTCCTCTCAGCAATAGAACCTAAGAATATTAGTGAGGCTTTAAAGGATGAAAGTTGGATTATAGCTATGCAAGAAGAATTAAATCAATTTAAGGCAAATGATGTTTGGGAACTAGTCCCAAATCCAAAGGATATGACCATCATAGGAACCAAATGGGTATATAGAAATAAGTTAGACGAGAATGGAATAGTTACTAGGAATAAAGCTAGGTTAGTTGCCCAAGGTTATAATCAACAAGAAGGAATTGATTATGATGAAACTTATGCCCCCGTAGCTAGACTAGAATCAATTAGGATATTACTTGCCTATGCTTGCGCCCTAGATTTTAAGTTATTCCAAATGGATGTGAAAAGTGCATTCCTTAACGGTTTTATCAATGAGGAGGTATATGTGGCACAACCTCCAGGATTCATTGACTTCGCAAAACCTGATTATGTTTATAAGTTAAAGAAAGCTTTGTATGGACTCAAACAAGCTCCCAAAGCTTGGTATGATCGATTAAAAGCTTTTCTTATTAAACATGATTATTCCATGGGAATGGTAGATAACACTCTTTTCACTAAAAGGAAAGACCCTAATCTCATCATTGTTCAAATATATGTTGATGACATTATATTTGGATCGACTTGTCAAGACATGTGTGATGAATTTGCCAAAATCATGCATGATGAGTTTGAGATGAGTATGATGGGTGAACTTAACTTCTTCCTAGGATTACAAATAAAACAATTAGAAGATGGAATATTCTTTAACCAATCTAAGTACATTAAGGAAATGCTTAAGAAATTTGGCCTAGAAGACTCAAAACCCATAAAAACACCCATGTCTACGGAGGTAAAGCTCACAAAGGACGATGAAGGTGAGTCCGTAGATAACTCCAAGTATAGAGGAATGATAGGTAGTTTACTATACTTGACGGCAAGTAGACCCGATATCATGTTTAGTGTCTGCCTTTGTGCCCGTTTTCAAGAGGATCCCAAAACCTCTCACCTAGAAGCGGTTAAGCGTATCTTCCGATACATTAAAGGCACTATACACTTAGGATTATGGTATCCTAAGGAATCCGGCATAGAAACCATTGTATATGCGGATTCGGATCATGCGAGAGACTACGTAGATAGAAAGAGCACTAGCGGTATTTGCACGTTTATGGGATGTTGTCTAACGTCTTGGTTTTCGAAGAAGCAAACCGCTCTTGCTATTTCTACCACCGAAGCCGAATATGTAAGCGCCGGAAAGGCATGTCAACAAGCACTATGGATGAAACAAGCTCTCATAGACTATGGCATTAGGTTAGAAAATGTCTCCATTATGTGCGATAACAAAGGTGCGATAGATTTAAGTAAAAATCCGGTGCAACACTCTAGGACTAAACACATAGAAATACGTCACCATTTTCTTAGGGATAATGTACAAAAAGGAAATATATCTATAGAAAAGGTTGCATCGGAAGATAACATTGCGGATATATTCACAAAACCCCTTAAGCGTGAATTATTCAACCACTTGCGTTTAGGATTAGGAATGATGGAACAAGTTGACTAAATTATATTGAAATATTTCAAATTAATACTTGCATGAAATTTATTTTTCTCCAATTTCATCTTTTCTGAGTCTAGGAATCTATTTCGCACAAAACTAAAGATTGGGAAAATTTATTTTCTTTGCATAATTTTTTTTTTTTTAAAAACTCAATCAATTTTCTCTAAAAATTATTCTCACAATCTAGGAACCCCATGAAAACCATTTTCCTTGCATTGTTGACTAATTCTAAAGAAAACATTATATTTCAAAATCATGCATAAACTCTCACATAAATTGTCAAGGTATATAATCAAATATATGTCTTTGACACTCATGATCGAGCAAAAATTGAATCACGGAGATTATTTGGATTGTTTCTTAGGATCGATATTTCTTTTTGCTTCTAGGAGTCGAAACAATCACAACTCCACATTTGTTGCATATAGACACTCACTAGAACAAATTCACTAATAATGGTGTCATCTTGATCCATCACTAGTTTTTCCACTCACTAAGATCCTTGCCTTCAATCTAAGATAGGTGCCTTAGGAAGATTAAGTGTGCTTGCGTTTGTTTACCTCCTATTGCTTATTATGTGTTGATTATTTGCTCCTTTGCTTATGTGTTTTTGCATGTATGCTATATCTTGATTAGATTAGATGCTATATTGCCTAAAGGAATTGAACTTGCTTAAATCCAAGTCCAAAAACACAACCTTTCTGCAAATTTTCTGCCAAAAACCCAATTCTGGCAATCTGGAAATCACCAGATGGGCGGCCCCCTTAATTATGTAAGGCGGCCCCCTTAATTTTAAGGGGACCGCCCCCTAATTAAGGGGACCGGCCATCTGATGGTCGGGTTTACAGAATCTTTTCTGCTTTTTAGCCCATTTCAACCTACATTTCCCATTTTTCACCAACACATTTTGTCCTAATCCTCCAAACAAACTTTATCCATCCTTAAACACACAAATCTTACACTATAAATATCCCCAATCCTCAAAGCTCTCCATTCATCCCATCATGAACTCTCCAAACAAACCAAAATCAAAAGCCTCAAGGCTAGCAAGGATGACGGAAAAACCCGTTTGGCGACGAAAAAGTCCTCGAAACAAATCTATCATCACAAATGTAGTTGGAAATCATTCCTCACCACCAACCTCTTATGTCCCAAACTTTGCATCAAACCAACAAAGGCATTCATTTGATCCACTTTACAAACCATACAACATTGGCCAAACATCTTCCTTCAAGCCAAACTACACCTCTCAACCTCCAACAACTTATAATGATCCATGCAAGTTTAATGAACCATCAAACTACAATTCCAACTACTCAAACCCAACTCATCCATACCAAACCTATGATCCCCTCCACATTGCCACGGAAAAACAAAGGTTCCGTGATGAAATAAACCAAATCCATGATCTTAGTGATCTCCTTGCTATGCATCTTGCACAACACAACAAAGGGCTACCTCCATCATCACCCTATGCAAATTGCCTTCCCCACTCTCTTAACTTGGATCAAGTTACAAATCACACTCACTTTTGCCCTTGTTGCATATTCCTTCAAAAACAAATCCTCTACTTGAGTGAAGATATTTCTTGGATTGAATATCTTCTCACTCGTAATCATCCAATACCACCCTTAACACGATACAACATCGTGAGATCCACTTCTTCCGCTCCATGCAACACCCCATATCCACCTCAATCAAATATCTAAGCTCCATGCTTTTGTTTTCCTTCAAGCAAATAAAACAAATCAACCATGGGTTGCAAGCAAGTCCAAGTGCTCTCTTAGGCAATATAGGACTATATTTTTTCTTTTGTTTTAGTGTAATCAATATGCTACAAGCATATTGAATGTTGTTATGCTAATTATTTCTATCATGCTTGAATGAATCTATTTTTATTTGCATAATTGTTGCTTTTGCATATATATGTGTGTTGCTCTCTTCAAAATATTTTTGTAGCCAAGATTCCAATTGCTCGTTCCCTTTGTGCTCTCAAACGAGGGGGAGCATACATCAAGGGGGAGTTCTCTACCCGTTTAAACTTCTTTCACGAAGATTATTCGGCCTAACCTTTTTGATTTTACAAAAAGGGGGAGAAGAGAAATGGTAAACTCTATAATACTTGTCTAATAACAAGTTTTAAATCTTTTGAGTTTAAGGTTTTGTAATAATCAAAAAGGGGGAGATTGTTGACATAAATAATGCCTTAAAAACATTATTAAGTTTTTATCAATATCTCTATGTTTTGATCATTACAAAATATAACCTCAAAGAACTAAAACTTATGACATAAACAAGTATTTGGTGATTAATATTTCTCTTTACATCCAAATCACTTAAGGTATGAATAAACAAAGTGTTTAGTGTAATGTATGATCAAAGGGGTATTTAATTAACTAATACAAAGTTTATTTAATTATATAATCTTATTATATATTTTTGAAAAACACTTTTGGTAATAAGGAAAAATGTTTTAATCATACTAAATATATGATTTCAAATATTTAACCAAAATCAGTTAGTTTTTCACCAAATAAACTTTCCCCACTAAAAGACAAAGTTTCTGGCCGTTACAGTTGGGCGGCCCCCTTAATTATAAGGGGCGGCCCCCTTAATTTTAAGGGGGCCGGCCATGCTTTAAGGGGACCGGCCACGCTCCTCTGTCAGAAACGTTTGCCTATAAATACCACCTTAAACCTGGATTTTTCCCCACCTTTTGCACTCCAGAACTTTCTGTTCTAGATCTCCATTTCCAATCTATAAATCCTTTGATCATACATTCTTAAATCTTTGTTTCAAAGTGATCCATACATAATCCATTCAAGTGCAAGAGAAGAATACTTCTATCCCTCAAGACAAGAAGTATTACAACTAGTTGTGATCTCCACATCTAAGTTGTTTGTGCATCATCATTGATTATTATTTCATAGTGTGATTAGTTGTGAATATTTGTTAGAGAATAGGTGTGTAGATAGTAGAAGTTGATTAGTGGTGAAGTAGGATAGTTGTGAGGATTGGTGTGTAGAAGAAGGTGTGTAGAAGATTGGTGTGTAAAAGCTAGGTGTGAAGAAGATTGGTGTGTAGATTGGTGTGAAGATTGGTGTGTAGATTGGTGTGAAGATTGGTGTGTAGATTGGTGTGTAAATTGGAGTGTATATTGGTGTGTACGGCTTTCTCCGCCATAAGGGAGTTTGTTGACATAGTGAAGGAAACTCTCGAGTTAGGTGCTCGGGGAGTGGAGTAGGGCAAGGAAGGTGCCTTGTAGCCGAACCACTATAAATCGCTTGTCTCTCGGTTTGATCTTTCCATCTTTTACTTATTTCATTACTTACATAATTATTGCTTCATAGTATATATACTTAGTGTTGTTCATATTGTGTATAACTAGATTTCATGTACCATTGAATCTATATTTTATAAATCAACGAAAACTTTTAAACAATTTGTTTTATAACAATTAAAACGACGTAAAACTATTCAACCCCCCCTTCTAATTTTCCACATATTGTGAAAATTTTATTGTACTTTTTTAGTAAGGGGTGTTTTAATTGATTGTTTTTAATTTAATATAGATGCTTTTAATTGGTTGTACTATATGAATAAATTATTGTAATTTTAACTTATGAGGTGTTTTAATAAGAGCATTAATTACACAATTCATTTTCTCTCACCCTTGTAGTATAGAAGGGCAAAATGAGGATTGACTGAAAATTCAGTTTTTCACTTTTCCCCTTTGACTAAATTTACATTATAAGTAGTTAAGATGGGAGTTGGGCTTTAATAGAAAAAACAAAACAAAAAAAATGAGTGAAGTTAAAAATTAAAAAATAAAATAAAATAAATAAATAAATAAATAAACGCGGGTTGACCCGAACCTGACTAAGCAAAGTATTTTAAACCCAATACCCGACCCAGGTTCGTACTCGGGTTAATCAGGTTGACCCGATTGACCCGAGTTAGATTTTGAAGCCGAGTAACCCGACCCGATTATCCTTATTCGGGTACGAATCCGGGTCGGGCGAGATTAATGACACCCCTAGTGGTAGAATTGTTTGTGACTCAGCTAAGATGGTGTTTCTTTTTTCCTTAATATTCTAGATGAGAAACTTTCTTAATACATGTAGAAAAAAAGATTGTTTCTTTTTTACTTAACTCACAAAGAAATCCTATATGTAAAAGGTGGCTAACATTGTGGTTGCTTGTATCCAGGATAATGGTCCCTACCCAAATACCTAAAATATCCTCTCTCTTCTTTATAATTTTCTCACCTCCCCAAATACCCCATTTACTTTTCTTTTCCATACCTACCTCCCCATCACAGATTCACAGTCAATTAACTTCACCATTATCCCCACTCCGATATGCCACCTTATTCCCCGTCTCTGCCATTAGTTCGTCTTCTCTACATCTTTGATTTATGTGACAATTTCTTCATGTTGACTTTGTATGTGTACAAATCTACGTATAAATTAGGTTTTTTTTTTTTTTCCTCATTCGATGGTCTAAAAGGCATATCAATTGATATGAATGGACTGTTAAATGTATTGTTCTACTTGGGTTTTTGGAAGTTTGTAGCAACTAAGGGTTTTTTTTTTTTTTTTTTTTTTTTTTTTTTTTTTTTTTTTATCTTTGATTCTAAATTGTTACACATATACTCGTATTTAGCTGAAATTGATTTAATTATATGGGTTTAAAAATATATACATATTTATTTTATTTTTATTTTTTTGTAATTCAATCTATGGTCTCAAAAACAGAAATTTGATTTGTTTGAAATATTTTGTTATTGATTATGACTAGAAACAAAACGTATATATTTATGTAATTCTTAAGACAAGGGTAAATAGGACATTTGGCTTTTTCAAGTGATTCAGCAGGGAAAGAGAAACATGTATATGTTATAGTAGTAACAATCTTTTCTCCTAACAACATATTAATTCTCAGGCACTCGATCTATAAAGTTGAGGTTTCAGTAAAAGTTATTTTCAGTTTTCTTATGCTTCAAACACTTAACAGTCACTACCTACCACCGTCGACTCTCGGGTCCTTAATATAAATTACCCCTCGCTGTCTTCCATTCCATTACAAAATAGAAGGATATAATGAACCCATTCAAAATCTATTCACCATTTAAATGTATCGATTGTACCAATATGTTTAACTGTTTTCACATGTAGCAACTGTTACAATATTATCCAAAAAACGTGTCCTACATGTTTTAGCCCGAGTCAGCGGACCACTGGGTCTCGTGGTTACGGTTTATATTGTGAAAGTTGTAATCAGGCTCGGATTTGTAATGATTGTAGTGTGAATCTCATCAATTTTCAACAACTTCAAGTCAGTCAACCTCGTCAAGGTTATTTAATTTCTGATCAATCTTCTGATGGATATTGTCAAGGACCTCAAGGTTACATAATTTCTGGTCAATCTGTTGCTGAATCTAGTTGATCTCGTGTTGCCGGATCTAGTCGATCTCATGCTGCCGGATCTAGTCAATCTCATGCCGGATCTGGTCAACTTGGTGCCACCTCTAGTCAATGTAGAGTTGTTAAATGGGCTTGTTCTTTGTGCTCTGACCCTGCGCATAAGGCTACGCAGTGTCCTGATCGAATATGTACTTGCTGTGGCGTAAAAGGGCATGATGGGGGCGATTGTCAAAAAGCAAAATGTAGAGTTTCTAATGAAGTTGGCACAAGATTTCTGTATATGCAAAATCTGTGGATATAAAAGGACCAAGTATCATAACGAAATATCATGTGAGAATCCAGTAAATTACAGGTGGTGTGACGGAGATTTCCATAGCAACAGGTATTGTCCGAAGCATAGATGCAAAAAATGTCGTGAAAATGGGCATGCTAAAATTGATTTGGTAAAAAATTTCGTGAAAATGAGAATGTTCGTACGAACCACAACAAAGACACATTTGACAATCAATTTTAGCATGCCCATTTTCACGACATTTTTTGCATCTATGCTTCGGACAATACCTGTTGCTATGGAAATCTCAGTCACACCACCTGCAATTTACTGGATTCTCACATGATATTTCGTTATGATACTTGGTCCTTTTATATCCAAAGATTTTGCATATATAGAAATCTGCAATGTGCCTAACTTCATTACAAACACTACATTTTGCTTTTTGACAATCACCCCCATCATGCCCTTTTACGCCACAACAAGTACATATTCGATCAGGACACTGTGTAGCCTTATGCACAGGGTCAGAGCACAAAGAACAAGCCCATTTAACAACTCTACGTTGACTAGAGGTGGCACCAAGTTGACCAGATACGGCATGAGATTGACTAGATCCGTCAGCATGAGATCGAATAGATCCGACAACATGAGATCGACTAGATTCAGCAACAGATTGACCATAAATTATGTAACCTTGAGGTCCTTGACCATATCCATCAGAAGATTGATCAGAAATAAAATAACCTTGACGAGGTTGACTGACTTGAAGTTGTTGAAAATTGATGAGATTCACACTACAATCATTACAAATCCGAGCCTGATTACAACTTTCACAATATAAACCGTAACCACGAGGCCCAGTGGTCCGCTGACTCGGGCTAAAACATGTAGGACACGTTTTTTTGGATAATATTGTAACAGGTGCTACATGTGAAAACAGTTAAACATATTGGCATGGTAAAATAAAGCGCACTATTATTATAACTTATATTGCAGTAGGGTGAATTATCTTCCTAATACATGGTTATGTAGGTAGAAAAACTAAATTGATATGTGTTCAATTGGTGTTGCAGACTAGCATTACTTCTACAACAAATTTTCCCATTTCATTTAAATTAATGATTCTAAGTTGTATGAAACAAAAGATAGAACCAAAAAATACGTAAACTTTTTATGTAATACTTGAATTGTCCGTTTATGACAAGGATAAGTTTACATAACACTTGATTAAATTGATATTGAAATTAAATAAAATGAAACTGAGCGTGCATCAGTGACGGACCTAGGAGAAAATCCAAGGTGGTTCCTTTACTAAGTTGATGCGACATATTAGCGGGTCAACAAAGCAAACGGTCAATTGGTCGGGTTAAGTTGTGCCATTTGGTGTTTCTTTCACTGATTAAAATTGAGAATTTTTTTCTATAACCGATTGACAATGCAATGTACATGTGCGTGTTTCCAAAAGAAGAATTTTTTTTTTTTTTTTTTTTTTTTTTTTTTTTTTTTTTTTTTTTTTAATCATAGTGATAAAATTGAGAAAACTTAAACAAATCTATAATCGTATGATAAAAATTTATTGATCAACTTTTGAAAACAAGTACCAACATTTACCTAGGCACAAATGCAAAATTGCAAATACAACACATAGATGCACATGGAGGATACTTTTGAATTTTATACAAATTACTATATCGAGGATACTTTTGAAATGTGACATGTTTTTTTACGAGATACGTGTCGACATATTACTCGCAGCTCGTTTAGGTCATTATTAGAACTTTGATTTCCCTGTTGAGTTGAGGGACAACTATCCTTCAAGACCCTTTCACAATATTGCAATTGCAAGGCATAAATGGAGTCAATATTACCTCCTGCCATTGTAGGACGATGATGAAACGTCATGTTCTTAAGTCTTAACTAGACTTATCGAGCAAAAGGGTTAGCTAAGAATTCAATGTATCTTCGGTACGTACCTTTTAAGAAACCAACGTCAGTAGATGGTTGTAATGGTGGTCGGTGGATGGTTGTGTGAGTGATTGTGGCGAGTGGAGATGAAGAAAAACAAGGGTAGAAGAAGACAGGACCCCAAATGATAATTAAAATAAGTCCTAAGTGTGAAAAATATTTTGATTAAGCCTTCAACAACATTAGAAAATGTTACTCAAATTTCAAATTCGTCACTAATATTATTGGATCACCTTTGAGAACTTTTGCGACAATATATAGGGTACTTTTTTTTTTTTTTTTAAATTTAAAACATAGTATAACTTTTGTAATTATTTTCTCGAGCCTGGGTTGCAAGTATTGTAATCCTTTCAATATAAGGAGGCGTTTGGTTTAAATGGAACAATCATAATAAGAAAGTCAATATAAATGCTAAGGAATACAATGTGTATTATATTATCATTGATTTTTCTTGGTTCATATTAGAACCACGCATAAACACACACGTCTGTGTAATACCGACATTTCAATTATTTTATCCAAAAAGTTTTTTTTTTTTTTTACTCCAGTTTGACATAAAATCTTAATATTTAAGATTTAAATAGCAACAAAGTTTGACACTATTTATACGAGCAGCATATTATAAATTTGGTGTGAGCTTTGATGCAAACTTTTTTTGCTATTTATACGAGCAGCATACAAAAAAGTTTGACACTATATATACGAGCAGCATATAATATCTATACATGCTTTTCGAAAAAACAAAAAAATGATTTTGAACATGTATTAATATATAGTAGACCAGTGCTCGCGCAAAATGATGGCGTATAACAACAAATAATTATACTTACGAACTTGTGTTTTGGTGTGACATTTGATGTAACACTTACGAATATAATTTGTATTCATAGCGAGGAAAAAAATCTATGAGTTATAAACGAAAACAATAGTTAAATTATGATTTAGTAGTGGATGTTGTTACCATTTTTAATCAAGAGTACAATCAAAACTTGTCATTTAAACCGAATTAATTACAATAAGTAAAATTTCCCATTTAAACTTTTTTTGTAAAGGTATTATAGATGTTGGTGTATATGTCCGGACGACACGTGCCGGATGGTTAGTGTCTTCACGTGTCCCGAGGAACATATGAAGGAAGACAAAAACAAAGGGGGCTACTCTTTTATCTCGGAGATCCTTTTTATCCGGTAGTTTATACAAAGAACCATGCCTTATAAATTTAAGAAATATATATATATATATGCATGCATTATAGTAATAGAGATTAAAAAATGCGTAGATATATTAGACTCTATTTATATTGTGAATGAATTGATAAGTTAGCCAATAATTTTTACTAAATGGAAATGTTTTATGTATTTAGTTTTTTTAAAGGCAACAATATATTAAGAGGAACCACAAAAACAAGTTACACAAGAAATGGCAACCCAACACTTTAACAAGACTATTAAAAGGCTGGGTCCCAAGCAAAAATAAAACAACAACAACAACAACAGGTAGCTTATTTAAAATTGGTAAACGTAATATGTCATATTTTATATATTTAGCTTATTTATATTGGTGAACGTAATATATCATATTTTACTCAACTTGAGAATTTCCTAATCCATCTTTTAAAAAAAAAAAGAAGAAGAAAAAGAAAAAGAAAAAAAAAAAAAAAAAAAAAGTTGTGCTTACATGGGACCGAATATGAAATTGAAAATGAAACCTAAAACTTTGCTATTCTACTACGTAGTTAGTTACTGTCTTAGTGACAAGGTTGTATGGCCTAAAATTGATATACCGAGTTGGTTTCTTGATATGCTTGATAAGGTTTTGACGTGGCACAGTTTTTTTATTTTCATTGTACGTGGGTGTTTAACTATATGTTTTAGACAAATGCTCGATCCGTAAACACATCATGGTTAAAGCATTAGTGCACACCAATACTATTAGTTACTTAGTACGAAGCATACTTTATGCATAAAAGAATCATATAGCTTCTTAAATCTTAAAAAGATAATAACTTGTATAAATTGACGATAATCATTACTTTTGGCAACATTAAACTTTAGAAGTTTCCTGTCGTACGAAGTAGTACTGATCAACATAAACATGTTATACTTATATTAACTTATGATTGTGATTGGCATCATGGTATATTAAGTAACATCATAAAATCCGTGCTTGGCAGCCTTGGTTTGTACTATTTGTCTATCTTTAAAGCTCCTGATGCTGTCATAAAGTCTCTTGAAAGTATCCGGGCTTCTTTCTTTTGGGGTGCGTCTGGTGATAAAAGGAAATTAGCATGGATCAAATGGTCAAATATTTTAGCTCCTCTCGATAAAGGAGGTTTAGGTGTGGGAAGCCTTAAAGCTTTTAACTTTTCGCTTCTTCTCAAATGGAGATGGCGCTTGTTAAATTGTCCTTCTTCTTTGTGGGTTAAAGTCCTAAAGTCGATTCATGGTGACGAAGCGGGCTTCGATATAAAAGGATGTCAATCTAACGGGCTATGGGCTCGTATTGTTGGTTCGATTTACCACCTGCATTCAAGTGGATACATTCCCTTGAATTCCTTTCGATTTAGTGTGGGGGATGGATCTTTGATTAGATTCTGGAAAGACACCTGGTTGGGGGATTCACCTCTTTGTTCCAGGTATAACCGGTTGTTTCGTCTTGAGAGAAACAAAAACTGTCTTATTAGCGATCGCATTGCTAATGGATCTTGGTTGTGGGATTGGAGTAGGTCTATACTCTCTGGTAGAACGCAAGCGGATTTTATCAACCTCTTAATTGATATCAGCTCTTTGGATATTAATGTTGACAAAGATTCGCCTATCTTTACACTCTCCATGGATAACATCTTCTCAGTTAATGCTGCCCGAAAATATTTAGATGATTGCATGCTTGTTTCTTCTCTTCCTTGCACAAGGTGGTACAAGGTCCTCCCGAGGAAAGTTAACATATTCATGTGGCGGTTGTTTCTCGATAGGCTCCCTCATCGTCTAAACCTCTCCTCTCGGGGTTTAGAGATCGACACTATTATGTGCCCGGTTTGCAATGGGTTTGTTGAGTCGAATTCTCATGTCTTCTTCTCTTGCGCTTCTGCTTCTAGCATTTGGAGGTTAGTTTGTGGTTGGTGTGATTTAAAGCTCCCGCTTTTTTCTTCTTGCAACGATTGGGATGCTTGGTTTTTGGCGTGTCAAGTTTCAAAAGACGAGAAGGATCGAGCATATGTCATATTCGCTTCAACATGTTGGACCATTTGGCGTTTTAGGAATAATATCGCTTTCAATTCTCATGTTATGAGGAAATATGATATTTTTGATACCATTCGCCTTTTCTCTTTTTCCTGGTATAAGTTTAGAGGCAAAAAATGTATTAGTTGGTCTGATTGGCTGAAATCGCCTTTGTAATTGCTAGCTTCTTGCTAGTTCATTTTTTATAATAATATGCCGCCGTTCAAAAAAAAAAATATATTAAGTAACAACATTTCTTTTCTTTGACCGATGTGGGATTCAAGACTTGATTTTCAGAAAATAGCAAAGTCACGAAGCAAAAGTTGTTCTAAAGAGAACACCTTGTGGTTGCAGTAAGTCGTATGATTTATGTCCCCTTTATACATTGTTTTTCTTTTGAAGCATTGGACGGACCTTAGACAGTTCCAAACTTTTAATGTCTTACTTATATTTACTTAAAATACAAGTTTGGCTTTTCCAAACTGAATGATAAACCATTCGGCCCTTCCAATATAAGTTTACTCAAGTTTTTTCTAAATTTAAAGCTAAGACAAAATTAACGCCAAACTCGAATACACAAAAAAGATCAATAGGAAGTATTCAAATTTAAGAAATCTATTATATCAGCCATTTTGTTGACATGAATTCTCGATATGTTCAAAATTATAAAAGATAAAGAATTTATATATTTTTTTATTGTTTCGAAGCTATGAGAAAATTGAAACCGAGCTCAATAACGGTTTTTAATTGTACCATATGGAGTATTATGTTTGGTCGAGTATTGCGGTGGAATCTTATAAGTATATTTTTAGATGATAATATGAATTTTTTGGGTAATGGATTGTACCCGGTGAATATATTGATAAAAAAAATGAGTTAATTACAAAATAAAGAGAGGGATGAGCCTCTCTTTGCCCACGCTTAAAGAGCATAAACTACATGACTTAAACACACTTAAGTCATGACTACTACTTGACCTAATAAACAAGAACTACAATGAAATATATAAACTTGAGGACCAGTAGTCTTTCTTGTTTTCAATCTCTTAGCTACGTTGAGTTAACTTCCAAGCCATGAATCTTCCAAATCTTCCGCATCCTCTCCACTCGAGGATTATTCTTGAAAAGAATTGTGGTTAACTTCAACCGAACTACTTGAGCAATAGTTTCACACATCTTGTTTACACTTCTATCGCCTTTAGCAGATAAACGGTTATTACGCTCTTGCCAAATAAAGTAAGATGACGCTGCAATTACCAGCCTACCCACAATACTCGTCACTGATTTCGAATTCGAAATGGGTTCGATCCATGCCTTAATATCATCCCATCTTGGCGCCACTGACGGAAGACCAGCTACACGAAGCATACTTAACCAAACCTGAGCCGAGAAGGAGCATTCAAAAACAAATGGTCGTGAGTATCGTGTTGCAACTTACATAATGGACAACGAAGCATGTTTGAATTGCCCACAGTCCTTTGCTTCAATTTGTCTTGAGTCTTCAGTTTCCTCTCCAAGACCAACCACAAATGAAAGGCGTGATGAGGAATACAAAAAGAGGACCACACAATTCAAAAGCAAGGCACAACAGGTCGCCTGGTCCTAATAGTATCCCATACTGTTCGAACAGCAAACACACATAAAGAACCATCAGTAGCCTTCCAAAACAGTTTTTCTTGCTTGTTTTCATCAATATTAGGGGACATGATCTGATTAAGAACAGGAAAAGAATCATACCATGCAACATGCCATTTCCACATGTCGTTTTCCACAATATCCGCCACCTTTGCATCACGAGAAAAATCCGCATTCATAATACTCCTATTTGACACATGTAAAATCAAAGGAGTATGCATTGCCCAAGTATCAAACCAAGCCGAGGCACTCTTACCATTTCCGATCGCATAGTATATGTGAGGACGTAAATATTTGCGTATTTGGAGAATTTTCCGCCACCCCCAGCTGATATTAGCATGCATACTAATATCCCAAAAATTACGACCTTTTAACTTGTATGAATGAATCCACTTCACCCACATGGAATCTTTGCAATTAATAATATTCCAAACATGAGTGGACATTAAAGCAATATTAAATGACTCAAGTCTTCTAATACCAAGACCACCTTCTTGTCTAGGCACACATAGTGATTCCCAAGAAACTTTCGCCTTTCCTCTCTTCATCTCCCCTTGACACCACAAGAAGCCACACCATAATTGTTCAATGTCGTGAATAATTTGAAAGGGAAGAATAAATACCGAAGCCCAATACCCATGCATAGAGGACAGAACAGATATAACCAATTGCAAACGACCCGCAAAAGATAAACATTTATTCTTCCAATCTCCTATTCTATTTTGGAAAGGGTTCTTGTGGAAAGGGTTCATGATAATATGAATTTTATGTGTAAGTCAGTTTGTTTTTTGCTAATTTGTTCGGTGAAGAGGACAATATGTTGGCTCATATCCTCTGCATTAAGTTCTAAACATAAAGCCCACAATATAATTCGTATTTGCTAAGCAAAAGTGATCTTTTTCATGCCATTATAATGTTGCTACATTTAATTCGATACATTCAAGTCTCATATATTGGCCATGATTCCTTAATCCTCACAAACACTTGATATGGTAATGTTGGTTTAGTTATAGTCTTATTATTAAAGCAAGACAAAGTAAACAATTTACCACACATCATATACTTATTCTTCTTTATTGGCTTCACTTGTAGTTGAGGTTTTTACTTTTGTAATTGTGGATGCGTTTTTTAATGTCTCGTCAGTAGCTGTCGTAGGCTCAGCGAGTTGGGCTGTAGTGGCCTCGACAATGAGCTCAACAAGTTGAGTTGTATTTGACTCGGCGGGTTGATTAGAAGTTGATGGCCGGTGTTCAACTTTGGCATATTTGCTCATAAACTTGTATCTCCAGTTTCTTAAGGCGTCAAGTTTGAATAAACCGAGACCAATCATGTCATCAGGCCTTTCTCTTCAAAGGAGATTTTAGCAAGAGCTCTGCTAGCATCTTGCCCTACAAACATCTTAAAAGATACAACAATCAGTTGATATTTAAATGATTTACACAAAAACACTTATTTGTTCTTCATTTCTTTAAGACTCATGACACATATAATACACTTTTTTCCTTCTAATTTCTCGTTTTATACGTGTGCATAAAATTGCTTATTGAAACTGAATATCTCCTTACTTTACACACTTTTTTTTCTTATTCTTGTTTTCCAAACTGAAATGATAAATCTTTTATTAAGGAACAAATAGAAAGTTAAAGCAAAAGATTTAAATTATATAAAAATGTGTGAAAGAGAGATAGTGTTGTTTGCAACGCTTCCCCTGTTAGTTATATGAAAACCTCTTGAAAGAAAGATACAACAATTAGTTACTCCATCCGTCTCAAAATTATAGTCCTCGTTTGACTTTTACGTCATTTCTTTTACAGCTTTGACATTAAATATTTTTATTTGTATTATATCATACTTGATGTAAAATATATGCATGGATTGGGTTTTAAATATATTTTCATCAGTACAATTTTCATCGACTTTTAAGGTAAAAGTTGAAAAAAAAAGATAAAAAAAAAATCAAATGGGGACTATAATTTTAGGACGGAAGTTGTAATATTTAAGCGACCAACAAAAAACACTTATTTTTTCTTTATTTCTTTAAGACTTAAGACACACATAATACACGTTTCTCCTTGTTGGATTGTACCTCGACAACAAACTCGAAGCTCGATCGCGGAACACTAGATCGCGAGTTATATCAAGCACCCGTAGCAAACACGGGAGACTACAAAAGAACCAAGAATATATGCACACATTATACCCTCAATTAACCCTTTATTAGAACCAATAAAGCTATTACAATTGAGGAAGAAGAATGAATTAACTAGCATCCCCCTCATCTCTATTTATAGAGATGAGGGGTAGAGACCTTAGCTTGGCTTGCAAGCCAAGCAACTAGTTTCCTAATCTAAGTATAATCCTAAACTTTATTTAAACTAAATATAATTAATCCCCTTATTATTATCTAAGTAACATATAACCCTCCTAAGTATTGCTACTAACACATAACAATTTCCACCTTAGGAGTAATACTTAGGCATTAACGATACTCAACATCTTCATCTAATGTTGGAACCTCGAACCGGGGACCGCCTTGAGAACCAGGCCTTGTACTTTAGTAAATTCCCGAGTTTAGCTTTCTTAGATTCCTTCACTTTCTTCTTTTCAGCAGCGTTACCCTCTGCACCCTCTTGACCAGGTACTCCGGTTTCCGTAATGTCTGCCCCCACCTTTATACCAAGGTGTATCTTTTCCTGCTCATTTACCAAGCAGCCCGTGCTTGTCTTTTCTTCAAGTTGCTTGTCCTCCAACTTTCTTTGAGCCACTGCAGCATCATCGTTACTATCCTGAACAACATCAGCTTCACGATTTTCCTGAGCTCTCTGCAGTTCCACCTCAAACCAAACACGTTCATCAACCTGTACTCCATGGACTCCTGTTTTAACACCAGGACCAAGTTGTTTGAACCCAACTTGTTTATGACCAAGTTGTTTGAGACCAACTTGTTTATGACTAAGTTGTTTGAACCCAACTTGTTTATCACCAAGTTGTTTGAATGCAACTTGTTTTGAACCTCCATGCTTTTGTACACCAAAAGTCTTCACTTTTGCTTCCAAAGTATACACACAGTTTTCTTTCCTGATCCCAGTCATCATAACCCGACAACCTTTGATCACCTTGACTCTACCCATCTGCATCTTCACAGTATAACCCTCTTTTTCAAGAGTACCCAATGAAATCAAGCTTTTTCTTAACCCTGGAACATACCTGACATCTTCCAGTATAAAGCTTGAACCATCATGCAACTGCATCTTCACTTTTCCTGTCCCTTTGACAGTGCATGTCCTGTTATCACCTAACTGAACCGAACCACCATCAAAATCCTTGAAGTCATACAAGAAATCCCTCCTAGGTGTCATATGATAAGACCCACCTGAATCCATTACCAATTCAGTCATCTCATCATTCCCGACCACTGCCAAGGCTTCTCCAAAGTAGGCGTTACCCTCATCATCAGAAGAATCAGAATCCTGATCATGCTTACCCTTCTTGACAAACCCACTTGACTTCTTCTTTGGACAGTCTCTTTTCAGATGATCCTTTGAATGACATATGAAGCACTTGAGTTTACCAGTTTCACCCCTTGACTTAAACCGCGAACTTTCACCAGAATGAGCTTTCCTTGAATGAACTGACCCTCCCCTTACGTATAACCCGTCACCAGCTTCTTCCTTTGTGCCTTCAGTTCTTTTCTTCAACTCTCTCGAATTCAGAGTCGCCAGAACATCCTCCATTGTCAAGGATTCCCTCCCATACAACAATGTCTCCACAAAGCTTTCATAAGACGATGGCAACGACGTAAGTAACATAAGAGCCTGATCTTCATCCTCAATCTCGATATCAATATTCGCCAAATCAAGTATCAACTTATTAAACTCATCTATATGATCCCCCAGCTTCGTACCTGGACTCATATAGAATGTGTACAGCTTCTTTTTCAGATACAGTCTATTTGCTAATGACTTAGTCATATAAAGACTAGTCAACTTCGTCCAGATTCCTGCAGCAGATGTTTCCTTGGTAACTTCCCGTAAAACCCGGTCTCCCAAGCATAAAATCAAGGTACTGTATGCCTTCTTCATCAAAGCAGCCTTTTCTCCTGCTTCCATGTCCGCGGGTAATGTCTCTAATGCAACATCACATCCCAGCTGTACAATTAAAGCACGCATCTTTATTTGCCATAACCCGAAGTCATTCTTCCCATCGAATTTTTCGATGTCAAACCTAGTCATAGAACTAGCCATTCTTCTTA
The DNA here is from genome assembly GCA_030686995.1 of Artemisia argyi. Lineage (NCBI taxonomy): Eukaryota > Viridiplantae > Streptophyta > Magnoliopsida > Asterales > Asteraceae > Artemisia > Artemisia argyi. Next base: position 138,233,197 of record CM060709.1, on the reverse strand, counting down.
TACCTTGCTAAAAACCTTGTCAAGTTGTTTCTTAACCAACTTTACCGACAAGCCTCACAAGCCGTGTGCAATATTCCCTTGTTGCTATAAAAAACCCTTCTTGCAAATCGAATTAATTAGAATAACCCTAAACCCTCGATTTCGAACAAGCAAACCCGACCGTAAACTTGAACCCCAAGCAAACCACGATCGAAACTTGTAGCACAAGAAAAAAAACCGCAACAAGAATTCATTTTAAATCGACTTTTAGATAAAAACCCACAAAAGACGATAAAACAAAGTCGAATTTATTATATAACAAACAGTTAGAAAGTATGAACTTTGACTTTATATAATAAGAAATCAAAACACCCGTGTCCTTTTATGTAGTTTATTCTTTCACGTGAGATTAAATAATAAAAAACCAATGTAACTTTTGTTTTTTTATTCCCTTCACGTAGGTAAAAAGATTATTGAAATCTTTCTCCAACCTCTTGTCGCTACTGCTACAATCGCAAACGATTCGAAAACCCCGAACCTCGAAAACCTCGAATAAACTCGAAACCTCGATCTAACACTCGAACTTCAATGACCACAATAACCGCGGCTCTTGATACCACTTGTTGGATAAAACCTCGACAACAAACTCGAAGCTCGATCGCGGAACACTAGATCGCGAGTTATATCAAGCACCCGTAGCAAACACGAGAGACTACAAAAGAACCAAGAATATATACACACATTATACCCTCAATTAACCCTTTATTAGAACCAATAAAGCTATTACAATTGAGGAAGAAGAATGAATTAACTAGCATTCCCCTCATCTCTATCTATAGAGATGAGGGGTAGAGACCTTAGCTTGGCTTGCAAGCCAAGCAACTAGTTTCCTAATCTAAGTATAATCCTAAACTTTATTTAAACTAAATACAATTAATCCCCTTATTATTATCTAAGTAACATATAACCCTCTTAAGTATTGCTACTAACACATAACACTCCTTCTAACTTCTCGTTTTATACGTGTGAACAAAATTGCTTATTGAAGCTGCATATCTCCTTACTTTACACTTCCTTTATTTTTACAAACTTAAATGCTAAATGTTATATTAAAAAACAAATAAAAAGTTGGAGCAAAAGAAACGTTTATATAAAAAGGATGAAATGGATAGGTTGTTTCACCAACAACCCTTTCTTACTTCACCTATTAGATATATGAAACGGTAAATGTTAGTATCAAAAAACAAATAAAAAGTTGGAGCGAAAAAAAAAAGTTTATAAAAAGGATGAAACTAATAGTTATATGAAACTCTAAATGTATTAAAAAAAAAAAAAAACAAATAAAAAGTTGGAACAAAAGAAAAGTATGAACGAGAGACAGAGTTGTTTCACCTATTGGTTATATGAAAACCATCACATGTATACCTATTTTTAGTCTCACTTGGCTTCTATGTGGGATAAACTAAAACTTTTATAAATCCCCAAAGACTTCACCAATGATTGTTTTTCCATTTATTTTCATATTTCTTAGCATAATGTGTATCTCAAAAAAACTAAACACGTTGTATAAAAATTTGTCTACCATTGGAGTATAGAGGAAAGCAAATTCTTGTTCCAGTGAAATGAGGATGTATGCTGTAAAATGTACTCTTTCTTTTTGCACATGAATTGTCTATATATATAGTTCAAAAAATTCCCATGCAAATATGTTTTGAATACATCTTTCTTGTGATGTTATTTCATGCTTTAAGAGAAAACTTCCACCGCTCCATGTACATCCGTTGTATTATTACATTTATGTATGTAGTAAGTAGGGCGCCGGGTGCCTCTTATGGCTAGCCGAAAAAAATAAAATTTTACTGTTATTTATTTATATATATTTTTAATTGTGACCATTTTTCCAAAACGCCCCTACCTAAAATTCTAATTGCTCCCACCCACATTCAACATTTTAATACTTTATAAATTCCTTCAACTCTATGTAAAAATACTAGATTTATTATTATGATCATAGTTTTTTCTTTCAAATTCTGTTGCTATTGTCAAACCACCACCCCCCCCCCCCCCCCCCCCCCCCCCCCAACCCTATTTTCATGGTTCCGTGACTGAATTTACATGCATGCCTAATAGTTTATGAGAGCATACATTTGCCATTTACTTGGTAATGGAACGCTAAACCCCATAATTTTCAACCTATAAAGTGAAATTTAGAAACTTTTTACCGAGTATAATCGGTATATGATATCAAAATAATATGTTTTTGTACTTCAATTTTTCTCGTTAGAGACAACTATTATCTCCTAAATCCTGCAATAAACATTCATCAATTTATAAGTGATTCTTGATAGTTCAGTATACAATTTTAACTAAAAGCTATCCACCATTATAAGTAAGTACAAAATATTAAGCCACATACCAATTGGCATGCAAAAAACTGCATAGTATACACTTGAAAACAAGTAAAAAAAAAGTTACAATAAATCCTTTGCTTTCCAAAACTTATAGGAACCAAGGTTAGTTATGAAGTGGGTTCGGTCCACAAGGAACTAACCGACGTGACACCACATGAGTCATTGGATTTTCTTCTTTAACGAGCTTTGGGTTGACATGAAAATGGCTTATGAATATCGAGACAAAGTGGGCCCGTATTCTTTCTTCACGAGCTGAATCGTCAACAATGTTCCTGCAACTCAACATTTGCACTGATGTCACAAGCAAGATCATAAGCACGAGCAAGAAAGATAATTGAATCTTCATTTTCGAAAAGATCGAAGATAAAATATCAAAAGATCTCAGAAAATGGAATGTGTGGTTTAGGTTGTTGAAGAAGTACTTATATTTATAGGCAAAATACACATTTGTCAACGCCGCGATTTTTTGAGTATAAGAAAAAGTCGTTACATAACACTTTTTTAGTAATTAGTCTTAGAGGATAATTATAAAGAAATAAAATACTAGAATGAGAAACTAGACGGCTAACAGACAAAAAATAAATATTATGATAGGACTCTAAGGCTAAATTAATCCAAAAAATAAAATCAACTTGGATTAAACATAAAAATCCCAACTGATCGAAACAAAAAAGTTTGATAATACGAGACACGATAGAGACAAAAAGAACAAGGTGTCCTCATAATTTTCATTCACATTGTTTCATGTATGAGTTAATCTTTTTGGGTACAGTTTCATCAAGAGAAGCTCAACATGTTCGACATAGCACAACCCACGTCGTTTATCATCAAATACAAGCAAGACGTACTAGAGCTATAAATAAATAATTAAATAAAAGAAAAGGTCAAATATGGACATCTTAGCTAGCGAAAATATAAAACAGAAACATGACACATCCAGGTAATAAAAAAGTTAGTCGTTTACATCATCTTATTTCATTCTTTACAAAGTCTCTTATCTTCAATTCACGTCGAAACAGATAGCTGGAACACCAATAATCTATTCTCATAGCATCATAAATATTTAACCTTGAAAATAAAAAATGCTAAATGATTCTATATGGCTGACTTTGTACATTATATATACGTACGACTTATTAATTTGCATAGTTGACATTTATATAAAAAAAAACTCATCAACAATATAATTCGTGTAAGCCTTGATTCATGGTACAGGAGAATGTGTTATACGAAGTTGACTTAATTATGAGTGGATTACGAAATCAATGTTGGCATATGCCATTCATCGACACATGGAGCTTAATCATTTACTTAAAAAAACAAAAAAGCTAACCTTGATCACACATTCTTGCCTAAACATGGAGGATGTCAGCAAGCAGGCCTTCTTATTCAATGTAGATTTTTAGCACAGTCAAGACTAATTGTATGGTTCGGTTAAGATGACCGTTAAAACTTTTGGATATCCCGATCAAAAGATCAAAAGCAGTGGTTGTGGGTTTTGATGTCTTCGTCAAAGATCAAAAGCAGGCCTCCTCATATTAGGTATATTTATAGGTAGCTAGGAAAAGGGTCGGAAACAATTACTTGAATATCCCGATCACCCTGAGTATATCTGAGTCAAAGATTGCCCTCAACGGGTAATCTGAAGAGAAAAATATCTTATCCGTTTTTTATGTCTTTGTAATTAGCAGCGTAGAACATGATACATTTAAATGACTTATTGGTGTCGGCTTGAAAGAAAACGAAGTTGATGCTAGTTTTTTTGAACAGAGATTTCATTATCACACCTCACAAAAGGAGGAAAATAGAACATAACAAATTACATCGAACATAACAAGTTAAGCTACAACAAGACATACACCAAAATAGCTGTGACACACTATAGCAACATCATACAAAGGTGGGGGAAATCACCAAAGTGAGCTTTTTGTAAGCACAACCATTTAAAGGTGTAGCTTGACAAAAGTACACAAGGTACATAAAACATACAAAGAAGAAAAAAGCAAGCATCCTAACAGGAGCTAGACCAAAACCTAACAGATCTCAAGACAGATCCCAATGCAGCAACAAGCCGTCGATGACCGACCACAACAGCCCTGAGCAGAAGAAACCAACTGGTAACGGATCTGAGCAGAGAACCACGGCGGGCAGCAGCAGCAACTACATAAAAGGATATGGCAGATCTGCAGTAAAGCTTTATTGCGAAAAAGGAAAGAACAAAAGAAAGATCCGGACGGCCGGCCAAAACCGGCCGCCGAAAAGGAAGGTTTGGTCGGATTTGTTTAGTTTTGTAGAGAGAGGTAGGAGGAAGTATTATTAGAGAGAGAATATTTGCAGATGCAACTTCAGTTGATGCTAGTTTAAGCACTCCAATTATGATTTCTAACACTCAGTATAATGTGGCCAATTTAAAATATAAAAAGTTTTTTTTTTTTTTTTTTTTACTGTGTCTTGCTTAACCATGTTACTAAATATGAAATTGAATTGAAACCTGCAACTTTGCTATTCTGGTAGTTATTGTCTTAGAGTGCTTGGTACAAGCAAAGCGAATAACATTTTATTCATTTGCCACCTCATCATCTTTCAAATAACACACCAATAACTAAAATACCATCTCAACAAAAAAGCTAATAATACTTATTGGTACATGTAAGTCCACCAAATACACCACAAAAAATATCCCACTCACTAAAAAAAAGTACCAATGGCACCGGTTGGTGCAATGGCTAAAAACCAACGGCTAACGAATGGCGGGGCGAAAGGTGCAGTATGGCGCGCCATTCGACTTTTGTTTTTTGCATTTGGCGGACGGATAACATGGTGTACCGAGCACTCTTATCGGCAAGGTTGTATGGCCGTGTGTATATATATATATATATATATATATATATATATATATATATTATATATATATATATATATATATATATGTATATAGACTTAGGATCAAATGAGAAGAAACCTCAAAATGAGAAGGATGAGAAATATATATAAATACATATTAGAGATGCGTCGACGTGAATTAGATGCATGCCTAATCTTTTAGATGCACTATAATATATTTTATAGCTAAAAATTAGATGCATACACATATATTATATGCATTTTATCAAGTTATACGAATCTTATGTATTTTTCGCCCTCTGCGAGTCAAATTTGTTGCTAGTACTACTTTACATCGTTTTCACTTCAAAATCACTTTCGATACTAAGGGAGATGCATCTAAATGAATAGAGATGCATTTAATTCAAGTCGATGCATCTCGAATATGTGATTATAGTTAATTCTCATTCTTCTCATTTTAAGTTTTCTTCTCACCGGATCCTTACTATATATATATATATATATATATATATATATATATATATATATATATATATATATATATATATATATATATATATATAGGGTGTGGTTATTCTAAAAAGGGTCTTATAATAAAAAGTGTAGGAAGGATTGTGGGAGTGACATGTGTCACCCCCATGCCACATCATATGACACATCATATGACATGTGTCACCCCACCCCACCCCCCCCCCCCCCCCCCCCCCCGCCAAAATTTTTTTTCCCGCAAAAAAAAAAAATTTTTTTGGGCAAAAAAAAAAAAATTCCCGCCAAAATTTTTTAGTGCATCACAGTTATAAAGTTACTGCATCACGGTTATAAAGTTACTGCATCACAATTATGATTTTACTGCATCACAGTTACTACATACATGGTTTTTAATGTTACTGCATCATGGTTATAAAGTTACTGCATCATGGTTATAAAGAAACTGAATTATCATAAGTTTTCTGCATCATATATGTATGTAACTGCATCACAATTAAAATACGATTCTTTTTTAAGTTTTGGTGCATCTTTATTATAAGTTACTGCATCATAGTTAATAGTTTAGTGCATCAACTATGTTGCAGTAACTTATAACCTTAATGCACTAAAATTTAAAACTGTGATGCAGTAACTTTTATAATTGTGTTGCACTAAAAAATTTTGGCGGGAAAAAAAAAAAAAAATTTTGCCCCAAAAAAAAAATTTTTTTTGGCGGGATTTTTTTTTTTTTTTTTTTTTTTTTGCAAGGGGGGGGGGGGGGGGGGGGGTAGGGGGTGGGGTGACATGTGTCATATGATGTGGCATAGGACAATCCTTTCTACACTTTTTATTATAAGACTCTTTTTATTTTAACCCATATATATATATATATATATATATATATATATATATATATATATATATATATATATATATATATACACCTAGCTAGTAGTTTCTTAACATACCATTCAAGGTGCTGAATTGTCACATATTTTTTACTCGGGTTTTAAAATAAGGAGTATTTGTCTTTAACTAATATGTTATTTTTCCTTTTGTTTTAAACACGTCATGGTTAATGTATTACAAATGCAAGGTGATTTATACATATTTTTTTCATAGGCATCAAACCAAGATATAAATATGATACAACTGGCTAATGTAATAATTGAAGTGTTCCAACCAAATTAAAAGTGTGCAAATAAATTTCTATTACAAATGCATTCACTCACATTGTTAATATTTAAACGATTGGCACAAAAACATTTATTTGTTCTTCATTTACGTAATACTCAAGAACACGCAAAATACACGTTTCTTCTTCTAATTTCTCGTTATATACGTGTGCAACACAAATAAAAAGTTGGAGCAAAAGATGTTAAAAGTATATAAAAAGGGTTTATAGGACAAAAGCATCTTTGTAATCACAAACATTTCTCATTCCACCGGTTGGTTATGAAAACCTTGAGTTATATACCCATTTTTATTTTCAGTTGGCTTCCACGTGGGACAACTTCAAAGCTATAATCACATTCTTACAATCTTACCTATACATAGAGGTGGTGACTTGTGAGCAAGCAGGCCTTCTCATTCAATATTAGTTTGTCCAATAACACATAGATCGAGGAACGTAACTTGAAAATTGTTGGCGGAGTGGCCAACTTAGAAAGTAGTTATTTTAAGAGGCCAATATACACTACTTTGAATTTTTTTGTTTTAAAAATAACTAAAATCATATACAAAATGATATAAAGTGTACATAGGGTTAAAATTTTAGGGGGGGGGGGGGGGGGGCCACAACCCCCTTGGTCCCTTGTAAGTTCCGTCCCTGCCTAGATCTTTAGCACAATCAAAGCTTGTATGGTTCAGTTAAATTGACCTTCAAAACTTTTTTTACATGTGGTTTCTTTGCAATGATATATATATATCAATGTTATAAATGGCGTGAGGCGTGGCGTGGCGGCAAGGCCACGCCTCAAGCCTTACGCGCCATGGCGAAGCCATGGCGTTTTTTGCGGCGTGACTAAGGCGGAGAAAAAATATTTATATATTTATCATTTATGTTATAATATCATATCTCATATACATTTGGACTACTATATTAGACATTTAACTACTACTTATTATATAATTATCATACCCAAATAACAAATAGACCAAATTTCAAATGATCGTTCAAATAGTTATTAAAATAATAATAATAATTAAAAAAAAAAAACAAAAAAAACCAAAACTGTTTCAAAAAGGCGCGCCACGCCTTACCAAAAGGCGCGCCTTTTCACGCCTTATCACGCCTTTTCCCACGCCACGCCTAGAGCAGCCGCCATGGTCTATTTCGTGGCGGCGAGGCCACGCCTCGCGCCTTGGCGACGCCTTGGCGGCGCCTTGGCGCGCCTTTTAGAACACTGATATATATATATATATATATATATATATATATATATATATATATATATATATATATATATATATATATATATATATATATATCGCGACAAAAACAACCAAGTTGGCTAGTGGTTTATGTGTTTTGATGTCCTCATAAAAGGTTGCAAGCAGGCCTCCTCGCTCGTATTAGGCACATATTCAAGGGTAACTAGAGAAAAGTCTGAAACGATCACGGGGATATCCTAGTCTTTCAACCTGAGTACATATGAGTTAAAAACTCGCCCTCATCGAGTAACCTGGCAAAAATATTACTATCTCATTGATTTACTCTTTCTTTGTAATTAGTAGGGCTGAGCATCGGGCCGGATCCCGACCCGTCCCGACCCGACCCGCCACATCCCGATACCGAAACAACGGAGAAAACAATACCGAATACCGACCCGAAACTTGTCGGTCGGTATCGGGTATCAGTCGGGAATAGTCGGTCAGTATCGGGTATAAAGCAGTCAAGCCCGAAAACCTTTAATGTCCATCCCATAGCAGCAATCATAATATCATATACCAACTGAATAAGTAACCAACAACAACAATCAAGGACAAAACAAAGTCAACCCAAAACACATATTATTATTAAGTTAACAACACCAACTAAGTTTCAAAAAAAAAAAAAAAAAAACAACACCAACTGACCAACGACAACAATCATTATCAAATCCTTACAAATCAATACTTACCATGTAATATCAGTTACTGTTGAGATGTAATTAGTGTCGGATATGATACACTTTAAATGACTCGTGACTTGCTTTACCAATTCAACCCCGGTTGCGAAAATATCTTTGTAATCAATCGTTCAAGGCATTTATCATTCGCTAATTATGCGTGCTTTTATTTTAACTTGATGTTGTCAATGTTTGTTGCCGGGTTGACACAAAACGAAGTCAATGCTAGTTTAAGCACTTCAATTATGATTTTTAATAGCATAATGTGGCCAATCTAAAATATAAAAAGTTGTTTACTATACTGCATGTGTTACTTAAGCATGGTACTAAATATGAAACCCAAAAAATGCTATTATGGTTACAAAAAATGTTTACTTAGTCCGGAATATACCATACGTGTAAAAGAATCATATAAATTCTTAAAAAGATAATAACTGTACAAATTAATGAAGCCACTATTCGTAGCTGCGTTTGAACTTCTCAAGTTTACTGCAGCTGCAAGTAATGACCAACATAAACATGTTATATTTAGAGTTAACTATATTTTTGGTCCTTGTGGTTGTATCAAAATCTCACTTTTGGTCCAAAATTCAAAAAACGTTCAAAAACAGTCCAAAAGTCCACGTGGACTTCACTTTTGGTCCAAAATTCGCACCTAGTTAGTTTAGTCGTTGCACCGTTAGTCCTTTAACCAAACGCTCGTTAAGTCAGTTGCACCGTTAGTCCTTGGTCGTTAGCAATGTTTACACCGTTAGTCCTTGTGGTTAAAAAATTGAAAAAATTCGAAAAAAAAAAAATTTTCCAAAAAAAAAATAATTTGAAAAATTAGAAAAAAATTCTAAAAAAAAAAATTTTACGAAATTTTTTTTTTCCAAAAAAAAAAATTTGAAAAAAAATTTCTAATAAAAATTTTTCTTAAAAAATTCGAAAAAATTTAAAAAAAAAAAAAAAAAAAATTTGACGAAATTTTTTTTCCAAAATTCGAAAAAAAATCCAAAAAAAAAATTCGAAAAAAAAAATTTCTAATAAAAAATTTTCTTTTAAAAATTTCTAAAAAAATTTCTAATATATTAAAAAAAATTCTAATATATATAAAAAATTTCTAAAAATTTCCAAAAAAAAAAATTTCTAAAAATTTCTAAAAATTAAAATGTGTATGTATATATATAAAAAATTTTCCTAAAAATTTCGTCAAAATTTTTTTTTTATATAAAATTTTTCGAATTTTTTAAGAAAAAATTTTATTAGAATTTTTTTTTTGGAAAAAAAAAGTTCGTCAAAAAATTTCTTAAAAATTTTCTAATATGTATATGTAAAAAAAATTTCTTAAAAATTTCTAAAAAATTTTCTAATATGTATATGTATATGTAAAAAAAAAATTTAATTTTTTACGTATATATTCTAATATATATTAAAAAATGTAAAAATTTCTAATATATATATATACGTATATGTAAAAAATTAAAAAAAAATTACATTAGAAATTTTTTACGTATATACGTTTATTATACATTTTAATTTTACGTATAAAACAAATTTCTAATAAAATGTATAATATACGTATATACGTAAAAAATTTCTAATGTAATTTTTTTTTAATTTTTTACATATACGTATATATATATTAGAATTTTTTACATTTTTTAATATATATTAGAATATATATATTAATATTAAAAATTTTTCTTAGAATATATATATTAATATATATTAAAAATTCTAATATATTAAAAAAAATTCTAATAAAATTTTTTCTTAAAAAATTCGAAAAATTTTATAAAAAAAAAATTTTTGACGAAATTTTTAGGAAAATTTTTTATATATATACATACACATTTTAATTTTTAGAAATTTTTAGAATTTTTTTTTTTGGAAATTTTTAGAAATTTTTTATATATATTAGAATTTTTTTTAATATATTAGAAATTTTTTTAGAAATTTTTAAAAGAAAATTTTTTATTAGAATTTTTTTTTTTCGAATTTTTTTTTTGGATTTTTTTTCGAATTTTGGAAAAAAAATTTCGTCAAATTTTTTTTTTTTTTTTTTTTTTTTTTAATTTTTTCGAATTTTTTAAGAAAAATTTTTATTAGAAATTTTTTTTTCAAATTTTTTTTTTTGGAAAAAAAAAATTTCGTAAAAATTTTTTTTTTAGAATTTTTTTCTAATTTTTCAAATTATTTTTTTTTTGGAAAAATTTTTTTTTTCGAATTTTTTCAATTTTTTAACCACAAGGACTAACGGTGTAAACATTGCTAACGACCAAGGACTAACGGTGCAACTGACTTAACGAGCGTTTGGTTAAAGGACTAACGGTGCAACGACTAAACTAACTAGGTGCGAATTTTGGACCAAAAGTGAAGTCCACGTGGACTTTTGGACTGTTTTTGAACGTTTTTTGAATTTTGGACCAAAAGTGAGATTTTGATACAACCACAAGGACCAAAAATATAGTTAACTCTTATATTTATATCAACTTATGATAGCAATTGGCATCATGGTATATTAAGTAACAACGTTTCTTATGTTTGACCGATGTGGGATTCGAGACGTAATTTTCAGAAAATAGAAAAGTCACGTAGCAAAAGTTGTTCTAGAGAGAACATTTTTGGTTGCAAAAGTCACGAACATTAGACCATTCCAAACATTTAGAGTCTTAGTCTTACTTACATATACATGAAATACAGGTTTGGTTTTCCAAATTGAATGATAGACCATTCGCCTGTTCGACCATTCCAATAAATTTGCTCAAGTTTTGTCTATATTTAAAGCTATGACAAACAAAAGAAGATACATAGGAAATATTCGAATTCCAGAAATCTGATATATCATCCATTTTGTTAACATGAATTGTCGGTATGTCCAAGATCATAAAAGGTTAAGAATTTTTATATATATTTTTTCTTTCGAAGCTATGAGAAAATTTAAACCGACATCATGCAATTCCAGTTTTTAATTACACCATATGAGTAACATGTTTGCCCGAGCATTGCGGCGTAATCTTATATCCTCTACAATAAGTTTTAAGCATAAGTTTACAGTATAATTCCTATTTGCTCAGCAAAAGTATTATTTTTTTCATGCCAATATGTTTTTATGATATTTGATTCAAGTCTCATATGTTGGTCATAATTCCTCAGTCCTCATCCTTATTGGTTTCACTTGTAGTTGTTTGTCATCTCTACTACATTATACGGAGTAATTGATTTTGCATGTAAAATGCAGTTAATTCATTTTGCACGTAAATTGTCTATAATTCAAAAAAATCACATGCAAATATGTTTTAAGAGTGAGTGTGAGAACTCGTATTCACAAGTCGATTCTAACGTAATAAATATTTCTTCAACCTATAAAGTGAAATTTAGAAATGATAACAAATGATCTATCTTTGTAACTCAGTTTTCTCATTAGAAAAATCCTGCAATAAACATTCATCAACTTATAAGTGATTCTTGATCGTTCAGTAAACAATTTTAATTATAAGGTAGTAACTACAAAATATTAACCCACATATCAATTGGCATGCAACAACAACTGTATATTATACACTGAAAATCAAGTAAAAAAAAAGTTATATATATCCTTAGCTTTCCAAAATTTATACGAACCAAGGTTAGTTATGAAGTGGGTTCGGTCCACAAGGAACTAACCGACGTGACACCACATGGATCATTGGATTTTCTTCATTAACGAGCTTTGGGTTGACATGAAAATGGCGTTTGAATGTCGTGACAAAGTTTGCTTGTATTCTTTCTTCACGAGCCGAATGGTCAACGATGTTCCTGGAACTCGACATTTGCACTGATATCACAAGCAAGATCATAAGCACGAGCAAGAAAGGTAATTGAATCTTCATTTTCAAAAAGATAAAAGATATAAGTATCAAAAGATCTTAGAAAATGGAATGTGGTTTCAGGTACTTGAAGAAGTACGTATATTTATAGGCAAAGTAAACATTTGTCAATGCCGCGATTCTATGAGTAGAAGAAATAGTCGTTACAACACTTTTTTTTATCAATTAACTAGAAGATAATTATAAAGAAATAAAATAGAATGATCGACAAAAGCTCGATCTAGACGGCTAACAAACAAAAAATAAATATTATGATTGGACTCTAATGCTAAATCCAAAAAATAAAATCAACTTGGATTAAACATAGAAGTCCCAACTGATTTAAACGAAAATGTTTGATAATACGAGACAATATGAGACACGATAGAGACAAAAAGAACAAACAAATAGAGATGTTCACAAAAATTTTCATGTCTTCTTTACATTCTCATTGTTTCTTGCATGTACGAGTCAATCAATTTGGTTACACTTTCATCATCTAAAATGCTAGAGAAGCTTAACATATTCGATACAGCACAAACCATGTCGTTTATCTTCAAATACAAAGCAAGCCTAGAGCTATGTTACTCGACAATACCAAAACGTCAAAGAAGAGAGAGGGGGAAAAAAAAGTCAAATATGTTCATCATAGCGAAAATATAAAACGTAAACATGACACGTCCAAGAAATTAAAAAGTTAGTCGTTTACATCATCTTATTTCATTCTTTATAAAGTCTCTTATTTTCCATTCACGTCGAAACACATAGCTTGAACACCAATAGCATATTCTCTCATAGCGTCATACGTATGAAACCTCGAAAATAAAAATTAATGCTAAAGATGATTCTATAAGGCTGAGTTTGGACATTATAAATATGTACGACTTATTTAAATAGTTGACATTTATTAAAAAAACTCATCAACAATTCGTGTAAGTCTAGATTCATGGTACAGGAGAATGTGTTTTACGAAGTTGACTTAGCTTGTAGTTGTAGGTGGATTACGAAATCAATGTTGGCATAAATTAACCATTCATCGACACATGGAGCTTAATCATCTATATTAAAAAACTACAAAGCTATAACCTTGTTCACATTCCTTACCTAAACATTGAGGTTGTGAGCATGCCTTCTCATTCAATATAGGATCGTCCAATAACACCTAGATTTTATGTACAACCAAGACTTGTATGGTTCGGTTAAGTTGACCTTAAAACTTTTTTATATATGGTTCTTTGCAATTACTCCAGTAACAACCAAGCTGGGTTAGTGGTTGTGTGTTTTGCTTATACACTATGAAGCGAAAATATATCGTTTGGAAAATTTATACTCCGTACATATTTTTCCTAAAGTATCTTTGTAACCAAACGTTCAAGGCATTTATCATTCGCTAATTATATGTGCTTTTACATTAACTTAATGTTGTCAAGGCTTTGGTGCCGGCTTGAGAGAAAACGAAGTCAATTGCTAATTTAAGCACTTCAATTGTGATTTTTAATAACACAAGGGTGACTTGGCGGTAAGAATACCAGTATTTTAAAAAGGAGGTCAATTATTCGAATCTAACGGGAAGAAAATTAATGCCTTTGTGGCAACGGAAGTTCACCTGCACCAACTTCGTGCTATTCAAATGACTAGTCGCCAAAAGATTATTCGGCTCGCAATATAGAGTCGGAAATCCTGGTAATCTAAAACAATTGTGATGTTTATAGTATAATGTGGCCAATTTAAAATAGAGAAAAATGCAGAAATGGTCTCTGTGGTTTGCCCAAATTGTAGAATTCGTCCCTGAGTTTTCGAAAGTGCAGGCGGCCTCCATGTGGGGAAACTTTGGTTCCATTTTGGTCCCTGGCCACGGACTAAATTTGCAATTTTGAGCAAACCACAGGGACTAAACTTGCAATTTTGAGCAAACCACATTGACCAAAACGGAACCAAAAACTCCTCACAGGGAGGCCGCTGCACTTTTGAAAACTCAGAGACGAAATCTGTAATTTGGACAAACCACATGGACCATTTCTGCATTTCCCTCTTTAAAATATAAAAACACTAAACCAACAACTTTGCTATATTTATTGTATTATTGACAAGATTATATGGTCGTACAAACCAAGTTGGTTTTCTAACATACCATTCAAAGTGGTGATGCGTCACATTTTTTTTTCAGGGATTTTTTTTTTTTTTTTTTTTTTTTTTTTTTTTTTTTTTAATTATTACTACATCTGTCCCAAAATTGTAGTCTCCTTTCGACTTTTTCGGTCTTTCTTTCTCAACTTTGACTTTAAATATTTTTGTTTGTGTTATACAATAGTTGATGAAAATTATACCAATGAAAAATACATTTAAAACTCAATCCATTCATATATTTTGCATCAAGTATTATGTAATATAAACAAAAATATTTAAGGTCAAAGTTGAAAAATAAAAATCGAAAAAGTTAAAAGTGGACTATAATTTTAGGACGGAGGGAGTATTATTTTTTGAACGGCTGAAATATATAAAAATGAAAAGCTACTAGCAAGAAGCTAGGGGAGCAAAAGTACATACAGACTAGAAATAAACACAAGCTACAAAAACTAGAATCTACCCTAGGCTTTAACTGTGATGACTACTAAAGAGATTAAAAACTCTTACCAATTACAATAAAACTGAGACAAGAGAAAAATCCCCACACATGATAATAGAAAAATGCTACATCAACAAAAAGTTTACAAAATTATATACACACAATGACTTGGTATTACAAATTCATACACTCACATTGTCTAAAATACTATAAACAGACACTTGAACTTTGGTATAAGCGATGAAACAACATAATAGTTACTTTACTCCGTCCGAATGTAAATGTCTATCTTTTCATTTTAGGATGTCTTAAAATAAAGGGTTTTTAGATGGATAGGTTACTAAACTATCAACTTTATCTTTATTTTTGTGACTTTGAGGGTTTAAACTATTGAAACCAGTTAAATTTGATACCAAATTACTAATTACCGTTTGATAGTGTTGATTCCCGGTTGCATTGCCTGCGTGGCATTTGACTTTTGTTATTTTTAATTTAAAAATGGTTTTTTAATCTATTAGTAATCCCAATTAATAAAATAACCAGATCCTATCCATTTAACCCTAACTCGATCAAAAACTCGTTTCACACACTCAGATTCAGTTAACCTCAATCCACTTAATAATTAAAACCTTTGAAGTTGTTTGAATCCAATTGCCATCTTCATAAGGAGGTAATAATCAACCCCGTTTTTAATTTTTCTTTAGTTTATAAAAATTAGGGCTTTTGATTTTATGTACATTTAGGGTTTTTATGTAAGATTTATGGAACTTTAAATTTAACTTTTGTCTTATTTCATATTTGTTACAGATGGCAGCAACATCATCTCAATCTTCCCGCTTTGTTATAAACTTCCACCGTGGTGGTTGTTTTGTACGAAACCCTCTAACCTATGACTTTGAAATCCTTTCAAAAGTAGAAAATGTTGATCTTTCTTCTATGGATTATGATGCATTAGGTATATTAATAGGGAGTGAATTTTTAGGTGAGGTTAAAAGTATGTTTTATCTTATTCATGGTAAAGATTTGGAAAGTGGTTTAAGGTATTTAAGTTATGATGCTCAGTTAAAGGAATGCGCAGAATGTGGTAAATAAATGACTGTGTTGTGCATATTTATCTGTCAAGGTGTTTAAGATGATGGTAACTTAACATTTGTGTCACCTAACTTGGCTTGTGTGGGCAATTAAACTCGGGATGATGTCCCTATTTTGTATAACTTTGCTTGTGTGGCCAAATGGAATGAATCAGTCTTAGTTTATGTGATATGGATTTTGTGTCACTTGTCTTTTGTATCAAAGAGTAGCAGGTACAAGAACATTAGATGATAAAGAGGAAGAAGGGAAATAAATAATTGGGGAAAATGGATTTTTTGTTTGTTTTTAAGAAGAAAAAAAAAGAAGTGGAATATGGGCCCACAAAAATCTGACTTGGACAAAGAATTAAGGTTATCAGTCAGTTGCAAGTGTTTGGGGTGAGTTGATTGAACACACTTTTGATGTTCAGTATCCTTAAAGTTAAATTCATCATAGTTCAAACCCTCAAAATCACAAAAATAAAGATGGGTAACTTAGGTGAACAAAAGTTGATAGTTTGGTAACTTATCCATCTAAAAACGCTAAAATAAATGTTTACTTTGAATTAATTTTAACCAATTAAAAGAGAGTTTAACAGGTAAAGATAATACGTAGTATTTGATTGGTATATATGGAGTATTAAATTTAGGCCATCTATTATTGTGATAACATCAAATAAAACCTAAAGTGCAATGTCTTGGTCCAATTATTCTCTATGCATAAAAGAATAATGTAGATATTCCTAAATCATAAAAGTTATTAACAACTTATTTACTTTTTATGATTTATTAAGCAACAAAGTTTTGTTTTTCTTTGATCCATGTGGGATTCAAGATTTGGTTTTCAGAAATCAGAAAAGTCACTAGGCAAAAGTTGTCCTAGAGGTAACATCTTGGTTGCTCTATGTCTTTTTAAACATTGTTTTTCTTATAAAGCTAGGACAAAATTGACGCTAGTTATCAATAAATCAGTTATAACATCCTAAACACACCTTATACTTTCTTAATTGAGGAAAAAAAAAACACCTATTTCTTATGACTGAATGCGGCACCCAGGGATTTAGAGCAAAGGCTTTTAGGGATGGCACCCTAGGAGTTTAGCACAAAATCCTTAGCACCCAAGGATTAAGGGCAAAAGCCTTAGAGCCCCAAGAATTCTTGAACCTTCCAACTCTCATTTGAGTTCCCGCATGCTTTCCTAGCCGGTCATTGTCTTTATCATATTCACTGAATTTGACTTATGTTTAAATATCAAATTAAACTACCCAAACAATAACATTCAAAATAAACTTTATTCATACTTACAAACTCGAACAAATATAATTAGAAGATTTTTGTTAGCTGTAGTCATTGTCTGTACTCAACTAACGCTTGATAACCCGTGCGTACGCATGTTAAAAAATTAAAACATGGTTAAACTTAAATTATACTCCCTCCGTCTCAAAATATAAGTCATTTAATTATATAATACTTGATGAAAAGTATACCAATGAACATGTATTTAAAACACAAGTCTATTTATATATTTTACATCTATTATTATATAACACGAAAAATATTAATTAAGATCAAAGTTGAAATAAAAAAGACTTTAAAAAAATTAAAATGGAGTTGTATTTTAGAACAGATGGAATATTACTTATAATGCCAAGACTATATGTATGCTAAGCACGAGTTAAAAAGTTAAAACAGGGCTTAACTAAAACTTAATTAATTATAATACCCAAACTTTATATATGCACAAGATTAAAAATATTAAAATAAAAACATAACTTATAAGGACACAACAAATAATTATTGTTGAAAATATAATTATTACATGTATTTACAGTTTCAATCATGTGCATACACGGGTATTAAAACATTCTCATAAAAAAATCGGATTCTCAAATCATAAAAAGTAAATAAGTTGTATAATTTTTTTTCCCTTTACTCTTAATGACACTCTATGTGTGCTAAGCACGAGTTAAAAAATTAAAACAGGGCTTAACTAAAACTTAATTAATTATAATACCCAAACTTTATATATGCACAAGATTAAAAATATTAAAATAAAAACATAACTTATAAGGACACAACAAATAATTATAGTTGAAAATATAATTATTACATGTATTTACAGTTTCAATCATGTGCTTACACACGGGTATTAAAACATTCTCATAAAAAAAATCGGATTCTCAAATCATAAAAAGTAAATAAGTTGTATAATTTTTTTTTCGCTTTACTCTTAATGACAATTATTTCAATAAAAAGTGAATAAGTTATATATTTTTTTACATTTTACGCTCTATATCAATTATTTCAATTATTAACATAGTTGACACAAGGTATAGCATAAATATGTTATATTAATAAGTACCAACGGTTCTATTTCTTGATCCATGTGGGATTAGAAATGTCACTTGGTAAAAGTTACTTTAGAGAGAACATCTTAGTTGCAGTAATTCGTAATTTCGTACTACTCCATTATTTATGCACCCTTAAACATTTTTTTTTCTTTTTCTTTTAAAGCTATGACAAAATTAACAGGCAAGTCGAAAAAACATAACAGGATCAATAAGGAGTATCCAAATTCAATAGATCTGTTACACCATCCATTTTGTTAACATGAATCGTCGGTATGTTCAAAATCATAAATGGTAAAGAGTTTATATATATTTTTTATTCTTTTGAAGCTCTGAGAAAATTGATACCGAGCTCAGGTGCGCTTTTTAATTGTACCATACGAGTATGTTTCCCAAGTGTTGCGGCGGAATCGTAAATGTAGATGTTTAAATGATAATAACAATTTTACATGTACGTTGGTTTGCACTTATCTAATTTGTTTCGGTTGAAAGGAACATATGTTAGCTCATATCCTCAGCATTAAGTTCTAATGTAAGCCCACAGTATAATTCGTATTTGCTCAGCAAAAATAAGCTTTCTTCATGCCATTATAATGTTGCTACATTTAATTCGATACACATTATACAAAAGTTTAAATGATATTTGATTCAAGTCTCATATCATGATTCCTGATATTATTAAAGCAAGATAAAGTCAACAATTTACATCACATCATATACTTATTCATCTTTATTTGCTTCACTGGTGGTAGTTGACATTTCTTCTTTTGTAATTGTGGCTGCGTTTTCTGATGGCTCATCAGCAGCCACCACAGGCTCAGCAGGTTGGGCTGCAGTGGACTCAGAAATGGGCTCGGCAGATTGAGCTGCACTTGACTCGGCAGGTTGATCAGCAGTTGATGGCTCGGGTGCAGTTTCCGGGGTTTTAATGGTGCCAACCTTAGCATACTTGCTCATGAACTTGTATTCCCAGTCTCTTAAGGCGTCAAGTTCAAATAAACCAAGACCAGTGATGTCGCCCGTTAGGTCTTTTTCTTCAAAGGACATTTTGGCAAGTGCTCTGCTAGCATCTTTCCCAGCAAACAACGCATAAGGACCACCTGGTCCATAAAACATCCTGAAAGATACAGTCGTTAGTAACTAGTCAAACTATTGGCCCAAAGACTTTTTTGTTCTTCAATTCTTTCAGATTCAAGAACAGGCACAATACACTTTTTTTGCTTTCTCTTTCTACATGTGCACATAATTGCTTATTAAAACTGCTTATCTCGGTATTGAGCTTCAATATAAAAGTAGTTTTGAGGGTGTTTGGAATTGCTTATCCAAACTGCTTATTTGCGAGCGAGATAAGTCGTTTATGAACACATAAGCAATCTGGATTGTTTATATAAAAAGATAGTACCTGCTTTGTGAGACATCATAAATTTGACCCTTGATAGCCATAAGAAGAGGCTTTTTAGGATCAGTACCGTCATACTCCTTCAGCTCATCAGCTGTTACTTCACCTAACTGAACAGGTGGAGGTAAAGGTTCCCTTTCTTCAAAAGAACTAGACCTTGTTTGTTGTTGCATATCAGATGATATGTCACCAAACAAACTTGAGATAACATAGTATATTGTCAGAGCTAAAGCAACTGCTGTTAAGAAAGTTGTTGGAGATAGTCCTGTGTATGTTGTTATTGTTTCTTCTATGGTTTCCAGTACTTGGGTGGCCATGGTTGGTTCTTGGTTGGTTAATGATGTTTGTGTGTGTGTGTTTTAGGTGTGACTGTGTGTGTTTTGGTGTTAATTATACTGACAAAATATTTAATAAGATTCCAAGTTCAACATTATTCGCTATGTTTTTTTTCCTTGTTTTGAAAAAGATTGAAATTTTAATAATTATTTTGATATATAAAATTGCCAACATTCTAGAATTCCTAGGCAACTTTTGTTTACCGAATGTATACTCCTTGCATCATGACCAGATAATTAGTATTGGTTTAAATTATATGTGATGTAGTATGTGATATAATACAAGTTTGTGAATATTTGTCTATGAGCAAAAAACTCTTTCTTCTGAATATCTGATATAAAGCGTGTAAAAGTTACGTTAAAATATACAACAACCGTACACAGTCCCGCTTGAGTGAGGTATGATGTAGACGAGTGCAAAGGGGCTGTTTACAGAAATCCTCAGGCGTGAGTGCATGTAAACATTTGTTTGATTCTCATACTTGATAGCTTATGAATATTTAGCAAGTTAACGAAGTTTATGTTGAAGTGACCAATCGAAGTTTTATTTCCTTTTATTCATGTTAAAGTATTTAAACAGAACAAAATGCACAGCATTTACCAAAATAAAAGCTTGATTATAAGTAACCAAAATATACACTATGTTTTTTACATAAAGACAACAAATAATGAAGTCAAATAACACAAAATCAAAATAGCATATTGGTCAAATAGGGATAGCAGTGGTCCAATTTTGACAAAACTCACTAGCACACCCATAGAGTTCAGCACCTACCTTCAAGATCCAAGTCATCAAACCTAGCAAGTATCTTTGCATATCAATAACTCAAAGTAACCAATTTTACAGAGTCAATATGTGGTCACACTCTAACCAACGTAATACCCGATACTCAAGCCTCCTTTGTACTACTTTAACCATCACATAGGCGTTCAACAGAAAAAAATAAGTTTGTATAGCTCAAGTATATGCATGTCACATTTTAGACGCGGGTCTGTCAGCAACATCACAATCTACAGTTTCGAAGGGAAAACAAAAAGATGAAACCAATAATGACCCAAGGTTAACCAGGATATGAAACTGGTTCTTAAATAAAAGAAAAGAATATCTTCACAAACTTGTTCTAAAAGCAGGAAATAGTATGCAAGGCAGCAGCACAACATCTCTTCGGTGTGATGCAACCTAACACATTGATTTATTCTCCTTTATCCTCACACATATATACAAACTAAGGAAAAAAAAAAAAAAATCCTTCAATAGTTCATATTCTTGATTTAAAATCTCAAACTGCAAGAGACTTTACCTCGTCTTCCTTCCACAGTCCATCATACTTGTACCACCTCATAAGTCCTTCATCAGCCTTCGATCTCTGACACATGATACACGAATCATCCAAACATGTATAGAACTCACGTAGCCTTTTACCCTTCTCCATAATTGTAGAATCAAGCTTCTCGATCACTCTCCTAGTAGCAGGAGGGGGCGGGACCTCTACAATGAAGCAATGAGATATGTTGAGCACCTCAAGGTTCTTTAAGTCATTTAGGATGAGTTGCAGGGCTTCAATGTTAAGAATAGAGCAACGGATGCTTAAGACTTTGAGATTAGGAACACAACGTATGAGTGTCTGAACGAATAACATGTCGCATGGGCCCAGGATTTTAAGTTCAGAAAAGTTCTTGCAGTGTTGGGAGATTGCTTCCATAAGATAAGGTGGATTCGCTATGCTTGGCATTGTGAGCGATTCAAGATCATTCCACAAGCTAATTGCCTTGCATATTCCCGTTCTCTTAATTCGATTCCATGCAGGTAACACCAGGCGTTTCAGCTTTGGGGTCCTGAATTCAATACAACGAAAATATTAGAGGTGGCAATTTTGACCCATTTGTCATAATAATGGTTAATGCGTAACATGTCACATACAAAAAAATGGCTTAAAAGAAAACGGATCAAAAGTCGCACTATAACCTCCTAAATCAAGTTATTATGAAGAATATATTTTGTGATCATACTTGTGTATTTGATACACTAATTATTACAAACAGCTAATAATTTAGACAATAACCCATTTTCTAAAGTACCAAAAGTTTCTGTTTTGACTCATTAAAAAACCCGCCTGTCCTGCCCTGCCCTGCCACCTATATCATGTATATGCATTGCCATACTAAATTCTTTTAACAGACGCAGTACGGTATATATTATTTCTTCTAATCTGTAACAAACTGAATTACAATCGAGATGATACCTTTCAGCTGTGTATGTCAACTGAGCATCACTGACATACATATAGTAATGGAAAAGCAACGTTGTTATACTTCCACGGCTAAGATTCAGAGAAAGCTTCAGAACTCTTGTGAGATGTCTATCAGATCGTCCATCCACATAAACATAAGGCTCTAACGGGATTTTTATGAAATTGGATTTTAACATTGACAGATCAAGTGTTTTCCACAATAGTGGATCACAAGCTGCATTACGCCATGAACTGCAGGTATGAGCGATACCAGAAGTCAACTCAAAAATGTCAAAGCCCCGAAAAATCTTTGCAAGAATGTTGGGATCTAAGTCCTCCCATCTCCTTGAATCACCCTCTTCCATTCTTGAGCTTTCGGGCACATCAACGTACCTACTCCCACAAATAGTAGTCATTAAAAAGGAGCCTCTTTAGTTATATACTAATGTTTAAAACTACATATGACTACTAGACTTCTATGTCGAGTGATATTCAATAGCATGAGCCAGTAAGTAATAAGGTACAATATTAACTTTTAGGTCACAGCATATGCCATATCTGAAATTGATATATCAGAAGGAAATGTTATCAACATCAAGGCAGGCATGATACATACAAGACGACGCCAAGTTCCAACTTAACAAAGACAAATCATCTTTAGCATCGTTAAGGTGAATAGTTTCTGAGTCCTATTCTTATAGAATCCATACAAATATCATAAATTTCCGCAGCATTAAGGTAGGGTAGAAATACAAAGAATTTTCCTCATGGGCCTATAATTCCTTCATACTTGAATCGAAAACGGGTGCTATAGAAGAAATTTTTAAAAGGGTATTACCTAATTTCAAAAAAGTAATAGTATGTAAATTAATAACGGCGTGTCACAAAACAAGTATCACAAAGCGACTATTTTGAATGCGATAAGCCCAATAACACCATCGGCGGACATACCATTTGTCATGGCAATCGGAATTATGATTTTGTGCACCCATATTTATCAAATTTCAATTCTTTTTGTGTAGACGTTATAACAAGTAGGGTTGGATCAGTTGGAAAACCCCTTGCCTCTAACCTAGAGGTCAAGGGTTCGATCCTCACTCACTACAAAAGGCCGGAGGTCCTTTTCTACCTTAGGTAGAACCGGAAGCAGCCTCTCTACCTTAGGTAGGGGTATGGTTGTCTACGTCTCAACCTCCCCCATACACCGTGGAAGATAGTATTGGGAGTTACTTTACTTTTTTACTTTTATACTAATAAAACAAACCACAACACTTATTCGCAAACAAAAACTATATCACATTCGGGGAAAATAGCACAAATTCAGTCTAATTCAACTTTGTGATCCCCCCCAATTTTAGAATCAGCCAACAACATATCAAGTACTAATACAATAATTTTAAAATTTGTCAAACAGATTACAATAATTTGCTTTAAAAGTGAACAAATTCACACCAAGTTAACAATCAAAATAAAACCCTCAAAAGATTACTAATTTGGTTGAAAGTCAACAAGGAAAAATGGTGACAACATCCAACAAAAAAAAAAAATCAAAGTCAAAGTGATTGAAATGAAATGAAAAAGAAAAACATGGGATACCTAGAAAGAAGGTTTATTATGTGTTTGGTGTTCCTCCTCGGATCTTCCCTTTTTTCTTACCAAAGTTAAAGAGCTGGTTTGGTTTGTGTTGCGTTGAAAATGAAAGACAAGTAGTAAGTAGTAAAGTACTAGTACTAGGAAAGTTGTGTTTGTCGTGGGCTTCTGTCCACTTATTTTTACACCTTACATTTGATTTTTATGTTCGATTCTTACCAACGTTATCCACCCCCTTTCCCTTTCCTTATAAAGTTTTTTTTTTTTTTTTTTTTTTTTTTTTTTTTTGGGTAATGATCAATTTTAAATCATCTACGTCTCAAAGTCACATCAACAAAAATGAGGTATTTATAAGAAAAGTAGCCGTTGGGTTACTGTTCATTACTGTTGGGTTACTGTTCATGACCGTTTGAAATTACTGTTCATTTTACTAAGGAACAAACTAATTTATTATCTATAAAAGCTAAAGTTCAACAACTTTCTCTACGAGTTCTTTTCTGAAACCTTCATTATTAAAAGTCGTTGCTTAAAACTCCCTTGGTGCGCGTATTTTACAAAATCATAATACATAAAATAACAGTTCTCACTCAAAATAAAATAAAAAAAAAAGTTTTAGTTTATATGACCTTCGAAATAATGTTTACACATGTAAAGCAATAAATTCTAACTTATAAAGTTTTCACACGTGAAACCACATTTCGTCCTCATCACTTCAACACCTAACACAGATTGAATCCCGGGACAGGATTCCGTTAAAGGGTGAGACTGTAACCATCGGTAAATTACCAGTTTATCTTATCTCAAAAAAAAAAAAAAAAAAAAAAAAAAAAAAAAAAAAAAAAAAAACTCACATTTCTTATAAACATGCTCACCAGCATCAACATGTCTTAAGTTCATTTCAAATAAACATTTCTCATATGTCAAGTATTAACTTCATTTCAAATAAACATTCATTTCCTTACTTCTTCGTTCTTTCTAATTCATTCACTTCAAGACTGGTATGTTAAGAGCATCCCTAATGCACAAAGCTTGAATAGCTTTTTACTATTTCAATAAGCTTTTTGAAAGACTTTATGTGTATTGGATACATAGCTTTTTGAAAAGCTTTTTAGAATAACTTAGCAAACTAAAAGCCTTTCTTCAAAGTGGTATACTTTAAATGTGGTATGCATTTAAGGCATTAAATGCAAAAAGCTATCAAAGCTTTTTTGCATTGCTCATGCTCTAAGTATCAAAAGTTTTCAACTTTTATTTACCATTTTACTTTATTTCATTAACGTACGATTATTAAACAAGCAAACTAAACGTTTACTTCTATTAGAGTTTTCACAAAACTATAATTTATCCTAACCATGATTTTATGTCAATATTAAAGTGCAACATTTTATACCTAAAGTACAAGTCATTAAAGCATGGAAACTCAACTTTACTTTATTTCTCGATACAAAACTTTAATTTACAAATCTATCATTTTATGTAGATAAAAGCACTAATCCTAATTAATATATATGATTTTCTTTTTTAAAATATCAATGTACAAGTCTTACTTGCACATGTACAACTCCTAAATACATCTTTCCAAAATTTAGATTTATTTAATTTTACAAATCATAATGTACAATCTCTAAAGCCCACGTTACAAGCCTTTTATGCATGAACCTTAAACTTAACTTTACAAATCCAAGGTACCCCTATTACAAGTTCAAGGTACAAGTAAACAAAGCCTAAACTAAAATTTCATTTCCTTTTGTTCTTCTTTTGTTTTTACCAAAACACAAATCATGAATCAAACTAATTTGTCAAGACTACTAATACTAATCATATTAGCCTATGGTACAACCCTATAAAGCTTAAAGATCAAAACTCCTTTTCTTGTATTTTATTTTGCTCGATAAGAACCAAAATAACCCAAATTAATTCAAACTTGGTTCTAAACTAACTAAACCTTAACAAGCCTATGTAAGAACACAATTTGGCCACATCTAAAGCTACCTCATCATGTTTCTTCTTCCTTCAACACTATAGTCGAAAATGGTGAGCCATCTACATGGTACATTTTAAACCATTCGAACCCAACTCTAACCTCATCTTGTTCCTTAGATACTAAACACAAGTGGCAATGATACATTGAATATAACCTTGGGACTTTGGCTATATATTTTTTTTGACGCTAAAGGTGAATTATATTAACTCTAAAATTTGTACATGATAACACAATTCTAACTTGGACACTTCCCAAGCCAGACAACAAAAGAGATTTATCATCCGATAACTTTTGGAAGAACTTGTAAACTATAAATCTTATCATTTATATTTATCTCAACCATACACGCTACATTAAATTCACCCAAAGATCCAACTTCTAATTATCGACAATACACATGTTGTACAAGTAATATAAACAATACACTTTATTTAATAAAGTCTTGAACATAAATATAGACTTGACATATCCATTAGGTTACGTGTCAAAGCAGTTATTCTCCAATCTTGATTAGTTTACCTATCCGATTACTGTAATCGTCAAGGTGAGTCATAACCCCTCTTTTCTTATTTTGATCTCTTTGGGGGAGATACATGTTCGTTCTACCTACATAATTTACTCGTTTATCATAAACATTTTGCTTGATTTATTTATTGAAACATATTACATGCTACAAACCTGAACACATGTATTTTTTGTATGCTATCCTGATTGATATTGCCTAAGTTTACACTGTTGCTACTAAAAAGCCCCTCATATCATGAGCCATTAATCACTTGCGAGTGAACGCGAATATAGTGAATAGTTCTATTGACAGTTGACGCCTCATTTCTGTTGCTAGATAAGTAGCCAAATGCACTTTATTTAAGATTAAACAAGATGTTGGCAAGCTACTAGCCGAGGGCGTTGTTACTTACATCTTTATGATGTCAGTAACTTACATCAATAGTTCATTACTGTGATGTCCAACTGTTAATGTTTGAGTTTCATGAGGCTTAGAGCAATATTATGGTACTGTAATGATGCAGTACTGCCACTACTTAATTTATGGGTGCAACAACGGGGCGCACTGTCTATTAAACTTGAAATTGTGTTTAACTGACTAATATACAAACAAACTATGGGTGTATAACAACGTATCCCACTACTCATTTTATCGATATTTGTATTTATTACAACTATCACTCAAACTTGAAAACTATTGAAATCAACTGTTTTATTTATAAATTTTATAAACTCACCAACCTTTGTGTTGACACTTTTAGCATATTTATCTCAGGTTCATAATGAACGAGGATGGCACGGAGGGGCACAGATACTTTTTGAAGGCTAAAATCTAATTATCATTCAAAACTTATTTAACAAAATGTAAAATTAATGGGACCTCATGTGTAAACTTTGATATTCAAATTATAAATCTTTTAAAACGAATCAATTAGAGTTCGTTTTCTATTATTATAACTATTGTGCCATGAGGTAACAGCTTGAATTCTGCTGGGCGTTACATATTTAATCAAAGCTATCTAAAGATTATGAAGCGTTGACCGTTTCTCTTTTTGATTTATCCTAATATCCTATCATAATAATGGACTACTTTTAGGACCACAAAAATATATATTAGCAAACAGCGATACGGGCCATAAAAAGCCCAACCCATGAACACAGCATTAGCTAATAAAAGCCCAGTTTTAGCAATTACGTGTTTAAAAGTGTGACAATCACATTTGGAAAACTGGAATTCTGGAAAGATGGTGAATATGGCATCATCCTGTTCTCTTGCAATCGTGAACACGTATCCACTGTCGAGTTACACGTTTGGAACAAAAGAGCCAAAGATGGAAAAAGACACTTCTGTTGCTGCCCGTCTCGCTCGTATGAAACTCAAGTATGCATCATTTCACTTCTTCCTTTTTATACATTTTTTTTTTTCTTTTCTAAACAACAATTTTTTCACGCCTTATACCACCTATCTCACAAACGCCTTATGTAAGGTTTGAACCTACAACCTCTAAATTAGCGGGCAACTCACATACTAATAGACGAAAGGCGGCTTTTATTTATCCTTTAATTTTATATGAAAATCTTAAACTTTGTTTTGTAACATTTAATATTATTGTTGTGCCTTTTCATAATGATACTAGCTCATCTTTATTAAGGGAGTATTTTATAATCCTATTTTTTCATGTTTGTTTGAAACGCACCAGCTTATATAAACTTATTATTTATAATAGGTTTATATAAGATCGGAAGTTTCAAAATACCATAAGACCGAAAAAACAGGCTTATCATACTATATTATAAAGCATGAAGGCCTACTATTAATAGAAATACTTAAAATTAAGCAATACAACTTATAAAGCTATAAGTACAACAACAAATGCTATTTATAGAAAATCCCCTCATATTTAATTCTAACATACAATTAATACTAACATTAAATTCAATAAATAAATCATTATGTACATTAAATACAATTAATTAACTTGTCAATAAATACAATTAATGCACTTATTAAACCACCCCTTATATAAAAAATACAAATTATCAAGCATATTTTACAACCAACTTAAATACAATTCCTGCATTAAATGTCACTAATACAAATAATAAAGCATATTACACAAATATTCAAGTCCGAATGGGCAATGGGCCAAATGGGCTCGTGCCCGAACGGGCACGGGTCAAACGTGCTCGAGCCCGAACGGACACGAGCTAAACGAAATTTTTGATATCCATAAATTTATTGTCAAAAAGAATATAATAAACTAAAATATGTTCACATATTGTGCTTGCTTTGGGTCGTATCGAGATTTCTTGCTTTGAAACAAACCAAGCAAACTACTAAACAAAAAAATAAATAATAATAAATAAAATAATACAAACTAAGCAAAATTTTATCAAATTTTTGCCATAAAAAACTAATCAGCAAAGCTATTGCTAAAAAATGTACAAATAAAATAAATTATTAGCCGAAAAAAATTAAATTACAGGGTGCCCTGCTAGTGTAGCTTGAAACATAAGCAGAAAACATGAGAGGGTATGTTTCGTGAACTAGCTGGAGCTTATATTATAAGCTGGAAGTTTGAGTTTAGTTTCTTGATAAAGTTGTTTAGCGAATTAGTTGAAGTTGAAACTTATTATTGTAAATCAGCTAAAGTTACATCAACTAATTCATATATATTTCAAGCTTTTGCGTGTTAATCTATTGTATTTTTAAGAGTATTTAAGTAATTTGACCAATTATAAGCTCCTATAATACCCCATAAGCCTCTTTCAATTTGTTTGGGCTTATGGATGCTTATAGCTTATAAAAGCTTTCGTAAGCATGTGTGACAAACGAAAGTTATTTTAAAAGTTCAAGCCCTCATAAGTCTCTAGCCAAATACAACCATAAGTTCGTAAGCTTAAACAAACACCCCTTAAGTTTTTCTTCTCGTTTTTTTTAACAACAAATTTTACAAACATGTCACACCTATCTTACACATAATGTCTCACTTATGGTCCAATGAAACCCGCAATCTCTTTGGTTGATGGACCACTCACATACGGCTGGCCACCTTTGGTATTTAGTACATTATGTTAAGCTACTACAAATAATATAGATGCTATATCTTTAAGCTAGATCCCATTATGCTCATTGTAATAACTGGACTAATTTTACCCAAACACCACCGTAAAGGTTAATGGGTGGTCATAGGTGGTGCTTGTCTTACCTTATTTGATGGGCTTATTGAAAACTTCATGACCTCATGTTTTATGGCTGATGAGCTTATTAATGTGAGCTTATATGCTTAGATAAGCTATAAACACAAGTTGATAAGCTCATAAGCCATAAACCTTTAGGTTATGAAGTTTCATTACTCTCATAAGCCCATCAAATAAGCTCACACAAACATCCCCATTAAAAGTTTACCCAAGCACTCTCGTTGGACTGCTTTTTTTTTTTATTTATTTTTTTTTTATTTTTATTTATTTATTTATTGTTTTTAGTTATTGCTTAATAGATATAATTTATATTATTGTTTGATTTGTGTTGCAGCTATATGAAGGAAGGGATGAGGACTAGCGTTGAAGGAGTTTTGCTGGTCTTTCTATCTTTTTCTCTGTTGTATATTATGTCAATGTGTTCTTTGTTATGTTGCTTTATTGTTTCAAGGCATGTATATATGTATTACTAGTTTAATTATGGCTTGAGCCTGTTTTGTAGCGTATGTTTGTTTGGGTACATTGGTTCCAAATTCTCGTGGCCTGATATGTACGTAAATTTGATAACTTGTATGATGATATATGGAATTGGCGATTTTTCATGCCCGTTTTTTTTGGTTCTATGTTCATGTCTTTTTATCATTTTATCTTTGTATCAAGGATGGATCCATACGTGGTGCTTGCGTGTCTTGTTTATTTAGCCTTCTGAAAATGGTTAAATTTAACAGGTTCAGGAGCATAATCATCCTCATATTTTGCTTTTACAAATTGGGAATACTTTCTGCAAACTTCCTGGTGGTCGTTTGAAACCAGGAGAAAACGGTATTACTTATAACTTCTTTGATCCTTTCTCAGTTTCGGTCCCATGTTTTGCTTACCATATCATGCAGTTGTGTTTGTAATTCTGCAGAAGTTGAGGGGTTGAAAAGGAAATTGACTAGCAAACTTGCAGCTAATTCTACTGGACTTCAGCCCGATTGGCAGGTATCTTTATTTTTCAGTCGATATTTTATAATTGTTTGAGTTTGCACATTTCTTGGATTTTCATGGGTCTGTTCCTTGTAATGCAGATAGGAGAGTGTGCGGGTGTATGGTGGAGGCCTAATTTTGAGACGATAATGTACCCATACTGCCCTCCACATATAACCAAACCAAAGGTGAAACGAGTGCTCCTTTGCATAAAAGCATCTATTTTATTTCCATCTTCTGTAGTAACAATCTTTCTCGTCTGGTTGATCATGCAGGAGTGCAAGAAACTTTACGTTGTTCACTTGTCTGAAAGAGAGTACTTTGCCGTGCCAAAAAATTTGAAACTTCTTGCTGTTCCATTGTTTGAGCTTTATGACAATGTTCAGGTAAGCGGAACTAGATTTTGTTTCCGTTTCTCTCTTTTTGGGCGGATTTAATCAGATTGTACATCGATATACAGAGATATGGACCTGTCATATCCACCATTCCGCAGCAGCTGTCTAGATTCCAGTTCAACATGATTAAGGCATAAACTCTATGGGTCGATATATTTGGATGATATAGCTAGAAGCATGTTTTTCTGTAGAATTGTGGTTTTCTGCACTGCTGATGATCAAACTGGTGTCTTTTATTGTTCATTAGCTAGTCTTAGCAGTTTAACCAAGTTAATGTGTGTACTGTGTATAAGAAGCGTTTTACTAGAGGATTGAGCTTTTTAGATGTCCTGTTCGAGCTTTTTAGTAGTTTAACCAACTTAATGTGTGTACTGTGTGTACTGGTATATTTGTTGGGATGTGATGGTTTTAATACCAATGTTTTCACTGTTACGATGTAACAGAAAACTTCATATTCTGCAATTTCACTTATCATGTTAGATTATTTTATGAAATTGTTTTAAAATATTCTACATGCTAAAAATGGATTATTTTACGTTCAGTTATTGACTTAAAGTTATAAATTACTAAAACGAGTGAATGATTATATCACTGCACAATAAACTTAATACAGAAAACGTCATATTCTGCAACTTCACGCTAACTTTAATCACACGATCTCTTATTATTGGTCTAGTGAGCCATCACACAAAAAAATATAATACTCTAATAACATGTGGGAAAAAAAAAATTAAAGGTAGATAGCGACAACTTATGAGCTTGGAACAAAACGTAAGCAAGAAACATGCTGCTTACGTTGCTAGGACCAGAAAGTGAGAACCCGATATAAACAACTAAGTAACTTGTGTAGATGTGATTGTAGTTGGTAACACAAGGTATTTGTTAATTAATTAGTTGTTAACACAAGGTATTTGTTAATTAGCTTATGTAACGTAATATATGTACGAAAAATAAGAACCGGTCAAAAATACACTTTCTACTCCTTTTTATATATTCGTTTCTAAGTTTCCAATTGGATAGGCTGCACCTGTTTCAGAAGGATGAATATGATGGCTTTGGAATTTAACTACCTTAAAATGTCATTAGTTGACTGACTAGTTATAATACCCACGCACGCGCGGTTTTTTTTTTTAAATTTTTTTGAATCATATATTTTTATTTATTAAAAAACAAATAATTTAATCTTTGTTTTGTTTGATTTATGATGTTTAATTATAGTTTTTTAGTATTAAAGATAATTATTTAAAAGTTTTAATCCTATTGTTAATTGCATCTTATCTATATTTTTTGTATTTATCTTCTACTTGTGTTATGGATAAATATAAAATGTTATCTAATAAGAAAATAATCTTTTTTTTTTTAAATAATATTATTACTAAATAAGGTATGGTTTAGTTTTTTTTAAATGGAAAAGTCCTCACTTCGGGTTTTATTTTATTATATAAAAGATTAAAGATAATTATTTAAAAGTTTTAATCCTATTGTTAATTGCATCTTATCTATATTTTTTGTATTTATCTTCTACTTGTGTTATGGATAAATATAAAATGTTATCTAATAAGAAAATAAATTTTTTTTTTAAATAATATTATTACTAAATAAGGTATGGTTTAGTTTTTTTTTAAATGGAAAAGTCCTCACTTCGGGTTTTATTTTATTATATAAAAGATGACCTTTTACTCGACCTTTTACTAATGATCTTTTACTTGATCGAGACCTAATAAATGCTAAGTTTTTTTACCCCTTTTTACTAAAAAAACTGGCCATGTTTGTGTCATGGTTACCTACATACTTATGCAGCATCAAGAAAACGAACTTAGTTAAATAAACACATATACATTAGTATCATATCTTCAAAATTAAATCGAATGTGTTAGACAGTAGTAATTCTATGAAAGGAACAGTAAATCGGGTATTTACTTCTTCGTGTTCTTAGAAATATTCACACTTGTAATTATCGTATAAAAAATGTGAACAGAGGTCTGCCAACTTGATGATATAATAGACTACATTTTTAAGGAATCTTTCCTTTACTTTATAGTACACTTATAAAGTCATAAGGTTGGTATATCAGATTCGCATTTCACAATGAGATTTAATTCATCAGAAAAGCCAAAGCTAAAGCATAAGAGGGGCTTATGGTCACCCGATGAAGATCAAAAGCTCAGAGACTACATCATGAAGCATGGTCTTGGCTGCTGGAGTTCGGTCCCTATTCATGCGGGTAGGTTAATATCAGTGCTACACGATCAGTAGATGTCCTTTGGTAATTATGTATGTGTCCTTGACTTGCAGGCTTGCAGAGGAATGGGAAGAGTTGCAGGCTAAGATGGATCAATTATCTAAGGCCGGGATTAAAGCGAGATACATTCACCTTACAAGAGGATGATATCATCCTGACTCTTCATGGCATGCTAGGCAATAAGTATGCAAACATTATACACCACCTATTTATTTTCCCATTGTCATCATAACAATTAACAAGTAAATATGATATTTATTTAGATACACTCAATTTGCACAGGTGGTCTCAGATGTCGCAACATTTGCCTGGAAGGACAGATAACGAGATAAAAAACCGCTGGCATTCTTATCTGAAGAAGAAAGTTGGCAAACAAACAGATTCAAGTCTACAATCTTCAGAAGCATATGGGTGTAGAAAGTTGCCCAAGATTTTATTTGCTGATTGGCTATCACTCGATCAATTTCACAATTTTAGCATTTCCAGTCATTCACTAGTTTCAACGGGTGCATGTCATTACGCTTTTGGCTCTCAAACAACAGTTACGAATAATATACAAGAAGGATCAAGCTATAGTTTTGCTGTGCAACAACATGCAGAAAGTAACTTTTATGATATGATCTTTGATGATAATACATTTCAAAACTTCAACGATATTGATGTAGCATATTGTCTCTGATGATAATACATGTCAAGCTTAATAACTTGTGATGACATGTAAATAGATTGAACTAAAATCACGTGTATTGTGCCGTGATAATAAAAAAGTGCAGTATATATATGCTTTGTATTTTGTTCCATATTTGCTTAAATGGGCTAAAAACGTTATATATCAGTATATTTTTATGTCATTTTTTACTCTTCATCATCTACGTGTTTAATTACATTAAATAGTTAAACTAGAGCATTGTTACATCAAAGAATAAAAAGCTTGTTGTGGTTTCACCATAGGAGCTTGTAGTTTAACACTTAAACTTAAACATATTCAATCTCATGCTTTGAAGCTACTCCATATAAGAACAAATGAAAGAACGAAGATGATTGTCATGCTCGGTGTCCACTTCACTGCGATAACCTGAGAAATATATAAGCTATAAGCTGTTTCCTTAGTCCAAATAAAAGTTCTATCTCTTTGACATTGTTGGTAATAAGTTGTAAATATTCAATTCATTTACCTCAACTCCTCAAGAGTCTTGGATCCCCACACAGAGAAAGTACTTTTATGCGATTTCATCATCCTTTCCAGCAAGTCTAGTAATTAAAAATAGATCGATACATATACGAAATAGACAACTTATCCAATTTTAGCAACTGCTAATTAAATTCAAAACTTACAATACGGTCACTTCAGTTATATTTTATGTCATTTTTTACACATATATTATATACTGTTCATCATGTACATGTTTAATTACATCAAATAGTTTAACTAGAGCATTGTTACATCAAAGAATAAAAAGCTTGTCCATAGAAGAACAAATGCAAGAACGAACATGCTCGGTGTCCACTTCACTGCAATAGCCTGTGATACATATAAGCTATTAGTTGTACATATAGAATCATTAACTGATGTACAAAAGAAAAATTAGTGGATCAGGTAACGGGTCTTTCCTCATAGCCTCAGTTCTGTGTCCAGTAGGTTAAACCATATGAATATCAATACCAATATAATCAATCATGAAATGTCAACAGGGATCGAAAAATAAGAAGGCAGGGTACCTGTTTAAGTTGTTTTCTTTATGTATGCGTGTGCATATATACAAATGAATGGGTCGAGTACACTTTGGTTAAAGGAGCATCATCTTACCTTCCTTTTTAACTCATAGTCCCCTGCCTTACTTAACAATATATAAATAGAAAGTTAATACGGACTATAAAAGATAATGATCTAAACTTTAGCTTTACAAGAAAGTGCAGAAAAAAATATCGAGGTTGAAACATAAGCATGTTAGGTAACGGGTCAAGGTGGGTAGTTTCACCCATTTAACCTGTTTTCTTTCTTTATGTGCGTGTATGATAAATGGGTCAAAAGAATGACCACGACTGGATATTAACATAAAGAAGAGTAAATGAACCTCATCGATCTTACCTCCCATTTGCAAGTAACAGTCCCCAGCCTAACCATATATCCAAAAAAACGTAAATAAAAGATAACAAACAACGGCAAAACTGTTAATTATTACGTACAAGAATGAACAGGAAACAAGTAAACTTGAATAAAATTTTGGCAAAACTATAACATAAAAAAAAAGCCAAAAGGTTCTATTGAGAAAACCAATTCAGTTTGAACTTAATCGGGTCGGGCAACGCGTCAAGAACGCTCATCCAAGAACTTGTTAGAGATTCCCACTTTCCATTCTCAGGATCTTGCACTCGAATATCTTTCAGTTCATTCGTTTTCTTCTCCATCATCTCCCTCACCACTAGCTTACTGCACTTTATGTGGGGATGGCAAATCAAGAATAATGCATCAAAAAATCGTATCTTCTCCCACATGTGCTTATCCAAATATGCTAAAAGCGATACTTCTTGCACGTTCTTAGCTGGAAACGATACCTCTCTTCTGAGATCATCAACATCAATTTTAGGTGGATCCCAATTACAGTCGGTTATATCAATGTTAAACTTGCTTGCTGAATTGAGTACTTCTCTCATTTTCAGAAAGAACGAATGATCCAAGGGTCTTTTCATCTCGTAAATTAGCTTAATTTGCTCGGGAGCAATGTTTGGAAATATGAGACTATGTAGTTCACTTGTATTCTCAAAGATGAAAGAAAGTAATTTTGGTGCATAAACTTGTACATTGACTCGCCTTCTGTCTTCCCATAAATCTAGGGTCAACCACTTCAGTGTAACACTACTGATAACCAAGCTATCGCGCTTCCAAGACCCAGTTTCAAGTCTTAAATTCTCTAGCAAAGGAAATTCTGATTCAATTGTTTTGAAAAAATCACCGTCTATTATCACACCTTCTAAATCTAGTTGTGTCAAACTTCCTAACGAATCTAATTTAAAAGGTACAGGCTTCGTCCAACTCCCATTCCCGAATACTCCGCAGTAATTAAATGACAAAAGACTTGGTACATTGTTAATCTCCCAATGATCGTTCTCTTCTATTGAAAATATTTTCAATTCGCGAAGACGAGGAAGGTTTTTAACCTTACAATTCTTCAATCCATGACAACAAGAAAGTTCAATCTTCTCTAGCAAGCTACAAGTAGACAATAACTTATCAAGTAACTTATCAATTACAATCACTTCGTGTAACTCCAGTACACGTAGAGAGACACACTTGATAACAGGATTCTTACACATTCGAAGGGGATGGTCCATCACAACATCCGTGGTTACATTTATTGTATTCAGGTTTTCACCAGAAAATAACTCATTTGGTAATGTAAACGAAACATTCAAGTGCAAGATCTTTAGGAAGTTGAAAATATAAAGGGGTAAGGACCATCAAGAAGTAAAGTGCAAGGACTAATGTTGATATCTCCTATACCTGGGTCCATATCTTGACCCATGTGCTGGGTCCAACGGTAACATCTTCCTCACTCAGTATTTATTCCTCCTCTTGGTTCCATAGATAGGTATGGAAGTCTAATATTCTCTGAGGATACATCTCCTCAGTTGTTAAACATAGAGTATCACTCCATATTGTTGAACCTTTCAAGTTAATCGATGTCTACTACTTTACAAAGTGTAGTCTAGTATCTTGACTGGTTCACTTTGTTAAACCTATCCCATATATATCAGCTGCTCAATAGCTAGCTGTTTTGTTCTTCATTTATTAGTCTATCATTGAGTGTGAGTGACTTGTAGTGAGGTTTGATTAGAGCCCTTCTGAAGGGGTTTAATCCTTGTCTTTGTAGTTGTTTGGTAAGCACCCAGTTGGGGACTTATCTTCTATAACAGTTAGGGTTCATTATTGTTAAACAACCTGATTGTTCAAGGTTGTATTAATCTGATTGACTCAGGTTGGAGTTCAATCCTTTATCTTGTATTGTAACTGATATTCAATAATTGAATCATGGGGAGGTTGGCTGGGTGAAGTTGTTTGTGTTGTGGTGGTTTCTGAGGTTGATCTTGAGGTATTCTAACATGGTATCAGAGCCATGGCTCTATCGATCTGGTGATTTCATGCTCTTGGGTTTCAACCAACTTTTGGGGGTTCTTGAAATTGGTGTGTTTGGATTTTGTTCGAAGATCCCCAATTTTTTCTGAATTAAGGGCTTTCCCAAAATTGGAGGTTTAATTGGTTAATTAAGGCTGTTTCATTAACAGCTATCGTTGGTTTTGTCGGCTTGCTCGATTCAATTTCTAAGGTTGCTGGAAATTTGGGGATCTTTCTTCTTGGCGATAATTAAAAGTGTTTCTGGGATTTCTGAGTTGCGTTGGTCTTCGATTGATGTTTTCTTGTCAAACGTATAGACGAAGAAGAAGGTACATCAGTGGCTTCTTAGTTGATCTAAAAATCAACAATTTGACTTCAAAGCCTCGGTGCTCCATTTCCATTCGAGGTTCTTGGTTTTTTTTTATATCATTTCAGTTCAAGGTTCTTGGGCTTCTCGGTGTTTCTCCGACTCTCTTGTGGCCGGTTGATATCATTTATTTTCCTGTTTGGGTACGTTTGGCGACTGGTTGTGGAAGTCAATTATGATTCACTTCAATCCGATTGGTTTAAGTTGCCGTAACCCTAAGTGAAGGTTTGGGAGTTGAAGCCGCCGATTGGTCGATTGGGTGTTGCCATTTTATTTAGGAGTAAGAATTTGAGGACGTTGAAGGTGTTTAGGTGTTCGGGTGATTGGGATAAGGTGTTGGAGATGGTTACGGAGAGTGTCTGTGGTTTGGTTGAGGTGCACTTGAAGAGGTTGCAGTTGGGTGACATTGGGTTAGTAGCGGTTTCGAAATGTAGAAGTTTGGAGGTTTTGCATATTTTGAAGACGCCGGATTGTTCTAATTTGGGGTTGTTAAGTGTGGCGGAGAATTGTAGGGGGGTTAAGGAAGGTGCTTATTGACGGGTGGAAAACAAATAGTGTTAATATTCAGGAGTTGGTTTTGATTGGTGTTAATTGTACTCGTGTTGGTTTGGAGGTGTTGGGTGCGCATCGTGTGAAGTTGGAAAGGTTGGCGTTGTGTGGGAGTGAGACGGTTAAGGATGCGGCTTGTGAAGATTTCGTGTTAGGCTGGTCCTTGCTCTATGAGTGGTTCTATATTCTTTCCGCTGCGTATTCATTGGACTCTGCTGTCTTTTGCTGCTTTCACTGGTGCTTGCTCTTCCGCTGCTGCTAAATCACTGTAATGTTCTCTTTCCTACCTGATTTTGGTAGAATCAGGACTTCTTTGTGTGATTAGTTGATTATGTGGTGCTTGATGCTTTTTGTTCTTGTGTAATTGTTTCTATCAAGTATTTATGCTGTTAGTAAGTTATTATTAGCTTGCTTCAGTAGATTTAAGGTTGTTGTGGCCATTTCCTATTCTATCAAGTATTTATGATGGTTTTTTGAGTTTTATATTGTATTATTATCTGGTTTTTTTTAGTTGAATATTTGCCAAGGTGCTTGGTGTTTATTGCTCCCTGTTTATCTTTATTCTTTAATGTCTGTTAATGTGAGTGCCTTTGTATGGACTGTTATGTGCTGGTATTGTGAAATAAATTTTAGCTTCATGTTCTTTGTTAAGTGTTGATGTAATATGATGATATATGTGTCATATTTTTTGCTTGTCTGTTTGTTTTCTGTGCTCTATTGCCTGTTGCTGTTTTTTTTCTCTCCTCTAATATGATCTGTTTATTGTTTTTTTTCTGCCCCTTTTAGGGTGCGCTTGGTTTGGTTGTTTGCTGCTGTCACGCCCACCCAAATAGGGTGTGTCGTTGCTGTTTTTGATGCTTATATATGCATGATTGTATACTTGATTTCCTGCTCTTATCTAGGGTGATTTGTATGCTTTTTTGTCTGCACAAAAAGGGGTATTTTGCGGCTGTTTTTACAACAGCAGGAGGGGCATTTGTTTGATCTTTTGCAGCCCCATAATAGGGCGTTTTTGCTGCTGAAAATCAGCATGTATAATGGTCTGATCTTGCTGCGATACCAAGCCATGTTGGTTGTTTGTTGGTGCTGATATTTATTTAGCATATTTGTGGACATGGTTCGTGGTATTATGGGTCTTGGGGATTGATGACCCCTTGCCCACGTTGTTCGCTGTGTCATTTTGGCATGGCTATGGTTATGATCCAGTTGCTTGTTGCTTCCCATTTAAAATGGTTGGGTATTAACTGTTTCGGAATTGATGTTGGTGTTATGGCCTGGTCATTTCAGACCTGGTTGTTTTTTGGCTGACATGGTGATCATATTATCAATCATGATTTTTTGTAGGTCTTGGGGATTAATGACCTCTTGCCTACGTTGTTTGTTGGGTCGTCTTGGCATGACCTTGGTTAAGATTGGATTACCAATTGACTTCTTAAGAAGTTCTTTTGGAATGTTGTTGGGTTCTCTCTTGAAGAACCTGATCTTGAATCAGTTAATGATTCTTTCAGGTGGTTTATACCTGGTGATGCTTTTCAGTCCTCTGATATATCTGAGGCTGGAGTGTTGATTGTTGCAACAGTTGTGTTGTGTGATCGGTTGAAAGAGAGTTTGTATTCTCTGTTGCTATGGGAGTTGTTAAGAAAACAGTTCAAGTTGATTACTCAAAACCTTTTGGCTGTAAAAGCCATATGTTGTATCTTGTATGATCCAAAGCTATATTTCTGAGTATATTTCTACTCAGTTGTCAACATGGATATTGTTTCATGTTGTTGGATCCTCTGTCTAGTTCTTTGTTGGACTGGTTATTGTATAAACTGAAATTGATCAGTTCCTTGTGTGTAGTTGTACTATCATCCTACAAGTTATTGATGCCTCACTCTTAAAAGAGTTGGCTAGTGTTCTTATATGATGATGGTATGACTACTCAACATCAGCAGCTATCTGAGCTGCTCTCTCTATCTACCCATGGACTGATCTTGTGATTCATTCTCACATGATTCCTTTGTTGGTTTGCCTGATTGAGATCAGGTTGTGCTATCTCTTGGTTACTAATCTGCTTGAGATCAGATTGGGGTATTATTGTTGATATTGGTGGTACTTTTTACACTTGATTAAGATCAAGTTATTATCTTGATACAGTTTGAGAAATGTAGTTTCAAGTTGTTGTTTCATGTGGGCATTCTTGGCCTTATGGCAGCCTCTCTGTTTCTGATAAAGCCTTGTGTGGCTTTGATTGGGATCTCTTCCCTGATTGAGATCAGGTTGATGTTGCTTTTTGTTGTACACCTGCTTGAGATCAGTGTTGTACTAGGTTGTGTTCCATTCAAGGAGCTGCAGCTTTGCTCCTTGTTTCAGTTGTTATTGCTTCTGTTACATTCTTCATTTGATTGAGATCAAGTGTGGTGCTGGTTCTTGCTTACCTGCTTGAGATCAGGTTTAAGATGTTTCTATGGTTAACCTGCTTTAGAGCAGATTGTTGTTACACCGGTTGTTGTTGTTTACCATATCAAAGCAGTTTTCTACTGCTGTTCTGCTGGATCTGTTGGACATGTTTGGTGTGTCAGTTTAAGGGAGGGTGTTAAAAATAACATCCAAACTTCCAGGGACGGTTTCTGTTATAACAGAAACATTCCCAACTCTAACACTTTAACTTTGGTCTCTCTTTGTTATGTTTGTGTTATGCAGGGACTGAAAGGGTCTTCTCCCACTCTTCGTTCTATACAAGACCCACCACTGGTTGTTACAAGCTGCTGCTACTGGTCTTGTTGATATGGTTGCTGGTTGTTACCAGCTGTTCTTGTTATCTCTACTGGTCATCATGGGCTGTGATATATTGGTCACGTATTATGAGGTTTCAGATCATTGGTCTTCTAGTG
Organism: Artemisia argyi; assembly: GCA_030686995.1. NCBI lineage: Eukaryota > Viridiplantae > Streptophyta > Magnoliopsida > Asterales > Asteraceae > Artemisia > Artemisia argyi. Next base: position 138,191,815 of record CM060709.1, on the reverse strand, counting down.
TATTGTGATGGATTGAGGGATTCTGATTGGTTTCAGGGTCTCCCATGGATTCAGAAGTATGCTGGGAAGTCCAATGGTCTGCCCTCATCTCATTTTTTTGCCCACATGAAGAAAAGTCGGGTTCACCATTTAAGCCCGCAAGAAGGAAAAATTCAGTTCAAGTTGAACTCTGGAAATCCCTCCATTCAACTTGAGGGGGAGTGTTGAAAATATAAAGGGGTAAGGACCATCAAGAAGTAAAGTGCAAGGACTAATGTTGATATCTCCTATACCTGGGTCCATATCTTGACCCATGTGCTGGGTCCAACGGTAACATCTTCCTCACTCAGTATTTATTCCTCCTCTTGGTTCCATAGATAGGTATGGAAGTCTAATATTCTCTGAGGATACATCTCCTCAGTTGTTAAACATAGAGTATCACTCCATATTGTTGAACCTTTCAAGTTAATCGATGTCTACTACTTTACAAAGTGTAGTCTAGTATCTTGACTGGTTCACTTTGTTAAACCTATCCCATATATATCAGCTGCTCAATAGCTAGCTGTTTTGTTCTTCATTTATTAGTCTATCATTGAGTGTGAGTGACTTGTAGTGAGGTTTGATTAGAGCCCTTCTGAAGGGGTTTAATCCTTGTCTTTGTAGTTGTTTGGTAAGCACCCAGTTGGGGACTTATCTTCTATAACAGTTAGGGTTCATTATTGTTAAACAACCTGATTGTTCAAGGTTGTATTAATCTGATTGACTCAGGTTGGAGTTCAATCCTTTATCTTGTATTGTAACTGATATTCAATAATTGAATCATGGGGAGGTTGGCTGGGTGAAGTTGTTTGTGTTGTGGTGGTTTCTGAGGTTGATCTTGAGGTATTCTAACATTAGGAAAAGTTCTTTAACACAACTTTTGGAAGCTACACATTGAATCCATGTTTTAGCAAGGCAACCCCACTTTCGGTTCTTGATGTGGAGTTGAAGATCTAAACTTTCGATTGGTATGTTGTCTTGATGATACCTTTGCAGAGTATTGTCAATCAGCTTATTGTATTTTCTTTTTTGTTCCTTCGTTACAAACTTCTCAGGTTGAGGAGGGAATCTAAGAGTAGGGATGGTAGACCAAGCGTGATGCCATGATTTATTGAAGATACACGTGCGTGTCGCTTCTTCAACAGGCAACAATGATTGTATACGATGATCAACTCTGGAACATCTTCTAAATGTGGGGTGCAGATCAGCCTACTTCTAGTCCTTTTCTCCATGTCCAAAGCAACTTTTTTAGTCTTGAAATCTCTAAGCAACAGGATTGAGACATTAATCACAATAGCTAGCCTTTGTATTTTAAATGCAAAAGATGTACATTTAATTTAGAATCCAAAAACCAAGGTTGATTACATATTAAACTATTACATATTAAACTATTCCATAATTTAGAAAAGCACACTGATGGTTTGCATAACATTTGCACATATCAGATAAGTGCATATCCAACAAAGCTGTTCGATAATCTATACGTAGCAACCAAAGTTACATAATTCCAGTTAACATTGATTCACAAAAGATGCATAACATAATGATAAACTTAATGCACAGAAAGATCTATTTATAAATAGAATTATATCAAAAAGTAATTACCTTGAATCGAAAGTCGTCTTTTTGATGTCTTCAAAATCTCTCTCAATAATTCTGAGACGATGTTTTTGCTTTTGTAAACGTAAGGAATAGACTTCTCATTATACATTATTTAATGGGCTAATTCTGGTCGCTCAAAGTAGTGGGCTTTTCTAGACCCGTTTTGGTGCTCATTATGATATCCCCATTGTATTTATTTTATTTTATTTATTTTTTTTTTATTATTATTTTTTTTTCAGTCGAGACGTTTTACTCTTTGGGTGTAAGTGTCACTACAAAAATGGGATCGATTTGGGTCGACAATCTCGACCCAAAGAATGAAGTGGGGTCGTACCAAACGTTTTGGGTCGACAATTTCGACCCTTTTTGGTTGTACCATTTTCCTTGTCCCAAAAACGTTTGGGTCGACATTTTTAAAACGAATGGCACGACATAGAAAGGGGACCCACTAACCAGTCAAACATGAATATTACGTTTGAAACGACATTGTCGTTCCAAATCTTTATTTATTTTTTGCAAATCATTGATTTAAATACTAAAAATATTTTGGAAAATGCCCAATGGAACGACATTCCTTGATTTATTTTCCGTTTTTTAGTTATTTAAATACTAAAAATATTTTGGAAAATGCCCAATGGAACGACAATGTCGTTCCAAACCTTGATTTATTTTCCGTTTTTTAGTTATTTAAATACTAAAAATATTTTAGAAAATAACCAATGGAACGACATTGTCGTTCCAAAGTTTTTAAATATTTAAACATTTTACCAACTGGAACGATTATTTGCTTGTAATTTTGGGACGACATTGTCGTCCCATTTTGTGAAGTATGCAAAAAAAAAAATGCAGCAGCAGCCTGCATTTCCAAGTTTTTTCCGGAATATTTTCCGGAAAAAACCTACCATTACACAAGCTGTAAATCAACCAATATCCGCAATACCAATTCGGCAATATGATACAATACCAAATTACTCATTTATGACTTAAATTCGACAAATACGATACAAATTAAACTAACAAATACGAACTTAATACAAAAACAAACCAAGATTCGGCAATATATAGATTCTAGTATTACATAACTAATAACAAATACGATACAAATTAAACTACGCCTACGCCTACGCCTACGCCTACTCCTCCTCCTCCTCCTCCTCTTCCTCCTCCTCCTCCGGATTCCCCCCCCCCCCCTCCTCCTCCCCCTCCTCCTCACTACCACTAGCAATAAAATTCTCGAGAATGTGGCTCATATGAGGATTAGTTTGTCGTATATATTGGTTAAGGTCGGGTGTCAGGTCAGAATAATTAAGATTATGATCCGGGTTAGAACTAGTACCCGGGCATATAGTAGAGTTGGGAAAGACGGGACGATAACAATTGTCGAAGGAATTAGGGTTGGGAAATGGGGGAAATGGGGGATTTGGTGGTAATCCTGAAAAGTCAACAGGAAACGGATTACCTGAGTTGTTGTTGTTGTTGTTGTAGTGGCTGACAAACTGGCCAAACATAGATTCGAAGTTGGCTTGTCGAGACTGCATCTGTTGCTGCTGAAGTAGGAGTATTTCATTTTGCCTCCTCAACAATTCATTCTCTTGTTGCTTTTGCCTTAACACCGCCGAAATAGCCTCCTCAGTAGCATTGTTTTGTTGAAGCGGATAATGTGAGTACCTCGATGAAGCTTTGCCGCCGCCCGGCATTAGCCTGCCAACGCCCTTAAAATTTTGCCGGTTGTTATTGTGGGCTGTCTTATCGAGTACTTGCTTCTCAGTCATCAACAGGGCCGTACCGGCTTTAACTTGTTGCCACAACCACTACTACAAAATATCTCACAGAAACTGGTCAAAATAGCCCATGAAGAGTGGTTTTGGAACCACTCTCTGAAGGGGGGTATCTCCATTATAGAAACATATAGAAACCGGATTGGCAACCTATCTCTATTAGAAGCATCGACACTGGTTTTGTCCTTAAAAATAGTCTCCATCATAGAGTAAACAAACATATTTTTATTGTATATTGACACCAGTTCTCTCACAACCTGTCTTTATAGAAGTATCCAACCTATCTTTATATAGATTAAAAAGATATGTTTTTAATTAAAAACCTGTCTTTTTGGTAAATCAATTTTATTAAAAAAAAATCATTTTTGAAAATTTCCAATAAATTGGAAAATTTTAGAAATTATTTTTTTTTAATAAAGAAATACATATATATTTAAATGAAGCAAATATATATAAAATGATTAAAATACACCACAAATGTCGAAATCAACAAAGTAAATTAAGATAATACGTCAATTCAACTAAACATAAGACAAAATCCAAATTAAAACACTATAAATCAACAAACGATAAACAAAAACACTAGAATTCAACATAATTGAACATCGTTATCTAGGATTAATCGCGCCACAATGTAAACCATGCACCAATGATGTCATTCAACTCTTTGTTCTTTAATGGACGCTCGTCACTCCAAGGTACCTATACGTTAATTAATGAAATAAAAACATCAGTAATCTAAAAAACAAAAATTTCTAGAAAGGATAAAACTATTGCACATCTAGTGAGTTATTTAAGAAGAAAATTGTTAATAATACTCGTGTGATTTAGATAACTTCAAGTGTCCAAACAATCATGTTCCTAGCGGGTGCTCGACACTATATTCTAAGAATGATTATCTTATAGAAATAATCTAAATCAAATAACCATTAATGAAAAAAAAAAAAAAAAAAAAGTTGAAAAAAACTGCAAGTGACTTTGCTCTAAAGTCATTACAATGAAAAAAGTTGAGGTATTTACATATAGGGTGTTATCGGGTCGGGTCTTGAATTTTTTTAAAGGGGCCTGCAACCCGACCTGATTAAAAATCGGGTTATCGGGTTCAGGTAAGATTCGGGTCTGTTTATGTCGGGTCATGTGATTCGGGTTATCAAGTACAAAATAATAGTTACATCTTGTGTTAAAGTTAAACAGTACGGATCAAACATATGACCCACAAAATAGAACCAAGCAATATGATATATATGTAAAACATTCAAATATGTAATTCATATATAAACTAATTAAGATGCGCACCAAAGATATTCATTTTAAGTAAACTAATAGTATCAGCAGGCTACTAAAACAACATTCTTTCACACAAAAAGACTAATAGTAGCCATTCACACTTAACACAACATTCTTGACACAAAAGACTAGTGAAAAATCATATTTGCAGTACCACCAGTAGCATAACATTCTAGTAGCCATGCACAAAGACTAATGAAAAATAAAGCAAAGTACCAGTAGCATAGCAGTAAATCAAATACAATCTTCAGTAAGCCTTTCTATCATCAATCTTCAACCTTGCAGTACATACACATTCTAGAAATAGTAGGAGAAAATATAAATAAAGATTTCCAGGTCTCATCGGGTTGACCCGATAACCCGATAGCATTAATTTTCTAACCCTAACCCGACTCGATAACACTATCGGTTTATTGGGTTTGGGTCAAAACAGCCGACAAGATTTTTTTAACCCGGTTTAACCCGACCCCGATAACCTTTTAACAGTATCTACATTAATTTTTCATACAGCCTTTAGTCAAATAGCCCTACTTTTTAAGCAAAGAAAAATAAAAATAGCTACATATATATATAATTGAAATCAATACATATAAAATTACTTGGTATTTTCCGAGAAGAAGGGTGCTACAAATATTTGTGATGTTCAGGAAGAAGACGAGATGAGATGGCGAGGTGGAGCTGCAGCGGCTGTGAAGATGGGGGTTAGGGTTCGGAGGCTGATGGGGGGTGATGGTGGCTATGGTATGATTTTTGGAAAAGGGGGTTACGGTTTTTTTTAGTTTGAAAATTTTGGTTTAGTTTAGAGTGGGAATGAAATATTAAGATGAAAAATCAACTTTTCAACTCCCGCTGTTGATTTAGTGGAAAAGGGTCTTTTTGAGTCTTATCCGATGTTTTAAAAACCGGGTTTTTAATCGATCCGATCGAGATATCGGGTTACCGGTTCGACCACCGGGTCACTCCGGTTTTCTATATATAAAAAAAAAGTTTTTTTTCAACAATACGAAAAAGAAATATATATAAATCATGACTAATCCATATATTGCGCCTAGAAAAACATTTAACAACAAAAATAACATTTAAAAATACAATTACGTCGCAAATATATATAATTAACTTGTTTTATTTAAAAAAATGAAACCCGGCCGGGTTTTGAGAACCGGGTCACTTAAAACCCAGCGAGTCTAACTGGGTTTCGAGAATTAAAAACTTGGTTCAATATGACCTTTTTTTGCCGGAACCGGTTGACCCGGTCTGGTCGAACCGGGTTAACATTGGTCATATCCTTACTGATTCTCATGATCAAGTAATTACAGTTATCCTTATACTTTTAATCATATCTAAATTCAAACAACTTAACAGATTATGTTTTCGAAATAATTATTTGCACATTTTTTTTATAAGTGTATATGGTGTGTTTTAGATTTTATTCAAGTAAACGACTATTTATTGGAACTAATCATTTGCACATTATTTTCGGAAGTTTGAAATAGAGAATACTCACACCTTTTTTTTTTTTTTTTTTTTTTTTTCTTTTTTCCTTTTTTTTTTTTTTTTTTTTTTTTTTTCTTTTTTCCTTTTTTTTTTTTTTTTTTTTTTTTTTTTTTTTTTTCAAAACAGTGTCTAAAACATAAATACATAGAAACATAGTGTTACCTACACACCAGTGTCTTTTATTGTGCAGAAAGACCGGTTTTTACCCGCAAACACTGTTTTTATGTGTTTTGTATTATGAAAACTGGTTTTTCTAAAGAAAAACCAATCAAGTTCCTTCCATTCCAGCTAGTTTTTTTATCATAGGAATAGGGTTTTATATAACCAGTCTCTACTTAAGGGTGTTTATAGCCTTTTGTGTAGTAGTGAACTCCTTCATCGCCAACTATGTAAGTCAAATATATATATATATATATATATATATATATATATATATATATATATATATATATATATATATATATATATATATATATATATATATATATATGTTAACAAAAAAAAAAAGGTAAGTTAAAAAAAACAAGTAACTTGATATTAATTACGCATGTTAGGAGATAAATTACTTACATAAGCCTTCTCGTTTTCTTCACTTGTAAAGACGCCATCTTTTCTTGTATGGCCTATCCTATACGTCTCCACGAGTTCTTCATTCTGCCCGTTCTTCGCAACCCGCTATACATACAACATAAAATAAATTAATAACGAGTTATATATAAACATTATATAGACATTTGAAATGTGTGACTCAAGAGTTTCGAGAGTATGCGCTTTATTCCAAGCGTTACCACAACGAACACATGGGCAAAGAATCTTTTTTGTGATGGGGTGTAACAATGGCTCACAATGCGCGATGAATGCAAAAAGACCATCTAAAAACTCATCGGAATTACGGTTTGCTATAGTGGTCCAAGTCTTATCAATTGTCATGACTGTGTCGCAAAAAAAACAGTTTCAAATAAACACATTCAAACATAAAAAGGCATAATTATGAACTGTTTTGATTACCTAGTGCAACTATGGAAGGCAATCCTAACCCACTCTTTGAATGCCTCGTCTCATATATGAATGCGTATAACCGATTTACTATTTGAAAAAAATTCGGCAGCATTTCCCCTCAACTCCCCAAATATGTGCATTAAAGACATATTCGTAGGAGTGAAAGGGAAATAATGTCGAATTTCTCTCAAATAGTAAAACAGTTATACGCATCCATATCCTAAATGAGACAAAACATTCAAAAAGCAGTCCCAAACAGGGGACTTTCCGAAATTAATTTCTAATAAATTAATTTCGGACGGGTTTTCTATAGGATGATTAATTTCAGATGGGGGTTGTCCGAAATCAATCACTAGAATCTTAAAAAAAAGTCACATAAGTTTAACAATACAATATCATTCCAATAACAAATACATTACTAATTAAATTACATACTAATAAACAAAAACAAAATATGAAAATAAAGAAAACATACTAGCTGATGTCATGGTTGGTACACGGCTGAAAGAGAAGAAGAAAGGAAGAAAGATAGAGAGGTGGTCCTACACAAACATACATTTCATAAAACAAATTACAATTCACATAAATTTAACAATTATACAAACAAAATTACAATATCATAAGAGTAATTAAATTATATACCTAGTTCGCGGCTAAAATAGAGGAAGAGAAGAAAAGAGAAAAAGAGGTGATGTCCCGGCTCTCCCGGCTGTCCTGGCTAACCAAAAACATACACATAAAAAAAACCACTTTAACACAAACAAAAAAAACATACCTTTAAATTAACAGAATATATATATATATATATATATATATATATATATATATATATATATATATATATATATATATATATATATATATATATATATATATATATATATATATATATACCTTTAACGTGGTGGTGGTGCTGCTGCTGCCGCCGTTGCTTCACGGTGGTGGTGGTGCTGCTGCCATCTAACGCCAACACAAACACAACACAAAATAGAAACAAAGATTATCAAACCAACATTAAACAAAACAAATTAAGAAAATGAAATTAACAAAAAAATCATACCTTTACACAAAACAAATTAACAAAAATAAACAAATTGTGCACAGTGGTGTGTGTGTAATTGGTGTTTTGAGGTGATAGTGGTGTCGAATATGGTATTAATTTGGTTATGGTGCTGTGGATTGAAGAAGAAGATGATAATGGGTTTTTTTTTTTTTTTTTTTTTTTTTTTTTTTTTTTTTTTTTTGATAAAAGATGCAAGAATGAACAATCGTTGGACTGGCCAGGGTTATTCAATATGGGACGACATTGTCGTCCCAAGGCGTGGGGTATTTTCTTTTTTGTTTTTATTACCTTTGGAACGACATTGTCGTACCAAAGGGTGTGATTTTTTTTTTCTTTTTTTTTTTCAAATTCATTGTTTTTAACATTAGGAACCACAATGTCGTTCCAAATATTGTGGCGGGATCAGTTAATATTCATGGCGGGTTCATTCAATTTTCGCGAAAAATTTTGGTGAAAACCAAAGGGACGACATTGTCGTTCCTTATGTTTTTTTTTTTTTTTCATTAATCTTTTATATACTAAAAATGATTTTAATTATTTAATTAATACTAAATAAATTAAAAATGATTTAAATTATTTAATTAATACTAAATAAATAAATAATGATTTAAATTAATTAAAAAAAATATTTAAATAAATTAAAATTATTTAAATAGATGTTGTAATCTTGTTTTGAATTATTTAATTAATACTAAATAAATAAAAAATAAATCGCGTCCAAAAACGAGACAATCTTGCCTAATTTGAATAAAAAAAAAAAAAAAAAAAAAAAAACCCGACCCGTGGATGAGAGAACTGTGTTCTGCTATACCTACTAAATTTTTATGAACAAAATGGGACGACATTGTCGTCCCAATGCATAATTTCCCACCAACTTTTTCCTACCTAACAACTTATCCTCACAATATAAACACACACACACACACACACACACACACACACACTCATCTAACTAATAAAAACTTTCACGCACACTCATCTCACTATATATCTCTCTCTCTCTATCTCTCTCTAGCAGTTTCCATTTTCTGGCGACACCAGCAGTTTCCGGCCGCCAGAATCTTTTTCTGGCCACCACATTTTATCACCTCAACTTGTAGATCGAGCCACCCCGGTCACGATTCAACCACTCACAACCACTCAAGCTCACAACCACAAACACACACTGTTATCATGGTGAAGAAGATGGCAGAATTTGAAGCTTTTCCTTGTCCTTGTGGACGAGGAGACGTGATTCTACGAGAATCGCGTAGATCTTACTCCCGTGGTAAACTATACTATGCGTGTCCTTTCTCGAAGGTGAACAATTACATACTTTTTCGTGTATTATATGAATAATTTGGTTAGTTGTTAAAAATAATAGTTTTTACTCTTTAACAGTCTGGGACAAATGACCATGGATGTGATTTTTTTTTATGGAAAGAGGAACGACTCGCCAAAATGATGACCGGTTCTCTGGGAGCTTCAACATCAAGCGGTTCTGGATCTGCTCCAACAAGGTGCTCAAACTGTCATGAAAAAGATCTTAGAATAAACCTGCTGGAGGCACAAAAACAGGTGCTAGAGACAAAATTAAGGATGCTGGAGGCAAAACTTGACATGGCAACGTATCCCAACCACGACCACGCATGTCAGTCGGATGCAATACTCCGTGACCTTTTAGGTGACATGGATAAATTTCATACGTAGTACTGTTATTGTTGTTGTTGCTGTTATCTTCGTATGTAGTGTTGTTATTGTTGTTGTTGCTGTTTGTTTGTCATTGTTGTTGTTGTTGTTGTTGTTGTTGTTGTTGTTTTTTGTGTTATTGTTGTTGTTTAATAAAATGTTGTTGTTGTGAAAACTGATGTCGGGATTCGTTGCAATTTCATCCGTTTAACGTGTTATGCATATCCGTAACAACTCGACTCATCAGTTAAACATGTTATGCATATCCGTAACAACTCGACTCATCCGTTTAGCATGTTATGCATATCCATAACAACTAGACTTAAACATGTTATGCATATTAATAACAACTCGATTCATTCGTTAAGCATGTTATGTATATCCATAACAACTCGACTCATCCGTTAAACATGTTATGCATATCCGTAACAACTCGACTGATCCGTTTAACATGTTATGCATATCCATAACAACTCGACTTAAACATTTTATGCATATCCATAACAACTCGACTCATCCGTTAAACTTGTTATATATGCATATCCATAACAACTCGACTCATCCGCTAAACATGTTATGCATGTCATAACAACTCGACTCATCCGTTTAACATGTTATGCATAGCCATAATAACTCGACTCATCCGTTTAACATGTTATGCATAGATTATTGTATTTAATTTTAAATTAAATTAAATAATTTTAAATATTTTTTATTAAATAAAAGATTGTCTCGTTTTTGGTATTTATTTAGTATTAATTAAATAATTCAAAACAAGATTACAACATCTATTTAAATAATTTTAATTTATTTAAATATTTTTTTAATTAATTTAAATCATTATTTATTTATTTAGTATTAATTAAATAATTTAAATCATTTTTAATTTATTTAGTATTAATTAAATAATTAAAATCATTTTTAGTATACAAAAGATAAATTGAAAAAAAAAAAAAAAAAAAAAAAAAAAACCCAGAAGGAACGACAATGTCGTCCCTTTGGGTTTCACTAAAATTTTTTGCAACAGATAAATGAAAAAAAATAATAATAAACCCAGAAGGAACGACAATGTCGTCCCTTTGGTTTTTATGTAAAATAAAATTGATTTTTAAACCATTGGCACGACATTGTCGTTCCTTTGGTTTTTATGTAAAATAAAATTGATTTTTTCACAACAGATAAATGAAAAAAAAAAAACCCAGAAGGAACGACAATGTCGTTCCTTTGGTCTTTATATAAAATAAAATTGATTTTTAAACCATTGGCACGATATTGTCGTTCCAAAATGAGTGGGCCCAAAACATTCACGTTGACTGTTATATTTGTTGAAGAAAGTGGGACCCTTTGTCCATTTGGGACAACATATGTCGTCCCATTTGTTTGCCCCGTCCCAAAGGCTTTCATTTGGTGTAGTGAGTGTTACGTGTAACTATATTTCTTGGATCTTTACGGGTCTGTTTATTGTAAAATATGCAGATAGGAGAGTGTGTGGTTGTTTGGTGGGCCTAATTTTGAGAAGATAATGTACCCATGCATACTGCCCTCCACATATAACCAAACCAAAGGTGAGACGAGTGCTCATTTGTCTAAGTGCATCTTTATTATATTCATCTTCTATAGTAACAATCTTTCTCATCTGGTTGATCATGCAGGAGTGTAAGAAACTTTACATTGTTCACTTGTCTGAAAGAGAGTACTTTGCTGCGCCAAAAAATTTGAAACTTCTTGCTGTTCCATTGTTTGAGCTTTATGAAAACGTTCAGGTAAGTGGAATTAGATTTTGTTCCTGTTAATTTCTCTTTTTTGGGAAAGCAAAATTGAAGGGAGAAAGCGACAACTTATGAGCTTGAAGCAAAACGTAAGCAGGAACCCATGATAAACAACTAAGTAACTTGTGTAGATGTGATTGTAGTTGGTAACACAAGGTATTTGTTAATTAATTAGTTGTTAACACAAGGTATTTGTTAATTAATTAGTTGTTAACACAAGGTATTTGTTAATTAGCTTATGTAACGTAATATATGTACGAAAAATAAGAACTGGTCAAAAATACACTTTCTACTTTTTATATATTCGTTTCTAAGTTTCCAATTGGATAGGCTGCACCTGTTTCAGAAGGATGAATATGATGGCTTTGGAATTTAACTACCTTAAAATGTCATTAGTTGACTAACTAGTTATAATACCCGCGCACGCGCGAGTTTTTTTAAAATTTTTTTTGAATCATATATTTTTATTTATTAAAAAACAAATAATTTAATCTTTGTTTTGTTTGATTTATGATGTTTAATTATAGTTTTTTAGTATTAAAGATAATTACTTAAAAGTTTTAATCCTATTGTTAATTGCATCTTATCTATATTTTTTGTATTTATCTTCTACTTGTGTTATGGATAAATATAAAATGTTATCTAATAAGAAAATAATTTTTTTTTTAAATAATATTATTACTAAATAAGGTATGGTTTAGTTTTTTTTTTAAATGGAAAAGTCCTCACTTCGGGTTTTATTTTATTATATAAAAGATTAAAGATAATTATTTAAAAGTTTTAATCCTATTGTTAATTGCATCTTATCTATATTTTTTGTATTTATCTTCTACTTGTGTTATGAATAAATATAAAATGTTATCTAATAAGAAAATAATCTTTTTTTTTTTTTTAAATAATATTATTACTAAATAAGGTATGGTTTAGTTTTTTTTTAAATGGAAAAGTCCTCACTTCGGGTTTTATTTTATTACTCGTGTATAAAAGATGACCTTTTACTCGACCTTTTACTAATGATCTTTTACTTGATCGAGACCTAATAAATGCTAAGTTTTTTTACCCCTTTTTACTAAAAAAACTGGCCATGTTTGTGTCATGGTTACCTACATACTTATGCAGCAGCAAGAAAACGAACTTAGTTAAATAAACACATATACATTAGTATCTTCAAAATTAAATCGAATGTGTTAGACAGTAGTAATTCTATGAAAGGAACAGTAAATCGGGTATTTACTTCTTCGTGTTCTTAGAAATATTCACACTTGTAATTATCGTATAAAAAATGTGAACAGAGGTCTGCCAACTTGATGATATAATAGACTACATTTTTAAGGAATCTTTCCTTTACTTTATAGTACACTTATAAAGTCATAAGGTTGGTATATCAGATTCGCATTTCACAATGAGATTTAATTCATCAGAAAAGCCAAAGCTAAAGCATAAGAGGGGCTTATGGTCACCCGATGAAGATCAAAAGCTCAGAGACTACATCATGAAGCATGGTCTTGGCTGCTGGAGTTCGGTCCCTATTCATGCGGGTAGGTTAATATCAGTGCTACACGATCAGTAGATGTCCTTTGGTAATTATGTATGTGTCCTTGACTTGCAGGCTTGCAGAGGAATGGGAAGAGTTGCAGGCTAAGATGGATCAATTATCTAAGGCCGGGATTAAAGCGAGATACATTCACCTTACAAGAGGATGATATCATCCTGACTCTTCATGGCATGCTAGGCAATAAGTATGCAAACATTATACACCACCTATTTATTTTCCCATTGTCATCATAACAATTAACAAGTAAATATGATATTTATTTAGATACACTCAATTTGCACAGGTGGTCTCAGATGTCGCAACATTTGCCTGGAAGGACAGATAACGAGATAAAAAACCGCTGGCATTCTTATCTGAAGAAGAAAGTTGGCAAACAAACAGATTCAAGTCTACAATCTTCAGAAGCATATGGGTGTAGAAAGTTGCCCAAGATTTTATTTGCTGATTGGCTATCACTCGATCAATTTCACAATTTTGCTTTACAAATGGTTAAATTTAACAGGTTCAGGAGCATAATCATCCTCATATTTTGCTTTTACAAATTGGGAATACTTTCTGCAAACTTCCTGGTGGTCGTTTGAAACCAGGAGAAAACGGTATTACTTATAACTTCTTTGATCCTTTCTCAGTTTCGGTCCCATGTTTTGCTTACCATATCATGCAGTTGTGTTTGTAATTCTGCAGAAGTTGAGGGGTTGAAAAGGAAATTGACTAGCAAACTTGCAGCTAATTCTACTGGACTTCAGCCCGATTGGCAGGTATCTTTATTTTTCAGTCGATATTTTATAATTGTTTGAGTTTGCACATTTCTTGGATTTTCATGGGTCTGTTCCTTGTAATGCAGATAGGAGAGTGTTCGGGTGTATGGTGGAGGCCTAATTTTGATACGATAATGTACCCATACTGCCCTCCACATATAACCAAACCAAAGGTGAAACGAGTGCTCCTTTGCATAAAAGCATCTATTTTATTTCCATCTTCTGTAGTAACAATCTTTCTCGTCTGGTTGATCATGCAGGAGTGCAAGAAACTTTACGTTGTTCACTTGTCTGAAAGAGAGTACTTTGCCGTGCCAAAAAATTTGAAACTTCTTGCTGTTCCATTGTTTGAGCTTTATGACAATGTTCAGGTAAGCGGAACTAGATTTTGTTTCCGTTTCTCTCTTTTTGGGCGGATTTAATCAGATTGTACATCGATATACAGAGATATGGACCTGTCATATCCACCATTCCGCAGCAGCTGTCTAGATTCCAGTTCAACATGATTAAGGCATAAACTCTATGGGTCGATATATTTGGATGATATAGCTAGAAGCATGTTTTTCTGTAGAATTGTGGTTTTCTGCACTGCTGATGATCAAACTGGTGTCTTTTATTGTTCATTAGCTAGTCTTAGCAGTTTAACCAAGTTAATGTGTGTACTGTGTATAAGAAGCGTTTTACTAGAGGATTGAGCTTTTTAGATGTCCTGTTCGAGCTTTTTAGTAGTTTAACCAACTTAATGTGTGTACTGTGTGTACTGGTATATTTGTTGGGATGTGATGGTTTTAATACCAATGTTTTCACTGTTACGATGTAACAGAAAACTTCATATTCTGCAATTTCACTTATCATGTTAGATTATTTTATGAAATTGTTTTAAAATATTCTACATGCTAAAAATGGATTATTTTACGTTCAGTTATTGACTTAAAGTTATAAATTACTAAAACGAGTGAATGATTATATCACTGCACAATAAACTTAATACAGAAAACGTCATATTCTGCAACTTCACGCTAACTTTAATCACACGATCTCTTATTATTGGTCTCGTGAGCCATCACACAAAAAAAATATAATACTCTAATAACATGTGGGAAAACAAAATTAAAGGTAGATAGCGACAACTTATGAGCTTGGAACAAAACGTAAGCAAGAAACATGCTGCTTACGTTGCTAGGACCAGAAAGTGAGAACCCGATATAAACAACTAAGTAACTTGTGTAAGTGTGATTGTAGTTGGTAACACAAGGTATTTGTTAATTAATTAGTTGTTAACACAAGGTATTTGTTAATTAGCTTATGTAACGTAATATATGTACGAAAAATAAGAACCGGTCAAAAATACACTTTCTACTTTTTATATATTCGGTTCTAAGTTTCCAATTGGATAGGCTGCACCTGTTTCAGAAGGATGAATATGATGGCTTTGGAATTTAACCACCTTATAATGTCATTAGTTGACTAATGACCTTTTACTTGATCTTAATCATAATTAAGCACATAACAGATCAAGACCTAATAATTGCTGCAGTTTTTTTTTTTTTTTTTTTTTTTTTTTTTTTTTTTTTTTAGTAAAAAAAAAAAAAAAAAAAAAAAAAAAAGTAGCCATGTTTGTGTCATAGTTACCTACATACCTATGCATCAGCAAGAAAAAGAACTTTAGTTGTATAACACATATAATATAGTATCTTCGAAATTAAATCAAATGTGTCATGGTGACGGTAGAAATTCTATGAAAGGAACAGTAAATCGGGTATTTACTTCTTCGTGTACTTAGAAATATTCACACTTGTAATTAATTATCGTATAAAACTAGTGAGGTATCCCGCGCGATTCCGCGGGAGTGTTTTGTTGTATATGTTTAATGTGACTTTGTTCGTGGCGATGTATTTATGTTTTGTTATATGTTTTGTATTTTTTTTTTCATGAGTGCAAAAACATTACTTGGCATGTGTTGTTAAATTTATAGTTTTCAAGTTGAGGCGTTATTTTCTTGTTTTTAACTTTTTTGGCATGTTTTAATATATGCAAGAATAAGAGTAACGAAACGTGGCAGGATATAGATAGTAGGATTACATAAAAGGCAGCAAAAATATAAGCAACTAATATTGTAAAGCAATATATCGCATATGAAAGCAGCTAATCAGCAAAGGTAAGTAGTATAAAGTATAAATAACAATCAAGACATTTAAAAAGTAGCTTAAAACATAGATGAGTCAATGTCTGCATCACCTGTTGGTAAACTTGTAAACTTTCCTTGTGTTTGCGAATAAAAGTCCCGTATATCTGTGAATGTGGACGCCTTAGTAATGTATGTAAATCAGCCGTTCTAATTTATCACCAACAAAGGAATCAGAAAACCTTATGTTAAAAAAGGATGTGAAAGAAAGCGGGAAAAATAAGGGTGTAAAAAAGTCAGAGACCAAGAAAAAAGAATACTATATTAACCTAAAAAAGACATGAAAAGGAGATATGAGATACCTTTTTGGTGCGAGATAGTCACATAGATGCTGTTTTTTTCCCTTGTTTGTTTCTTTGTTATGTATTCTTGTTTGTGTATACAGGTGATGGCAAAAAGGAGACAAAGAAAAGGTATAGAAGCTTCTGGGTTTTGTCACTTTGTATAAACCATATATAATTAACTAAAGATACACAGTGATGCACAGTATATTACAGTGTAGAACGGTGCCCCAAATAGGATTACTATTCATGGGAACTGTAAGTAAGTGGAGTAATTATATAACTCACCCAATAGGATTGCACCATTTGTTCCAAGAGACCAATGGGATCATGAATTAGGCTTAGGACTGTAAACGAACTGAACGTTCAGTGAACATTTCATGAACAGTTCGGTAAAAAGTTCGTTCATGTTCGTTCGTTTATTAAATGAACGAACATGAACAATATTTTACGTTCGTTTAGTTAAATGAACGAACATGAACAAAAGTCTCGTTCGTTCACTTATGTTCGTTAACATTCGTTTATATTTATTTATCTATTTATGTTCATATATCATATCTTTTAATTTTATAATTTTAAAAATTGGTTTGTTTAAACAAAACAACATTTATAAAATAATATATTGTGAAAATTCAATAAAGTTTATGTTTATTTGTCTATTTTCATTTATGTTCGATCGTTTAGCATTCGTTTAGTTTCTTGATGAACGAACATAAACGAACATGAACAACTCATTTTCTTTTTAGACGAACATGAACAAGAAAATTTGTCCATTTAAATGTCCGTGTCCGTTTATTTGTCCGGTTAAAATTAAATGAACGAACATGAACAATACTCCGTTCGTGTTCGTCCGGTTCGTTTACAGCCCTAATTAGACTACTAATGACTTCCTAATGACACAGCTGTGGACCCCGCGACCAAATCCTTTTTAGTATACAGGATAATAAGTGAACAGAGGTCTGCCAACTTCATTATTTAATAAAGACTACATTTTAAGGAATCTTTCCTTTATTTTAGCATATATAGTATAATAAGTGAACAGAGGTTTGCCAACTTCATTATTTAATAAAGACTACATTTTAAGGAATCTTTCCTTTATTTTATACTACGTAGTACACTTACAAAGTCATAAGGTCGTTGGTATATCAGAGTCACATTTCACAATGAGATTTAATTCATCAGAAGGGAAAATACCATCAAAATATAGTAAACTTGTTACCATTTTTAATTCTGTGTAGTGATCTTTTTTTTCCCTAAAAAGGTAACAAACTTTCTAAATCCGTCTATTTTGTGCACTCGTTGGCTATCCAACTTGCCCGTGCCACGTGGTATATACACGTGTATTTTTTTATTTTTTATAAATTCCACCTAGATTTTTCACCAAAACAAAATTACCATCAAAATACATTAAACTTGACATATTTTGTAATATATATATATATATATATATATATATATATATATATATATATATATATATATATATATATATATATATATATATATATATTTATTTATTTATTTTTTTTTTTTTTTTTTTTTTTTTTTTTTTTTTTTTTTAATACAAGTAACAAACTTTCAAATAGAACTTGAGACTATTGTTGTTTTGTATCTGTAGAAAATTTTCTAATTGTCTTAGGCGTATTTAGTAAACTTTTCAGTACGTCACAGGTAGCACTTCCCACGGAAACAACCACTAGAACTTGTTTCTTACAGTACTACATCGAGTCCAGATTAGCTTTATCTGAAGCTAGTTCCAAGCAGGCTCAAGGTTGTTTTTTCTTTCGACCTAATTCTGCATACCATTTTTATCTGCTACATGTTAAATATAGAGATTTCTTTAAGGATGTGATAATGTTACTATTATTGAACTGTAGGTGAATGCCGAAGAGATGTGCCTTTTGTGATAATGACATCAGATGATACACATGAGCGTACATTAAAACTCTTAGAATCAAACGCCTATTTCGGAATGAAACCCACTCAAATAAATCTTTTGAAGTAAGTAACTTTTAGCTTAATACCGGTAGTTTGGCACTCATCTCATTCACAAACTGTAAAATGGCCTTGACAACTAGCCTTAACTTTGTTGCATGAAAAGGTTGCTTGCTTGGCTGATAATGATGCTAGGCTTGCTTTAGACCCAAACAATAAATACATAATACAGGTGGCTTTTTTAGTTTAAACAAATTGCTCCATTTGTTTCTTAATTATCTTACATTTGTTTTTCAGTTTTCAATAATTGCATGTGATGTTTTCTTATCAGACAAAGCCTCATGGTCATGGTGATGTTCACGCTCTTATTTATTCGAGTGACCTTCTTAAAGAATGGTATGCAGAGCCTCTTGTTTCATGGTTTTCTGTTTTATTGATTTTATAGCCATTTTAGATTTTTAGAGTTAATGTTGACCCTATTAATCCAGTTTTGATCCGTCTAAAGTTTCTATAACTCATCCAGTTATAAATCTTCTGAAATACTTGACAATCTTTTGCAGGAAAGATGTTGGTTTGAGATGGATGTTTTTTTTTTTCATGATACAAATGGACATCTTTTCAAGGTTGACCCAATAGTATAATGAATGAGACAAAACCTTAACCTTGACCTGAATCTTATGTTATTGCAAGAAAAACATGTATCATGTTTTGCTTTGATATAATGATCACAAGATGATTAAGATATTGCCATATCAAGCATTGAACCTTTTTTGTTGTCTTATAATGATCACAAGTTTGTTACTTGTATTAGAAAGAAAAAAAAACATAACTACACAGAATTACAAAATATGTCTAGTTAATGTATTTTGATGGTAATTTTGTTTTGGTGGAAAATCTAGGTGAAATATATAAAAAATGAAAAAATACACGTGTATATACCACGTGACACGGGCAAGTTGGGCAGCTAACGAGTGCACGAAATAGACGGATTTAGAAAGTTTGTCAATTTTTAAGGAAAAAAAAATCACTACACAGAATTGAAAATGGTGACAAGTTCACTACATTTTGGTGGTATTTTCCCTCATCAGAAAGGCCAAAGCTAAAGCATAAGAGGGGCTTATGATCACCCGATGAAGATCAAAAGCTCAGAGACTACATCATGAACCATGGTCTTGGCTGCTGGAGTTCGGTCCCTATTCATGCAGGTAAGTTAATATCAGTGCTACACGATCAATATTAACATCCATATATGTCTGTTGGTAATTATGTATGTGTCCTTGACTTTCAGGCTTGCAAAGGAGTGGGAAGAGTTGCAGGCTAAGATGGATCAATTATCTAAGGCCGGGATTAAAGCGAGATACATTCACCTTTCACGAGGATGACATCATCCTGACTCTTCATGGCATGCTAGGAAATAAGTATGCAAACATTATACACCACTTATTTATTTTCCCATTGCCAGCATGACAAGTAAATATGATATTGATTTAGTTACACTCAATTTGCGCAGGTGGTCTCAGATATCGTAACATTTACCTAGAAGGACAGATAACGAGATAAAGAACCACTGACATTCTTATCTGAAGAAGAAAGTCGACAAACAAACATATTCAAGTCTTCAATCTTCAGAAGCAGATGGTTGCAGAAAGTTGCCCAAGATTTTATTTGCTGATTGGCTATCACTCGATCAATTTCACGAGTTTCAAACTTCAGGTCAATCACGAGTTTCGACGGGCACGTGTCATTACGCTTTTGGCTCTCAAACAACAGTTATGAATAATATACAAGATGGATCAAGCTATAGTTTTGCTAATTCTGTGGATCATCTGCAATTGGAATACGTGCATCAACATGTAGAAAGTAACTTCTACGATATTATCTCTGATGATAATACATGTCAAAATTTCAACAATATTGATGTAGCATATTATCTCTGATGATTATACATGTCAAGCTTAATAACTTGTGATGACTTGTTAAATAGATTGAACTAAAATCATGCGTATTGTACCGTAATGATAAAAGAGTGCAGTATATATGCTTTGTAGTTTGTTCCATATTTGCTTGAATGAGCTAAAAATGTTATATACCAGTATTGTCACCGAAAGAATTATGCCAACAATAGTGACCAATAGCGGACCTATGAACTGCCCCCCCCCCCCAAATTTGCGGCACGTAGTGTAAAATTATAGGTTTTACGGGTAATTTAGTTAAAGTTACAAACAAATCTTTTATTTCACTACATTTTTGTGGTATTTTCCCTCATCAGAAAAGCCAAAGCTAAAGCATAAGAGGGGCTTATGGTCACCCGATGAAGATCAAAAGCTCAGAGACTACATCATGAACCATGGTCTTGGCTACTAGAGTTCGGTCCCTATTCATGCAGGTAAGTTAATATCAGTGCTACACGATCAATATTAACATCCATATATGTCTGTTGGTAATTATGTATGTGTCCTTGACTTTCAGGCTTGCAATGGAGTGGGAAGAGTTGCAGGCTAAGATGGATCAATTATCTAAGGCCGGGATTAAAGCAAGATACATTCACCTTTCATGAGGATGACATCATCCTGACTCTTCATGGCATGCTAGGAAATAAGTATGCAAACATTATACACCACTTATTTATTTTCCCATTGTCGTCATGACAAGTATATATGATATTGATTTAGTTACACTTAATTTGCGCAGGTGGTCTCAGATATAGCAACATTTTCCTGGAAGGACAGATAACGAGATAATGAACCACTGGCATTCTTATTTGAAGAAGAAAGTCGACAAACAAACATATTCAAGTCTCCAATCTTCAGAAGCAGAGGTTGTAGAAAGTTGCCCAAGATTTTATTTGCTGATTGGCTATCACTCGATCAATTTCATGGGTTTCAAACTTCAGGCCAGTCACTAGTTTCGACGGGCACGTGTCATTACGCTTTTGGCTCTCAAGCAACAGTTATGAATAATATACAAGATGGATCTAGCTTTATATGACACGTATGGTGTCAAGCTCTAAGGTCTTGGTAGAAAGTAATTTTGTTTTCATAGGAGTCTAATGGTATCTTTTGAGTAGTCGTTTTTTTTTTTTTTTTTTTTTTTTTTTTTTTTTTTTTTTTAGAGAATTGAAAGTATCTTGTTATGTAAGCTTTTCCGCCTATGTAACTGGCTGTGATATGAGATTCGCCCATATCCTTTATACTTAAACATTTTTTGGAGTAATATATTTACCTGGTCTTTTGACCTTTTACCAAAAAAACAAACCCGATATAGTTTACCAACGAGCGGGGGTACCCGCGCGTTGCTGCAGAAATGTTGTGGTTAATCTAAACTCGAAATAAAACGATTGAAAAAAATTATTTTTGTTATTAAGGACTAAATTTGCAAAAGATCGATAACCGCAAGTACTCTTGAAATTAAAAATTAACCTGAGGTGGTGTTAAAAAAAAAAAAAAAAAAAAAAAAAAAAAAAAAAAAAAAAAAAAACTGGTGAACAGTGTTTTTAACGAATAAACAGTAATTTTTAACAGGATCGATATATTGCAAAGTTAGTCCTTTGGGACTATCTTTGAAATTATAATTTAACTTGAGGTGCTGTTTTTGTTAAATATTTAACCTCAGGGTAAAAAAAAATAATAATAAAAAAAAAACTGTTGCTACAATAGCATTGCTACAGTAACCGGACTCACATATTCACTGTTTCGTCCACTGTAGCTGCTACAGTGCTTGCTACAGAAACGATTCCCTCTTTTAGTATATATAATAATTACTATATATTGTTAACAGGCCATGCAAGAACTAGCTAGCATCAATTTTCTGTTAACGCATTCTTAAATAATAAGAGTAGATAAATAAAAAACATTTTTCGTATTAGTAAACTCCCATGCCAAAATAATTTTACATTTTTTTTCTCTCACTGAGTCGTTGTCATTAACCTTAATGCTACTTCTTTTATTAGCATTACCAAATACCAACTATAAATTGTACGATGTTTCTAAGATATTCATACTCCATTATTTAACTGAATCTTCATGCGAAAGATACTACCTAATTATCTTTCATTCCTTTGTTTTCTAAGAGTTCTAAAAAACTTGTTATGAGTATTATTAGATGATGATAAATAAGCCTAAACCCACAAACGGATTCACACAAAGATGATATCACAGCCTTGATCCAAACCCTAATCCCACAAACGGGCTTAGGCTTATTTATCATCTACTCTCTCCGTCTCAAAATTATTGTCATGAGACAAAAAATACAAAGTTAATAAAAGTTTACAATTCTTAACCAAATAAATAGAATATTCTCTCACAAAATTCGCTTTTTATTACTAAAAATGAAAAATGGACAATTATTTTGAGACATACAAAAAAAAAAAAATATGAACTATAATTTTGAGACGGATGGAGTAATACTTATAACATATTCTTGCTTTTTGTAAGTGGCATATTAAACAATCAAGACAGCAGATGTCTAAGAACTACATTAACGCATTGATATATAGTCATGAGTTCATCTCATGTAATTTAACTAGAAAAATTGCGTAGGATTCCTCCTCAACTGGGCATGATTCTCACACGAAAGCCACACCAATATATGCTTATGTTGAAATATTGGATAAATATTAATAAGTTAAATGTCTAGAATCGAACTCGAGACCTCGGGATTGCACATGTTACGAATTGAGTATCAAGCAATAAATAATTAATGTATATTAAATGTTGTCTATATATATATATATATATATATATATATATATATATATATATATATATATATATATATATATATATATATATATATATATATATATATATTATTTGGACACAAGAAAATGACTAATGATCGTTACTTGTTAACGGTATGGACTAACTATCATTAAATGTTAAGTTAAACGACTAGAATGGAAAATATAGCCGAGAAGGATCCGGAAGGACCCCTTGGGCCTTTAGGCCAGTCGACCCATGGGTGGAAAACCCATTCCTAATCAAACTTGGACACCAAGTTTGCATGGCTATATATACAAACACAAGGGTTTATTGTTTGGCTAACTTTTGTACACACACTAAACCCTAAGTGTTATTTCTTCTCCTCTTTTGCCTACATCCGATCGTACAACCCCTAGGGTGTGTAGGATCGATTTTTGTTTTATCAAAAATCATTACTTGTGTTTTTACTAGCATAAACTTGATACGGTTTAATTCGTGTGTACAAGAACGAGGTAACAACATACTATTGTTGTTATCAAGGGATCGATTAACAAAACGGTAAGGGGTTAATCATTGATCCATATAAACCCTAATTAGGGTTCTTCATATTGTTCAAGGCAATTGCTTTTGATTCTTGTTCGGGCTAGAAT
The DNA here is from genome assembly GCA_030686995.1 of Artemisia argyi. Classification (NCBI taxonomy): domain Eukaryota; kingdom Viridiplantae; phylum Streptophyta; class Magnoliopsida; order Asterales; family Asteraceae; genus Artemisia; species Artemisia argyi. The sequence goes on along the minus strand of CM060709.1, from coordinate 138,168,073 downwards.
CACCACGGTACGTTCCTATTTAATTTATGTTAATCTCTTATGTGTTATAGATGTTCCTACGCTTCCGCATATGTGTTTACCTATTTTATGATTGTCATGATTCATATATTCTAACAGTGGTATCACGAGCTTGCTATAACATGTAATTGATTACATAAAACACATAAAAAATGAATTTTTGATTGTTTTAGATACATGTTAGGTTGTTTTATAGATCTAGGGTTCTTTAAATTTCCTAAACCTTAAAATTTTGGGGAGGGGTCGATTACCTCTTTATTCATATTAGGGTTTGTGGTTTTTAATATTAATTGTTGCCTACATGTTTATGTGTTATTTGGGCGTATCATATGACCTAACTGGTAATTGTTATGTTTTAATCCATGACGAAACATGCATGTTAGTCATGGGTTATTAATTGTTTTAATTGTTAAGATATGTCACATGTTTTAGATAGATCTAAATTGGGGAAGACCACATAATTATTAAAATCAATTTATGTGCTATGTGGTATGTGATTGACTTTGGCCTACGCAATTGATTCGTCAATGTATGTGGCTCACTTCCATTAAGAGGTGAAGGCCCTAGTTAATTATATGCATATTGAAACCTAGAATTGATTTTATTAGGATCTTTTCTAATCAAGATTGCATGTGGCTAATTGTTTCTCCTTATAATTGTTATGATTTATTAGTTGTTTTGATTTATCTTTGATTACTTGTTTTATTGTTTTATTTTGTTGGACATGATTGTAAGCAATAAAAGGGTAATTTTTTACAAAGAAAATAAATGGACTAATAATGGTGAAACTTTAAGTGATAAAGATTGAATCTTGCGGTGTCTTATGTGCCAACAACGGTTCGCTTCGCACGGTAATTCGCTCCAAGGCGAGACTAGCAAGATTCATACTTTATTACATGTTTTGAGATTGAATCCATAAAATTTTGCTTGATTGATGTTTTGTACAACATGTTTTTAAAAGTAACTCCTTTAAGACAAAATTCATAGTCGTGGTAAGAAGGCTTAGAAAGAGCCTCAGAGTCTGCCTTGGTTATCACACTTACGAATACGTCTTAAACGATTTTCTTTTAAAATCATTATTGTAGAAAGTCATCTTAGGGTTTTTTTAAACCTCAAGTAAAATTTTGTGTATTAATCTCAAGAATTGGTAATTAAAAGTTTTTTTTGAAAATTTATGCTATAAAGATGAGTGCATGCATCTTTATACATATTTTGATTGACACATCAAAATTGAATACCCTTAAAATTTAAGTTACATGCCATCTAACTATAAGAAACACTTGAAGTTATTATTTAGTAAACGTGAGACACATGCTAAATTTTAATGACAAGGCAAATTTCCAAGTGTGTGTGAGACCACACATGGAGAATTTGCAGTTTCTAAGTTAGACAACTTAATTAAGTTGATGCGTGAGACCTAGAGCTTAAGGCATGAGATGAGATGAAACATGCTTACATGACAAATTGATGAATCAATTTGATGTAAATCCCATAATGATTTAGGAATTGGAAAATTGTTTGCCAATTATTGTTCGACAGATTACCATATTTTATACTTTCACCACTAGCAGATCAACTGATGTGGTGGAATCTATATAAAGTTAGATCCTAGATTTTCAAGAAAATATGTTGGTTATATAAATATATCCTTGGATATTATGTTTTCTTGAGAATTGATTATCAAAAATACTAAAATTGAATTTTGAAAATTCTTTTAAATGTATTAATGCAACATTAAAACCGTAAACATAAGTTATTCTTTTATTAAGTAAATTGATCTACACCTATAAGGGTTTTTGGTTAGAGACAACTTTACTAAAAGAATAAACCTAGTCTTCTTTCCATAAGAGAAGTATGAGACTTAATCCTAATCCTTTTCATGAATGAGAAAGGTATAATAGGATGATCAGAATTGTCTAAATTTTAAATACATAACTCATAGCAAACTTTAATAGTTATGATTATTTGCACTTTATGAGTTGTTAAATTAGAAGCTAGACTGATTACTGCACAATGGTAAAAGATGAATTAGATTATTTTATCTAGTTGTTTTGATTTGACCATTTAAAGATACTACATACAATTGTTGGTATGGTAGATCTATACAGGAAGAAACTGCATGCCCAGTTTTGTTTTTTTTTTTCTTTTTTTTTTTTTTTTTTTTTTTTTTTTTTCAAGCTAATAGTTTGGAATGTGATGAATCACATTTACGTAGTAGAATACATTCTTTTAGAACCTATATATAATTGTTGGAATGGGTTTTCTTAAAAGATGTAAGAAAGTAAATAGTACACTATTTCCTTTCACTAATTAATGAAACATTTACAATGTTGTCAAATTCTTTCACACCCTGCCACGGCGAAAACGCGCGGGTGTAACTTCATGGATATCATCACAACACCTGGTGTCTATATAGAAAACAACTACATGCACAAAAATAGAGTAAACTATAGACACAAAGTGTCATAACAATACCCGAAAAGAAACAACATGATAAACTCCATACGCATAGATAAACCACTTCCAATGCAACTAAGGTCACGCCTAATCACTTCCTTCTATCATAACCTTAGAATGCTCACCTAAAAATGATGCTTAAAATGTCAACATAACGTTGGTGAGATTCATAGGTTTAAGACTCAAACACACTAGGCAACCAAAATCACTATGATTATAAAATATAGCTGGACGAATAATTATAGTTATCATATAAGCTACATGTATCACAAGGCAACATCACACATAAGGCAACCATCGGGCGGAACGTGCCCACCGATCCAAATTCACAACATACCGGGCCGGAACGTGACCCCCGCTCCAAATAAAATGGGTAAATTAATACCCTCCGATCGGACCACACAGCGTAAAAATGAGTAGGGATGCTACTCTCCAATTAGGTCGTATGCACGAGCAACAGGGTAAGCACCCTCTCAATTGGACCACACAGAATCACACATCATATCATCATCACTCACATATAGCATAAATACGATAATATTATAAGTCCAAGCTCTTAACACACATACACATAATCACAGTAATTCAAATCATTTAAGACAAGCATCATTCCCATCCCAAGTTTAAAATAAGTTAAAAAGTGGGACTATGAACTCACCTTAAACTCCGCAGCTTCCACAAAATAATCCACAATCTATAGCACACAAAAAATAATACACATTACACAAGGTCAAGCTAAAAGCTACAACCCATGTATTACACATATGATGGATGTCTAAGACTCATATGACCCACCATCAATCTCCTAGACACCATACTAACCACTACAATGACCTAACACTCACTAAATCCCTTGCATCTTTAAAATCAAAAAACGCAGAATTTTTGGGTACATTCGCCCACATAAAATCATGACAAATAAAGCTAAACAACTCACACCAAAAATTTACCATGGTCTCTCATAAATATAGAAGCTAATCCCAGAAGGCAATGGACCAATAACACACACAAGGATTCAAAAGAAAATCAAACTTGTCAACTACTCAAATTCAGATCTGAACGCATACCAAAAAGTTTCAATTAACATAAAATACTTCCACAAGTTTTTATCGCGAATCCTTTTCGTGGTAGTCTATTATAACCTAATACTTAACTATTCCAGAAGGCCTAGTCAAAATACCACTCTTACAACCACAAAACATCCTCAAACTTTTACCCAAAATCTGTCCCGGTTTGACAGCTTCGACACCTTAACAAAGAAAAATCAAAAGACCAACTTCCCGACCTTGAAATCAATCGTGGTTGGACTTTTTGGAAAGCTCTTTCATTAAACTTCATTTTAGACCAAAAATTCGTGACTTAACTCCTCACCATCTGTTAATTACATTCACATCTTTACAACACTACTTTTCTGTCCAAACCCTAACTCAATAACTAGCATGTTTTACGCTCAATTCTCTTAACCAAACATCATACTATTACTAATTATTGATCCAACATGTTTAATAACATTAATTTACAGAAGTTATCACAAACCCTAATCCATCATACTTAATATTACATGAATACCAATAATTAATCAATTATATGAACATAGGGTTTAAGGATTTTACCTTGATTCTTGATTATTGCTTCCAAATTACAAACCCTAATTTTTTTCTTCTTCTTTTTCTCTCTTGGATCGACTAAAATTTACAGGAAAAGTATTTTGGGAACTTTGATTTTGTATTTATAATTATTTAGTGTATAATTACCTAACTTAGAGTTGTAATTGGGCTACAATTGGGTTTCTTTTTTCCCCTTATCTTTTATGGCCGAATTTATATATATATATATATATATATATATATATATATATATATATATATATATATATATATATATATATATATATATATATATATATATATATATCCATTTTTTTATTTTTTTAATTAAATTAATTTATTACACTCAAAACCTCATACTTTTCATATTTTACATATTCCATATCGAAACCTAACGTCTTTTGCGAAAAACCTTAATTTTACGACAAACCGGAAAGTAATCATTTTCAAAACAAAGTTTCCAAAAATAGAATTTCACACTCTTTTTGAAATATAACTCATAAAAACAAATCCCACGTAACTTACTAACGCTCAATTACTTGAACGAAAACTCGTTACGCAAAAATCACAAAATCACCAAAAATACACAAGTCATTTCTACACCCAAAAGGTGATCAAAATGATCTTTCCCAAATTCTAAACTCTCCAAATCACAATAAAACCATTTACGCAAAGGGATTTAGTGCTAAAACTCACCTATATCACTTCAAACACCTAAGACGCACCAAACGAACGTCAACCGAGTCAAAACTATCAGTCAAACTGACCTGCCAAAACCACGGTTGTTACATCATCCCCCACTTAGGGAAATCGCGTCTCGAGATTTCAACTTTACGTCTCACCAATAACATCAGTAAAAGAAAAATTTATGGATATTTAAGCGGAATAATACCACACCATAAAATCACAGAGAAAGAACTACAAAATGTGAACCGACTAAATACCCGAATTCACAAGATAAATAAAACATTCCATCACTCCAACGATACACACATATAGATACACTCCCCGATCACTAACACCAATGATCCAAAACGACTTCTCACATGTAGGTACGATACCCCCGAACCAAATCAGAATCCCAATGGTAACCGCAAGACGCACTCACAAATAACAGATACCCATAAAACAAACATTTATGAATACCCCACATCTAACTTCCACGATCTAAAATCCAACTACAAACGATATAATTCACCAACCACATCAGCAAACAAATTTGTGTACTTAAATTTCATCTGATTCTCACGTTCCCAAGTAAACTTAGGACCACGCTCAGAATCCCAGCATACCTTTACCAACGCTATCTCACCACACTTCACGCCCTTAACATCTCGATCCATAATCTCAACAGGTTTCTCGACAAAACGAAGAGTCTTGTCAACCTTACATTATTCTAATGGCACATGCAGACTAACATCCGCCAACCACTACTTTCCATTTGATACGTGAAACGTATCATGCACTCTACTTCATTCCTTAGGCAAATTCAACCGATATGTCTCAAATCCAATCCTTTCCGTAAATCTCAAATGGTCCTACGTATCTCGGTGCTAGCTTGCCTTTCTTACCGAAACGCACAACACCCTTCCAAGGAGATACTTTTAACCTCACCATATCACCAACACCAAACTCTAAGGGCTTACGGCAATAATCTGCATAACTCTTTTGACGATATCTTGCTGCCTTAAATCTCTCTCTTAAATTTGAAAACCTTATTCGTAGTCTCTCGTTCTAGTTTAGGACCAATTAGTTGGCTTGTTCCAACCTCTGTCCATAGAATGGGCGACCTACATTACCCTCCACACAACCTTTCACACGACACATACTCCATACTAGAATGATAATTGTTGATATAGTTAGACTCAGCTAAGATAAATGCATACCTCAGCTCCCTCCAACTAAAACACACCCATGCTCTCAGCTCACCATCCAACGCCTTATATGTACGCTTACTTAGTTCACTCATTAGAGGATGATATGTCGTACTTATCTACATGCGCGTTCTCGAGACTCCATAACACGTTTACCACTATCGCGAAGTAAGTATTTCATCATGTTTCTTAATGATGTACGCGACACCCCATGGCTCATTACCAACTCACTGAGCGAAAAGTCTAGCCTACTCCTCCATACATCTCTTGCTAAAGTAATAATACGTCTTATCCATTCTCGGATGCATCAAATACCTTGCATGACTGCTGTCCTTATGCTTCATCTCAATGGAACCAATAGTTGGTCCGCAAAGTACATTCCTCCATCTTCGTTCCCTTCCATTTACTGGTCTGAACCAAGTAATCATTCTTCTTACATGTTCTCATCCTTGAACCTCTCTCTCTAGGCTGTCCATATCATCCTCTTAACTCCGAACTGAATTATCATAATCATTGCTCACAAACATCTAAGTTCCACTCGTTCACTCCCGTTCAGCGCTCTTACCACGATGTCCGCCCTTCCTTGACGGTGGCGAATCAGACAATCGTAGTCACTGAGAAATTCCACACCCAACTTCTCTTCAACTTACATTAACCTCTTGTCAAATATATGCTAAAGATTCTTATGATCCGTGTAGATAACACTTCCTGCTCCATACAAATCTCATCTCCAAGTTCTATTTCCCAACTTTAAACCATGTATCACACAGTTCCTCTTATGGATCTTCCACCTCCGCGATGCCTACGTAATTTATAGAAAGATAGAAATGAATCGCCAATAGTACCTGCCATTCCTAAGGACAATCGTCTCTCAGATGGTGTCTTAGGTACTCTTCACCACTTTTATCTTACTAATGTCCACGAACACTCGCTATCGTTGACCACCTTCCTGAAGAACGTACATCTTAAAGCTACACCTCTTAATTGAACAACTTGGCAAACACCCTCTTCTTCTTCAACGAACAAATTGATAATCAGAACGACAATCTATCCTAAGTAAATGACGCGAACCATGAAACCGGTCGAACTAAAACGTATATCAACGAACTCAAAAGGGGTACGAATTACAGACTAACGAGGTAACGAACATCAAAATCAAAGCTAGAAAAAAACACAATGAGAAAATTTTCCCAATAAAAGTAGACACGGATAAAATGTTCATGAAAACCCATACAAAGAAAATATAAAATACACACACCCATAAAACATCCACAAGCTTACCTCAACGAAAGAAACACTCGATGAACCAAATACATAACAAGTTTGACAAATGAGAACCATAGACAGTTCTTATTCCCTTACTCGACCTTCCCAAAAACAACGAACACCGTTTTTCACAAGACATATCTTAAACTTATACACTTTTTTATAAAATATATATAAACCATTTTATGTAAGACATCAACATAACCATTTTTTCTTCACACTTCATTTCCCATAAAAATATTAGTTTCCATCAAACGACCTTGAAATACCCAAAACGAATTTGTAAAATACCATAAAGACTCTAACACAACCTCTTAATCGAACGCGAAAGACATTGAAGAATTCCGCAATCAAACTAATCCTCAAACGAACTCATACCAGTGAACACTCACGCAAATACATTGCAAACCAAGCGAAGAACGTAAAGACTCATTCGTACAATAATCAAACCAAAATCATAGAAAAACACCGATACTAACAGGTCACAAAACATGTCACGAAATTCAATTGGTGTGTGTAAATGAGGGATTAAATATCCACACCAACTCGTCACGAACCAACAATACTTGAAGAATAGTATAACATTCAACCGAGGAATGAATGTATGGAATAACCAAAGAAACGAAACAGTATCCAACAAAAACGAATTCGATTACCCAACACCTATCACGATGACAAATAGAAAGAATATGGCATTTGTACCATCATGGTACGAATAGGAATGCCAACCAAAGAATTTGGTATACAAACGGAGCGTCTAGCAAACGAATCAACTTAAATATCACAACATAAGTACCCACCGATAATTGAGGTATCAACATATGATTGGTAGGATGGAATCTTACCACCTACACACCCCAACATATAACGATTGCCCAAATCAACTTAAATATCACAACATAAGTACCCACCGATAATTGAGGTATCAACATATGATAGGTAGGATGGAATCTTACCACCTACACACCCCAACATATAACGATTGCCCAAACTGTTAAGAGAATACTTCTCTAACCATAAAGCCATCACCAATCATGATATCACATACCATCTACCACAACATATAACAACAAACATCAATCAATACAATAATGGTCACAAGTCCACGTGTGTGATAACCTTATAATTATGTTCGCGACCATAGTTATAAGACCTATTTCACACGCATATTTACTTCCAAAACCACACATCTCAATGATAATGCACATATACCACATAGCACCATGCAATCCATGCCATCATACTCGCAAGTCCACTTGTGTCGTGACGCATGTATAATTATGTTGGCCACCATAATTATCTATGCCCCCTTTCACAAGTGTACTCACTCCTATGACAACACATCATGCAAACAAAAACAAAAGACGTCGCAAACAATCATCTCACATGGAACAATTCCAATGATAACGTAAACTCTACAATCAAAATCACATGGATAAGGTTGATCCAATATCCAGGAGTAATCACGCTCCAACATGGCTCCAAACGGCAAAAGACAATATACGAATTCCAAAACAAAACACAAAACAAAAGACGTCGCACAATGGCTCAACTCCATTCTCGCACTTGCCTCCCCACTCAAATCGGTTCAACTTACTACTCACTGCGGACTCTAGATCCGAATCCACACCATCCCATCCTAACTCCTCTTCTTCTTTACTCAAACACCCATTCCTGTTTCCTACATGTTGAGTTAGTCGACAACATGCAAAACCATCTCTATTTCTTTCTTCCAATTCCGTATGATTCACAAGTGCATACAAATTACGAGGTTTAGACTAAACCACATCTCCTTCCTATGTGAAGTGAGGACATTACCAAGGGTATTTGGTAATGGCTCCATCTCCAGAAGTCACCGTGGTTCCAAACCTCTCCACTTCTTTTCCACCAACGTTTCCCATAAACGTCCTCTCCTTGTCCGAACATAGATACATGCTATCCCGAACTCGGAATCTGCGGTTAGTCCGCTTCATCCTAGCACTTCTCTCGCATCCGATAGCGACAACGGTAGTCCAACAAAGCATCTTACACGCGGAAGACGATATAATAAAGTCTATATATATACAATACTACGTATAGTGGATAGAATAGACGTCCGAAACTCAATAAAATATCTCATAAAGATAGGAAAATAGAGATATAAAATACTATACTTACACATAGATCCTAAATGCAACTATATGAGGGACTCCTAAGTTATAGTCTAGGTTAAACCACCTAATTCTCTATAACCAAGGCTCTGATACCAATCTGTCACACCCCGCCACGGCAAAAATGCGCGGGTGTAACTTCATGGATATCATCACAACACCTGGTGTATAGAGAACAACTACATGCACAAAAATAGAGCAAAGTATAGACACAAAGTGTCATAACAATACCCAAAAGGAAACAACATGATAAACTCCATACGCATAGATAAACCACTTCCAATGCAATTAAGGTCACGTCTAATCACTTCCTTCTATCATAGCCTTAGAATGCTCACCTGAGAATGATGCTTAAAATGTCAACATAACGTTGGTGAGATTCATAGGTTTAAGACTCAAACACACTAGGCAACCAAAATCACTGTGATTATAAAATATAGCTAGACGAATAAAATATAGCTAGACGAATAAATATAGCTACACATAATCACAGTAATTCAAATCATTTAAGAGAAGCATCATTCCCATACCAAGTTTAAAACAAGTTAAAAAGTGGGACTATGAACTCACCTTAAACTTCGCAGCTTCCACAAAACAATCCACAATCTATAGCACACAAAAAATAATCCACATTACACAAGGTCAAGCTAAAAGCTACAACCCATGTAATACACATATGATGGATGTCTAAGACTCATATGACCCACCATGGATCTCCTAGATACCATACTAACTACTACCATGACCTAACACTCACTAAATTCCTTGCACCTTTAAAATCAGAAAATGCAGAATTTTTGGGTACATTCGCCCACATAAAATCACGACAAATAAAGCTCAACAACTTACACCAAAAATTTACCATGGTCTCTCATAAACATAGAAGCTAATCCCAGAAGGCCATGGACCAATAACACACACAAGGACTCAAAAGAAAATCAAACTTGTCAACTACTTAAATTCGGATCTGAACGCACACCAAAAAGTTTCAATTAACATAAAATATTTCCACAAGTTTTTATCGCGAATCCTTTTCTTGGTAGTCTATTATAACCTAATACTTAACTATTCCAGAAGGCCTAGTCAAAATACCACTCTTACAACCACAAAACACCCTAAAACTTTTACCCAAAATTTGTCCCGGTTTGACAGCTTTGACACCTTAACAAAGAAAAATCAAACGACCAACTTCCCGACTTTGAAATCACTCGTGGCTGGACTTTTTAGAAAGATCTTTCATTAAACTTCAATTTAGACAAAAAATTCGTGACTTAACTCCTCACCATCTGTTAATTACACTCACATCTTTACAGCACTATTTTTCTGTCCAAACCCTAACTCAATAACTAGCATGTTTTACGCTCAATTCTCTTAACCAAACATCATACTATTACTAATTATTGATCCCAACATGTTTAATAACATTAATTTACAGAAGTTAACACAAACCTAATCCATCATACTTAATATTACATGAATACCTATAATTAATCAATTATATGAACATAGGGTTTAAGGATTTTACCTTGATTCTTGATTATTGCTTCCAAATTACAAACCCTAATTTTTTTCTTCTTCTTTTTCTCTCTTGGATCGACTAAAATTTACAGGAAAAGTGTTTTGGGAACTTTGATTTTGTATTTATAATTATTTAGTGGATAATTACTTAACTTAGAGTTGTAATTGGGCTACAATTGGGTTTCCTTTTTCCCCTTATCTTTTATAACCGAATTATATATATATATATATATATATATATATATATATATATATATATATATATATATATATATATATATATATATATATATATATATATATAGAGGTGGGATCATGAAAAAAAGTCCACTTTGTTAAAAAAGTGAGAAAAGTGTACAAATCAGCCCCTTATTTTTTTCACACCAAACTACAGGGACCTAATTGTATTACTTCATTCTTTAAGGATGTTTTGTAAATTCGCACCCTACCCCCCCCCCCCCCCCCGAAAAAATTTTTTTTTTCCCGCCAAAAAAAAAAATTTTTTTTTGGGCAAAAAAAAAAAAAAATTTTTTTGGGCCAAAAATTTTCCCGCCAAATATTTATAACCCAGATGCACCTTTTTTTTTAGTGCATCCCAGTTATAAAAATTGGTGCATCTCAGTTATAACTATGATGCACCAATTTTTATAACTGAGATGCACTAAAAAAAAAAAAGGTGCAACTGGGTTATAAATTTTTGGCCCAAAAAAAAAAAAAATTTTTTTGCGGGAATTTTTTTTTTTTTTTTTTTTCGCGGGGGGGGGGGGGGGTGTGGGGTGAGGTGGGGATGTTTCAAGACATACCCCTGAAGTTTGAGATGTTTCAAATTAAACCCTATAACTTTTTTTACCACTTTTCTACCAAAGTGGTCTTGTCTATAGAACCTTACCCTATATATATATATATATATATATATATATATATATATATATATATATACATTTTTTTTTAATTTTTTTTATTAAATTAATTTCCTACACTCAAAACCTCATACTTTTCATATTTTACATATTCTCATATCGAAACCTAACGTCTTTCGCGAAAAACCTTAATTTTACAACAAACCGGAAAATAATCATTTTCAAAACAAAGTTTCAAAAACTAGAATTTCACACTCTTTTTGAAATATAACTCATAAAAACAAATCCCACGTAACTTACTAACGCTCAATTACTTGAACGAAAACTAGTTACGCAAAAATCACAAAAACACCAAAACTACACAAGTCATTTCTACACTACAAAGGTGATCAAAATGATCTTTCCCAAATTCCAAACTCTCCAAATCACAATAAAACCATTTACGCAAAGGGATTTAGTGCTAAAACTCACCTAAATCACTTCAAACACCTAAGACACACCAAACAAACGTCAACTGAGTCAAAACTATCAGTCAAACTGACCTGCCAAAACCACGGTAGTTACATCATCCCCCACTTAGGGAAATCGCCTCCCGGGATTTCAACTATACGTCTCACCAATAACATCAGTAAAAGAAAAATTATGGATATTTAAGCGGAATAATACCACACCATAAAATCACAGAGAAAAAACTACAAAAATGTGAACCGACTAAATACCTGAATTCACAAGATAAAAAACACATTTCATCACTCGAACGATACACACAAATAGATACACTCCCCGATCACTAACACCAATGATCCAAAACGACTTCTCACATGTAGGTACGTTACCCCCGAACCAAATCAGAATCCAAATGGTAACCGCAAGACGCACTCACAAATAACAGATACCCATAAAACAAACATTTATGAATACCCCGCATCTAACTTCCACGATCTAAAATCCAACTACAAACGATCTGCTTCTCCAACTACATCAGCAAACAAATTTGTGTACTTAAATTTCATCTGATCCTCACGTTCCCAAGTAAACTTAGGACCACGCTCAGAATCCCAGCATACCTTTACCAACGCTATCTCACCACACTTCAAGCCCTTAACATCTCGATCTATAATCTCAACAGGTTTCTCGACAAAATGAAGAGTCTTGTCAACCTTACATTCTTCTAATGGCACATGCAGACTAACATCCGCCAACCACTTCTTTCCATTTGATACGTGAAATGTATCATGCACTCTACTTCATTCCTCAGGAAAATTCAACCGATATGTCTCAAATCCAATCCTTTCCGTAAATCTCAAATGGTCCTACGTATCTCGGTGCTAGCTTGCCTTTCTTACCGAAACGCACAACACCCTTTCAAGGAGATACTTTTAACCTCACCATATCACCAACACCAAACTCTAAGGGCATACGGAAATAATCTGCATTACTCTTTTGATGATCTCTTGCTGCCTTAAATCTCTCTCTTAAATCTGAAAACCTTATTCGTAGTCTCTCGTTCTAGTTTAGGACCAATTAGTTGGCTTGTTCCAACCTCTGTCCATAGAACGGGCGACCTACATTACTCTCCACACAACTTTTCACACGACACATACTCCATACTAGAATGATAATTGTTGATATAGGAGGACTCAGCTAAGATAAATGCATACCTCAGCTCCCTCCAACTCAAACACACCCATGCTCTCAGCTCACCATCCAACGCCTGATATGTACGCTTACTTAGTTCACTCATTAGAGGATGATAAGTCGTACTTATCTACATACGCGTCCTCAAGACTCCATAACACGTTTACCACTATCGCGAAGTAAGTATTTCATCATGTTTCTTGATGATCAACGCGACACCCCATAGCTCATTACCAACTCACTGAGCGAAAAGTCTCGCCTACTCCTCCATACATCTCTTGCTAAAGTAATAATACGTCTTATCCATTCTCGGATGCATCAAATACCTTGTATGACTGATGTCCTTATGCTTCTTCTCAATGGAACCAATAGCTGGTCCGCAAAGTACATTCCTCCATCTTTGTTCCCTTCCATTTACTGGTCTAAAACAAGTAATCATTCTTCTTACATGTTCTCATCCTTGAACATCTCTCTCTAGGCTGTCCATATCATCCTCTTAACTCCGAACTGAATTATCATAATCATTGCTCACAAACATCTAAGTTCCACTCGTTCACTCCCGCTCAGCGCTCTTACCACGATGTCCGCCCTTCCTTGACAGTGGCGAATCAGACAATCGTAGTCACTGAGAAATTCCACACCCAACTTCTCTTCAACATACATTAACCTCTTGTCAAATATATGCTAAAGATTCTTACGATCCGTGCCAATCTACACTTTTTGACCAAATCTCATCTCCAAGTTCTATTTCCCAACTTTAAACCATGTATCACACAGTTCCTCTTATGGATCTTCCACCTCCGCGATGCCTACGCAATCTATAGAAAGATAGAAATGAATCGCCAATAGTACCTGCCATTCCTAAGGACAATCGTTTCTCAGATGGTGTCTTAGGTACTCTTCACCACTTTTATCTTACTAATGTCCACGAACACTCGCTATCGTTGACAACCTTCCTGAAGAACGTACATCTTAAAGCTACACCTCTCACTTGAACAACTTGGCAAACACCCTCTTCTTCTTCAACGAACAAATTGATAATCAGAACGACAATCTATCCTAAGTAAATGACGCGAACCATGAAACCGGTCGAACTAAAACGTATATCAACGAACTCAAAAGGGGTACGAATTACAGACTAACGAGGTAACGAACATCAAAATCAAAGCTAGAAAAAAACACAATGAGAAAATTTTCCCAATAAAAGTAGACACGGATAAAATGTTCATGAAAACCCATACAAAGAAAATATAAAATACACACACCCATAAAACATCCACAAGCGTACCTCAACGAAAGAAACACTCGATGAACCAAATGCATAACAAGTTTGGCAAATGAGAACCATAGACAGTTCTTATTCCCTTACTCTACCTTCCCAAAAACAATGAACACCGTTTTTCACAAGACATATCTTAAACTCATACACTTTTTTATAAAATATATATAAACCATTTTATGTAAAACATCAACATAACCATTTTTTCTTCACACTTCATTTCCTATAAAAATATTAGTTTCCATCAAACGACCTTGAAATACCCAAAACGGATTTGTAAAATACCATAAAGACTCTAACACAACCTCTTAATCGAACGCGAAAGACATTGAAGAATTCCGCAATCAAAATAATCCTCAAACGAACTCATACCAGTGAACACTCACGCAAATACATTGCAAACCAAGCGAAGAACGCAAAGACTCATTCGTACAATAATCAAACCAAAATCATAGAAAAACACCGATACTAACAGGTCATAAAACATGTCACGAAATTCAATTGGGGTGTGTAAATGAGGGATTAAATATCCACAAGAACTCGTCACGAACCAACAATACTTGAAGAATAGTATAACATTCATCCGAGGAATGAATGTATGGAATAACCAAAGAAACGAAACAGTATCCAACAAAAACGAATTCGATTACCCAACACCAATCACGATGTCAAATAGAAAGAATATGGCATCTGTACCATCATGGTACGAATAAGAATGCCAACCAAAGAATTAGGTATACAAACGGAGCGTCTAGCAAACGAAATCAACTTAAATATCACAACATAAGAACCCACCGATAATTGAGGTATCAACATATGATAGGTAGGATGGAATCTTACCACCTACACACCCCAATATATAACGATTGCCCAAACGGTTAAGAGAATACTTCTCTAACCATACAGCCATCACCAATCATGATATCACATACCATCTACCACAACATATAACAACAAACATCAATCAATACAATAATGGTCACAAGTCCACGTGTGTGATACCCTTATAATTATGTTCGCGACCATAGTTATAAGACCTATTTCACACGCATACTTACTTCCAAAACCACACATCTCAATGATAACGCACATATACCACATAGCACCTAATACACCATGCAATCCATGCCATCATACTTGCAAGTCCACTTGTGTCGTGACGCATGTATAATTATGTTGGCCACCATAATTATCAATGCCCCCTTTCACAAGTGTACTCACTCCTATGACAACACATGATGCAAACAATCATGCAAACAAAAACAAAAGACGTCGCAAACAATCATCTCACATGGAACAATTCCAACGATCATGTAAACTCTACAATCAAAATCACTTGGATAAGGTTGATCCAATATCCAGGAGTAATCACGCTCCAACATGGCTCCAGACGGCAAAAGACAATATACAATTTCCAAAACATAACACAAAACAAAAGACGTCGCACAATGGCTCAACTCCATTCTCGCACTTGCCTCCCCACTCAAATCGGTTTAACTTACTACTCACTGCGGACTCTAGATCCGAATCCACACCATCCCATCCTAACTCCCCTTCTTCTTTACTCAAACACCCATTCCTGTTTCCTACATGTTGAGGTAGTTGACAACATGCAAAACCATCTCTATTTCTTTCTTCCAATTCCGTATGATTCACAAGTGCATACAAATCACGAGGTTTAGACTAAACCACATCTTCTTCCTATGTGAAGTGAGGACACTACCAAGGGTATTTGGTAATGGCTCCATCTCCAGAAGTCACCGTGGTTCCAAACCTCTCCACTTCTTCTCCACCAACGTTTCCCATAAACGTCCTCTCCTTGTCCGAACATATATACATGCTATCGGGAACTCGGATTCTGCGGTTAGTCCGCATCATCTTACCACTTCTCTCGCATCCGATAGCGACAACGGTAGTCCAACAAAGCATCTTACGCGCGGAAGACGATTTAATAAAGTCGATATATATACAATACTACGTATAGGGGATAGAATAGACGTCCGAAACTCAATAAAATATCTCATAAATATATGAAAATAGACATATAAAATACTATACTTACACATAGATCCTAAATGCAACTATATGAGGGACTCCTAAGTTATAGTCTAGGTTAAACCACCTAATTCTCTATAACCAAGGCTCTGATACCAATCTGTCACACCCCGCCACAGCGAAAACGCGCGGGTGTAACTTCATGGATATCATCACAACACCTGGTGTCTATATAGAGAACAACTATATGCAAAAAAATAGAGCAAAGTATAGACACAAAGTGTCATAACAATACCCGAAAAGAAACAACATGATAAACTCCACACGCATAGATAAATCACTTCTAATGCAACTAAGGTCACGTCTAATCACTTCCTTCAATCATAGCCTTAGAATGCTCACCTGAAAATGATGCTTAAAATGTCAACATAACGTTGGTGAGATTCATATGTTTAAGACTCAAACACACTAGGCAACCAAAATCACTATGATTATAAAATATAGCTGGACAAATAATTATAGTTATCATATAGGCTACATGTATCACAAGGCAACATCACACATAAGGCAACCATCGGGCAGAATGTGCCCACCGATCCAAAATCACAACATACCGGGCCGGAACGTGACCCCCGCTCCAAATAAAATGGGTAAATTAATACCCTCCGATCGGACCACACAACATAAAAATGAGTAGCGATGCTACTCTCCAATTAGGTCGTATGCACGAGCAACATGGTAAGCACCCTCCCAATTGGACCACACAGAATCACACATCATATCATCATCACTCACATATAGCACAAATACGATAACATTATAAGTCCAAGCTCTTAACACACATACACATAATCACAGTAATTCAAATCATTTAAGACAAGCATCATTCCCATCCCAAGTTTAAAACAAGTTAAAAAGTGGGACTATGAAGTCACCTTAAACTCCGCAGCTTCTATAAAACAATCCACAATCTATAGCTTACAAAAAATAATCCACATTACACAAGGTCAAGCTAAAAGCTACAACCCATGTAATACACATATGATGAATGTTTAAGACTCATATGACCCACCATGGATCTCTTAGACACCATACTAACCACTACCATGACCTAACACTCACTAAATCCCTTGCACCTTTAAAATCAAAAAATGCAGAATTTTTAGGTACATTCGCCCACATAAAATCATGACAAATAAAGCTCAACAACTCACACCAAAAATTTACCATGGTCTCTCATAAACATAGAAGCTAATCCCAGAAGGCCATGGACCAATAACGCACACAAGGACTCAAAAGAAAATCAAACTTGTCAACTACTCAAATTCGGATCTGAACGTCCACAAGTTTTTATCGCGAATCCTTTTCGTGGTAGTATATTATAACCTAATACTTAACTATTCCAGAAGGTCTAGTCAAAATACCACTCTTAAAACCACAAAACACCCTCAAACTTTTACCCAAAATCTGTCCCGGTTTGACAGCTTTGACACCTTAACAATGAAAAATCAAAAGACCAACTTCCCGACTTTGAAATCAATCGTGGCTGGACTTTTTGGAAAGCTCTTTCATTAAACTTTAATTTAGACCAAAAATTCGTGACTTAACTCCTCACCATCTGTTAATTACACTCACATCTTTACATCACTACTTTTCTGTCCAAACCCTAACTCAATAACTAGCATGTTTTACGCTCAATTCTCTTAACCAAACATCATACTATTACTAGTTATTGATCCCAACATGTTTAATAACATTAATTTATAGAAGTTAACACAAACCCTAATCAATCATACTTAATATTACATGAATACCAATAATTAATCAATTATATGAACATAGGGTTTAAGGATTTTACCTTGATTCTTGATTATTGCTTCCAAATTACAAACCCTAATTTTTTTCTTCTTCTTTTTCTCTCTTGGATCGACTAAAATTTACAGGAAAAGTGTTTTGGGAACTTTGATTTTGTATTTATAATTATTTAGTGGATAATTATCTAACTTAGAGTTGTAATTGGGCTACAATTGGGTTTCTTTTTTCCCCTTATCTTTTATGGCCGAATTTATATATATATATATATATATATATATATATATATATATATATATATATATATACATTTTTTTATTAAATTAATTTATTACACTCAAAACATCATATATATATATATATATATATATATATATATATATATATATATACATTTTTTTATTAAATTAATTTATTACACTCAAAACATCATACTTTTCATATTTTACATATTCCCATATCGAAACCAAACGTCTTTCACGAAAAACCTTAATTTTACGACAAACCGTAAAATAATCATTTTTAAAACAAAGTTTCCAAAAATAGAATTTCACACTCTTTTTGAAATATAACTCATAAAAACAAATCCCACGTAACTTACTAACGCTCAATTACTTGAACGAAAACTCGTTACGCAAAAATCACAAAAACCCCAAAACTACACAAGTCATTTCTACACCACAAAAGTGATCAAAATGTTCTTTCCCAAATTCCAAACTCTCCAAATCACAATAAAACCATTTACGCAAAAGGGATTTAGTGCTAAAACTCACCTATATCACTTCAAACACCTATGACACACCAAACAATCGTCAACCGAGTCAAAACTATCAGTCAAACTGACCTGCCAAAACCACGGTTGTTACAAATTCAGTGGGAGTATTGTGTTCTAATGGCTGAATAAGGGATTATTGTAATGTTATCTAATTCAGTGGGAGTTATAAGACTTATTGTCTTATTGTAACTCAGATTATCATTTGAATGTCTCAAGATAATTACTTTCCAGATATAGACACTGATATTTTCAAGGATAGTCATGTGTGTTTCCTTGATTGATTGAGTAACTCTATATCTACTAGTTATGCTAATGACACAAATCATATTGTTACACATTAACAAACGCGTGCGTGTTATTTATGTGGTACATGATGTTGTTCCATGCACAAGTGGGAGAAATCTACATTTTGTGCAAGGTACAACACATAAGAATATGATTTAACAGATTCTCTTAACTGCAAAGTAAGAGAATATAGTTCTAATATGATTAATATACATCTAATCTAAGAAACACTTGGTGTTGAAATTTAGTAAACGTGAGACGCAGGCTAAATATTAACAACAAGGTGAATTTCCAGGTATGCGTGAGACCAACATGGATAATTTACGGTTTCTAAATTAGACATCTATTAGAACATGTGTCAATAACAGTACTACTTCAACTTTAATATTTATGTATTATTGGAATGACATAAATGCATGAAGTAATATAATACTACTTCAATAATTATGTATTCTTAGAATGACACAAATAAATGAAGTAGTGTGTTAACTTAAAAATATTATTGAAACCAAATGATGGTGTTCATGATTACTTTAATTATACATGTATATACTTTATTGTATAGTTATAAACATGAAGTCTTCTAAGTATTACAAGACTTATAATAAAGTAAGACGTTAACTTGTTATGTTTTATTAAGACATATACAAGAAGTCATTGAGATGATTAATGATTAATAACGTATAGTGGGATTATATAACACGTTTATGTGTTGATGAGACATGAACATGAAGTGACTTGGTCAAAAGTACTTGTGTTATATAAAGAATGCAATTGGTTTGGAAATACCATTATACCATTAAGTTGACTTATTTGGTAAATAGGTATGACAACAGGAATATGGTTATCTTATATATTGTTAGATCATCTTACAATATTAATTCTAATTGAAATACCACTATTTTATGGTATGGTCATTTTGGGAAATCAAACTCTTGTTTTGATTGTTTGATTGAAGGTAACTATGACTTCTTTTTAAAGTTTTCAAGGTTAGAAAATTGAGTATGGATAGTATATACTCGATTAGACTCCTAGAAGATTAATAAGACACTATTGAATTATGAAATGTGATGAATCACATTAAGTCTTAAATTGAAGTCCTGAATTTGTTAAACTACTTATGTGTAGGTCATTAACAAAAGAATTTCAGGAACTGTCAATATGTATTTGAAATATCTCATAAAGAGAATATTGTATTGTCACATTAATTGCTAAGTATTTATATTTTATATAATACTAAAGGCAAGTGGGAGTATTTTATCTTGAAAAGATATGATGACAAGATACATAATCTTCTAAAAACACACTAGTAAAAATCATGATGAGGCTTAACATGTAAATGATAAACCTCAAAGATGATGGAATTCTCATTCATAGATCCACTTGGATATCTCAGATATTTAAGTAAATATGCTGATAATTATATGATGTAGTATTACCAAAATAATGAATTGGGTAAATTACTCATATTATGGATGTGATAGATGCTGTTCATAAAGATAATCAAATTTAGAAAATTTGGTTTATCT
This sequence comes from Artemisia argyi, assembly GCA_030686995.1. Taxonomy (NCBI): domain Eukaryota; kingdom Viridiplantae; phylum Streptophyta; class Magnoliopsida; order Asterales; family Asteraceae; genus Artemisia; species Artemisia argyi. The sequence continues at coordinate 138,147,010 of CM060709.1, read as the reverse complement.
TAATTCTTAATAGTTAGAGAATGAAGATGAGTTTTATTAAAAGATTATGTAACCCTAGTGGTATAAATCTTTGTGTAATAATCATATGAACAAAATTGTACACATATCTTAATGCATGTCTTATGACAAGATTATTAATCATATTTAAGCAATTAACTATGATTGAATACTCTTTCCTAAGCACATTAAAGATACAAAGATAGTAATTGTCATATTTATATGAATATGAAATTTGATAATGAATATCAAAACTCTTTTTTGAATGATTACTTGAGCGAGGACGATAAGTAATCAAAAGGAGTTTATAAATTCAAATAAATCTTTGGAAGTGTACAAAGTGCAATAATCCATGAATGGATAAAATGCATGCATCTAGGACATTATTCTTATGTTTAATTATTAAATCAATATTTTGATTTATAATTAAAATAAGATAATTTCTAAGTATTCCTGAAAGCTAGTGGGAGTATTATGTTTGATTTACTAAATCATATATGTTGTATAACATATAAGAAGTAACATTTCATATAAGTAAAAGGTTAGACTTGGTTTGGAATGAAACTTTACTTTAAAAGGTTTAGAAAATAAAACATACAACCTTAGAACTAAAGTTTATTATTTAATAAACATGTGCGGTAAATAAATTCTAATAGAATATGATATATCATTTAGTAAATGGATATACTTATTTGTAAAGATAGAACATGAATAAAATCTAAGTTTGACTAAAGGATTTTCATGTGCATCATATTATTGTTACATCATGCTTAAATGCTTAATGATTTAACAATATTTGATATCTTGTGTAATGAATATTCTAAAGAAATATGTTTGAACTTAGAATAATGATCCTCAAACTTGGAATAGCTCCTAAAAATTGCACAATGGATATTAAGTTTACGGAATTTAAAAGAGCATATTGTGTTTTATATACAATGATGCTGGTTTAAATTGAGACGACACTCAATAACTAGTCATAGAAGGATTTCATCCTTATTAATAGCCATGTGAACTAGTTGTCCTCAACTAAGAGCATAGTTGCATTATACATTAAAGAATTAGAATACTTAAACTTTAAAAGGTTTGAAAGTTTAATTGTCATAAGATGGTGATTGATGATGACACACCATTTATGAAAAATTATGTGTAATTGTATCAAGATAGTTGGATGTACACATACAAGAATTTTGCTAATTAAATTCTTGAAATAAGTATTCTCAAAATTTGGATAGATCAAAGTTAGTTGAATAATGCCTTGTCAAAAAGTATGATTGTCATTACTTGAGGCATAATTGTCAACAAGTGATTACTTGAGACAAAATTCATTAACTAGAACTATCATGCATTGATCTATTTGGTGTTTAGATAAAGGAGATTAAGCAATTATTATTTATAATGAATTAAAGTACTTAGTACGTTTGTTTTCATTAATAATAAATTGTGTCCTATATTTGCATGTTTAAATCCGTGAATAACTTATGTTATTCTAAATTGTCCGTTGTAAATTAATGATATGGGAATATCATTAAACTAAGACAAATCTGAGTATTGGTTAGAATATACTTGAAAGTATATTGATGCATTGCATACCAATTTCACATGATATTCAATGAATTGAATATAGGACTTATCCCAACTACATGATTTTACTTTATGGATCTTGTCAGTAAGTAAATCATGAATTTGTTATCCTCGGAGTTGAGATACCAGATAAGTGTCATAGATGTAGTGCATTTCTGTGAAGCAATCTACCACTCACCGTAATAGGGAGTTATAAGGGTTGTTTTCAGAAGTGTTGCAAAGTCCATGGGTTATTCTTGTAGTCAAGAAAGAATTTGTTTATTCAAATTTGTTTTGAAGTTTAATACTACTGGGCCCCTCGTAGGGTTGACAAGATGTTTGCGTGCGCACGCCCAAAGTCTATCTGGAATACGTTCAGATGTTTTGGTAATCTTGCTCAATCATAAACAACGAGAAACAGAATTGTTAATTAAAGAATGACTAAGATCCATATCTTTATTAACGTGGTATTAGAAACAAAAGGATAATAATAATGATGAATCATTAAAGGGTTTTCCAGGAAACCTACCTCGAGTTGAACTAGGGGCATTGGCGTGTTGCTAGACGCTTACCAATGTCATTTTACTATTAATAGATATCCAAGTGGGAGCTGTTGGAATATTGGATAAATATTAATAACTTAAATGTCTAGAATCGAACTCGAGACCTCGGGATTGCACACTTTACGAATGTGTATCAAGCAATAAATAATTAATGTATATTAAATGTTATGTATATATATATATATATATATATATATATATATATATATATATATATATATATATATATATATATATATATATTATTTGGACACAAGAATAGGACTAATGATCGTTAGTTGTTAACGGTATGGACTAACTATCATTAAATGTTAAGTTAAAGGACTAGAATGGAAAATATAGCCGATAAGGATCCGGAAGGACCCCTTGGGCCTTTAGGCCGGTCGACCCATGGGTGGAAAACCCATTCCTAATCAAACTTGGACACCAAGTTTGCATGGCTATATATACAAACACAAGGGTTCATTGTTTGGCTAACTTTTGTACACACACTAAACCCTAAGTGTTTTTTCTTCTCCTCTTTTTCCTACATCCGATCGTACAACCCCTAGGGTGTGTAGGATCGATTTTTGTTTTATCAAAAATCATTACTTGTATTTTTACTAGCATAAACTTGATACGGTTTAATTCGTGTGTACAAGAACGAGGTACCAACACACTATTGTTGTTATCAAAGGATCGATTAACAAAATGGTAAGGGGTTAATCATTGATCCATATAAACCCTAATTAGGGTTCTTCATATTGTTCAAGACAATTGCTTTTGATTCTTGTTCGGGCTAGAATCACCACGGTACGTTCGTATTTAATTTATGTTAATCTCTTATGTGTTATAGATGTTCCTACGCTTTCGCATATGTGTTTACCTATTTTATGATTGTCATGATTTGTATATTCTAACAGCTTATACACACATTTTGCAAATGTTAAGTTGTATGAAAAGCACCTTCAATCATGCGGTTTTGGTCTAGAGATATGCTTGAAAATCCGAGTATCTTTACTTCGTTCATTTACATTTCAATATTTTTTGTTGTAGTTTGGTACCTTTTTTTTTTTTTTTTTTTTTCTTTTTTCTTTTTTTTTTCTTTTTTTTTGAACGGCAATATTATTTGCACCAACTTGCAATTACTAGCGGGCAAAACAAGATGAAACCAGGAGTTACAGCAGATTACCACAAGCCACAATTGGGTCGGTAATCCAAACTAGCCAAATAAGAGATTTTCCTTTTCCTATGGCAAATATAGTGCTTGTTTATGTACTAGCTAGCATGCCAACACAATTTATTTTCTAATTTATTGTCTAACAGTAGCTAGCTAATTTACTTTATGTAACTACTTACAGCGACATTTTTATCAGTAAGAATGCATCCTGTTATTGTTTGTGCTTAGCAATATATTCGACAAAGTTCAATGCCTTTTGTCGATGTTGTCTTATGATAGAGCTAACAACATGCATTATGCCATGAGAAAGACCTGGGATGAAAATGTTCTATTGTATGTGGGAACTTGAACTCAGAGACACTACTGTTGGATCATAAACTTGATTTATCTCAAGTCCATGATCAAGAAGCTTCTAGAATGACGAAGAATGGTATGGAAGCTTCTAGAAAGTCGTAGAATGGTATGGAAGCTTCTAGAAAGTCGTAGAATGATATTTATAGAAATGTGTAGAAGGTTGTAGTAGATGATATGTACTAGAAGGTTCTAGCTAGTTGTAGTAGAATATCTAGTAGAAGAATCTAGAGAGTCATGGAAAAATCTCGATCTAGAATGTTTCATGGACTAGTATATGTAGGTGTTAGTGTAATGCATTTGAATGAAGCAAAGTTAAGGAATAAAAGTTTCACTGTAAAAGCTCTCTAAGTATTCCTCTCTTCGTAAGCCTAAAAGGCCCTCGTGTTTTCCAACAACCACTTCTGTGAATGCAAGCTCAGATCACGCTTAAATAGTTAATTAGAATCAAACTGCAGAATATATGACCAACCTTTATCAAACTCCTCCTGCTAATCTTGCATAATTAAAATTTGTACAAGCATATCATTTTTCTTCAATGCAAGCTAAAATGATTGATACTGATTGTTAAATGTCCATACGTTGTTCATTCGCCTGAAGTAATTGTTTTTTATACGCTTAATAATCTTCTATAATCTGCGTGTGTAATTAAATTTGTCAGGATGTTTGTTGATATAAACCAATCATGCTTATCATTGGTTGTATACTTGTATATATAATTTCGTCAGATTTAACAATAGTCAAATCTTAGCTCTAACATTAATAAATAGTACACGTGAAGCTTCATTGCAAATTTATTATGAATGTCGGTTCATAGTATTACCCTCCTTAATTAGTATTCATTCCTTGTGTTAGTTTTAGAGTTTTGAAAACCATGGTTACCTTGTGAGTTGTGAATCATACAACTATAAATTGTTTTAAAAGGTACGTCATGGCGGCGTCAAGGCGCCGCTAATGCGTGAGGCGTGACTTCAACATTACGAAATAGATCAAGGCGTCAACTCTAAGCGTGACGTGAGATGAGGCGTGAAAAGGCGTGAGGCGCAACAAGTTTTTTTTATTCAATTCCGATAGTTTTTTTATTTTTTTAAAAATGAAGAATACTATATGTAAGAAAAGTTTCTTAACCTTATTCATTATGAACGCTTTTTGTAAACTCGTTATATATGAAATATGATATAAATACATAAATATTTTTATATTTTGTGTCGCTTTATGTCACGCCTTAAAAACGCAAAAACTTCGCCTTATCCACTAAAGCGTGAGGCTTGGTGATTCCGCCACGCCACGCCTCACGCTATTTATAACATTGGCTTTAATTGATGCAGGACGCATAAACGAATTTTGATAAAACCTTAACCGAAAGGTATCTTTAGTCCAAGGTACATGGATGAAACCTCAAAGAAATAAAACCCTAATAAAACCTTGATAAGAGAAAACTATTAAAACTCACAAGTTTATTAGAGATCAAAGATCGACTACAATTATAATAGGCCCTGCATATAGATCATAAAAAAGTTATATTTCTTCTCATGACTCCTAATTAAACTAGAAATATTAATTCCAAATTTAACCCTAAAAAAAATTCAAGCACAATAATAAAATTTGGCATATAGGTAAAACATAGATGCCAATTTAAAATCAAACATAAATCAAGGTAGTTATTGGCATCCATGTTCCACCTAAATATCAAACACTTATTTCTCAACAATAAAATAACTATCCAAGCACCCCTCTTATGTTCTTCACTTTCTTGTCCGTATCATTTCTTTTTACTTGAAAAGAAGTCGACCCCAAGTTTTCATGTGTAGTTGCTTCATCTACCTCACAAAAATTCATTCGATGACCCTTGTCAGGAGTAGCCTTGAACTCCACGTTAACTCGAGTGCTCTCTTCTTCTTTTTTTAACACGCCTACCACACTCCCAATGGTATACACATGAAATTAAATGCCAGTTTATGAAATCTACATTATCAATCATTAAGTCCTCAGTTAAAACATAAAACTATTCTTTGTTTGCCGGTGAAAACTTCACCGGTTTCATAAACTCAACAATCATATATAACCCATAATCTAAATCCTGAAATTTCAATTCCTTGATACGTTTGGAATTTGTGCTTTCATATGTGTGATTGTTCAAAACCCTAGAATCCTTTATGTTTTCTAATGAGTCGAGTCTTACACACTAGTTTTATCAACTTGTGCATCACATTGAGTTTCAACCTCAACAATGATCTTGAGTTTCAACAACTTTTCTTTACAAGTCTTTGAAACAACAATTTCATTTGTTGTTATCTTTGTGATCAATTTGATCACAAACTTCTTTTTTGAGTAAAATGTTGTTACATCCAGTGAATGTATTACTCCAAAAAAACGTTTAATTACAAAAGATGTGATGAAATCTCGCATCTCAGTCCGTTACATAGGCGCTAAAGCTAACCTAACAAAGCACAACTACTTCTAAAATGTAGAAACAACTACTACTAGATTACATTTAACTCAAATTGACACCAAACTTAACCTACTATTTCTTACGACCACGAAGCTTTATGTCTAAAGCGTCACAGGTTTCATTGGATAGACCCTTTGCTAATCATCGTCGCATGGATCATAATCTTCATCCAATGTTTTCTTCCACTTTTTATATAAGCTCTTTGTCCCATAGCCACCACCATTTTTCGACTATTTGAAGCCATAAAAGCTCCCAGTTTCATCAAAAACATCCTCCACAACACTTTCACTGTCATCACTAACATGCACGGACAAACTCATAGACACAAGTTTAACAACATTAGGATTCATGGCCAAATTAGGAGAATGTTTAACATCTTTTGACTTGGAAGACAAATTAGAAGTTGGTTGTTCATTGGTCACTTGCCATCAACCACATAAGTAACATTATTAGGCACGTTAGTCACATTCTGATCCAGCTCTATATTATCCTTTTTCCTACCTTCCAATTAAGTAAGAATATCAAAGGTGTTTGTGGTTTTCACCAAGTTTGCATCCATATTTGGTTGTCTAGAAGTTGACACCTCCTTAATGTAATCCTTAGTAATAGAACCCACCTTTGACGTTGCTTGTTTAGGCTCATAAACAATTTTTTTTTTAACATTTACACCTTCAAATTTCCTATTGTTTGATCCATTACGTCTCACATCCATAAACCCTTCTCCTTGGATTTTTATTTGACGCCACATTAGGTTTTGAAACATTAACATTCTTCGAGCATTGACTATCCATATGACCAAATATCTTACATGAATCACATCTCGGTGGGTCAATTCGTACTCAAATTGAATGGTCATTCAAAATCGGGTGCATCTAACAAAGGGCATTAGCCACCAAATGACATTTGAAATCAATTTCAGCATTAAACGCGATAAGTGCACGAACATAGCTATTTGTACTCCACAACTCCTCATACATAGTTTTCATATTAAAATTAAGAAGCACGGGCATGACTAGTTTTGATGCTATTATACTTAACTCATCACCTGTGTACGCGGTCATAAAGACATCATGTAGTTTGACCCAAATCGGAATCCTTCTTAAATCATCTTTTGCCATGCACACACTAGCTGACTAAGTATTGAGAATTATCGGAACTGTACGAATCATCCAAGGGACGTTTAGTAGTACAACCTCCATGTTCTCTTCCGTTGAAAATTTAAAGAAAAAGAAATCTTGTGTTCATCGGGATACGTTTGAGACCACACTTATCCCACATAGTTCTAGCAAAGTGTTGAACTACGGAAAACGCCACCGTCGTGCCAATGAAATATCTGTACAATGTACTAGCACATCTAATGTTAACCTTTTTGACTGACAATATAGGGATCATTAAGTCAGCATCATTAAATGTGTCAAGAAGACGAAAATTGACCTTGTAGACGTTTCAGCATTAACAATCTTAGCAAAAGATGTAGCACCTTGCATGGCCTCCTCAAAACTCTTACATGCTAATCTAGTCGCCTGGTGAATATTACCTTCACACCCGTCGTGAAACATAGTTTTTACCAGCTGCTAATCCACACGCAAAACATTTTCTTGAGATGAAGGAGCTACATACTTACTTCGAGTAGGTTTTAAGGGCTTCCCATCCTTACCCATTAATACAATTTATCCTCAACCATTTGTCTGTCAATAACATGAAGTTTTTAGCTAACGACGATGGACGTGGACTACTAAAAGCATTCGACAAGCTTGGAAACTGATTCTGATCAGTATCATAGGTCTATTTATTCGTATCCCTACTATCAGTATGATCGGCCAACCTTCCATCATCAACCTCTTTATCTCCCTTAACAGAGTCCCCCAATAATTCGTCTACTAGATGGGAAACATTCGAATCATTAATAGGAATATCGACACCATTTAGAGTGTTCCAAACTACTCCCATCAGTATCCTTTTTCCTATGATTTCTAACCCTACCTCCCGAAGCAAGAAAACAATGTTTCGTGATCAAACCATGCAACTCTCACAACCCAATACATCACAATCCAATAATCAGCCACTAGAACAAAACAAAGCACAAACACGAGCAGCTAAAAAACCTAATTAGGTTAAGACTTGAAACGCAGAAATGTACTTATAAACACGTAAAGAAGAAATAAATATAAAGGAAAATTCCCGAAGTAGACAAGTTTCCTTTTGACTTATCACTTTCTAGATCATTTTTTGGGTGAGAAAAAAAAAAAAAAATTGGTTGCCTTGGCAACTTGTGCTGTCCGAACCACGAATCAACACGTGTCAACAACAATCGACAAGTGTCCAAAGTACTAAATTTGAAATGACTAAATTACCCATCTCCAATAAATGTTGTTACAAAATCCCATCGCCCCTATTTCTAAAACCAGAACCACCACTATTCTTCTATCCCCAACTAAATCAACAACAACAAAACAATGGCACACTCACGGTTACTCATCTACCTTTCACAAATCCTAATTTGAAGCATAAATTGGTGGTTAATTCTTGTGATGGGTTTTGTTGACTAGTTGTGTTTAGATCGATGTAAAGATTTTGAGTGGGTGTGAATGAGTATCTGTTGGTGTGTGTTTTGAATAATTGTGTTGGTTTTGGTGTGTTGGGTTTTTTTGTTACTGGCAGTGGTTTTTATATGTGTCGAGAGTTATGAACTCTTGGTGATGATATTAGTGATGGTGATGATATGATGGGGATGATATGTAACTGATATAAATGTCACTGGATTCTGGATTATGGATTTTGTAATAAGGTTTGGTACAGAAGGGTATTCTAGTCAATAGACAAGAGTTGCCCAACGTGGTAGTTTCCCTCGGTCTAGTTTTGGCTCACCCAAAAAAATGATCTAGAAAGTGATAAGTCAAAAGGAAACTAGTCTACTTCGGGTATTTTTCCTAACTAAAAACTAATTGAGCACACGAGTATATCTCAGCGAGTAGAAGACAACAAACCTTTTAGGACCCTAACCCTAGAAAATTGAATGAAAACCCAATAGCAACAAATGATAAATTCGGTTTGTAACAAACCCTAAGATTAGTTACCTAACTAGTAGAATCAATAAAAGTGTATCAGATATGAACAATCTAAGTTATTGGGGTTTAAGAGTTAAGGCGAACTGATAAATCAAATTTACCCCCAATCTAAGTGTTAATTTCCCCTTTAAAATACTCATCTTTTATACTTTTATGAAGAATATATACTCTTATTTCTTCCTATTTTGGTTTTAGGGTAAAGATGAGTAAAAGAACGAACTTAAGTGAAAATGGAAGGACTTTAGAGCAAATACGTGGAAATTATGGATTCTGCACTAACTACGGCATAGAGGTTCATCTACCTACGCTGTAGCAAGGCTTCATGAAGACTACGCCGTAGAAGCTTTCCTACCTACAGCGTAATGAAGAATTTATGAAGACTACGGCGTAGCCCAACAACAGGCTACGGCGTAGAAGTCCACTAAAGAACACTACGGAGTAGGCAACTTTCCAAGCTACGACATACGATCTCATTTGAGGCAGTAAAGAACTAACGAGGCCAAGGAAGAAGCTACGGCGTAGCCACCTTATCTACTACGCCGTAGGATGATTATCATCAAGACTTTACGCCCGTAACACTTGATCAAGTTACGGCGTAACACAATTTGAAAAGGTTACGGCGTAGCAACTCTAATACGCTACACCGTAACATAGTCGGGGCCTATAAATACCAACCCTAATTCCGAGTTTTTCATATCACTTCCCATATCTTCACCACAACAACATTGGGAAAACCTCAGGAAGGAGGGAGAACGAAGTTCTAGCCACATCCAAGTCATTTCTAAGGGAGGAATCACACACCGATCATAAGTGTTTTCATTCATTTACTTTGTATTCGATTCATGCTTAGATTTATATTAAATCAATATTGTTTTACTGCAATTATGAATATGAGTGGCTAAACACCTTTTGGTGTTAGCCTAGTTATGAAAGTATTATGTTATTGATTTAGTTTTCCATGCATCTATTATCTATTGTTTGTTTACTTTCATGGCGAGGCTTGGGACACTCTAGTTCCCGTAGTGATTAGCGTTGGTTGTTCTCTAGATACTTGGGGAATTAACCCTAGGAAGCAAGTCGCTAGGGATGTGACTTGGTGATAGCAATATCACCATACACGTGCGAATTAACCCTAGGACCACCTACCAATGCTAGACACTTAACGGAGTTAGAGGGGTGTAAGATCTGACCATGCCGCATTTGTTAGCCTTGTCCATATTAGTAGAGGCACTTAATGACTCTTATGTCTTCGTACCAATGAACCCAAGGCTTTACAATAGCTTTGGATAGGACAATGTATAAGATAGATCTAGGCGAATTTGACCATTTGACCCGAAATGAATATTGAAGACCCGAACGATATGATAGGATGCACCTATAGGAAAACTAGTCATGATCATAACAAGAGTAGTAATTAGGTTAACACTACTTCTCTTTACTGATTTCCTTCCATTTACTTTATTGTCTTGTTATTACTTTTAATTAGTTTAATTCATCTTTCAACTCAAAACCCCCTTTTAAACGTGACATGAACTTAGATAATTTCCGCACCTTAGCTCTTGGGACGACCTCGGCTTTACCATTTGACTATACCACACACGACCGGATACACTGTCTGTTAGTGCATAAAAGATAGCCCTTAGGTAAACGAGGCTTTATAAATATTAAAACCTGGTCAGTAAAACATGTATCAAGTTTTTGGCGCCGCAGCCGGGGAACTATTAGGATTTTATTTGAGTTTTCAAATTTTGTTTTATTTTTTTTTCAGTACTCACGGTTATTTTCAAGTTTCAGGTGTTATGGCAGCAATTGACATTGACAACCTCACGCTTGAAGAATACTTGGCTCTTACACGAGAAGAGCAAGGACCTGGTTTGGTTAGGCCGGCTATTGGGGATGATGTGCAGTTCGAAATTAAAAATCAATTCATAAGGGAACTGCGTAAAGACCCATTTTTAGGAAGCAAGACGGAAGATGCTCACGAGCACATTGACAATGTTCCCTACATTGTCAGTTTGTTCAACATTCCGGGAGTATCTCATGATGCGATAATGCTCAGGGTATTCTCGATGACATTGACTAGAGCTGCAAAGAGATGGATCGATAGACTACCAGTAGGGACAGTGAACACTTGGGCTCTTTTGAAGAAGCATTTCATCCAAAGATATTGCCCTCCTTCAAGGACGGCAAAACAGCTTGAAGATATTCACAACTTCAAGCAAGATAGGGATGAAACATTGTACCAAGCTTAGGATAGGTACAATGACCTTTTGTACAAGTGCCCTACTCATGATCTCAACAAGCAACAAATGGTCAACATTTTTTACAAGGGGATCAACATCTCAACCCGCCAAATGCTAGATTCTCAGGGACCAATCCCTAGTATGACTCCGGCTCAAGCTTTAAAAGCTATTGAAGATATGGCAGACCACTCTCAGAAGTGGCATGAAGGTGGAAGTAGTAGAAGCATTGCTGGAAACTCGGATGGAATTACCTTAATCACTAACATACTCGAAAGCTTGGGTCGTGACATGAAGAAATAGAAGGAAAATGTCCATGCTATTCAAGTTAGTTACGAAGTTTGTGAAGGACCCCACTTGTCTAAAGATTGCCCTTTGAATGAGGGCGATGGTAAAACGGAGGAAGTGAAATATGGGGAAGGTAGACCATTCCAAGGTAATGGGTATCGAACAGGGCCATATGGATATAATCGGCAACCTTATGGAGAGAGAAGATCAAGCCTCGAGGATACTATAAATAAGTACCTCGAAGATTCTAGGAAGAAACAGGGAGAACAAGATATATGGTTGAAGAACTTTCAAGAAGCCACTAATTAACAAAAGCCTTTCTAACAATGATGAATCTCTAAAGAATCTTGAAGCAGTGATTGAGAATTTGGCTGATAGTATCCACAAGAACAACATTATTAAAGAAAACAAGAAGTCCATTGTAGAATGCAAGGCAGTTTTCACAGAAGATGATGGAGAAAGGAACCTTTCGCAAGAAAAGGCCGAATCTCATGAGAAGATCCCCTGCCAGTTACCCAAGAAAGAAGACAGCTCAGAAAGCTTTGTGGTGCCCTGCAAAATCGGTGATTCTAACTTATTTGCATTAGCCGATGTGGGATCAAGTATAAACATTATGCCATTATCTTTGTTCCTATCCCTGAACCTTACAAGCTTGCGGAAAATTAATTTGAGGATCGAAATGGCTGACACTACTAAAACGAGCCCTATCGGTATAGTAGATAATATCATCTTAAAGATCAACAAATTTTTGTTCCCTGCAGACTTTGTAGTCATTGATATGGCTAATGTTCCGAAGGAGGACCTGATTTTAGGAAGAGCATTTCTCGCCACTGCACACACTAAAATAGATGTACTCAAGAAAGAAATATCATTTGGAGTATACGATGAAAGGGTTGTGTTCAATATGAACATGGTTTCCTCAATTTTGCATAAGGAAGAAGAAAGTTCTTGTAAAGATGATCTAATGGGAGAAGAGATCTCGCCAATCCTCCAAATCTCCGATGATGTATTCTCTTATACAACTCCATCGTGCTCCAAATATGAGCAAGAGGTCAACTCATATTCAGATGACGAATCTCTTTGGGATGACACTGATAAAGAAGATATAAGGTTAGAAGCGGGAGACGAGGAAGGGGGCGAGTAATTATTGCTGCAAAACTTCACTGTTGTAGACCGTCAACAACCATGGTCAACGGATCAAAAATAACCCTTCCTACATGTGATCCAATCGTCGAATATTGTAATGGAGGAGGAATGTTTTCAATCAGGAGATTAAAGAAGGAAGCGAAGGTTTGGTGGTATTTCTAAGATGAGAGGCTTATCAATAAAACATGGTTTCAAGACCATTTCATGCATGCAAGGTTGAACGAAAAGGTGAAATAGACGGTTCACTTTTGTACGCCAGCAATTATGACATATAGAGGAACAACCCAAGCTTGGCCCACATGTGATCCTTTCAAAGGGAAATGCGATGGAGGAAGGAATCCCGAACTAAATCTAGCCAAACGTAATGAGTGGGCATGTTTTAACGCAAACAAAAGGGATCAAGTAGGATACCTTGGTTTATCGTTCGAAAATTGGATTAAGGTAAAGTTCGGTGAAAGACGACTAAACAAACAAGTAGAGATGCAATATCGTGACGAATGGGTCAAAGCTAACTTCTTAGTTGAAGATCTGTATAGCATGCCACCACGTATCGCTCCCAATATTTGGGACCACTCACCAACTCCGTGGAACAAAAACAAGGGCAAGAATGCCCTAGAACCTACTTGAAGGTCGCAACAGTGAGTCTAACTTAAAGAATCGATAATAAACAAAAGTGCTCTTTCGGGAGACAACCCGAATTATCCTTTTCCTTTTATTTTCTCTATCTTGTTGGTTTGGTATTTTTTGTATTAATATTTTGCAGGTACGAAAGGAAGCATTGCGATGGGGAACAAATTTTTGGACTTTTACTCCAAGAAATATTCTCCAGGGCCTTGTTACGGCGTAGCTCTTCCATTGACTACGCCGTAGCACCCTCCAGGTTTCATACTGGATTTATTCAGCAACTACGGCGTAGCACTCCATTTAAGCTACGGCGTAGCTACCTTCTTAACCTTAAATATGCTTTTTATTTTACAAAACATTCTTTAAACTTGTATTAGTTTTTAAATGAACTTTGTGGGTGTGTTCCCTGTAAACCCTCACGAGACTTCACTCGTCCACTTGGGACATCAAGTGGTTTAAAAGGCTTGTTGCATACACTAAATGCAACCGTGATTCCTACGAAAGTGAGTTAGGTTTTTCTTTTTATTTTTCTTTTTCTTTTTAGGTTTTATGCTTTTGGTAGTTGTGTGATTCCAGGGAATTGAAATTTGCTCATAAGGTGTAGTGAAGGCACGTTTCTCAACACGATCCTTCTATTTTCAAGAGTGAATTTCAGGGAAGTTCTCGTTTTATTATACTTTTCCTCCTTATTTTTTATTTTATGTACAAAAGGGACTTTATACAATTCAAGTGGGGGGACGGGAGTAGAATTATTTACTTGAACTTTGTTTTGCCCTTAACTTTCTAGTTTATTTTGAAAAATTATGCCACTTTTAAAACTTTTGACATGTTTTTCCGAACCTAACTAGAATGGACTTTAGCCGAGCACATTAACCCTTAATACCATGGTGAGGTTTAGCCTATTTTAGTTTCACCCTGTTTTACCCCAAATCCACCAAAAATATGAGTGTGCCGGTAGTTTGTAAACTTTAGAACTTGGCTTTTACATCATTTTGAAACCGTGTACGAGTAGTGTATTGAGATTTCTTAATACATTTGAATGAAACTTTTTAAGAAGGCAATATTTTAGGATTATCACCTAAATAACCTTTATGTGTGTGTTTATCGATTAGTCACATCGACTATTCGACCCACGTGTTAAAACCCTTTGTTGCACTCACCTTTAGTGCAAGATACCCCTAGATACACCCTATTGAGCCTATCCTTTCGTTTCTTACCCACATTATTGTTTCGATACACCTATACACCTTAGCCTACCGTGTAGTCTTTGTTTATGATTGGGAAGTTGCCACTTGTTCTAATTTGAGGGCCAAGTCAAGAGGTTCAGGAATCACACCTAAGTTGAAGACTCATCATTGAAGCTCATGAGAAAACCCACTATTGTACATGTATTGTTCATCCCAAGTGGGGGGGATATGTTATGTTATTAAAAAATGTGTGAATTTCCGTTTGTAGATATGTTAACTTTGGTGCACCCTTATAAAGCACTGTAATGAGAGCTTTGAAAGATTTAGCATCGAAGAGGCCACTTCGGACATATTTGAAGAATGAAGTTGTTGGTTCTTAATCACCAACATGAAGACCAAGTGTGGTTCCCATCATGACGTCCTCTAATGGCACACACTTGTTACATGATCCAATTCTCGCATTTTGAAACTTGGACTTTGGATGAACGGCAAGTGGTAGCAACTCGATTAAAGGCTAAGACTATTTGTTTTCTTTTTCATTTTACACCATTATTGTGCATCCCATGTCTTATCCTACCCTTTGGTTGTGAATCATGCTTAGGTGAGGGATTTGAGCAGTCATTGGTGTCTTGCCCGACGTTCCGGTCATGTACCATTGCCTTTGTCGCCCTTGCCGTAGTAAGTTAGTAACAACGTTACACCCAAAATAGCCTTATATGTGTTCACCCAATATTGCCTTTAAGAATTGTTTTGACCTTAGCTCTAGTGGTAGATATTTGTGTAACTGCCAAGCCTATGATAGAATACATTATATGACTGTGCGTTGAGTGATCACCCCAAAATTAACACTTAGATTAGGAGAGAGATGTGAGTGTTTGTTCCAATTTTGTGAGGTGTTCGGCTTTGATAAATTCTAGCATAGGGAGTTTTTAATTTATATTCTCCAGTTTCTTGGGGGATATCTTTTTGAAAATCATTTTTGTAAGGTCTACTTGAGGGCAAGTAGTGTTCAAGTGGGGGGATATTTGATAACATCAAATTTACCCCCAATCTAAGTGTTAATTTCCCTCTTAAAATACTCATCTTTTATACTTTTATAAAGAATATATACTCTTATTTCTTCCTATTTTGGTTTCAGGGTAAAGATGAGTAAAAGAACGAACTTATGCGAAAATGGAAGGACTTTGGAGCAAATACGTGGAAATTATGGATTATGCACTAACTACGGCGTAGAGGTTCATCTACCTACGCCGTAACATAGTCGGGGCCTATAAATACAAACCCTAATTCCGAGTTTTTCATATCACTTCCCATCTCTTCACCACAGCAATGTTGGAAAAAACTCAGGAAGAGGGGAGAACGAAGTTCTAGCCACATCCAAGTCATTTCCAAGGGAGGAATCACACACTGATCATAAGTGTTTTCATTCCTTTACTTTATATTCGATTCATGCTTAGATTTGTATTAACTCAACATTGTTTTACTGCAATTATGAACATGAGTGGCTAAACACCTTTTGGTGTTAGCCTAGTTATGAAATTATTATGTTATTGATTTAGTTTTCCACGCATCTATTATCTATTGTTTGTTTACTTTCATGGCGAGGCTTGGGACACTCTAGTTCCCGTAGTGATTAGCGCTGGTTGTTCTCTAGATACTTGTGGAATTAACCCTAGGAAGCAAGTCGCTAGGGATGTGACTTAGTGATTGCAATATCACTATACACGTGCGAATTAACCCTAAGACCACCTACCAATGCTAGACACTTAACGGAGTTAGAGGGGTGTAAGATCTGACCATGCCGCATTCGTTAGCCTTGTCCATGTTAGTAGAGGCACTTAATGACTCTTATGTCTTCGTACCAATGAACCCAAGGCTTTACATTAGCTTTGGATAGGACAAGGTATAAGATAGATCTATGCGAATTTGACCATCTGACCCGAAATGAATATTGAATCCCCGAACGATATGATAGGATGCACCTATAGGAAAACTAGTCATTATCATAAAAAGAGTAGTAATTAGGTTAACACTACTTCTCTTTACTGATTTCCTTCCATTTACTTTATTGTCTTGTTATTACTTTTAATTAGTTTATTTAATCTTTCAACTCAAAACCCCCTTTTAAACGTGACACGAACTTAGATAATTTCCGCACCTTAGCTCTTGGGACGACCTCGGCTTTACCATTTGACTATACCACACACGACCGGATACACTGTCAGTTAGTGCGTAAAAGGTAGACCTTAGGTAAACGAGACTTTATAAATATTAAAATTTGGTCGGTAAAACCTGCATCACGAACCTAGATGCTAAACTGTAACATTTTCTTTTTCAACAAGTCTTTCATACCACTTTTTATAGTTGTTCTTATTTTCCATTGAATGTGTCACAAACTTGAGGTTCTTGATATTCGGCTTTAAAATGTTCTTCATCAACCTTGATCTCCAATGTCTTTTCTTCAATCTTTACCTCAACCTTTGGTAATTGTGATTTCCTTCGGGTGGAACCAAATCAATTATTTTTCCTACTCATGAAAAAGGGTAGACATTTTTTGGAAGATTATACATGACCTTAACCTCACGTCACCAAGGTTTCCCAAATAAAATATGGCACACGTCAAGATCATCCACAACACAAAGTACTTTTGGTATATAAATTATTTCGATGGACACTAAAACCCCACAAACTTGGTAACCTTCAATTAGACAAATCTCCATTGGTAATTTTAGGAAATTTACCAATTTTCTCAAAACCAAATTTTTGAAACTAACAACCATCAATAACCAAATAACATACTGAATTATCGATTAAGTCCTTTGACTAAGACAACTTAACAAAAGGTAGCTGATCCTCCATCTTTTTCTCCTCTTATTCTTCAACCAACCGACCTATTGTTGATCGGGGAATGGATGCATCTACGGTTGTCATCAAAATATCATATGGATGACTAATTCTTCGACCTTTCAGACTACCACCCTCGTGATTTTTGTGGTTGTTACCTCCACCTAGCAATACGACACATAGTCTTTGATAGATAGTTGAATTTGGTCATGATTTTGATAAAACCATGATCCATGTGTTATACAAACCATACCCTGCCAACGGTATGAGTTTTAAAATCTTCTACGCTATTTACCATCAAGATACTAACAAGCTCTGATGTGAAATGATGCATGACGCGAAAGCAACTTTTGATAAAACCTTAATCTAATGGTTATCGTTCAAAGCGACGAGGATAAAACCTTAAGAGAATAAAACAATAACAAGAAAAAACTCTTGAAACTTACAAGTTTATCAAAAGGTTAATCACAATGATAATAAGCCCTCCATTTATAAGAATAAAATAGATTGACAAGAAAGTTGTCTTCATTCCCAAAAACTCCTAATTAAACTAGAAAAAATAAATCCAAAGTTAACCCTAAGCAAAAGTCACTGCAAAATAATAAAATTGGCATCTATGCAGATCATAAATACTAGTAAAAACAAACATCTATCGAAGGAGTTATCACCATGCATGTTACACCTAGATGTCAAACACTTGTTTCCCTTCAACAAAACAACTATTCAAACACTCATTTTATGTTTTCACCTTTTTTTTCCGCATGAATAACTAACCAAATGGGAACAAAACGTCTAGTATTGGCCGTCGAAAAATTGACCTTGAAAATTTTAAGTTAATTAATCTAAGTCCGACACTACTTTCGTTGTCTAAGTCTTTATTAGTTATTGAGTATGGTTAACTAATCTTCAACAAATTATTCCTTTTTTTTTTTTTTTTTTTTTTTTTTTTTTTTTTTTTTTACTAATAATCTCGTTATGTTCGGACTGGGGTTGCTTTCATTAATCATTGACCTCATGGGTGTTTATTAAATATAAAACTTCGAAACATTCATTTGAGAAGCCAATGTTTTCTTTAAATACCAAGCTGCTATGCATCTACAGTCCCTTGTACATTAACTGATCAATATCTTAATTTCCTATTCCTTACCCCTACTAATTAGATATCACACCCATAAAATTCATACTCTTTACTTTTAAGGTTACTCAAAGGTTTTACCTGAAAAATGAAGTGCAAGGCATCAGAAAAGCCGTGTCCAAAGCACAAGAAAGGGCTATGGTCACCGGATGAGGACCAAAAGCTAAAAGATTATGTGATGAACTACGGCCATAGTTGCTGGAGTTCCGTCTCCATCAATGCAGGTACGTAACTCCATTCATGGATTGAACACACGAGTTATCAAAACAAGAGCAATTTACCATAAATAAAATCATCGTTTAGTTGTTGCCATTTTGCCAGAATATATATGTGTGGTCTTTTAATATGATCTTTAGTATGGTCTTTTAGTACGTTCCATTTTGGAACACCATCATTGATTATAATTTTGATGCATGGCATATCGACATTCTTTCATTATTGCTCGTGTATTTTATACAATTTATGGCCATCATATTAGGCTTGCAAAGGAACGGAAAGAGTTGCAGATTGAGGTGGATTAATTATCTGAGGCCAGGATTGAAGCGGGGTAAATTTTCCTTGCAAGAAGACGAAACAATTTCGAGCCTTCATCGATTGCAAGGCAACAAGTAATTACCCTTGCATTCGCACTACTAAAATCTCCCATTGGATTCTTTTCAATTCTTTCAAACGTCACTATGGTGGACTTAAATAAGAACAACATTTAAAATTAAAAATATGACTACCAGCTTAAGTAAACCCTCGTGGACCTTATGCAAAGAAAAGGTCAAGCAAGCTTTTTTATAGGTCTATTCATGTTCAACTTATTATTATAGGGGAATAAACCGTTACACTAATTAAGTTATTGACTTAGTTGTCAATACATTTTCAGAAATTTGTTTTTGTGAGAAAACATTTATCTATTCAAATATAGATGTTTAATTAATTGTATGTCATGGGACTTAATTTGCCATAAATTCCTATTATGAAATAAACCTGCAGACTGTTTTGTTTTCAATATATTACTAAAGTTCAGATCAGGAACACCAAATATATATATGTGTATATCTATGGTTTCTTTTGTTTTGAAAACGAAAGGAAAACGGGTAACTGATTGATATGTAATCTCACTTTAAGGTTGAAAGTGAAGTACTGAAGTACGTAGGAACCGCTGCTACTTAGGTTGTACACATGTATGTGAATGGTTTTATAAGACTAATGCTAATGGCAACCCAAACTCTACCCAAGCAACCCCGCCACATCAGTGCCACCTGAGCTTTCTCTCTCAACAACTCCACTCCAACCATAACTAGCTAATGGTGACCACAAAAGTAACGTCATATTTTTTTATTTTTTTTTAAATTAAAAACTAAAACAAATTATATTTTGTAGTATATGTAAATTGAGTAATATTTAAGAATAAACAAATTACTAAAATGGACCTATCCCTAACACCATTTACCAAAATGAAATTTTTTTTAGTATTTTACCAAAATGGATAGCGCACTGGTAAATATTGAAATCATGTGCGCTTGGTTTCAGTTTTACACTATGAATAATTGGCTTTTACTTTTGCATTAGGTACTACTAGTCTAGTCTTAATGTTCTCCTGATAAATTGATAAATTAAGGACATGAGAGAAATAAAGTTGATACTACCTGCATCACAAAATTATTGTCTGTAAACATAAAACACACAATATATATATATATATATATATATATATATATATATATATATATATATATATATATATATATATATATATCATCATTATAGCTTTCTCTTTCTTATTTTATGCACAATGACAGTTTTACCCTTAACCAATTAATTTTCAACTTTTTTAAAGTTTGTACTAATAACCACCAATGTAGGTAATATGGTAAACTTGATTTATATTCTTTATCTATTTATTGAAGTGGACAATTAATTTAGGAGAATCGATAAAGAAAAGATGGACAATAAATATAAGACGGATGTAGTATTTGTATTTAAATATATTTTTAGTTGTCTTTCTCTTTGCTTTAAATATTTATACCACATGCATTAGTATCTGTACAAACCTAATATCAATTTTCATTATATATAAAAACATGTTGTACTTTGTCACGTGTTCTTTAGTGAAGACATCCCAACTTCCCAAGTATTGAACTATTGAATTAGGATTACTTATTGGAGGCGCACATGAATTAGGAGGCGCACTTTGAATTATTAGTGCGCTGCAATTTGTTTTTAGTCAATTTGGTTCTTTTATTTTAAAATACACTATTATTTTAAATGAAGCGCACAGCGCACACTATGTATGTATGCGCTTGGACTTTGTCTCTTTATGAAGCGCACCTAGTCGCACCGATGTATTTTGTGCGCTTGCATTTGTCTTTTGTGATAGAATAGTATAAACATAGTGCGCATTCATCAAACGTGTCATTCATTCAATGGAAGCGCACTTTGTTGGACCATTTTCGTAAATCTTTTTTGCGCAGTTCATTTTGGTAAGATAGTATCACAAAAGGTTCATTTAAAAAATTTACTCTCCTACACCTTTACACCTTCCATGCCACGTTTAAAAACTAACATCACCTATTATGACACATGTTACCCTTAAAATGAAAGTAACTTATGACTTTTATCACTTAAAATACTTATCACTTCACGCTTGCAAAAAAAAAAAAAAAAAAAAAAAAAAAAAAAAAAAAAAAAAACTAGACAAAACTCTATTTTCTTTTGGTGTTCCTTTGTCCTTGTCGTACAACAGCAATTCACCCTCACCATTATTTATGTTTTGAATTCAAGCTACAAGTTATACAAGAAATATGAAGGCCTCGTCTACATAGTCCAAGTTTATTTTGGTCATTACAAGTAACATTTGGGTGGTAGCAGATGGCAGCTTGCAGATGGTAGCAGATGGCAACAACACAGTGCAATTGTTTCGGTTGGCAAGGCAACCGAAACTTTGTTTTCGTTGACATGCGACGCGTTGGTTGGGACGAAGCTAATGGGGGCAACGCCTTGGTTTTGGGGTTGCTTTGCCAAATGCGACACCCATTAGCATTGGTCTAACTAGTTGTATTTGGTCGCATGCAACTATAAGTGTGCTTATTCATTCTTATATTTTGAAACTTATAATTATATTCGTCTGCCAGGTGGTCTCAGATAGCACAACATTTGCCTGGACGGACTGATAACGAGATAAAGAACTACTGGAATTCTCACCTCAAGAAGAGGATAAAAGAACTGCAACATCTTCAAACTAATCCTAAAACTGATTACATAAGCACAAACATGAGAAGTACGGAACCATCTTCATCGTGCATAAATGCATCCAGCTTCATCAACAGTTTGT
Source organism: Artemisia argyi (assembly GCA_030686995.1). NCBI lineage: Eukaryota > Viridiplantae > Streptophyta > Magnoliopsida > Asterales > Asteraceae > Artemisia > Artemisia argyi. Next base: position 138,125,071 of record CM060709.1, on the reverse strand, counting down.
CTGCTGACATGAACCAATTGGTTCCACCAGCTTCCCAAATTACCACTTTACCGAAAATTCTATTTGCTGATTGGATTAGCCTAGATGAGTTACGAAAAGATATAGGAAAGTCGCGTGATCAGCCTTTTAGCCATGAGTCAAGTTACGAGGTATCCCATATGCACGATTATCATGAAGTATCAACTCAAGAGAGCAATTCTCAGAACTGTCTAATCAGTGGTTCGAATAATGGAGATATGTTTCAAAGCCACATGACAATTGATGAAATTTTCAGCTTCGATGATGGAGATTTCAACCTTGATGATTTTATATATATGTAGGGAATATTTAGTTACCAAATAAATAAAGGGAATTATTTAGTTTACACGATCAAGCACATAAATGTACTTACGAATCCATATCTTGGGTTGCATGTGAAAACGTTCGTGCACAATATTTCGGTTGAAAAGATAGGGTCTTTTATGTGTTGTTGATTAACCACCAAGAAATGTTTCATGTTTTCAATTCTTTGTAAATCGTCTTTTTAATCCACTTTTTACGTGATTGAGCTCCTCCTTAGAGTGTTTAACGCATGACATCGACGCACGTTTGTTGTCATAAATTTATGTACATTAAGACTCATAAATATAGATTAGGATTTGCAGGTATCTAAAGGATTATAAATTATGTTGGTAAGAAAACGAACTGCGTTTATAGGATCATAGATCTCGAAATTAAGATTTTCATATCGCTTGATTTTTCTTCATTAAGTTGTTGATATAAATTAGTGAAGTTTCTAAGAGCACAAGGTGCAGTGAAGAGGCTTAGCCTCTTCATTCGGGCCCCACCCCTGCCACATCACCAAACACCTCAACTTCAACTAACCACAACAAACCCCCCCTCACCAAACAACAAATCTCAACTTCTTCATTAGGGCCCCACCTCTTACATATTTATTTTTTTATTCATTTCATTAAATAAATTAAATTAATTTCACAAATATTAAAAAATACTACATCCGTCCCATAAAAACTGTCCAGTTTGACTTTTCAGAGTCAAACTGTTTCAACTTTGACCTTATCTATTTTTGTGAGTATTATATAATACTTTATGAAAAATATATGAATGGATTGAGTTTTAAGTGTGTTTTTCATTGGTATAATTTTTCATCAAGTATTATATAACACATAAAAAATATTTAAGGTCAAAGTTGAACCAGTTTGACTCTGAAAAGTCAAACTGGACAGTTTTTGTGGGACGGAGGGAACATACTAATTTTATTTAATAAAATAAAAAGTTACAATACGGAAAAAAAATACGATACGAGAAAAAAAAAACACGCATACAATATGGAAAAGAAAATACGATACGAAAAAAAAACATACGATACTAATACGAAAAGTAAACATTTTATTCGTCATCTTCGCGGTCGAGATTTTGGTATTTCTGAGTTATTCTTGCTTGTCTCTTGTGAATTACTTCGGCTCTAACCGGGTGAGTAACCGTGTTTGGATCGAGCATTAGCATCTGCATATCCTGCCACTCCAATAACGCAGCTTCTTTCTCGAACGCCTTTTCCTCCCTCTTCCTCCGCGCCTCGTAACAAGCCGTTTGAGCGTCTTTCGCTTGATTATACTTTTCGGATAATTGTCCCGAAAAAGTACTCGTTTGACTCCCCCCGGAACTCGCCGCACTCGACGTTTCCGTCGACTTTTGTTTCTTTCCGGGTCGCCTGTTGTTTCTTTCGGGACGAGGTCGTTTGTCCAGCCCGAATATATCCTCAAGACATGTAATGTCTAGAGGTTCTTCAGCATCCCATTTCGGGTAGCGTTTCAGGATATCCCAAACGTGAACCAAAGTGAAACCCCTCTGTCCAAAACGTTGTGAGAAGTTCGTTTTGGCATTCTCGACATGATCATGCTCATTTTCGCCACTGCGACGCTCTAAATGTTTATAAATAGCGTTGAATTTTTGGCAGTCGGCATTGATCCTTGACCATTTACCGGATAGTATGTTTTTGGTTCAAGGGGCTTCAGTAGTCCGCTCGTTGAAAAGTGCATGAATTTCGTTCCAAAAGAATTCATTCTCTTTGTCATTTCCCAGATCTTCGTCTTGGGAAAATTCTATCCACGCTTCCGCAAGAATCGTTTCTTCTTGTTTTGACTACAACTTTCACACACGCGTATGAGCAGCTTCTTGCAAGTCATCGCCATTATCCGCGTCCAAATTTACGACGTTTTTTCCTCTTTGGGCTTTGGTTTTTTTTCCTCGGCCTTTGGGCAGTGATCTTGGCTTAGGTACTTTAAACGTACCTTGATTTGGTTGTATTGGTTGTGATTGAGGAAAAGTGGATGGTTGATTAGGGTTATAAAATTGTGGCGACGAATTGAATTGTTGTTGACTTGCGAATCCTTGTTGAAACGCGTATTGTTGGTTACGGTAAATGTCATTCGGATTTAATGGTTGCGAACCGTATGGCGGTGAAGGGTTTGGACTTTGAGACGAGGGACTAGAAGAGTTTGAGGCTCCCCCGTATTTACGTTGGTTTGACGTTAGGAGGTTCGTGAAATAACCTCCTTCGTTTGGGTTTTGAGACATTTTTTTTTTTTTTTTTTGCTAAGGAGAAGAGGTATAGAAATATTTAGATTAGATTGTTGAATGTAGTGAAAAGAATGGAAGAAGAAGGTTAGTATTTATAGTTGTAAAAAAGGGAGGGAAAAAAAAAAAAAAAAAAAAAAAAAAAAAAAACACAACCGTTGGTGTTTAAACGGTAATGTTTCCCATTATCACAAATTCTCAAACGTTAACCTGTGCATGTTGTCAGAATTTTGCTTCGCCGTAGCCACGGGGAGGTGACCAACGGCGAGCAACGGCGAGGGCCGTTTGGTGTGGCGGCGAGCAACGGCTCGCCGTTGTCTTTGCCAACTAGGACGGCGAGGTCGCCTTCCCCATCTGCACCTTGTGCTCTAAGTATTCATTGTCCAATTAAATGATCTTTTCATTCTAGTAAATGTGTCGATTCTTGCAAGACTCATATTAGGTCTTTTTTTTAACAACAAGGTATATATGAGTATGTTAGAAATAAGCTGCCTAGTAAGTTGATAGGAGCATAAACTAAAGTGTTTCGATCTATTCCCCGTCGGTCAAGATTCGAACGTGAAAAATGATTAAGTCGTCTATCTTTAGGTACATCTTTTAAACTTATTTATATTCATTTATCCTAATTAATGACTAGTGTTCAGTGCTAATATATAGTTTGAATCCAGCTTTGACATGCAAGTTGTTATATATCTTTTGATCATAGGAGTAGTGATGTCTTGTTATGTATCTTTTATCGTCAATTTAACGGGCTGAGATGTGAGATTCACTCACCAACCTATTGTACTTAACTGTTTTTTAGAGTAATATATTTATCGGGTTTAAACTCTTTACCTAAAAAATCTAATCTTATATATGTGAAACTGACTAACTCGTAACTAAACATGCATAATAAGTTTTTACCACATACAACAAAACATGGCTTTTTGGAATTCTTGATTAAATAAATAGAAGAAAACCTTTCGGCTGAGATTCACGCTAAAATGACTGATAACGTTGTTTATACGTAATTATATCCCACTTGACATCATCAAATTGGTTTAATGTTGTTTAACGTTGTTTAAGGTACATTAGTAATTCAATTTGCCAACATGCATGTTTCTAATTGGTTTTCTAAGGGAAAATAATTGGTAACTTGTAGCTCGCTCTTTTAATATATTCCACGTGATGCTTCATTTACGATAAATAGTCCATTGACCAATTATATAATACTAGACTAATATGATAGAGTTGACATAAGGATATCTTGCATATATTTAACAAGCGGGTTAGCCCGCGCGTTGCTGCGGGGCGGCCGTGTTTGTGTTTATGAGAATTATGTTAATATTTTGTGAAGTAAGCAATTATTTTATTTTATATTGTATATTCTTTTTAAACTTGAGTTAGCATGTAAGATGGATATAAAAGAAAATATTGTGAAACAATGCTTGTAAGTGTAATTATTGATCTAATCCCATGTTAAACTATTCAAAACCATATACAAATCTTGATCATTGCCAACAGAATAATCTAATCCAATAGAGTTATGTAAAATGCTGCACACACAGAAAAACCACAACATAAACAATACTCGCATACTAAAACAAATACATACAAACTGAAATAAATAGAGTTATACCTCCAATAGAGTACCACGTAGACTCAATGTTCACCGAAAATCACTCAAATCATAAACACTAACAACTCCGATTATCCGCGTCATAAATCACTTAATGTTGTTCATCCACACGGTTCAAAATTAGCATAAAATCAGTTAAAAACCTGAAGTTATCAAAACATGTGTAGTAATAAGTTGTAATTCACAAATCTAACTTCATAAATGACTAACAGTTCAAAATTAGTGTGAAATTTTATAAAATTATGACATCATCAAAATCAGTTAAATTTTATAAAATCGTGACGTCATCAAAAAGGCTGTTTGACAACTTCTAATTCACAAATCTAATCGCTTTAAATCAGTTAACTCAAATCCACTCATTTCAGCCCCCACTCCAGCCCCCAAACGCACCCATTTCAGTCCCATTTCAGCATTCAAATGCACCCAATTCAGCCCCTGTTTCAGCACTCAAATCCACTTGTCTCAGACCTCATTTCTGCACGTAAATGCCCCAACATCAGCCCCAGAACTTTCACCCATTTGAGCCCCCCAAAACCACCCATTCCGGCCCCTAAAAACACTCGTTTTAGACCCCATTTTAGCCCCCAAAAGCATCAATTTTCATATTCCATTTCAGCACCCACACCCACCCATTTCAGTTCCTAAACGTACCCATTCTAGAGCCCACTTCAGCCCCCAAATGCACCCATTTCTAAAGTGGAATACAGGTTCTTTCCACCCACTTATCAGAAACCGTTTTTTCACCTCAAAATAAGCATTTAAACAGAAAAATAAGCAACTCGTAGACAGAAACAGCCCAACGCAAACTACCCATTTTGGCATGTTAATTATAAGAATTTACCTAAATTTTATGCTAAAGTAGTAACTTTTTCTATATCCATATACTTCTATAACACCCATTTTATGTTAATTATAAGAATTTACCTAAAACCACTTGTTTCATACCCCATTTCAGCCCAACGTAAACTACCCATTTTGGCATGTTAATTATAAGAATTTGCCTAAATTTTATGCTAAGTAGTAGTAACTTTTTCTATATCCATATACTTCTATAATACACCATGAGCACACCCCTGATTAGTATGTTTGCTATTCTAAAAATTTTGTTTGCACTTTTAAGTTTTTCTGGCTAGTTGCAACCATATTTGTAACCTCTTACACTGTCTGAAACTATATTTGTAACCTCAAAAAGGTAATTATGTTCTTTAAGTTGTATAGTTTTCAAAATGTATCTTGATTTACCCAGCCTACTGAACTTAAAGAAGAACAAAGAAACATACCTGATGTCTTGTGTTTACAACCCACAATGGATCTGTGATGACTGTAGTTGGTTGCTTTGAGTAGGATCAGGATGCCCTTTTACTACTCTCGGTTTGTACATTAAGAAAAAACATAGGCACACTCTATTGTTCCGCAAAAAAGGCTCACGGGAAAGTTTGGAAAATGTAATGTTCTGTGTAATGTTCCGAAAATGTAATATTCTGGAAAATGTAATGTTCTGTGTCATCAAACACCGCATCCTCTTGAATTTTCGCCACTTGTTTCTTACCAACCTCAAGCACCCCATTTAGCTTCAGCCCTTGTGTAGGTTAGCAACCTTCTTCTTTTCCGAACAAAAGTATGTGGGTACACCTGAAACGAATACATCAGACCGATTTTATTGGAACATTTGATATTAAAACAATATTCATTAGATTAGTATAGCTTTGAGTGCATACCACACCGAAGGACGACTCCCAACTTTAGGATCCTCACCATAGTATTTTCCAACCTCGGTTATTAAATATTCGCTGAAAATCTCCTCTTTATTTTCAAAGTGGTAATTCACCATAGTCATACCTCCATGACCACAATCACAATTCCTGCATCAAAAAACTATATGAAATTACATTTAATCATTTTTATTACAACAACTAATGCCCATATACGTATCTCTGGCTTACTTTATACCAAATTGCAATAAATGAACTTGCATAGATTACCAGTAAATCATGAGGGTCTTAACTATTAAAAGTTGGTGAAGGATTGGGTAGTGAAAGACTTTCCAGAGAGTTCGCTATAATCCCAAGAGTGGCCAAAATTACTCCAAGTGTCAAATTTTGAGTCTGCATTTGTGACAACTGGCAAATTAGGGAGCCGTTTTGAAAACCCGCATTACTTTAAAATTTGTGATTTTTGGAATATTTAAAAAGTTTATTTGTAATGAGATTTGTAAACGTTGGAATGTGATTTTTAAATCTTGGGTTATTTATGGAAGGTGATTATTAATTAATGGTTTGGTTCATTCGTGATGATTTATTTTTGAGATATTTATTTGGCACTACATTGACTCCGGCACTAGGATAATCTAACAAATTTTATTTATTTTAAATATTGGTTTGGATAATTATAGTTTGGAACGTATCGTGAGATTTTTAAATATTTGGGAATGAGCTCGGTTCGAGAGAGTTGGTATATTTTAAAAAGTTTCGGGTTTGGTCCACGTATATTACACCGGGTTACCTCACCCACCTTAATAATAATATTATTATTAATAATATAAAATTTGTTTTCTTTTGAGAGTTTAATACAAAAATCGTCGTTGTGGTTTTGGCCTCACACAAACACACAACACCCTCACCAATTTCACTCTCTCTCTCTCAATATACATCACCTCCCATCACCTAACCCTAGCCGCCGCCCCTCCATCCGGCTGCCACCACCACACCGCCGCTCCACCACCATCAACACCACCACCAATCAACTCCCCATCTCATTTCCTTCTTGATCTACTATCACACGCGCCCTAAATCTCACCATTTCACCTCGTTTTATCACAAAAATCATCACCATCTTTCTTGTTTTTGAGGTTTCTTCACGTTTTGGTCTTGGAATCGAAGGTGAGACGAGTTTCAACTCGTATTTTGGTGAAAAATGTGACCAAGGGTCACAAATTTATTTTTCTTTTTCGGATTTATGGTTAAACACATGAAACTCAAGTGGGTTTTTTGATAAAATGGATGAAATAATGAGTTTGGTATCCGGGTTGTTACTTTTCTTGATGGGTCGAGGCGTACCCGAGAGCAAATGCTCTCGGCTTGTGCCATTTTCGGATTTATTTTGGCTTCTTGATATTCTTGGTTCATGGTTATCGATTTAAGGGTGTTTGGATTCTATTTTTTTTTTTATTATTATTGGATGATTCTTGGTTGATTGGAACTTTCATGGATGTTGTTTGGTTTTGTGGCCGACGACCCAAGTGGTCCGTTTGGTTGGTTTGGCTCGACTAGAGCAAGCCGAGACCCTAGAGGTCTCGGGTGGGACCCACACATATTGTGGTGTAGTATTGACCCGGGTTTGACTTGGTAGGTCGACCCGTACGAGTGGTATTCGATTTGGTTGTGGTATATATTTGTCGAGTTATTATGTTTGTTGGTTTTGAGTTTTATTGTTTCATTTATATATTTGAGCTTGAAGTGGAGTTGAGGCCGTAACCTCATGGTTTCGGCAATTGAATTAATTTTGATATTGTGGAAGTTGTGTTGACGAGTATGGATTTGGGGACCGATTGTGAGACGGTCAATTAGATGACGGAGATAGGTTAGTCGGGTGCCGTAATCGGACCGAAATGTTGTAGCACGTGGATTTGAGATTGATTTGGACGGAGTTGGATTATTTATTATGACTTGGTTATTTCTATTTTTGGACTTGGACTATGAGCCGAGAGTGATGACTCGGACATGTGACCAAATCCTTATGACTCGATAAATATTTAAAATCAAACATTAAAAATAATACTCGTAATAATATTATTGATAATATAACTGTTTATATACGTATATAGACTTGATAAACGTATATATATATATATATATATATATATATATATATATATATATATATATATATATATATATATATATATATATATATATATATATATATATATATATATATATATATAATGCGTATATTAATAATAAAACGATCACGAGTAAACGTTATAATAATATAACGATAATTATTATACTATGCGAATAGTGCAACAAATGTCGGGAGTATTATTATAAATAAATAACTAGAAATAATGACAAGAACTAATACGTTGGGTAATTAATAAATAAAACATTACTTTTTACAAATTTGGTAAACTTATCGAGTTATACGGAGTTGTGGTTACTTAAGTCCAAGTGGGCTTTATTATGTGACTTTTGTGTTGTCACGGATATATGACGATTAATATATCCATTTTCTATAACTACGTAACTTATTTAATCGACGGGTTAAATCGAGTTCATTTAGCTATATAAAATGAGTATATTAATGGGCATCGTATCCCACGACGCCCATAGGTTGTGGTACGTGTATTAGGATAATAAATTACTAACTATCTCGTGGAGTTGGCTAAATTGACGAATTTGGCAAATTTGACGATATATCTAGGGAATTTATTGGACTACGATATCTACCATATAGTATTCTTTGTGCTATGTGATTTAGGTTGGGTATAATCTTGGAACGATATATTACGTATAAATATGGGAGATTACCAAATCGACGGATTTGATAAACTTCGATGATTTTTTTAAATAATATATTGGGCTAATGTTAGACCTATAGACGGTTTATTAATTCTTTCATTGTGACTTCTTGGTTTGTGTTGTGTCGACCCTCCACCCATATGGATACCAAACGTCAAACTTCAAATTAATATGAAGATAATTCGAGAAATGGATATTTTTGGAAAGTAAAATGGAATACGTTCGGGATTGGGAATATTTGATTTTGAGGAAATGATTCTGAACGAGTTTGATATTGTTAGGAAGTGCCGAGTATGTAGTTGCCGTTACTTGAGTTTGCTTACGTCTTTCATCTATCGATTTCTTTTGCGGATTGTTGGACTTGAGGTGAGTCATAGCCCCACTTTTACTCTTGAACTTTGTTTTCAATACTTGGGGTGAGAAACGTGCAATTGTTTTATGTGGACTATTATCGCTTTGTTTATTTTAAAACTTGCTATGCTTATAGAACTAGGTAGGATTTAGAGCGAGGCCTAGTCCCGAACTAGGTAAGCTATTGATTGATTGTTGAGCGAGGCCTAGTCCCGAACTAGGTAAGCTATTGATTGGTTGTTGAGCGAGGCCTAGTCCCGAACTAGGTAAGCTATTGGATTGGTTATAGAGCGAGGCCTAGACATGATCTAGGTAAGCTATTGATTGTATTAATTTGAGCTATAGTGTGCACCTATAGGGTTGATTAGATTTGGTTGGATTATTTTGGTTGGATGATTGAGGCCTAGTCTAGCTAGCAAACGTTTTGCATATATGTCCACTTGATTTAGTTATGAACTTAAACCTATGATCTCACCAGCAAAAGCTGACTTTTAGCGCGTTTTCTCAGGTAATTAAGTGATGCCCTTGGATGCTTGGATTGGAGGCTTGGCTTTGGCACCTGGTTATGGATCTATTTTCTAAAACTCTGTGATGCGTGGGAATCGCACCTTGCTTTACCTCTCGAGGGATCTCGCGAGGCTTACAACCCCCACCAGGCAGTGTACCTGATCGTTGTAGTATAGTATAGTGACAAGTACCGGGGGATTGATCGTTCAGCTTAGGAATAGTGTCGCTAGGATTAGAAAACCTAATTAATAGTTCTAGAGATGAAAGATGATTATTTTTGTGTTTTTATATTTTATGAAAGCAATTAAAATCTCGGGTTTTGAAGGAGTGGGCGGAATTAGTTGTTATTCAACTAACCCAAAAACTACTTTGTAACTAATTAAACTAATGAAAATAAAATTAAATTAATATTAAACTAAGGTTGTGAGCAGTAATTGGAGAAATTGTGTTTACTTAGACTTCATTACTCCCTAGATATCTTTTACATGTTAATTACTTGTTACACTTGTATGAATGACGGGTTGTATTCTTTAATACCATTCGTGGAGTGGCATACATAACTCCCCAACTCTATGAGCTCTTATCTCCTCCTACACCATGAACCAGCACAACTATAGGGATTGTAAACAGTGGCTCATGCATTAAATACAACCAATAAAGACCTAGTACGCCTCGGTTCATGTTTCTTAAGACGTTCAAGCATGTTACCATTTGGAGATCTGCCAGTTTTCTTAAGCCTAACATATAAAATCATTCATTCAAAACAATAATAGACAAGTAATCAACACATAATCAACATCTAGGTTTCATTAGATCTAAGCAAACACAAGAGAGATCTAGCCTAGCATAGTAGAATTAAGATAAGAACAAAAGATAAACAACCAACACATAGACATATTGATTGAATTAAGAGTATACTTATCTCAATTACAATGCAAGGTCTCAAGGGTTTGGAACCCTTGAAAAACCTGTAAAAGAGGCACCAAAATCGTCTTTAGGGTTTCACCAAAACTTCTCTTTTTTTTAATGAAAAAACTAGAAAACTATATATAGGAAAATCGTCCTGACGGCGTCAAGAGTTAAATCTGACGCCGTCAACTCGCCGCCATACACTTCCTCGGACGCCCTAGATCCAATCGTGACGGCCTATGTGACGCCGTCACCACCTACGGTAAATTATTCTTGGCCACTTTGACGCCGTCATAACTCCATCTGACGCCGTCACCAGCTACGGTAAATTATTCTTCATGTCTGACGCCGTCAAGAGCAAACTCTTGACGCCGTCACCTTGTATTTCCAGCTTGGATTTTTGGTACTTTGTCGTTTTCTTCACTTTATGCTTCAAAAACGTCCAAAATAGCATCTTTTCCAGAATTCACTCTCCAAACACCTAAAATCACAAAAGGAACGATTTAGGGCAATATTTGATCAAATAAATTCGGATTCGGGCTTAAATGACCCCCTAAAAACGGATCATTTTTCGCCTCATCATATACCCTTACACTTGAGATTTGCTTGTCCTCAAGCAAATGAGCTTTTATTCTACTCAAAAGACAAGTTGGGGGTCATTTAACACTAATATAAAAGTAATTACAACAAATAATCGTTCCACTAAAGACCAATAGACAAGCACGGAGGTCATACACAAGCACCTCACAAATAGTGTTTAGATACTCACATCTCTCGGGTGTAATAAAGTAATATAACATTATGGAAATGGAAGATATCTCTCACTACCTGTCATAGCAAAATAGATTACCATAGGCTTGGGAAAGGATCAAACCTCCACCACATGGCGTAAGCACCTAGGATAAACTATCAAAGAGGTCTTTTAAAGGGTTATATCGTTAGGTGTAGGGCTATGAATTACACGGTTTTGTTGGATAAAGGAAGTTTTACTGGTGGCGAGTTAACAATCTTAGTTAATTACATGTACAAGATGGCGTTGCTAAGCCAAGACTAGACTCGACTTAAGCTAATAAATGAAAAATAACAAAAACATAAAATAAACATAGAATAAAAACGGGATGGTAGTCCGTATGTTTTTTTCTCTTTTTCTTTTCTATTTTTTTTCTTTTTCTTAATTTTTCATTTTTTTTTTTTTTTTTTTTTTTTTTTTTTGTTTTTTGTGCATACACTCTTACCCTACCATCCAAAATAATACATCATAGGGGATGAGAATTCCCCTTACACTTGAATCTTTACATACTTTACATTTAACTATTCTAATGACCCGAATTAAGAAAATCAAAACACTTGGAGCACTTTTTAAGATTAACGTACATATGGGGGTAATAAGTGATGTTCTTCCCCATTACTCCATAAAATAAGTACTTACCCATGAGTCCCAATCGTCCCAAAACAATATGTACAAGGATATGACTCGACTTAGCAACCATGTAATCAATTAGAAAGTTAACTTAGGGTTTAACATATAACAATAATGCACTAAAAATGAGCGCATACACGGAAGGCTAAGGCGATTTGGTTGTACATTTAAGTGGGGTGTAACAAATTCTTCCTTTAAGTAAAATGCTTAAAGTTAGAAACGAAAAGATAGGCTCGGAGGGGTGTACTAGGGGTATCGTGTACTAAAAATGAGTACAACGCAAAGGGTGTGGGAAAAATTAGTTGACTTAACTAGCCAAGTAATATGACTTAAATGGTCAAGTAATTATAATACGGGTTTAACACAAGGGTGATCCTAATGCCTCTTATCATGTAGTAAATCCTACTACACGAATGTAATCTCACTAGCGGTCTCGGGATGCATCACTAACGCAAGTTCTAGAATCTAAATGCTACCGGTACACTCATAAGCACTAATAGTAAATGCTTTTCCTATCAAATCTAAAGGCGAACCTCACATTTTTGGGTGGAAAATTTTTCTGAATATACGGTTATGTGCTAGTCATACAACCTCCTATCCATGAGACGCTTGCTATGGCTAAAGTTTCACTCCTAAATGTTGTAAAAAATTTTAAATTTGGCGCTAAAATTACACTAACAAGTATTTCTCGTAGTTTTATTACTCATCTACTATCAAACAAAAAAAACTCAAGCGAAAGTGCATATGTAAGGTATCATCTTTTTACCCTCCCCTTACACTTAAGATGAACATTATCCCCAATGTTCAAGTAAAGAATGTAAAAGTTAAAAAGTAAAGAGAATGAAATCAAATACTCCCCTGATTCGCTCGGTATGGATTTTAGTTGGCCAGGTTAAATCTTCTTCCAAGAAAACGAACAATCAAAGCTTCCCTTTCAGAATATAAATCATCTTCTTGTCACAAATAACCTGTAAATCCTGACAAAAGTAGACAAGGCAACCTTGCGTAAAATCGGCGGTATCCTATATAAGTTACTAAATCCTAGAAAACAAAATAAGATATAATGCTTGTGGAATGAAGTTTGCAGATTTCCTGGAGATTATAAAACTTAATAATTCACAAAAACCATAAGACTCCGTTAGAAAAACAAAATCGGTAAAATTTCCAGATTTTAACTCCTGACGCCGTCAAGAGCAATTGCCTGACGCCGTCAGAATGGACCTGCAGAAATCTTTATGTTAAGTTTCCGGAAAATTTCTGGAAAAACTTTGTCCTACTTCCTGGAAAATCCTGCAAAACTTCATTATGACTCAATACAAGCATTTGACTCTAACAAATACGAATATACATGTTCATTAAATATTGTGGATAATCATGATTGGTTTGTTTCTTAAAAACATATTTGGGGTTTCCCCTTACACTTATCTTTTGCAAAAATACCTTTAGGTTGGAGTTAAGACTAGGCTAAACAACATAATAAAGTATTTCACATTTTAATTGAGGAACATGATCAACCAACAATAAAAATAAAACATGCATACGGAAGCAAATAACAATCAAACAAATAAAAATCACACAAAACATGGGTTGCCTCCCAAGAAGCGCTTTTCTTTATTTACGAGTCTTGTAGCTAGACTCAAAGTCGTGGGTTACTACGTGATTTCATCATTGGTTCCACTCTCTAGGTCGTCTTCTAAACCAGTTTTGTATTCCGGACCTAGTTGCAAGCATTCTTTGTAGAAACCAAGCATCCTATTTCTAACATACTCTACTCCTCTACGTCTATCTTCATCATTCCTATAATAAGCCGCTTGCTTACGTTCCTTTTCGAAATTAGAGAGAAGGCGGTATTGCTCAATCTTGTAGGGCATTTGATAAGCAACCTCATCATTCTCTTCCTTGAATCTAACTATCCCTAACGTTGGATCATAACTCATCCTAGTGGCCTCAACAAATGGTTTCCCAAATATTATTTGACTTAGGCAAGAATCTATCACCGGACGCGTGTCTTCCACTATCATGAAATCAATTTCATAGGTGAAATTCCCTATAATCACATGTACTCCCTTAACTCTTCCTGCAAAATTACTTATCCAACTTTTACTGGGCATTATCCTAAAATTGAGTTGCTTCTTCATCACCCAATTGTAATAAGTCCTAGACATGATGTTCACGGGGGATCTAGGGTCTATGTAAGCTTTCCATACATGCATGTGCCCGATATTGCATGGGATGTTAATGTTAGAGGGGTCTCCCATTTTGATCAGGGGATCGCCAAAGATATATGTTGTCTCGAGACTATTGAATAAATACTTATGGTATTCCCGTTCTTCCTTGGTTGGCAACTTATCAAAATATTCCTCTATAGGTTCTACCTCCTCTAATTCCTCATCCTTATTAACCTCAACTTCCCTACTCTCATCCTCACTATTGGCTTCTACTCTAACTTCATCTTTGTCACTCTCCTCTATCTCCCTATCTATCGGCTTAATGGTGACAACATTGACAAAGTGGACATGTTTGGATGATGAGGGGTCCTTAGCTTGGATTCCACTATTGGTGTCCCTAGTGTCCTTCCTAGGTGTGGCTAATGTTTGGTTGTTGAGGGCTTTCAACAAGTTGTCGATCTTGTTGGTCATCTCCGTTTGTTGTTGGTTGAATTCGGTTTCAAACCTAGCTATGCGAGCTTCTTGAGATGCCATAAATTTCGACATCAATCCTTCAAGATTGTTGGTACTACCATAGTTGTTAGAAGGATTGTTGTTGAAGGTACGGTTGGATGGTGGACCGTTTGATTGGTAACGATTAGGTGGGTTGGATGAATTGGGTTGATTTTGTTTCCACCTAAGGTTTGGGTGATTTTTCCATGAGGGGTTATATGAATCACCGTATGTGTTTGGCTCGGGCTTGAAAGTGTACCACTTATCTCCCGCTTCGTCGGTACGCGTGGATGCGTAGTCCGCAAAAGTTGTTCCGGGGAGTTCCATACAATCACGAGTGTCATGGGGACCACTACATAATTCGCATGAAGAAGTGATTTTGTTCACTTGGCTTGAATGCTTCGGAGCTTCGTAAGATTTCATGAGAAACTTGACTTGGTCCTCAAGTTCCATGATCCTACGGTCGGGAGTGCTTGAATTATTCGAAGGCAAAGATATTGCCTTGACCGTTTTGTTCAAATCACGGGGATCATTCCAACTTTCGTTGTCATAGAGAGCAAGATCTTCTATGAGTTCCCATGATTGTTCCGCACTAAGATCACGTAGCTTACCATCGGCCGATTGGTCAATGGTTCGCCTCGTGGGGATATCGATATGGTCATAAAAAATTTGGACTTGGAGCCACAAATCTATGCCATGATGAGGGACTTTTTGGAGTAAGTCCTTGAAACGAGTCCATGCTTCATAAAGAGATTCATTTTGACGTTGTTGGAACATCAAGATGTCATTCCTAAGTTTAGTAGTTCTCCCCGGTGGGAAAAATTGAGCAAGGAAACGAGTGGTGAGATCATCCCATGTGGTGATGGATCCCGCGGGTAAACGCTCAAGCCATTGACTAGCTTGATCCCGTAGAGAGAATTGGAATAGGCGTAAACGGGTAGTCTCTCTAGTTTCAACACCTAGGTCTATGGAATCTACGATTTTGAGGAAGTCCTTAAGGTGTTGGTTTGGATCTTCGGAACGAAGTCCATGGAATGCACATCCGCTTTGCACCAACCGGATGGTGTCGGATCGCAAGGGGGTCACATTGGCTCCGGTGAGCTCAATGGTGTTTCGGTAGCCTTGGTGGCTAGGTCGGGAATACTCTCCTAAGGTTCGGGGCCTAAGGGGTTCTAATGGTGGGTTTTGTTGTGGTGGGATGATGGGTTCGAAGATGTTACCACCTTCCATGATGTCGGATGGTAAAGAGTTACGAACAAAAGCACGAAGAAAAAAGATAGACTAAAGAAGACCTAAAAATAAAAATAAAAAATCTTACTAGAAAGGAATCTAGCAAGTAGACCTTATAAAAAGAAATTCTAACCTAGACAATAACTATTCCCCAGGCTGCGGCGCCAAAAACTTGATGGCGCCGCACTCTATTGCGAAAGTAGGAATAAATGTAAAGATAGACAATCCCCGGCAGCGGCGCCAAAAACTTGATGCGTGGGAATCGCACCTTGCTTTACCTCTCGAGGGATCTCGCGAGGCTTACAACCCCCACCAGGCAGTGTACCTGATCGTTGTAGTATAGTATAGTGACAAGTACCGGGGGATTGATCGTTCAGCTTAGGAATAGTGTCGCTAGGATTAGAAAACCTAATTAATAGTTCTAGAGATGAAAGATGATTATTTTTGTGTTTTTATATTTTATGAAAGCAATTAAAATCTCGGGTTTTGAAGGAGTGGGCGGAATTAGTTGTTATTCAACTAACCCAAAAACTACTTTGTAACTAATTAAACTAATGAAAATAAAATTAAACTAATATTAAACTAAGGTTGTGAGCAGTAATTGGAGAAATTGTGTTTACTTAGACTTCATTACTCCCTAGATATCTTTTACATATTAATTACTTGTTACACTTGTATGAATGACGGGTTGTATTCCTTAATACCATTCGTGGAGTGGCATACATAACTCCCCAACTCTATGAGCTCTTATCTCCTCCTACACCATGACCCAGCACAACTATAGGGATTGTAAACAGTGGCTCATGCATTAAATACAACCAATAAAGACCTAGTACGCCTCGGTTCATGTTTCTTAAGACGTTCAAGCATGTTACCATTTGGAGATCTGCCAGTTTTCTTAAGCCTAACATATAAAATCATTCATTCAAAACAAGAATAGACAAGTAATCAACACATAATCAACATCTAGGTTTCATTAGATCTAAGCAAACACAAGAGAGATCTAGCCTAGCATAGTAGAATTAAGATAAGAACAAAAGATAAACAACCAACACATAGACATATTGATTGAATTAAGAGTATACTTATCTCAATTACAATGCAAGGTCTCAAGGGTTTGGAACCCTTGAAAAACCTGTAAAAGAGGCACCAAAATCGTCTTTAGGGTTTCACCAAAACTTCTCTTTTTTTTAATGAAAAAACTAGAAAACTATATATAGGAAAATCGTCCTGACGGCGTCAAGAGTTAAATCTGACGCCGTCAACTCGCCGCCATACACTTCCTCGGACGCCCTAGATCCAATCGTGACGGCCTATGTGACGCCGTCACCACCTACGGTAAATTATTCTTGGCCACTTTGACGCCGTCATAACTCCATCTGACGCCGTCACCAGCTACGGTAAATTATTCTTCATGTCTGACGCCGTCAAGAGCAAACTCTTGACGCCGTCACCTTGTATTTCCAGCTTGGATTTTTGGTACTTTGTCGTTTTCTTCACTTTATGCTCCAAAAACGTCCAAAATAGCCTCTTTTCCAGAATTCACTCTCCAAACACCTAAAATCACAAAAGGAACGATTTAGGGCAATATTTGATCAAATAAATTCGGATTCGGGCTTAAATGACCCCCTAAAAACGGATCATTTTTCGCCTCATCACTCTGATAAATAATTGTGGACCTATATTTATTTTCTTTTGGGCCTGACTTTGATTGAATATGGGATAAAGGTAAACTTTAAAACCCCGCGTGGTTGGATTTTTCTCTTGTTTACTTTATCTCGTTCTTTTATGTCTTATGTTGGATACCAATCCCCGTAGCACCCCGAATGCTTGTTGAGTCTTCCGCTGTACCAAATTTTGGGGGTGTTACAGATTGGTATCAGAGCCAAGGTTATAGAGAACTAGGTAAATAGACACCTAAACTATAACCGATTTTTATAGAAAACGATCCTCGACCATTGCCCGCCAGCCCGCCAAGCCGAAGCATCATTGTTATTATTGAGGTATTATGAGATAATGACTTGGAATGAGATTTTTGAGATGATTACTAGATATGGGATTCTTGAGATGATTTGAGGATTTGAGATTTATTGATTTAGTGATATGATGGCGTTTTGAGGAATTATATGGCTTAATGGTTTTATGAATGATTTTAGTAATGCGGTATTTTAAATCTTTCTTGATATATATGATTTGAAATTATATGATGATTTTTGATACGGTATTTTGAGTTCGCGGTTTAGTTGTTTTGAAACACTTACACATACCCTACGCCGTTGTCATAGACTATGGCGTCCCGTATGTTTGACGTTGTTAAGGATATTCTTACTACACCTGTACGCCCAGCACAGATCACCATGGCTCCTGATGATCCTTACAGGATTGCCATGCATTCAGCTATTGTGTCGCCAACAGCTTCTACTTCTGCACCGCCTGCTGCACCTACGCAGGGACCCTCATCTTCTCTAGGGCTCCCTGGTACTTCGAGGCAGCTTACTCTTCATCAGGCTTTGGCTCGTGTGGCTCCACGTTTTGCCCACCGAGCTACGGCACGTATGTCGGTACGCCCTACTTCACCACCTTTACATTTGGTTGCTCACACTCTCCTGTCAGATGCACCACCTACATCATTGCGTCGTCGTCCTAGATCACCTACCACATCTCCACATGGTTCACCTATTAGGAGACGACGATTGATGACGTACTCTTCCGATGAGGAGGAGGAGGAGTACGAGGGTGAGGATGAGGCTGATGACCCTCAGGAGGCTGAGCAGGGTGATGATGACCCTGAGGAGGAGGATGACCCTCAGGAGGAGGAGATGCCTGATGATGATGGTTTGTTTGTGCCACCAGCTCAGGCTGAGGAGCCTGATTCACCTGTACATCCGATAGAGCCTGTTTCACCTGATCATCCATTTCTGTTTGAGTTACCACCTGGTAGTCCCGTTGAGTCGGATGCACCTTCTGAGGTTTCTGCTGAGCATGCAGCATTGGGTGAGACTGGTAGGATGTGGACTCAGATTACTGCTCTAGGTGGGGTTACACGTATGTCGGAGCGGATTGATAGGGTGACCGTTGAGTTCATTGGAGAGTTGAGGATTGACATGGTTACGGCTGAGAGGAGAGTTACTGAGATGAGGAGAGGTTTGATGGAGATTCATGAGCATATTGAGAGTTTACAGCGAGGTTTTATCACAGCTCGAGAGGCCGACCGCAAGTTATGGCAGAGGAATACCAAGCTAGAGAAGGAGGTGGCAGACCTCAAGAGAAACAGCGACACCCATAGTGTGGAGTTAGGATCATTATGGAGAGAGCTTGATGGCTTGAGGCAGGAGTTGAGGAGCCTCCGCCAGCAGCGTGGCTAGATGTTTGGGGTTATGTTGTCTTGTTGCTTTCTACACCGAGGAGTGTTCGGTTAGAAAAGCTAGTTATCGTATTTTGATGTATTTTCCGTTAAGTATTCGTCTCGTTTGGAACGATTATTATCTTTTGTGTTTTCGGTAGTTGGAACGGTGTTGGATCTCTATTGTATGGTTGATGGTTATTATTATATGATATTATGTGGTTTTGGATATAGTGGAAATTGAGTCCCTATTCGCCTTATTGATGTCCTGTGGTGTATTATTGATATTCTTTCCATGACTTGGCTTCATTGATTTAATTCTTGTTGAGCATATGATAAGTTCTATCGGAGACTCATGAACCTTGTATGATGTTTCAGATCAATGGCCCCACGACGAAACCCTGTTAGAGCTACCAGAACTGGTCCTGCAACGGCTACCCCTGGTCGCCGAGGACGCCGTCCTACTCGAAATGTTGAAACCCCTACTCCTGATAACCTGGACACTACTAACCGCCACAACAGGAATCAAAATGTTGATGCTCAGGGAGACAATGATCATGTTCCACTTAACGCACCTACTGTGGATCAAGCAATGATCAATCAACTTGTGGAGCAACGAGCTGCTGAGCTACTAGCTGAGTCAAATCATTCCAACAATTTTGCTGGAACATTTCCACCTGTTCATGCTAATGGATGTAACTACAAGGAGTTTCGAATTTGTGGACCTATTGAGTTTGGTGGAACTGAAAGAGTGGTCTACTTGGTCAGGTAGATAGAGAAGACTGAGTCAGTGTTTAATGTCAGCGATTGTGCGGAGAATGCGAAGGTAAAGTTTGTTCTTTTACTTTCAAGGATGAAACTTTAACTTGGTGGAACAATTACCGTAATTCAGTTGGGAGTGATGTGGCTTATGCTATGACTTGGGAGCAATTTAAGTCTTTGCTGATTCAGACTTACTGCCCAAGGAATGAGGTTAAGAAGCTAGAGATTGAGCTCTGGAATCATAAGGTGAAAGGTACCGATATGGCAACTTACAATCGCCGTTATCGAGAGTTAGCCTTGCTTTGCCCCGATATGGTTAGGACTGAGACTCAAAGGATTGAGCGGTATACCGATGGGTTGCCGGTAGCTACAAGGAACGATGTGATTTCTGCTAAGCCTGCAAACATTCATGAGGCTATCATGATCGCTCAACAATTGATGGACTCGTTGGTATTGGAAGAAGCTGATAAGGACAAGAATGGAAAGAGGAAGAGGGATAATCACTCTAAGGGTAATGATCATCGAAACAAGCGACAAACAACTACTAGAGCTTATGCTATGGGAGATGGAGATAAGAAGAACTACAATGGAGATGCACCCAAGTGTAACCGATGTTATAAGAATCATTCTGGACGATGTACTGTGATGTGCAAGAATTGCTCTAAGATGGGACACATAGCTAAGGATTGTAGAGCTCGACCACTTGCGATGGTTCAAGCTACTCCTGAAACTATGAGTAAGGCAAATGTCACTTGTTATGGATGTGGAAAGAATGGACACTATAGGAATGAGTGTAGGGAATCGTGGAACCGAGGAAATCAAGGATAGGGTGGTAATGGGTACAATCATGGAAACCGTGGAGCTGGAGGAAACCGTGGACGACAAGATAATGGGGACCAACGTGTGGAAGCTGGAGCTGCTCATGGAAGAGTGTATGCACTTGGGAATGAGAGAGGAGAAGATCCGAACGCCGTTACTGGTATGTTCCTTCTCAATAATCGTTATGCTTCCATACTATTTGATACTGGTGCCGATAAGAGTTTCGTGTCCACTAAGTTTGCACCCTTACTAGAGAAACCCCCGATGGCCTTAGGAATTGGTTATGATGTAGAGTTAGCTAATGGGAACATAGAAAGGATTAGGACTATCATTCGCGGTTGTACGTTAAATTTTCTGAACCGTCCTTTCAACATAGATCTTCTACCCGTCACGTTAGGAAGTTTTGATGTCATTATTGGTATGGATTGGTTGTCGAAGTATCGTGCTCGTATACTTTGCGATGAGAAGATCGTGCGTGTGCCTTACGGAAAGGAGATTTTAAATATACCAGGAGATCGAAAGGAATTGAGAGGCCCATCTAGATTAGCGGTTATATCATGCACTAAATTACCGAAGCTAATGGAGAAAGGATGTTGCCTTTTCTTAGCTCAAATTTCTGAGAAAGGAGGGAAGGAGAAGAAGGAAAGATGCATTGGAGATGTGCCTATAGTTCGTGATTTTTCGGATGTATTTCCCGATGATTTTCCGGGAATCCCGCCTACTAGACAAGTAGAGTTTCAGATTGAGTTGATACCTGGTGCCGCACCCGTGGCACGAGCGCCTTATCGACTTACACCCACTGAATTAGAAGAGTTGTCGAAACAACTAGCGGAGTTAGCTGAAAAGGGATTTATAAGACCAAGTTCTTCGCCTTGGGGAGCCCCGGTCTTATTCGTGAAAAAGAAGGATGGATCGTTTCGTATGTGTATTGATTATCGAGAGTTGAACAAGTTAACGGTGAAGAATAGATACCCGTTACTGAGGATCGACGACCTGTTCGATCAGCTTCAAGGATCGAGTGTGTATTCGAAGATCAATTTGAGATCGGGATATCATCAGCTTCGAGTTCGCGAGGAAGATATTCCGAAAACGGCTTTCAGAACCCGTTACGGGCATTACGAGTTTCAAGTGATGCCGTTTGGTTGACTAACGCACCGGCGGTATTCATGGATCTCATGAATCGGGTGTGTAAGCCTTACTTAGACAAGTTTGTGATTGTGTTCATTGATGACATTCTAATCTATTCGAAGAGTGAGAAGGAGCATGAGGAGCATCTAAGACTTATCTTAGAATTGCTCAGGAAAGAGAAACTGTATGCCAAGTTTTCTAAATGTGAATTTTGGATTCTGACGGTACAATTTCTGGGTCATGTGATTGTTAGGCAAAGAGTTCATGTAGATCCTGCTAAGATTGAAGCAATTAAAGATTGGGCTGCACCAACGACCCCGACTGAAGTTCGTCAATTTTTGGGATTAGCCAGTTATTACCGAAGATTCATTGAGGGATTTTCGAAGATAGCAAAACCGTTGACCAAATTGACTCAAATGAGTGTTAAATATGAATGGGGAGATAAGGAAGAGGAAGCATTTCAATTACTTAAGGAAATGTTGTGTAGTGCTCCTATCTTGGCGTTACCTGAAGGTAGCGAGGACTTCGTCGTCTATTGTGACGCTTCTCATAAGGGTTTAGGAGCTGTACTAATGCAACGAGAGAAAGTGATAACTTATGCTTCCCGACAGCTCAAGAAGCACGAGAAGAACTACACCATCCATGATTTAGAGTTAGGTGCTGTGGTTTTTGCCTTAAGGATATGGAGACATTATCTGTATGGTACCAAATGTGTTATATTCACTGACCACAAAAGTCTACAACACATCTTGAATCAAAAAGAGCTCAACATGAGACAACGACGTTGGATTGAGTTGCTAAGCGATTATGCCTGTGAAATTCGTTACCATCCTGGTAAAGCAAACGTTGTTGCTGATGCTCTTAGTCGAAAGGAGAGGATACCACCGCTACGAGTTAAGTCATTAGGAATGACTATCGTATCGCCGTTACCTTCTCAAATATTGGAAGCTCAAACAGAAGCGTTGAAAGCAGAAAATCGACCTGCTGAGAACATATTTGGGATGGCAGAAAAGGAGAAAGGATTCGTTAAGCGTTCTGATGGAGTATTATGTTTTGGAGAGCGGAGTTGGGTACCTTTGTATGGAGGAATTCGAGAGTTGATTATACACGAGTCGCATAAGTCAAGATACTCTATTCATCATGGGTCTGACAAGATGTACCAGGATTTGAAAAAGTTATATTGGTGGCCAAATATGAAGGCAGATATAGCATTGTACGTTAGTAAGTGTTTGACTTGCTCTAAGGTTAAGGCCGAACATCAAAGACCGTCAGGATTATTGACGCAGCCAGAACTCCTGGTTTGGAAATGGGAATGGATTACGATGGACTTTATTACCAAATTACCAAAGACAGCTAGCGGTTGTGACGCTATCTGGGTAATTGTGGATCGTTTGACTAAGTCTGCTCATTTCCTGGCGATTAGTGAAGATGATAGCGTTGATAAACTTGCGAGGTTGTATGTAAAAGAGATCGTTTCTCGTCATGGAGTACCGATATCGATTATTTCTGATTGCGATAGCCGCTTTACGTCAGCGTTGTGGCGATCACTTCAAACCGCTTTGGGGACGAGACTTAATATGAGTACAGTATATCACCCCCAAACCGATGGTCAAAGTGAGAGAACTATTCAGGCTTTTTAGGATATGCTTCGTGCATGCATAATAGACTTTGGTAAAGGCTGGGAGAAGTATCTACCCCTTGCGGAGTTTTCTTACAATAATAGCTACCACACAAGTCTTAAAGTTGCACCATTTGAAGCTTTATATGACCGAAAATGTTGTTCGCCTATTGGTTGGGCTGAAGTTGGAGATAGCCAAGTCACAGGCCCTGAGCTCATTTTGGAGACTACTGAGAAAGTGACGCAAATTCGAGATCGATTACAAGCAGCTAGAGATAGGCAGAAAAGTTACGCCAATCAGAGACGTAAACCCCTAGAGTTTCAGGTTGGAGACAAAGTGATGCTGAAAGTCTCGCCTTGGAAGGGTGTGATACGTTTCGGGAAACGTGGGAAACTCAACCCCCGCTACATTGGACCATTTCTCATTTTGGAAAGAATTGGGCCCGTGGCTTATCGGTTGAAATTACCACAGGAACTGAGTAAAGTTCATGATGTGTTTCATGTTAGCAATTTGAAGAAACGTCTTTCAGATGAAAAGCCGGTTATACCAATTAAGGATATTCGCGTGGATGTGAGTTTGAATTTTGTGGAGGAGCCGATTAAGATCTTGGATAGAGAGATTAAACGACTTAAGAGAAGTCGTATTCCGCTCATCAAAGTTCGTCAAATCGACGGATTTGATAAACTTCGATGATTTATTTAAATAATATATTGGGCTAATGTTAGACCTATAGACGGTTTATTATTTCTTTCGTTGTGACTTCTTGGTTTGTGTTGTGTCGACCCTCCACCCATATGGATACCAAATGTCAAACTTCAAATTAATATGAAGATAATTCGAGAAATGGATATTTTTGGAAAGTAAAATGGAATACGTTCGGGATTGAGAATATTTGATTTTGAGGAAATGATTATGAACGAGTTTGATATTGTTAGGAAGTGTCGAGTCTGTAGTTGCTGTTACTTGAATTTGCTTACATCTTTCATCTATCGATTTCTTTTGCGGATTGCTGGACTTGAGGTGAGTCATAGCCCCACTTTTACTCTTGAACTTTGTTTTCAATACTTAGGGTGAGAAACGTGCAAATGTTTTATGTGGACTATTATCGCTTTGTTTATTTTAAAACTTGCTAGGCTTATAGAACTAGGTAGGATTCAGAGCGAGGCCTAGTCCCGAACTAGGTAAGCTATTGATTGATTGTTGAGCGAGGCCTAGTCCCAAACTAGGTAAGCTATTGATTGGTTGTTGAGCGAGGCCTAGTCCCGAACTAGGTAAGCTATTGGATTGGTTATAGAGCGAGGCCTAGCCATGATCTAGGTAAGCTATTGATTGTATTAATTTGAGCTATAGTGTGCACCTATAGGGTTGATTAGATTTGGTTGGATGATTGAGGCCTAGTCTAGCTAGCAAACGTTTTGCATATATGTCCACTTGATTTAGTTATGAACTTAAATCTATGATCTCACCAGCAAAAGCTGACTTTTAGCGCGTTTTCTCAGGTAATTAAGTGATGCCCTTGGATGCTTGGATTGGAGGCTTGGCTTTGGCACCTGGTTATGGATCTATTTTCTAAAACTCTGATAAATAATTGTGGACCTATATTTATTTTCTTTTGGGCCTGACTTTGATTGGATTTTTCTCTTGTTTACTTTATCTCGTTCTTTTATGTCTTGTGTTGGATACCAATCCCCGTAGCACCCCGAAAGCTTGTTGAGTCTTCCGCTGTACCAAATTTTGGGGGTGTTACAGCATTCGAGATTTGCACCTATTGACGATATTAGTATACGAAGAAAAAGATAATAATTAGATGAAACTGTGCAACAGAACAAGCATGTACCGTAAGTTTATCATGGGTTCTTGAAACTCTTCATTGAGCAGGGTTGCAAAGGCTGCAGTCAACATGAAATCAGCTGTGGTTGAGCAAGAAACGGCCAATGCTGCGCCACTGCTGCAAAAATCTATAATAAGGCGTTTATATGAACCGTGTGAATGGAAGATCAAAAAGAAAGCTATCAAGGCTCCTATTTGAAAAGAATAAAAGCACTGACATTGTACATCATTCCGGCTTATGAAGGTATCTGACTCTAATATTAGTTTTCCTTTTGATCTTAATGAACAATTTTTGAATGTTTACCTGTCATCCACATTAAGATTCAAGCATTCAAAAATTCACCCGTTGCTACCATAGTATAACTTTAATGTGTCATCATGGTATAATTCCTTAGTAATTAGATTGCGACAAAAAAATTTATTCATTCATAGAAAATAATTCAATCAGAAAAACACGAAAGTTATCAATAAAAATTCAGCTTTTAAGCAACCCAACTAAAACCCTTAATTCCAACTAAGAATGTAAATTCAGTTTATGGTCCCAACCTGCTTACACACATAAAACTCGCAAGCATTTCAGCAATCATTTGGCGGTCTAAACCTGTTATCAAGGGCTGTTTGGATAGTTGTTATTTTGCATCCTCACCAACACCCTGTTTTCACCAAAAACAAATGCGAAATACACCGGTTAGAATATGAAACTTGAGTAAAACTATGTTCTTTTTAACATGTGAATTAAATTAAATGTAGATTTGCATAATTAGTATCATGTTAACAAACCCTTTATATAATCTGCTTCTGAGATTTTTATTACTAAGAAAGATATTGAAAGTATGTTCGTACCACTCCTGCAGCCCGTCGTTACGACCATTGAAACCCGGTAGGTGGCCTTTCCGGTGGCTTGGATCTCTAACTTTTTAGTGTTCTTCATAGATGTTGTGAGAAACAAACACCTCAAAAGTTGTGAGAAACAAACACCTCAAAAGCGCATAAAAGTACTTCCCCCTTGTAGGGATCCAATACTCTTGAGGTACATGAGTGCACCTATAGCAAGACATGGCATGAACAACATATTTAAACATGCAAAATATACACCTGTGGAATAAATTGTTCACTGAGGTTTAAAATAAGTACGACATGTAATGGGTCAAAGTGGGTAGTTTCACCCAATTAACCTGTTTTCTTTATGTGTGTGTATGGTATTAATTGAAGAAAGTTCAGAAAACAAATTAACACACTCAAAATGTTGCAAAATTGACATATTACATCATAAAAATGAACCAAAGGTTCTATTGAGTCAACCAATTTAGTTTGAACTTAATCGGGTCGGCCAATGTGTTTTTCTTTTTTAAATTCGATACTCAAGCCGGTTTAGAATCTGTTTTGGAAGATGGACCTTGGATGATACGTAAATCCCCAATCATTCTCAAGCAATGGTCTATTGATACTAGCTTATGTAAGGAAGAGCTGACTCGCATTCCGATATGGGTTAAATTGCATGATGTGCCTATCCAAGTTTTTGAAGATGATGGTATTAACTTGATTGCCTCATTTATTGGCAAGCCTATTATGTTGGATTCGTACACAAGCTCCATGTGTAAGGAATCTTGGGGTAGAAGTAGTTTTGCTCGGTGTTTAATTGAAGTGGGTTCAGAGGATGAGCCCGTGGAAGTTATTACTATTGGTGTCCCCTCTCTTACAGGGGATGGGTTTACTAAAGATTCTATCCGAGTAGAGTATGAGTGGAGGCCTCCAAGGTGCACATCATGTAAGATTTTTGGGCACATATATGAGCATTGTACTAAAAAAGAGATTACTCCTCCTGTGGTTACTACTGCAAATGTGGTTACTCCTGCTACTATGCATGCTAATGATGGTTTCCAAAAGGTGAGTCGTAAGAAGAAAAAAGGTAAAGCTATAGGGAGTCAGGGTGGTACTTCTGTCAAACAGTCTGTCAGGTATGTGCCAAAGAAGACTACTAGTGAACCAAATAAGGGAGCTACTTGTAATGTGCCTACGTCGTCATCTATGTTGAAGTCTAAAGGTCCCCAAGTGTCTACATCTAATCCTTATGGATGTTTTAGCAACTGAAGAAGATGGTGATGATGATGATTGTGTTGATAACAGGTTTAATGAATCGGCCAATTTATTTCCTAACGTTGATAAAGGTGGAAGTTCTTTTGTCACGGATACTGCAGGTTAGCTTGTTTTGGTTTGTTTCTTGTTCTAGGTTCATTTTGATTCTAGATTTGTTAAGAGCTTTTGGCATGTCATAAGCTCTAGGTTAGTTCTCTATCAAGCTGTGTTAGCTTGAGGTTAATGTGGTACATCAGCCACATTCCATTTGTACTCAAACGTTTTGGTTTTAATTTATTTACCAGGGTGCAGGATTACTCCCCTTTACCCAAAAAAAAAGAGCGCGTCTGTCAGATGTTCTTAGAGACTCCCACTTTCCATTATGGGGATCTTGCGCTTGAATATCTTCCAGTTCATTCATTTTCTTTTCCATCATCTCCCTCACTGCTAGCTTGCTGCACTTTATGTAATGAGGACGGCAAATCAAGAATAATGCATCAAACAATTGTGTCATCTCCCGTTCCCAATTGATATAACTTACAAGCGCTACTTCTTCCACGTTCGTAACCGGAAACGAGACCCTTTTTCTGAGATCATCAACATCAATGTTCAATCGATTTGAACCCCAATCTTTGATATCAATATTAAACTTGCTTGATGAGTTGAGTACTCCCCTCATTTTTAGAAAGAACGGATTATCCAAGGGTCCACACATGTGATAAGTTAGCTTAATTTGCAAGGGAGCAATAGTTGGAAATGAGAGACCATGTATTATTTTACTTCTACTTTTATAGATGAAAGAAAGTAATTTTGGAGCACACACTTGTACATTGACTTGCCTGTTGTATTCCAATAAATCTAGTGTCAACCAATTCAGAGAAACACTTCTGATAACCAAGCTTTCGAGCTCCCAAAACTCAATATTAAGTCTTAAATTCTCGAACAAAGGAAATTTTGAGTCAATTGTTTTGAAAAATTCATTGTCTATCATCATACCGTGTACAAATAATTGTGACACACAAAGACCGTAATTAAATGAGCGAAGCCTTGGTACATTGTTGATCTCCCAAACACTGTTTTCTTCTTCTGAATATACCACCAATTCGTGAAGATGAGGAAGGTTTTTGACCTTACAATTCTTAAAACCCTGACAATTCAAAAGCGTAATCTTTTCAAGCAAGCAACAAAGAGACAATAATTTATCAAGTACCTCATCACTTATAATCACCAAGTCTAAGTGCAGTACACGTAGAGAGATGCACTTTATGACATGATTGCTACAAATTCGTAGGGAATACGACACCCTGGCTGTTAAACTTATTGTATTGAGGTTTTCACTAGAAAATAACTCATTAGGTAATGTAAACGAACTATTCCATTGCAAGGTCGTTAGGAAAAGCTCTTTAAGACAACTTTTGGAAGCTACACGTTGAATCCATGTTTTAGCAAGGCAACCCCAGGATCGGTTCTTGATATGGCATTGAAGATCTAAACTTTCGATCGGTATGTTGTCTCGGAGATACCTCCGCAGAGTATTGTCAATCAGCTTCTTATATTTTCTTTCTTGTTCCATCGTTACAGATGTCGTGATAAACTTCTCAAGTTGAGGACGGAATCTGAGGGTAGGGGTGGTAGACCAAGCGTGCAACCATGACTTAGACAAGATACATGTGCGTTTCGCTTCTTCTACTGGCAACAATGATTGTATATGCTGGATCAACTCCGGAACATCTTCTAATTGTGGTGTGCGGATCCTGCTTCTAGTCCTTTTCTCCATCTCCAAAGCAACTTTGTCAGCCATCGGTTTGTCATTTTTTGACTCTCGAAGACCCTCTCTTTTAGTTCCATCTGGGTGCGTATCATTCTGCTCCATAGGTTTGTCACCCACAGTAACCTGTTTGTACGATCTCAGGCTTCTCCGAGTCATTTTTGGTTGGTATCTATAACCACCTGTACTTGTGTTTGTCTCCATCTCCAAAGCAACTTTTTTAGTCTTGAAATCTCTAATGCAATAGGATTGACACATTAGCCTTTGTATTATAAAAATATATGAGATCTACATTTAATTTAGAAGCTAGATAAATAGAGAACATAATTAACTTGCCATTGATTTATAATCCATAGGCAGTTAGCGTTGATTTACAAAAGATGCATAACATAATATGATAGCTGATGAACAGAAGGGGAAACTAAGATTTTACATATGTAACATACATTTATTATTCGATAGTTGCATAGATAGAATTACATAAAAAGTAAATTACCTTGAATCGAAAGCCTGTCTTCAAAATCTCTCTTATAATTCTGAGACTGTTTTTAATTTGCTTTTGTAAACGTAAGGAATTATGATATAGCCGACTTCTCATTATACATTCTCTAATCTCAGTTTTTATTTACCAAAATTTACTATATGGTCACTTCAGTTATATATTATGTCATTTTTTACACATATATTTTTTTACTCTTCATCATCTACATGTTTAATTACATCAAATTGTTAAACTAGAGCACTGCTACATCAAAGAACAAAAAGGGTGTCCTGGTTTCTCCCTAGTGAGCTTGTAGTTAAACATATTCAGTCTCATGATTTAAAGCTTCTCCATAGAAGAACAATGCAAGAACGAAGACGATTGTCATGCTCAGTGTCCACTTCACTGCGATAACCTGTGAAATTTATAAGCTATAAGCTGTTTCCTCATACATTTTTTTCTTTTAATAATTTGGCATTCATATATGTCGACACACGTTTATTTTTAACGTACATTGCACAGAATTGCGGGTTATCAATGGTCACTATTATTGACATAATTCTTTCGAAGACAATACTGATATATAACATTTTTAGCCCATTTAAGCAAATATGGAACAAAATACAAAGCATACATACTGCACTTTTTTACTATCACGGCATAATACGCGTGATTTTAGTTCAATCTATTTACAAGTCATCACAAGTTATTAAGCTTGACATGTATCAAGTATAATCATTTGCAGAGATAATATGCTGCATCAATATTGTTAAAATTTTGACATGTATTATCATCAGAGATAATAACGTAGAAGTTACTTTCTACATGTTGATGCGCGTATTCCAATTGCAGATGATCCACAGAATCAGCAAAACTATAGTTTGATCCTTCTTGAATGTCATTCATAACTGTTGTTTGAGGGCCAAAAGCGTAATGACATGCACCCGTTGAAACTAGTGAATGGCAGGAAGTGCCAAAATTGTGAAATTGATTGAGTGATAGCCAATCAGCAAATAAAATCTTGGGCAACTTTCTACAACCATCTACTTCTTCTGAAGATTTGAGACTTGTATCTGTTTGTTTGTCGTCTTTCTTCTTCATATAAGAATGCCCGTGGTAATAACTATCGCATCCCAACATATATCATTTATGTATCCATCTATTTTTAATCACCAGACTTGCTGGAAAGGACGATGAAAGCGCATAAAAGTACTTCCCCCTTGTGGGGATCCAAGACTCTTGAGGTACATGAGTGCACCTATAGCAAGACATGGCATGAACAACATATTTAAACATGCAAAATAAACACCCATGAAATAAATTGTTCACTGAGGTTTAAAATAAGTACGACAGGTAACGGGTCAAAGTGGGTAGTTTCACCCAATTAACCTGTTTTCTTTATGTGTGTGTAAGGTATTAATTGAAGAAAGTTCAGAAAACAAATTAACACACTCAAAATGTTGCAAAATTGACATATTACATCATAAAAATGAACCAAAGGTTCTATTGAGCCAACCAATTTAGTTTGAACTTAATCGGGTCAGCCAATGTGTCAAGAGAGCGTCTGTCAGATGTTCTTAGAGACTCCCACTTTCCATTATGAGGATCTTGCGCTTGAATATCTTCCAGTTCATTCGTTTTCTTTTCCATCATCTCCCTCACTGCTAGCTTGCTGCACTTTATGTAATGAGGACGACAAATCAAGAATAATGCATCAAACAATTGTGTCATCTCCCATTCCCAATTGATATAACTTACAAGCGCTACTTCTTCCACGTTCGTAACCGGAAACGAGACCCTTTTTCTGAGATCATCAACATCAATGTTCAATCGATTTGAACCCCAATCTTTGATATCAATATTAAACTTGCTTGATGAGTTGAGTACTCCCCTCATATTTAGAAAGAACGGATTATCCAAGGGTCCACACATGTGATAAGTTAGCTTAATTTGCAAGGGAGCAATAGTTGGAAATGAGAGACCATGTATTATTTTACTTCTACTTTTATAGATGAAAGAAAGTAATTTTGGAGCACACACTTGTACATTGACTTGCCTGTTGTATTCCCATAAATCTAGTGTCAACCAATTCAGAGAAACACTTCTGATAACCAAGCTTTCGAGCTCCCAAAACTCAATATTAAGTCTTAAATTCTCGAGCAAAGGAAATTTTGAGTCAATTGTTTTGAAAAATTCATTGTCTATCATCATACCGTGTACAGATAATTGTGACACACAAAGACCGTAATTAAATGAGCGAAGCCTTGGTACATTGTTGATCTCCCAAACACCATTTTCTTCTTCTGAATATACCACCAATTCGTGAAGATGAGGAAGGTTTTTGACCTTACAATTCTTAAAACCCTGACAATTCAAAAGCGTAATCTTTTCAAGCAAGCAACAAAGAGACAATAATTTATCAAGTACCTCATCACTTATAATCACCAAGTCTAAGTGCAGTACACGTAGAGAGATGCACTTTATGACATGATTGCTACAAATTCGTAGGGAATACGACACCCTGGCTGTTAAACTTATTGTATTGAGGTTTTCACTAGAAAATAACTCATTAGGTAATGTAAACGAACTATTCCATTGCAAGGTCGTTAGGAAAAGCTCTTTAAGACAACTTTTGGAAGCTACACGTTGAATCCATGTTTTAGCAAGGTAACCCCAGGATCGGTTCTTGATATGGCATTGAAGATCTAAACTTTCGATTGGTATGTTGTCTCGGTGATACCTCCGCAGAGTATTGTCAATCAGCTTCTTATATTTTCTTTCTTGTTCCTTCGTTACAGATGTCATTATATACTTCTCAAGTTGAGGACGGAATCTGAGGGTAGGGGTAGTAGACCAAGCGTGCAACCATGACTTAGACAAGATACATGTGCGTGCGGCTTCTTCTACTGGCAACAATGATTGTATACGATGGATCAACTCCGGAACATCTTCTAATTGTGGTGTGCAGATCCTACTTCTAGTTCTTTTCTCCATCTCCAAAGCAACTTTGTCAGCCATCGGTTTGTCATTTTTTGACTCTCCAAGACCCTCTCTTTTAGTTCCATCTGGGTGCTTATCATTCTGCTCCATAGGTTTGTCACCCACAGTAACCTGTTTGAACGATCTCACGCTTCTTCGAGTTGTTTTTGGTTGGTATCTACAACCACCTGTACTTGTGTTTGTCTCCATCTCCAAAGCAACTTTTTTAGTCTTGAAATCTCTAGTGCAATAGGATTGACACATTAGCCTTTGTATTATAAAAATATATGAGATCTACATTTAATTTAGAAGCTAGATAAATAGAGAACATAATTAACTTGCCATTGATTTATAATCCATAGGCAGTTAGTGTTGATTTACAAAAGATGCATAACATAATATGATAGCTGATGAACAGAAGGGGATACTAAGATTTTATATATGTAACATACATTATTATTAGATAGTTGCATAGATAGAATTACATAAAAAGTAAATTACCATGAATCGAAAGCCTGTCTTCAAAATCTCTCTTAATAATTCTGAGACTGTTTTTAATTTGCTTTTGTAGACGTAAGGAATAATGATATAGCCGACTTCTCATTATACATTCTCTAATCTCAGTTTTTATTTACCAAAACTTACTATATGGTCACTTCAGTTATATTTTATGTCATTTTTTACACATATATTTTTTTTACTCTTCATCATCTACATGTTTAATTACATCAAATAGTTAAACCAGAGCATTGGTACATCAAAGAATAAAAAGGTTGTTGTGGTTTCACCATATGTAGCGAGCTTGTAGTTAAACATATTCAGTCTCAAGATTTAAAGCTGCTCCATAGAAGAACAAATGCAAGAACGAAGACGATTGTCATGCTCAGTGTCCACTTCACTGCGATAACCTGTGAAATATATAAGCTATAAGCTGTTTCATCATACATTTTTTTTTTTTTGGTTTAATAATTTGACATTCATATATATATCGACAAATGTTTATTTTTAACGTACATTGTTGGCAATAAGCTGTAATATTTACCTCAAGAGTCTTGGATCCCCACAAGGGGGAAGTACTTTTTGTTGTGGAATAACCACGATAATATCCCACCGACTAGGTAAAGAATGTGTATGTTTCAACACCACACTATACCTCAAACTAGCTTATTGAAAATTAGACAAAACTTAAAGAACAAGAGAATGTAACACCAAACTTTCTTATATATTTCTTATAGAAATATATTACAAACTAGAACAAAAAAGAGAAAACTATTCTAACTACACAACAAGAAGTGCTTGTGTGTTTTTTTGGTGTACTAAAACTCCAAGTGAAAGCTTCTATTTATAGGCTTCTAAGAACCTCCCAAGTTGCTACCAAGTTGCCTAGTTGCATCATACAACTTGCAAAAATCAGAATCTTCAAATCTTCTAAATCTTCCATATCTTTGATAAGATTCCATACATGAAAATTCAATGAATCATAGCAACTTGTATTATTATCCAAATGAGCCATCAGTTAACAAATCTCCACCTTGGCTCATCAACTATCATTGGTGGAGTCTTCAAACCAATCTTCAACTTTTCACAACATTGATCAAGTCCAAACAGTAAGTCAACTTGATCCCAACTAATACTTTCGTCAACATATCTGCGGGATTCTTAGAAGTATGGATCTTCTGGATTCTGACTCTACCTTCTTCCAGTATCTCTCGTATGAAATGATACCGAACATCAATGTGCTTCGTCCTTGCGTGATAAACTTGATTCTTCGCTAAGTGAATAGCACTCTGACTGTCAGAATGCATCGTGACAAATTTCTGATTGATTCCAAGTTCACCGAGCAACCCTTGAAGCCAAATTGCTTCCTTTACAGCCTCTGTAATCGCCATATACTCTGCTTCCGTAGTTGACAAAGCAGTAGTTGACTGTAAGGTAGACTTCCAACTAATTGGAGCTTTTTCCAGAGTAAATACATAGCCTGTCGTAGATCTTCGCTTGTCTAAGTCTCCGGCATAGTCTGAATCACAGTATCCTTCTACCCACTGACTACTTCCATGTTCGAATACTAACCCTACATCGATTGTGTTATGGATATACCTTAATATCCATTTAACAGCTTGCCAATGTCCTTTTCCAGGGTTATGCATATACCTGCTCACCATACCAACAGCATGACTAATATCTGGTCGAGTACATATCATAGCATACATTAAGCTACCAACAACATTTGCATAAGGCACTTTCTCCATGTATGCCCTCTCTGCATCATTTTTCGGTGACATAGCAGCACTGATCTTAAATTGAGAAGCGAGTGGAGTACTAACTCGTTTTGTTTGCTTGTCGAACCTAAAACGCTTTAGAATCCATCTCAAATATTGTTTCTGAGTCAAACAGAGCTTCTTCAATTTTCTGTCTCTGACTATCTCCATGCCGAGAATCATCTTTGCTTCACCGAGATCCTTCATCTCAAATTCGCTTTTCAACCGAGTCTTTAATTTTTCAATCTCGTCTAGACTTTGAGAAGCGATTAACATATCATCTACATATAGAAGCATATATACGAAGGACCCATCTTGTAGCTTTTTCAAATAGACACAATGGTCATATTTGCTTCTTGTGTACTTCGACTCCAACATAAACTTATCAAATCGCTTGTACCACTGTCTTGGGGATTACTTCAATCCGTACAACGATTTATGAAGTTTGCATACTTCATGCTCTTTTTCAGCAACTTTGAATCCTTCTGGCTGAACCATATAGATTTCCTCTTCCAAGTCTCCATGTAGAAATGCAGTCTTCACATCCATCTGAACTAGTTCCAAATCCAACTGTGCTACCAAAGCCAACAAAATTCTAATAGAGGAATGTTTTACCACTAGAGAAAAAACTTCATTGTAATCAATTCCCTCTTTCTGAGCGTAGCCTTTAGCTACCAATCTTGCTTTGTAGCGAACATCATCCTGGCTAGGAAATCCTTCTTTCTTTGCATACACCCATTTGCATCCAATTGCTTTCTTCCCTTTTGGGAGGTTGGTTAACTCCCATGTTTGATTCTTTCGAAGAGACTGCATTTCTTCGCTCATGGCAATCCTCCACTTCTCGCTCTCTGAGTCTCGAACCGCTTCAGAGTAAGTAGTAGGAACATCATCAGCTGCAATTGAAGATGCACAAGCCACCATATCATTAAGGCGAGCAGGCCTTTTAGTGTTTCTTTTGGGCTTGCTGGTAGCAATTGATTCATGTTGTTGTTGTGGAGGTTCTTCGGTTTGAACCTCCTCTTCTTCATAATCTCCTTCTACCACAGGAGAATCATCAACTGTTTCTCTATCATCTGGTACAATTATTCTTTCAAACTCCACCTTTTTGGGAGATCCATCTAACTGCTTAACATTCACCTTCTTCAACATGGTAGATTCATTAAAGGTGACATCCCTGCAAAAGATCGTCTTCTTCGTCTCTGGACACCATAGACGATAGCCTTTGATTCCAGAGGTGATCCCCATGAACAATGCTTTCTTTGCTCTAGGATCTAACTTTGATTCCTTCACATGATAATATGCAGCGGAACCAAACACATGCAAGGAATCATAATCTGTAGCAGGTTTTCCATACCATTTCTTAAATGGTGTTTTCCCATCAATAGCAGTAGATGGCAAACGATTAACGAGGTGACACGCATACGTCACAGCTTCAGCCCAAAATTCTTTACCCAACCAAGCATTGGATAACATACACCGAACTTTCTCCAGCAAAGTTCGGTTCATGCGTTCTGCCACCCCGTTCTGTTGTGGTGTATGCCTGACAGTGAAGTGTCTGACAATGCCTTCTTCTTCACAAAATTTTGTGAACTGATCATTTTTATACTCTCCGCCATTATCTGTTCGGAGATGTTTGATCTTTTTGCACGTCTGAGTTTCCATCATCTTTTTCCACTTGATGAACACTCCTAGCACTTCATCCTTTGTCTTCAACGTGTACACCCAAACTCTTCGAGAAAAGTCATCAACAAAGGTCACATAGTAGTGTCTCCCTCCTAAAGAGCTTGTCTTTGAGGGACCCCATACGTCAGAGTGGACATAATCCAAGACACCTTGTGTCTTGTGGATAGCTGTCCCAAATTTCACCCTTGTTGTCTTCCCGTTGATGCAATGCTCACAGAGATCCAACTTACAGGAACTCACTCCTTTTAATAATCCTTGCTTTATGAGCAAATTCAAGGATTTTTCTCATGCATGTCCTAAGCGTATATGCCATAGCTTCACAACTTCTGAATTTCTATCACCATCGGTAACAGCTGCTATAGTTCCAACAACCGTTCTACCCTTATAGTGATACGTGTTGTTTATTTTACGAATACCCTTCATTACTACAAGTACGCCAGAGATGATCTTCATAACCCCATCCATTGCTCTTACTTCGAATCCTTTAGATTCTAAGGTACCGACGGAAATGAGATTCTTTTTCAACTTTGGCGAATAACGAACACCTTTCAAGGTCACAATTGTTCCATTTTCATTCTGCAATCGAACGGAACCAATCCCATGAGTAGTGAGGGGAGTTTCGTCTGCCGTATAAACAACTTCCTTATGTTCTTCAAAATTACTAAACCACTCTCGATGTGGTGTAATATGATGGCTACATGCGGAATCTAATAACCATACATCAGAAGCATTCTTGGTTGACGATGTTGCAAGTGAGAGATCTGATTCTTCATCATCACACTTGGTGACATTCGCCTCCGCTACAGCTTTCCCTTTGTAGTGATTGTCCTTGGTTTTCAACTTTGGACAATCTCTCTTCCAGTGACCTTTTTCATGACAAAAGGCACATTCATCTTTGCTTAGTCTTTGCCTCGACTTGGATCTCCATCTCTTATCAGTGCCCTTCTTCTGCGAACGACCTCTGACCAGCAAAACCTCTGCATCTCCACTTGAACTAATCTGCTTGTCCTTCCTTCTCAGTTCTTTACTATACAAAGCAGCACAAACTTCACTAAGAGACACATCATCCTTCCCATTAAGTAGAGTTGTTTCAAGCAACTCGTACTCCTCTGGAAGCGATCCCAACAGTATTAATGCTAGATCCTGGTCTTTGAACACCTCATCCATATTCATCAAATCGGTTACCAATTGGTTAAAACTGGTAATGTGATCATTCATCGTGGTACCCGGTACATATGTGAAGCGAAAGAGTCGCTTCTTCATAAAGAGCTTATTCTGACAATTTTTCTTCAAAAATTTCTCTTCCAATGCCACCCACAGTTTGTAGGCGGATGTTTCTTTTGAGAAAGCATATCGTT
The DNA here is from genome assembly GCA_030686995.1 of Artemisia argyi. Lineage (NCBI taxonomy): Eukaryota > Viridiplantae > Streptophyta > Magnoliopsida > Asterales > Asteraceae > Artemisia > Artemisia argyi. The sequence goes on along the minus strand of CM060709.1, from coordinate 138,087,175 downwards.
GCTCTCTCGAAAGACATGAACGAACCATACCACAAGCTAACCGATTGATGGTTAACCAATTTCTCTCTTCGACATCCTCTGGTTTACTTTCTTCAATGGCAATGTCTAGATCTTGCTGAAAAAGAACGTCTAGAACCTCACTTTGCCACATACCGAAATGGCCCGTGCCATAAAAAACCTCCACCGCCAATCTTGCATTTGTCAAGACCGGTCTAGCCCAACTTGGAGATGTTGGATCCACCGATGTGGAAGGTTTGTCAACTTTGCCATCCGCCATTTCGTGTACAGATTAATTTTCAATAGCTTCAACCAAAAAACCAACGTAATTCTTTTCTGATTTGGAGGATCAAATTAAATTGCAACCACAGAGCATACTAAGAATAACATTGGCTCTTGATACCACTTGTTGTGGAATAACCACGATAATATCCCACCGACTAGGTAAAGAATGTGTATGTTTCAACACCACACTATACCTCAAACTAGCTTATTGAAAATTAGACAAAACTTAAAGAACAAGAGAATGTAACACCAAACTTTCTTATATATTTCTTATAGAAATATATTACAAACTAGAACAAAAAAGAGAAAACTATTCTAACTACACAACAAGAAGTGCTTGTGTGTTTTTTTGGTGTACTAAAACTCCAAGTGAAAGCTTCTATTTATAGGCTTCAAAGAACCTCCCAAGTTGCTACCAAGTTGCCTAGTTGCATCATACAACTTGCAAAAATCAGAATCTTCAAATATTCTAAATCTTCTAAATCTTCCATATCTTTGATAAGATTCCATACGTGAAAATTCAATGAATCATAGCAACTTGTATTATTATCCAAATGAGCCATCAGTTAACACTTTTATGCGCTTTCATCGTCCTTTCTAGCAAGTCTGGTGATTAAAAATAGATGGATACATAAATGATATTTGTTGGCATGCGATAGTTATTACCACGGGCATTCTTATATGAAGAAGAAAGTCGACAAACAAACAGATTCAAGTCTCGCATCTTCAGAAGAAGCAAATGGTTGTAGAAAGTTGGCCAAGATTTTATTTGCTGATTGGCTATCACTCAATCAATTTCACAATTTTGGCACTTCCAGCCATTCACTAGTTTCAACGGGTCCATGTCATTACGCTTTTGGCCCTCAAACAGCAGTTATGAATGACATCCAAGAAGGATCAAGCTATAGTTTGGCTGATTCTGTGGATCATCTGCAATTGGAATACGCGCATCAACATGTAGAAAGTAACTTCTACGATATTATCTCTGATGATAATACATGTCAAAATTTCAACAATATTGATGCAGCATATTATATCTGATGATTATACGTTATACATGTCAAGCTTAATAACTTGTGATGACTTGTAAATAGATTGAACTAAAATCACGTGTATTATGCCGTGATAATAAAAAAGTGCAGTATGTATGCTTTGTATTTTGTTCCATATTTGCTTAAATGGGCTAAAAATCTTATATATCAGTATTGTATCCGAAAGAATTATGCCAACAATAGTGACCATTGATACATGAGTGTGTAGCACACTCATACGTGAGTGGACCTATAGCAAGACATGGCATGAACAACGTATTTAAACATGCAAAATTTGAGTGGGAAGTCAAAGTTGAATATGTTCCTGCGGTTGCCACCAAAAGGTATTTTTCTCCTAGTCTGAGTTCCAGTGTAAATTAATACCCAAGTAATAAATTGTTCACTGAGGTTGAAAAATAAGTACGTCAGGCAACGGGTCAAAGTGGTTAGTTTCGCCCATTCAACCCGTTTTCTTAATGTGTGTGTATATAACGAATTGGTCAAAAAATGACCACGTCTGGATATTAACATGAAATAGCGTAGATGGACCTTATATTACCTCCCTTTTCTAAGTAATAATGCCCACGCTTAACAGTATATTCAAAGAAAAAAAATGGTTATGAACAAGGACAAAATAGATCAACACATAAACTCTGTCATTAGATATTATTAAGAATGCGCAAAAAACAAATTTAAACAGAAAAAAAAAATGTTGCAAAACTTAATATCATATCATAAAAATGAACCAAAGGCTCTATTGAGAAAACCAATCCATTTTGATCTTAATCGGGTCGGCCAATGTGCCAAGAACGCTTCTCCAAGAACTTGATAGAGATTGCCACTTTCCATTATGAGGATCTTGCACTTGAATATCTTGCAGTTCATTCGTTTTCTTTTCAATCATCTCCCTCACTTCTAGCTCATTGCACTTTATGTATTGAGGACGGCAAATCGAGAATAATGCATCAAAAAATTGTGTCTTCTCCCATACCACATCCCAATAACTTACAAGCGATACTTCTTCCACGTTCGTAACCGGAAACAAGACCCTTTTTCTGAGATCATCAACATCAATGTTCAATGGATACAAATTCAGATCTTTTATTTCAATATTAAACTTGCTTGATGAATTGAGTATTTCCCTCATTTTCAGAAAGAACGAATGATCCAAGGGTCTCCACAAGTCATAAGTTAGCTTAATTTGCTTGGGAGCAATAGTAGGAAACGAGAAACCATGTATTATTTTACTTTCATTTTCAAAGGTGAAAGAAAGTAATTTTGGAGCGTGCACTTGTACATTGACTTGCCTTCTGGATTCCCATAAATCTATGGTCAACCACTTCAGAGAAACACTTTTGATAACCAAGCTTTCGAGCTCCCAAAACCCAATACCAAGCCTTAAATTCTCGAGCAAAGGAAATTTTGATTCAATTGTGTTGACAAATTCAGTGTCTATCATCATACAGGCTATAGATAATTGTGTCACGCTTCCTAATGAATCCGTATTAAAAGATACAGGTCCTCCTGGTGGGCTGCAATTAAACGAGCGAAGCCTTGGTACATTGTTGATCTCCCAAAGAAGAGGAAGGTTCTCTTCATCTGAATGTATTACCAACTCACAAAGAAGAGGAAGGGTTTTTTACCTTAACATTCTTCAAGCCCCGACAACTCGAAAGCCTAATCTTCTCTAGCAAGATACAAGTAGACAATAATTTATCAAGCACCTCGTCACTTATAATCACATAGTCTAAGTCCAGTACACGTAGAGAGACACACTTGATAACATGATTGCTAAAAATTCGAATGGAATAGTTCCTCGTGGCTGATGAACTAATTGTATTGAGGTTTTCACAAGAGAATAACTCACTTGGCAATGTAAACGGAGCATTCAAAACACAGATATTAAGGAAAAGCTCTTTGAGACAGCTTTTTGAAGCTACCGACTGAATCCAATTTTCAGCCACAAAAGCCGAGTCTTGGTTATGAATGTGGAGTTGAAGATCTAAACTTTCGATTGGTATGTTGTCTCGGTGATACCTTTGCAAAGTATGATCAATCAGCTTCTTGTGATTTCTTTCTTGTTCTTCTGTTTCAAACTTCTCAGGTTGATAAGGAAACCTAAGGGTAGGGATGGTAGACCAGGCGTACAGCCATGACTTAGACAAGATACACGTGCGTGCGGCTTCTTCTACTGGCAACAATGATTGTATACGATGGATCAACTCCGGAACATCTTCTAAATGTGGGGTGCGGATCAGCTTGCTTCTAGTCCTTTTCTCCATCTCCAAAGCAACTTTTTTGGTCTTGAAATCTCTAATGCAATCGGATTGACACATTAATTTAGAAGCCAGATAAATACGGAACATAATCCAAAAACCAAGCAAAACTATTCTATAATCTTATAAAGATTTTATAAGCAACAGATCGATGAACAGAAGGAGATACCAAGATTTTAACTTGAATCGAGACTGGTTTTTGCTTTTGTAAACGTAAGGAATAATGATAGCCGACTTCTCATTATACATTCTCTAATCAAAACTTACAATACGGTCACTTCAGTTATATATTATGTCATTTTTTACACATATATTTTTTTACTCTTCATCATCTACATGTTTAATTACATCAAATAGTTAAACTAGAGCACTGCTACATCAAAGAACAAAAAGGGTGTCCTGGTTTCTCCCTAGTGAGCTTGTAGTTAAACATATTCAGTCTCATGATTTAAAGCTGCTCCATAGAAGAACAATGCAAGAACGAAGATGATTGTCACGCTCGGTGTCCACTTCACTGCGATAACCTGTGAAATATATAAGCTATAAGCTGTTAATTTCCTTACACACACGCAAAAAAAAATCTATCTTTTTGACATTGTTGGCAATAAGTTGTAGTATCTAATTCATTTACCTCAAGAGTCTTGGATCCCCACACGGGAGAAGTACTTTTATGCGCTTTCATCATGCTTTCCAGCAAGTCTGGTGATTAAAAATAGATCGATACATAAACGAAATAGACAACTTATCCAGTAATCGCAACTGCTAATTAAATTTAATTACCTGCTTCTCTCCTCCTTTCAACAACTATAGACATTTGTTCAATATGAACATCTAGTTCAGCTTGTCTATGGTTATTAAGCTTTGATAAGTTTACCTGAGTCCTTGTATCGATATATTGTCTTCTGATATTGCAAATAATATTATCTGTATAGTAAAACAGATTAGCCGGGAACTTAAGAGGATAAAATCTACCTTCAATTCAAACACCACAGTTGTAAGGCTAGTTACCGAATTTGCGAAAGCTGTATGGTTCGGTTATCTGGTTTACAAGTTCTAGATCAATCTTTTCAAACTCCTTTTGCAAATCTTGAAGGTAGTGAAATGCAAGCTTTCTTGGATACGAAACATCGCATAGCATGATGAAGCAAACACCATTCTTTACCATGTAGCTTCATTAATTAATTTTTTAACACAACAAAAAAAAAAAATTCAGATAAAAGAATCATCATTAAAATATGGGATTAAGTCGTAGAATAGCAATGTACTTTTCAAAATGTCCCGTTTTGGTACGTGTATTTTTTTTTGTTCCACTTAATGCAACGTACTTTTCATAAGTGTTACAATTTGGTACGTGTAATTTTTTTAACTTTGTTTAAGTTGTAGAATAGCAATGTACTTTTCATAAGTGTTCCAATTTGGTACGTAATCCGCGTACCAAATTGGAACACTTATGGAAAGTACATTACTATTCTACAACTCAAACAAAGTTAAAAAAAAATACACATACCAAATTGGAACACTTATGGAAAGTACGTTGCATTAAATAAAACAAAAAAAAGTACACGTACCATAACGGGACAAAACTGAAAGTACGTTGCTATTGTACGACTTAATCCTTTAAAATATTTCTAAGCTTAAATGGATAATTTTTTTTTTTTTTTTTTTTTTTTTTTTTTTTTTTTTTTTTTTTAGCTATTTAGGATACAATCTACGAGTTCACTTCAAGAAAATATTTGATTCACAATACGTTTACATTCATAAACGTAAAGAACGATATGACACCGTAAGAATCTTATGTTCTTAGCAAAAGAAAGTTGTTCACATTTGACATAGTGCAAAAAAAATAAATAAATAAATAAATAAAAGCACTCAGTTTGTAGAGAAAATTTGTTACACTTAGATTCTTCGAATAAGAGGAAGCGTAGAAGAATAAAGTGTAACACAGTCATATATCACTACATTTTCTTAAGTGGACAGAATTTATCTCATTTTTGTACTCCAATTTTAATATTTTTCAGACTTATAAATCTAGATATCGTTTACACATTTATAAGTATGAACAATTAGACTCAAACTATAGCATGCAGAATAAAGAGTGTGCTGATCACATATATGCATGCTAGAATATACAGATAAAATAAACTAGAGGTGTGTAACGTACTTGAAGCAATGATGGTGGAGAACGATGGTGGTAGTAGAACTTGGCAAAGCATCGACGGAGATCTCACGAAGCAAGAACTCTGCATGTTGCTTGTAGACTGTGTTGTCGTTGTCTTCGTCGTATATAGGTCCTTGTGACATTGGCAATCCATCGTTTACCCTTCCAACTATTGTAAGCTTGACCATGTTCTCTTCTACTATACTATTGTGTTTGATATATTTGGTTTGGTAAGAAAATAGACTATATTTCGCTTTCACTAGTTTGAATTTAAATTGTGGATTGAAATATGAAACCAAAAAGTTTGTATTTATAAGGAAAAAGAAGGAAAAGAAATGAGATGGAAAGAGGAGTGGTTGATTCCATTTGTCTTTTTGGGGTACCAAAAAGAAATTCCATACACGTTTACAACAAAACTTAACCCCCAAGATTTATCCAAAAAAATGGAAAAATAAATGCTTACTACTAGCTCCAATTGTTTTAATAATGCAAGTTGCAATACACATATTAGTTAGCCCAGAAAATTTTATTTTGAAAGTAATTAAAATAAGATTAAGCAACGATATAAGCATAACATTTACTCATTTACTAGCGTAAAATTAAGTTTAAGCTAAAGATATGTGAATTGTTTTGGAAGTGGGTATAAGAAATTGCAAGTCATATCTCACTTTTGAACTTGTCTCTGCCGGTTTGAAAACTAGCTCACGTAAAACAGGCCCATTGGGTTTTGGTCCATGACCTTATTGGGTCATCATATGAGTTTGGAGCTTAATCACTAAAAAAATATTGACATTTAGTGACACTTAAAATAAGTGTCACTAAAAATAAAAAAGTGTGAACAACAAAAGTATAAAAAAAAGTATCACTAAGATTTTGATGTACTTCTCCTACACTTAAAATGTGTACTAGAAGTACAGTAGGTAAAAATCTATTTATAGTAGTTTAAAAAAAAGTGTCCGGATACATTTTTTGCATTTTAAAACACATTTTATACATAAAAGTGTCATTAAATCTTAAAATTTTAACCTTTTACCTTCATTTTTTATAAAGTGTCATTAAAAGGTTAGATTTAGTGACAATTTTTTGTGTCACTATAGGTCTATTCTCTAGTAGTGAATCTTATACCTGTGTCGGCGAGATTGGGTATATTGTTTATCAGTTTGAAGCCTAGTAAAGACTTTGTTAGAAAATTCAACACGAGGCTGGGTTCGGTCAAGCTCACAACTATTTAATGTGTTTCTTTCAACCTGTTTTATGTTCTTACTTTGTGCAATTAGAAATTTAGAGTGTATCTTTGGGTGAAAAGTTTAACAGCTTGCTTTTACATAATATTCCGACCCATTTTGGTATTAATTGTAAGGGGAATAAAAGCTCATACACATACTATACGTATATTTTCAACAGATATATTTATGCTGGTTTTTTCAATGATTAGTTTTATAATAATCATTTAACATGTATCAATGAGTATTTAATTGGACAAGTGATTTCCTGCCAATAAAAAATAAAGTAGAAATGGACAGAAGTTCTTTCAGAGTTCATAATAGGAAGTTATCATTTTAAGAAAGTCAAACATACGAGCCAATGACATGCAATGTAGATATTAGCTTAGAGAATTCGATACATGAGAATGTCAACTTTGTTATCATTGGACATTTGTACAAAAATTAAACATTTTTCTATAAGATTCAATCGGAGAGCAAGATACGTAAGATTTCAACAGTACTGAGTATCTTTTTCCTAAAGTTATTTTAACATATTGGACCATAATGATAAGTTATATCTTATTATTAATATTAATGTTAGACCACATGATAAAGAAATGTTATTTCTTTACCAACCCCCGATCTCTGAGTATATATAAAATAAAGTCCGATTGCTGTTTAGGTTGTTTTCTGCCCTTTAATTAGTTGCTCGCTAGTACATACAATTAAATTTCCTCGTTAATTAATAGGTATAATTACTACAAGTTGAGTAAACAATGTACATACATATAAAATTAGAAATGATAGTTTATGTCATCAGTATGTCATGTATATATACACGCATCTACACATTGAAGTGCAAGATTTTAAGTCAGTAATTAACACAACATCATGGCAAACTTCAAAGAAATGTAAAACGTCTTCAATAGATGTATAGATTTATATTATTGAATCATGTTGATACTTGATAATATGGTCTAACACATTAAATGTAATTTTCTTGCATGATATATGTGAGTGGATGACTATCTAACAATTGCATGCAAATCATGCAACGCTCATTCATCAACACTATATATGCACATTCACATCTTGAAATTATATATGTCATCAAGTTCTGTAAGTGGTATTTAGTATATTACATTAGTTTTAAATACTTACAGATATTGTCCAAATTAGAGTATTTCGGTTTGAATAATCATTATTAGTAGCTCATGCGCAAGTTGAATTAGTGAATACAAATATACATTCAGTACTCGTTGCATATCCTAAAGATTCATGTTTAAATTTTATTAACATCTCGATCAAATCCATTGTTTGTTAAGCTCTACTATAGTGGGAAATTGCATCTAAAGTTATATGTTGATAAATTGTATATATAAAATTTACTTTCTTGCTTTTTCTTATGCGAAATCTTAGATTAATTTTCTAAAATCAATATGGTATAATATTTCAATCAAAATGGGCATTTTATATACTTGATGTATTCGGCTTAAATTTCCACGACATGTTGGCAAAAAAATGAAAACAAAAGATGCCTAAAATCTTGGATTAATTAAACAATTATCGGCTATTTGGAGCTTTGCATAATCGGATCAATGAAGATGACAACCAAAAAACACGTGACTCACTTTGTGTATACACAATGTCCTAAAAAATCGAAGGCATCGATCCTAAAATTAGAGGCTACGCCACAACTTTACTTGTTTTACCCTTGAGCCACCCCTGATTGCAACAATAATAACGTGAAATGAATGTACAGTAACACAAAAACAAAAAAGTTTACCTGGTTTAATTGATCCACGAGATCAAAATGATTAACGCACATTCACGGACATAAATGATCTATCTTTTGTTATTAGGGCTACACATATGAACCGATGAACATATATATAACAATGACACGCTAGCAAATTATAATTAACTTGTATACTTATTGGAATGTGCCCTAGCTACGTGCAAGATACAGTACTTTCCAACAAGTCCGTGTTGCACGCTGTCCGCACCCTCCTTGGGATAAGTATCCGTTAAGCTGAAAGCATATTACGTCTACTTATCCAGTCAAAATCCCAATTTCAGCGTAGGTTTCATAAAATCACATATAGTTTACCAATTACTATATACTAGAAAGGTGCCCGCGCGATGCTGGGCGGATTGTTGGGGTGAAGAGGAGGGAGGTGGGGTGGTGGAAAGTGGTTGTTGAGGTGGTTATAAATTGTTGGGGGTGGTTGTTGAGGTGGTTATAAATTGTTTGGGTGGTTGTTGAAGTGGTTATAAATTGTTGGGGTGGTTGTTTCCATAATTAGTAAGTAAAAATCTGAATTTTTAAGCCTTTCTAATTATAGAATAGTCCCAAATACATTATATAGTAGTATAGATTGTTAACTGGCCATGCAAGAACTAGCTAGCTTCAACTTTCGCATTCTTAAATAATAAAAGTAGATAAATAAAAAACAATTTTGGTATTAGTAAACTCCCACGCCAAAATGCTTTTACATTTTTTTTTTTTTTTTCTCACTGAGTCGTTGTCATTAACCTTAATGCTACTTCTTTAATTTGCATTACCAACTATAGATGTTACCATGTTTCTAAGATACTCATTCTCCATTATTTAACTGAATCTTCATGTGAAAGATACTACCTACTTATCTTTCATTCCTTTGTTTTCTTAGAGTTCTAACAAACTTGTTATGAGTATTATTTGATGATAAATAAGCCTAAACCCACAAACGGATTCACACAAAGATGATATCACAGCCTTGATCCAAACCTCTAAACCCACAAACGGGCTTAGGCTTATTTATCATCTACTCCCTCCGTCTCAAAATTATTGTCAGAAGATAAAGAAAACACAAAGTTTAATACTGGTGAGGCCATTACAATTCTTAACCAAACAAATAGAATATTTTTTCACAAAATTTCCTTTTTATTACTAAAAATGAAAAATATACAATTATTTTGAGACATGCAAAAAGGAAAATATGGATTATAATTTTGAGACGGAGGGAGTAATACTTATAACATATTCTTGCTTTTTGTAAGTGGCATATTAAACAATCAAGACAGCAGATGTCTAAGAACTACATTAACGCATTGATATATAGTCATAAGTTCATCTCATGTAATTTAACTAGAAAAATTGCGTAGTATTCCTCCTCAACCGGGCATGATTCTCACACGAAAGCCACACCAATATATCCTTATACACACATTTTGCGAATGTTAAGTTGTATGAAAAGCACCTTCAATCATGCGGTTTTGGTCTAGAGATATGCTTGAAAATCCGAGTATCTTTACTTCGTTCATTTACATTTCAATATTTTTTGTTGTAGTTTGGTCCCCCTTTTTTTTTGAACGGCAATATTATTTGCACCAACTAGCAATTACTAGCGGGCAAAACAAGATGAAACCAGGAGTTACAGCAGATTACCACAAGCCACAATTGGGTCGGTAATCCAAACTAGCCAAATAAGAGATTTTCCTGTTCCTATGGACAAATACAGTGCTTGTTTAAGTACTAGCTAGCATGCCAACACAATTTATTTTCTAATCTATTGTCTAACAGTAGCTAGCTAATTTACTTTATGTAACTACTTACAGCGACATTTTTATCAGTAAGAATGCATCCAGTTATTGTTTGTGCTTAGCAATATATTCGACAAAGTTCAATGAGTCCTTTTGTCGATGTTTTCTTATGATAGAGCTAACAACATGCATTATTTGTGCATTATGCCATGAGAAAGACCTGGGATGAAAATGTTCTATTGTATGTGGGAACTTGAACTCAGAGACACCACTTCTGTGAATGCAAGCTCAGATCACGCTTAAATAGTTGATCAGAATCAAACTGCAGAATATATGACCAACCTTATCAAACTCCTCCTTCTAATCTTGCACAATTAAAATTTGTACAAGCAGATCATTTTTCTTCAATGCACGCTAAAATGATTGATACTGATTGTTAAATGTCCATACGTTGTTCATTCGCCTGAAGTAATTGTTTTTTATACGCTTAATAATCTTCTGTAATCTGCGTGTGTAATTAAATTTGTCAGGATGTTTGTTGATATAAACCAATCATGCTTATAATTGGTTGTATATATAATTTCTCATTTAACAATAGTCAAATCTTAGCTCTAACATTAATAAATAGTACACGTGAAGCTTATTCCAAATATATTATGAATGTCGGTTCATACTATTACCCTCCTTAATTAGTATTCACTCCTTGTGTTAGTTTTAGAGTTTTGAAAACCATGGTTACCTTGTGAATCATACAGCTATAAATAGTTTTAAAAGGTGCGTCATGGCAGTGTCAAGGCGTCGCTAAGGCTTGATGCGTGACTTCAACATTACGAAAGAGATCAAGGCGTCAACTCTAAGCGTGACATGAGATGAGGCGTGAAAAGGCGTGAGGCGCGGTGAGTTTTTTTATTCAATTCCGATAATTTTTTTATTTTTTTTAAAATGAAGAATACTAAATGTAAGAAAAGTTTCTTAACCTTATTCATTATGTACAACGCTTTTTCTAAACTCGTTATATATGAAATATGATATAAATACATAAATGTTTTCATAGTTTGTGTCGCCTTATGTCACGCCTTAAAAACGCAAAAACTTCGCCTTAGCCACTAAGGCGTGAAGCTTGGTCATGCCGCCACGCCAAGCCTCACGCTATTTATAACATTGGCTATAATTGATGCAGGACGCATAAACGAATTTTGATAAAACCTTAACGCAAAGGTATCTTTAGTCCAAGGTCATGGATGAAACCTCAAAGAAATAAAACCCTAATAAAACCTTAATAAGAGAAAACTATTAAAACTCACAAGTTTATTAGAGATCAAAAGATCGACTACAATTATAATAGGCCCTGCATATAGATCATAAAAAAGTTAAATTCCCAAATGATGCCAAAAAGTTGTAGCTTTTCCAAAATCATGCAAAAAATAAGTGTCTTTCCCAAAAGAGTCATGTGCGATTGTGCGAATGTACGATTCCACCAGAAACTTGACACGTGTCCATCCCAAAGGTACAATACCAATCATTTGCAGGTCCACACGATTTTAAATATACCCCACTTGATGTTTGACTTCTAATTATAAATGTGCGATTTCCTAATGTGCGATTTTCGGCTAATGTGCGAAAGTTAAAAAAAATACCATTGGAAAAGAAACAATATCTACCTTTTCAGGAATCAAAATCTTTTTCGTGTATTCTTTTTCAAACATTTTCCAGTTTTTATTTTTCATATTTCTTTTTATTTTTGATTCATATACACACATTAACATGAACAAATCCACACACACTAACATAAAAACCGGAATCCTTTCAATTATTTTGTTATATGCTAATCAGTTGTTCTCTCGTATGAAATGGTAACTTTTTTTCTTTAATTTGTTGTTTTTTTGTTGTTGTTTACGATTTTATTGTTGTTTTTTTTTTTTTTTTTTTTTTTTTTTTTTTTTTTTTTTAAGTTTTGTATAAGCTTAATGTCTAAGCTGAGAAGCTGAAAAAAATGAAATAAGCTGAGAAGTTGAGAAGTCAAAAATGAGCTTAAATAAGGTATGTGCTTGCTTATGTGTTTTATTGTAAGCATTTATCCACATTCTTGTAGAATTACTGTTCATTAGCTTATAAGTGCTTATCTTGGTTCATTAGATATTATTGTTTGCTTAATAGATATTATTGGAATAGGTTAATAGGTATTTGTTGTCATTCTTGACATTTCTATGCTTAAACAAGTTTTTCATGATCTTATGTTTTATCCTCTGACTTTGAAAAGGCAGTGGTGCTAGCTTGTGTTATTACTCCTCTGTTTACCCTTTTGTGCTTATTTGACAGCTTATTTTTTACCCATTGAAGTTACCCTTGGGTGTGTATGAGCATTTGTATTATGGTAGTTAGCTTATTTTTGTGTAGCTTGAGCTTATGCTTATTAGTTTCTTGCAACCTGTTTTCCAAATACTGCCCTGCACCCTAGCTTTTGCCCCAACTGACCCATCTTCTTTTGATCATAACTTTCTCACCATTTGAGAATTTTCCTTGTCTCTTTGTGTTTTGGAAAGGCAGTGGTGCTAGCTTATGTTATTACTCCTCTGTTTACCCTTTTGTGCTTATTTGACAGTTTATTTTTTACCCCTGAAGTTACCCTTGGGTGTGTATGAGCTTTTGTATTATGGTAGTTAGCTTATTTGTGTTTAGATTGAGCCTATGCTTATTAGTTTCTTGCATCCTGTTTTCCAAATACTGCCCTGCACCCAAGCTTTTGCCCCAACTGACCCATCTTCTTTTGATCATAACTTTCTCACCATTTGAGAATTTTCCTTGTCTCTTGGTGTTTCGGAAAGGCAGTGGTGCTAGCTTGTTTTATTACTCCTCTGTTTACCCTTTTGTGCTTATTTGACAGTTTATTTTTTACCCATGAAGTTACCCTTGGGTGTGTATGAGCTTTTGTATTATGGTAGTTAGCTTATTTATGTTTAGATTGAGCTTATGCTTATTAGTTTCTTGCATCTTGTTTTCCAAATACTGCCCTGCACCCAAGCTTTTGCCCCAACTGACCCATCTTCTTTTGATCATAACTTTCTCACCTTGGGTGTGTATGAGCTTTTGTATTTTGGTAGTTAGCTTATTTGTGTGTAGCTTGAGCTTATGCTTATTTCATTTCCTGCTTGTAAGCTTTTGCATTATTTTGTACTGGTATTAGCGATAATCTATGCTTGTTCTGTTACCAACTTCTTAACCCCATTAGAAGCATAAAAATGACTTAAACATTGCATTCGAAGCAAATTAAATTATGGGCAGGGGCCGAGTAACATTTGCTATACATTGCATTTAAAAAAATTACAATAGTGTTCAATGCCTCCCTAGAATTAGCAAACACAATAGTGTTCAATGCCTCCCTAGAACTAACTCCCAGTGTTTGTTTACTAATACAGGCATCTGGTGTCAAGGTTCACATTCGAAGCAAATTGAATTACTTTCAATTGATTAAAGACAGATTATCTGACGATCGTCGTACACTGTTTCGGTCAACATGCTTTGGTCCATGGTTGGATTTAAATTACCTTGAGAACGAAGAGAGTCTTATACATTACATGCTTCAAAAACAAATTAAGTCTGGTGATGAACACTATGATTTGCCACTGATTTATCTTGTTAATGGACATCATCTTCATTTTGGACGCCATCAATTTCAACTCATAGCTGGTTTTAAATTTGGATTGCCTAGTTTCCGTAAGTTTAGAACTGGTGATATCATTTTTCGTGACCGTGTATTTCCTGAGAAGGTAGGTCATGATGTAAAAACCATAGATCTTCTATGTTTGATTGAGGACGAAGAGTTTTTTTCAAAACTATCTGATCAAGACGCGGTTCGAGTTTGTCTTTTGTTATCAGTTTAGGTCATATTTATGGGGCGTGAATTGTCGTCTGTGGTGGCTGATGTATATCTTATGATGGTTGAGAATTTTGAAAACTGGAATGACTTTAATTGGGGGGAACACATTTGGAGACAGTTGTACGATGCCATTCGAAATATCTACTCAAAACAGACGTTGGAATATTCTATAGCTGGGTTTGTTTTAGGCAGGGCCGGCTCATAACAAGTGCGACACGTTCGCTGGCACAGGGCCACCAACAAAGAGGGGCCACCAAAAGTTGAAAACATTTATTATATATATGTACTAATTGTGTCATTATCTAAATATAGTAGTACGAATTGGTATAAAAGATGGAGTAGGCCATAAGGCTAAGGCCCAATATATATTATATATATACACAAAAGTACAAACATGTCCCATTAGTTAATTAAAAAAAACTGCTCTCAGTCAATTGAGATAGAGAATCTTTGGCGTCTTTGACTCTTGAGGCAATATCTTTTTACTTTTTCAGTATCAATCGGCATAATCCATCAGGTTTTTCTCCAACTTTTTTTTTTCTTGAACAAACTTTAATTGTTAAGAATATTGCTTTCGACAATATAGTTTTTCCTTTTTCAAGCTTTAATTAATTGTTACATGTTTAGTAACTTATTTGTTTGATTAGTTTTTTTTTTTCTTTATTATTATTATTATTATTATTTAAAGGAGTTATTTATTACTTTTGATCTAACACTAACTATGTAACTTTATATGTTAATATATTATGTTTTGGTATTATATACTATGCAATATAAGGTAGCACCGTGGTACTAATTAGACATTTATTGCTATTGTTTCGATATGTTTTAGAAATCATGCCACCTAAATTGAGAATACACGCAACTGGACATTCAAAGCATTTAAAGAAAAGAAGAATTGAGGAGTTAAATAAGAAAGAATTTGGGTCTATGCGTAGATACGTTAAAATAAAGTCAGATGTTACAAGCGAGAATCTAAATGTTGATACTGAAAATAGTGACACTGATAGTAGTAATGATGGGAGTGCCGACGATGATAATGTCGACAATATGGAGGCTGAGAATATTAATTATGATGATGATGGTGATGTTGGTGCTAATGATAATGATCATGATGATGGGGTTGAGGATCAAGATGCTAGTGTTAATGTTGATATATTTGATCCGAAAAATTGGGATAGTCTTACTTCTGACATGATTAATGTTTTAGTGACAAAGGGTCCTAAAAGAGATAAGTCTATCATCAAAGGTCCTAAAGATAAAAATTTAAGACGATTTTCAGCTGATTTTTTTACTAGAATTTTACCAAATAATGAGAGGTGTGATAGAGAATGGTTGGTATATTCAAAAGAGCTTGATAAAGTTTTTTGTTTTTGTTGCAAAATACATAGAAAAGGGATTGCAAGAGGTCATCTTGCTAATGAGGGTTTTGGAGATTGGCAACATCTAAGTAGTAGACTAAAAGAACATGAAGTTAGCTTTGAACCTGTAAATAATATGGCAAAATGGTTTGAGATGCGTCGAAGATTGAAAAAGAATGAAACAATTGATAAAATGGAGCAAAAGCAATTTGAGAAGGAGAAAGATCATTGGAAAAATGTTATCTTTAGAATTATATGCATTGTGAAATTTCTTGCCAAACATAATTTAGCATTTCGTGGTTCAAATGAGAGGTTGTATCAAAAAAACGATGGGAATTTTTTGGGTTAGATTGAAATGTTAGAAGTGTTTGACCCGCTTATTAAGGAGCATGTGCGACGTATCACGAGTGATGAGATTCACATTCATTATCTAGGTCACAACATCCAAAATGAGTTGATACAGTTACTTGCGCGTGAAATTAGGTCGGAAATTATTAAAAAAATAAAGCAAGCAAAATATTTCTCTGTGAAACTTGATTGTACACCTGATACCAGTCACCAAGAACAAATGTCTTTGATATTAAGATATGTGAATGTCTCCTCTACGTGTGTTAGTGTTGAGGAATCCTTTTTAGGGTTTCTAAATGTTGATGATACTACTGGTCAAGGATTATTTGATGTTACACAAGCTGAATTGAAGGCTCTTGATCTTGATATTGATGATGTGTGTGGTCAAGGCTATGATAATGGATCAAATATGAAAGGGAAACATCGTGGAGTACAAAAGAGATTTCTCGATATAAATCCAAGAGCATTTTATACTCCATGTGGTTGTCATAGCCTTAATCTTACATTATGTGACATGGCTAACACTTGTACGAAAGCTAAAGATTTTTTTACAATCATTCAACGCATTTACACTATATTTGCTAATTCTTCTAAGAGGTGGCAAATTCTGAAAGATAATGTGAAAGGGTTGACTCCTAAGTCATTGTCTACGACTCATTGGGAGAGTCGTGTTGAGAGTGTCAAAGCTATCAAATTTCAACTTTCGGACATACGAGAAGCTTTAATTCAAGTTTCAGAGAAAGATAACGATTCTGTAATCCAAAGTCAAGCAAAATCTCTAGCAACAAATGAGCTTGGCGATTTTGAGTTTAAAGCAGCAATAGTAATTTGGTTTGAGATCTTAAACAGAGTAAATTTAGTGAGCAAAAAGTTACAATATGATGATATGCTAATCAGTGTTGCTATGACAGAAGTGCAAGATTTAATATCTTTCTTCAAGGAGTTTCGAGTTACCGGGTTTTCTAATGCGGTTGATGTTGCTAAGCAAATTGCCATCAAAATGGATATCAATCCGATGTTCATTCAGAAGCGCGTTATTCGTAGAAAAGGATAATTTGATGAGGATCCTGTTGAAGAAGATGTTATTTTATTTGCCGAGGAATCATTTAAGGTAAATTATTTCTTGTACATTGTTGATCAGGCAATTGCTTCTCTTACAACAAGATTCGAACAATATCAAGAGTATGAGAATATGTTTGGTTTCTTATTTACCTGTGACAAGTTGAAGTTCTACGATGACGACCGTCTTAAATCGTGTTGTAGTCGTCTTGAAGCCGCACTCAAGAATGGGGATCGATCTGATATTAATGCAAATGAACTTTATGTGGAGTTAAGGTCGCTTAATAGTTACTTGCCAACCGAGAATATGAGGCTTGTTGATGTCTTAAATTTTTTGAAATAAGTTGATTGTTATCCCAATGCAATAATTGCATATAGAGTATTGCTGACTATTCCAGTAACAGTGGCATCTGCAGAAAGAAGCTTCTCAAAACTGAAATTGTTGAAGTAATACTTGCGGTCAACAATGTCACAAGAAAGGTTAAATGGATTAGCATTGATAGCTATTGAGAATGACACGTTAGAGAGTGTTACTTTTGATGATCTAATCAACAACTTTGCTTCTAAGAATGCTAGAAGAATCGCATTATTTAAATAGTTAATTTTGATGCTTGTAACTCGGTGAATTGTTTCTTTCAGTATCGTTGTTTTGACGTCTTTGAAATCTTAGTAAAACATTTTACGTATTATCAATGAATATTTTTATTTATATTTTTACTTCTGGTATTTAGTGGGGCCTCCATGTTGTCATGGCACAGGGCCACCGAAAATCACGAGACGGCCCTGGTTTTAGGTTTCAAGGTTAGAATAATTACACAAATTCTTTGAATAGATTGTTTTTTTAATTTTAATTCTTTTAATAATTGATTGTTTATTGTAGATATGGATTTTAGAGGTTTCTACCCAGAGTTTGCGTTGGTGGATTAAGGACCTCGATCTTATCCCAAGAGCACTTTCATGGTCTAAGAAGGTGCCTTTTGAAGGATTGGAGGATTTTGGGCAGCTTTTTCCTGAGGCAAGTGTTCATTTTGTTCATATATGTAGTACCTATATATCTTGAAAGACACTTTTGTGTAATAGTCCCTGTAAAAGTAGCATTTCCCTGCCTATAGGTAGCAACAAAAAAGTTCAATTAATAAGAACCAACAACGAAATTAACAAACCAAATAGATAGTAGATGACAAAAGTATTGAACTGTTAAGTGAAAGAAATAAACCAAATAGATAGTGATTATGTAAGTTTCTTGTATGTGAGTATGATTATGGTTCACGCTTATCACACTTTCTTTTTTTTTATATATTTTTGTTAGGTGAAAGAAATAAACCATGATCTATATCCTACGAGAGCTGAGGCTGAATCAGAATGGTACACCAAAGGCATTAGGTTTTTTAACTGGTATGCACCGAGACCCGCCCCTGTTGTTAGCCGCGGAGGGCTTTTTGAAGATTGGTTGCGTAAACGAGCAGAACTTCGTGCGAAAATGCATGAGATTGACAATGAAGTTCCAGCGCCACATGCCAAACATACTATTCAGGATCGTCTTAGGACATTGCAGGGTATATGTAATGGTTTTATGTTGTTACCTGCAGAGATCAACAGTTTGAAATCACGGGTTCACAAACTTGAAACCATAATTCAGGTTTGTGCGTAAACTTAACTATATGTCTCTTGTTATAGCTTATTTGAAACCATTATTCAGGTTTGTTTACAAACTTAACTATATCCACTTGATCTTTTGTGTTACACAGTATATTACGAAAAATATGAAGGTTGGACATAGGCAGGACAAATTGTACAACGTTGATGAGAAAGAGCAGAAAGAACTGGAAAAGGTAATTTTGCGTACATTAATATCACAAGATGTTTATATAATTAGTTGAGTACCTTACATTTTATTTAATATATTTACAGGATAAATTAGACAACCATGATAAGGATACTCATCTTGGTGATGAGTATTGCACAGATTTTAATGATAATTTCCTAGATTTGTTTGAGAACGAGTGCCTCAAAGATGTGAAGTTAAACCTTTATGATGTTGAAGAGGTTTGTAAAACTTTAACAATAATACATGTAAATTGTCTTTTAAATTTAATTCTAAAATTTGTTTGTATTTCTGTGTCATGCAAATAGAATGATTGTGTTTTAGTGGCTACCCAAGAGCGTGTTGCAGCTGAAAAGCAAGAGGCTGAGATTCGACATTTATCTGTAAAAAGGGGAGAGAGGATAAGAGTCCTAAAGGAAGAGGAAAAAAGTGTGCAGAATAGAAACCAGATGTTGAAACAGCCTCACATTCTGCGTTCTTTGGAAAGTTGTGGATCAAAGAAGAGGCAATATGAACTAGTTCTCAGGCCGGAGTTTACGGAAGCAGATGTTGATGTAAAAGTACCCACCCTTGATCAACTCAAAAGAAGTAACTCCCAGTCAACTCCTTTTATGCTCCAGATGTGTAGAGATCTCAAACCTTGGGAAGAGGTATTGATCAACTCAAAAGAACTAAATCCCAGTTAACTCCTTTGTATTTCATCGTTGAGTCTTACTCTTATCTTTGATCCCAGTCCATCACATGATACAACTTATGGTCTATCACTTACATACTCTAATATTTTGTATAACGTGTAGGATTTAAAATGACAATCAACAAGCATTGATAAAGTATTTGTTCATCGTGATTTGGAGGCGTTTATTACAAATAGTTGCCAGTCTCGTTGCAAATTTCCTTGGTGCAATGATATAGTTGTAGATCATCATTTCTGGGATTGTTTTGTTGGTATGGATGAGACTCGTGAAGGATGGTTCCGCGATGAGGTAAAATAATTTAAATAGTTTTATATTTTTTTTTTTTACAAATTGATGGAATTAATGACCTTTATGTAATTATTATTTTTTTCTTAAATGACGACAGCACATTGAGCTTTGGGTGAAGTATTTGTCGCACTTTAGACCATCTTATGCAGATTGGTCCATAGTTAGTAGTTACTTCTTGACACTTCTACTTCAAGATTCGTTCCCAATATTTTATGCTAATAACGAAGTTTACAAATTGGCATGGGCTGATGTTGAACGGGTATTTATTTCCAACACATCTTATATATATATATATATATATATATATATATATATATATATATATATATATATATATATATATATATATATATTATTTTATCTTTTTAATTTATTTTATTTTATTATAATTTATTTTTGTGCATTCCTTGTAGGTTTTCATTCCGATAAATGAACCTAAGAAACATTGGTCTGTTGCCCAGATTCACATACATTCCGGTAATGTTATATTTTATGACAGTGTATACCGTTGTGAAGAGGAAGGTCGTGATTGGTATCTGAATATGAGGAACTGTTTGGCGGTCAATCTTCCCTTGATTCTACATGAGGCAGGTGTGTTTGAGAGGAAACGAATGAACCCGGATAATTACAAAATAAAGTTTCGTCTTGCACAGAACGTTCCAAAGCAGGGTGGGGTATTTGGTGATTGCGGAGTCTTTGCCTGCATGTTTCTATATAGGTTAGTAATCGACCTTCCTACTTGTTGCTATTACTAGTCTTGGCAGGAAAATTCATTAGCATCTTTATGCTGATACCCTTGTTCAATTTGGTTATACAGGTTGGCTCATGGAATTCATTTGCATGTCGATAATCCAACTCAGGCAGCACTTGCATATCGAGAGGGCTTGATCCATTATTATTTTGAGAACAAGATACACTGTCCTTGAATCCAATGGTTGTGACATGTTATTGTAGCCACATATAACGAGTAACATCAGTGTCCTAACTTTGTAATTTTGAACATGGTCTCTTGCGTTTTTTGCGGGAGAACATGTATGTGCTAACTTTGTATTAAGAATGTTGTTATCTATCTATCTAACTTTGTATTAAGAATGTTATCTATTAAGAATTTTGTTATCAAAGTCTGCAAACCTTGTCCAATATATGTTCCATATAGAGGTCTTATAGTTAAAGTAGATGTCTTATAGTTAGATAGATGTACATAGATAGATGTCTTATATATAGATGTCCATAACATTTATTTCGCACTTTGACCTTATCAGGTCTACATAGATAGATGTCTTATAGTTAAACTACATATATAGAGGTGTTATAGTTAAAGTACATATATAGAGGTTTGTTTTCTAAAACAAACAATTTGTCTTCAAGAGTTAACTTCAATTACGGGTCAGACAAGTTAACATGATCGTAGCTTTGTGACATTGATGGTAGTGATCCTTGCGACATTGATGGTAGTGATCCTTGAGACATTGATCCTTGCAAGCTTCCGAGTGTGTTTTTTGATAATCTTTGGAGGTTGATCGAGGCTCTTATTTTCTTTTTCATTGCCTATAAGTAAACAGGTCATAATTATCAAGTTAATACATTTGCCAACAATTGAATACAAAATAATTACCACATTTATTTCACCATTATGAGTTACCTTTTTTTTCGCAATGGTGCATTACAAACACCTCGTTTGTGACTAGTTGAACCGCACCTTCCACATGAATCGTCTGTTGGTTCCTCACCTTGTGATCTAATCCTATCTTTGTTCTTTGGTCTTCCAGCTTGGCGTGTAGCCATACTCGGTGGCTTTACTACCTGCAAGTTAGTAGGGAGCTCCCAACTTGGAATTTCTCCAACAGGATATACCAATCCTTGGTATGTAGCTTTTAAAGTTGTTGTTCTAAACCAACTTTGCGCCAAATGATTACAACTTGCCAATCCTTGAAATCTACAAACAGCTATAGCATGACCACATGGCAAACCTGATAGTTGCCATTTTCGACATGTGCAATCATTTTCCTTGATCTTCACAATATGTTTCTTTTTGCGATCATCTACCTCGTAAAGCCTTCTATGTTCAATTGCAGTCACTGTCCAATTTGCACTCTTAAAAACTTTGTCCTTCACTTTTGCACTAGCCCATTCACTAAGTTCACCCGCAGTTGCACCTAAAGTTTGACATAAAAACAACATGATGATAATAATAATAATAATAATAATAATAATAATAATAATAATAATAATAATAATAATAATAATAATAATAATAATAATAATAATAATAATAATAATAATAATAATAATAATAATAATAATATATAAAATAATTTAAATACACATACCTTGGTACTTTTCTCGTTTATCACAAAACCAATCTTGAACAAGCCCTCTGTAATATTCCATTAGCATTGAGATTGGAGATCTTCGAACGTGCCTTGTTAAACTGTTGATTGACTCTGCACTGTTCGAAGTCATATAGTTGTAACGCTTTCCAGTACAATATGCCCTAGACCAGTACCTAACTCCAGCATCGAGTAGTTTCTTGTGAGCTTCTTCACTTTTTCTTTCAAGTTGTGAGAATGCATCATCAAAATCATCGGTTGTGTAAGATTTGCAAGTCCTCCAATACAAAGCCTTAAGCCTTTTACTTTGTCCAAACTTGCAATTCAACATCAAGTGCCTACAACAAAAACCATGGAATGAATCCGGAAAAACTGTTTGACAAGCTTGTTGTATTCCTAGATGTCTATCAGATATTATAGCCAAATCTGGAATTTCGCCAATGCATTCTTTCAAGTGTGTCAAAAACCATGTCCACGATCTCCCACTCTCACCCTGAGATACACCGGTCGCAAGAGGAACAATTTGATTATTTCCATCCATTCCAACGGCGAGCAAGTTTGTACCTAGGTATGTACCTTTAAGATGAGCTGCATCAATTATTATTAGTGGGCGCAAGAGATCCAAGAAAGCCCGAATCTAGAAAATAAAATAAAATAAAATAAAATAAAAAAGGTATTAGAATTACAAAACTAATATAAACCAATTATTAAAAATAATAATAATAATAATAATAATAATAATAATAATAATAATAATAATAATAATAATAATAATAATAATAATAATAATAATAATAATAATAATAATAATAAATAAATAAATAAATAAAAATTATTACCGCAACACCAAATGCTATAAAAACCATCTCAAATCTGTCGTCATCATCTGTCTCAATATGTGTTACCCAACCCGGGTTTTTCAACTTCAAATTATAACGATAATAAGGTAACTGTGAAAAAGAATTTTTCGGGCAACCAGACAACGTCTCCAATGCTATATTCCTTCCTCCCCATGCCTTTTTGTACGAAATGTCGATATTGTATGCAAGGTTCATGTCGGTTATTATGTCCTTTGGTTTATATACAAGACTATGATCTCCCATCTTCGGTGTCAACAAATGACCCAACAATTTAGCGGTTGCATTTCGGTGATTGAGAAAGAGCTCTGTTCGGTCACAAGTGTGAACGTCATTTACTGTACCTATTACTCATCGCATACTATCTTCTGCCTTAGATGAAATTATCTTCCACTCGCAATTGTGACCCCTACAAACCACATCATACCTATACCTATCTGTTTTTCTTGCTCTAAATTGAAAACCTTCTGAAATAGCCTTTTCACCAATTTCGTACATGCAGTGTGCTTTACTATCAAATTCATCACCCGTTTTTATAACTTTTTTGCAATTATCGGACCCTAGTTTTTGCATTTTAATAGGCGGTGCTGGTTGTTCGGGGGGAGGAGGCATATATGTGAATGTGTTACTTTTCCATTTATAATCAAATTGGTCGTTTGATAAAATAGGTTCGGTATTTTGGATAGGTTCGCTTTCTGGTTGATTATTTGTGTTGTCAAAATCAACACATAATTCATCGTATCCAATGGGGGGAAAGTTAAGATCAAATGCAAAAGTATTAGATGAAGAAGGATTTACCTTTGAGTCTTTTTCAATCTTCTTAATATACACATTATGCAACACGGTAGATTTCCCTTTCAAAACTTGATGTAAAAAAAACGTCATATCATCATCGTCAACAATGTGGACAGAATTTTTTCCAACATTGTATGATAGGACAATATCATAGTCTTGCCCGATGTTGAACTTTTTCTTGGCGATGGTAACAAGTTGTGCGTACGTAGTACTTTTTAGAAGTGATACACCAAACGTTAAATCTTCACAAACCAAAAATACACTAAATTTACTACTCATGATTTTTTTTTTTTTTGGAACAAGAACATTAGATACAGGATTGTATAAATGAAAGACTACACATATTTGTGTATGTGAAACACTAAAATATAAGTATATAATTCGCACATTTGGCCTAATCGCACATTAGCACATCTGAACATTAAATACAATTTAACTTTACATCCACCACATATTTATTACATAGTACTTTTTAATTAAACACATGATACTTTTTACTTAAATTTTACAACAACCACGTATTAATTACATGGTACTTTTAAATTTTACAATTTTTTTTTAATTACCACTTTTTTTTTTTTTTTTTTATATATATATATATATATATCAAAGATCACGCATTTGAAACACAAAAATATATGTATATAATTCGCACATTTGGCCTAATCGCACATTAGCACATCTGAACACTAAATACAATTTAACTTTACATCCACCACATATTTATTACATAGTACTTTTTAATTAAACACATGGTACTTTTTACTTAAATTTTACAACAACCACATATTAATTACATGGTACTTTTAAATTTTACAATTTTTTATTTAATTACCACATTTTTTTTTTTTGCTTAAAAAACATTAGATACATAATTTTATATATCAAAGATGACACATTTGAAACACAAACAAATAAGTATGTAATTCGCACATTTTGTCCAAATCGCATGTTCGCACATTCGCACATTCTAATTTAAACGGAATTTGACTTAACATCCACCACATATTTATTTAATTACCACATTTTTTTTTGCTTAAAAAAACATTAGATACAGAATTTTATATATCAAAGATCACACATTTGAAATACAAATAAATAAGTATATAATTCGCACATTTGGCCTAATCGCACATTAGCACATCTGAACACTAAATACAATTTAACTTTACATCCACCACATATTTATTACATAGTACTTGGTACTTTTTACTTAAATTTTACAACAACCACATATTAATTACATGGTACTTTTAAATTTTACAATTTTTTATTAAATTACCACATTTTTTTTTTGCTTAAAAAACATTAGATACAGAATTTTATATATCAAAGATGACACATTTGAAACACAATAAGTATATAATTCGCACATTTTGTCCAAATCGCACGTTCGCACATTCGCACATTCTAATTTAAACAGAATTTGACTTAACATCCACCACATATTTATTTAATTACCACCTTTTTTTTGCTTAAAAAAACATTAGATACAGAATTTTATATATCAAAGATCACACATTTGAAACACAAATAAATAAGTATATAATTCGCGCATTTTGGCCAAATCGCACGTCTGAAAATTAAATACCATTTACCTTTACATCAACCACATATTTAGTAGTTTTAATTTTAAATTTTAAATACTTAGATATTAATTAAACACATCTTTTTTACAAGACTTATTTCAAATTTTTTATACAGAAATACCAATTCGCACAATCGCACGATCGCACATTCGCACATTCCCACCTAACAACTTATCCTAAAAATATAAACTCACCTGCACTCATCTAACCCATATTATCTCACACACACACTCATCTCACTATATCTCTCTCTCTCTAGCAGCAACCGTTTTCCGGAGACACAGCAGTTTCCGGCCGCCGAAATCTTTTTTTGGCCACCACCTTTTATCAACTCAACTTGTAGATCGGGCAACCCCGATCACGATTATACAACACACAACTACAAACACACACTGTCAACCAGATGCAGCGATATAATCCTTTTATGTGTACTTGTGGAGTAGGAAATATAAAAAAAGAACATCACATCAAAAAGATACATTTGGATGGGAGTATTATGCATGTCCTCTTTCGAAGCCAAGAGAGAAAGGTCATGGATGTGGATATTTTATGTGGAAGAGTGAATTTGATGAACAATTACAAGTAATATATTCTGCTTCAACATCTCACGGTTCTAGGTGCACAAACTGCCATGAAAAAGATCTTAGGATAAATATGTTGGAGGCACAAAAACAAGTGTTAGAGACAAAAGTCAGGTTGCTCGAGGCAAGACTTGAAATGGCAACGAATCCCGACAACAGTGACCACGCATGTCAATCGGATGCAATACTCCGTGACCTGTTAGGTGACATGGAAAATCTTCGTATGTAATGCTGTTGTTATTGATGTTGTTGTTGTTGTTGTTGTTGTTGTTGTTGTTTGTTGTTTCTTGTGTTATTGTTGTTGTTTGTTGTTTGTTGTGTTATTGTGGTTGTTGTTTAATAAAATGTTGTTGTTGTGAAAACTGTTGGGTTTTAAGTTCTGCTGCTAAGTGAAACTGCTGCTGTGATGAAACTGCTGCTAGTATAAATGATTCTGCTGCTGATGACAAAGTGCTGCTAAGGAAAATACTGCTGAAGGAAACTACTGCTGAAGTGATAAGCATGTATCCGTAGTAGATAATTATAGAATGGATTGTGTGTATATCTTATACGTCTAGAATATTCTTATCTTGCATAGAAAGTTATTGTAAACCTAGTAGGACTCCTTGGTCTATAAAAGGAGGATCCTAGGGTTAGATTGAGTACACGTATTGTTAAGTTTTCGTTTACACTTCAAGGTTGTAAAACCCTAGCATTGTTGAGTACTCGTATTAATAATAATATTGAAGTGTTGATAGTGAATTGTTCTTCTTAAGTTAAGCTTTTACATTCCGCATTCAAGCTTAAGTGTTTTACTTTAAGTCAACTTCTATATAAGATTGTTTGCTCAACTGGGATCAACAAGTGGTATCAGAGCTTGTGATCTAGAAGTTGTAATCAAGAAGAAACTGTTCTTTGCAAGTTTGCTGTTCCTAATCAACTGCTAAAGATGGGAGATGACACACATATGGTGACTGCTTCAAAGGTACCCTTGCTCAATCCTGGAGAGTATGAACTGTGGAAGATGAGAATTCGACAATACATTCGCATGATTGACTATAACATGTGGAATGTGATCATGAATGGTGACTCTTTACCAAAGAAGGGTGTTGATGGAAAAGAGATACCAATCAAGACTGCTGAAGAGAATTCGTTAAGGAAGATAGAGATCAAGGCACACAGTATTCTCTTAATGGGAATACCTAATGAGTTTCAGTTGGATTTTGAGAGTTGTGAGACTGCTAAAGAGTTAATGGATGCTATTGAATTCAGGTTTGGAGGGAATGATGCTACCAAGAAGTCAAGGAAGAATATGTTGAAGCATCAGTTTGAGAACTTTACTGCTGAAAGTGGAGAGAAGATTATTGGCACATACAACAGGATCAATCAACTTGTCAGTCATCTAAAGCTTGTTGGCTATGTGGTTCCACAAGAAGATGTAAATCTCAAGTTCCTCAGAAGTCTTGCACCTGAATGGAGTATGCACACTGTTGTTTGGAGGAATAAGCCTGACTTTGAAACCATGAAGTTGGAAAGCCTCTATAACAACTTAAGAGTGTATGAACCAGAATTATCTACTTCATCTACTTCTGGTTCACAAAATCTTGCCTTTGTATCTTCAAAGTCAAAGGGGTCTAAAGAATCTCACTCTGCTTCTTATGGAGTATCTACTGCTGATGGATCTGCTGCTAGTTCTATTGATAATAATTCCACCAGTGATATGGCTTTATGTGCATTCTTGGCTGATCTAACTACAAGTATAAGGTCACAGGCACTTAATCAAGATCTGGATCACCTTGATCAAGATGATCTTGAAGAGATGGATCTTAAATGGCAAATGGCCATGTTGACCTTGAGGGCTAGAAAATTCTGGAAGAGAACTGGAAGAGAGATCAAGTATAGACCTAAAGAAAATGTTGGCTTTGACAAGTCAAAGATAGAATGTTACAACTGTAACAGGAAGGGTCACTTTGCCAGAGAATGTAGAGCTCCAAAGAAAAGTGGTGAAGCATCAAAGAAGACTGAAGAGACAAAGAATACTACTACTGCATTGGTGTCTTGTGATGGATTGGGAGAGTATGATTGGAGTGGTTTGGCTGATGAAGAACCAAATTATTCCTTGGTGGCTCAAGTTAAGCCTGAAGTGCGTAACTTTGCACTAATGGCTTATTCATCATCATCTTTTGGATCTGACTCTGAGGTATCTAATGATTCTGATTTATCTGTGTGTTCTTTTAAGTCTTGTGCTAACACTATAGAAGAACTTAAGTCTAGGAATGAGAGTCTAAATAAAGAAGTTGAAAACCTAAAACTTGATAACTTAGGTTACAAAGTAGGTATTCAAAATGTTGAAAGAAAACTTGAGTACTTAAAAGAGTGGGAGATGGAATATGTAGATAGAATTAACCAACAAGATGTTGAGATTTTTAAGAGAAACAGTGAAATTGAGTTTCTTAAAAGTAAATTAGAAGAAGCAGAAAAAGATAGAGATGCAGCTCTTGCTGAAAAAGAAAACATATAGTAAGAGTAAACAAACAACAATATGCTTCTGATTTGGTTAATAAATCTATAGAGAGTACAATAATGAGGAAAGGAAGTGGAATAGGTTACAATGAGGTTGCTCCTCCTGTTAAGAGTGCCTATGCTCCACCAGGAAAAGAATTGTCCTTCATTAGTGAGCTGAACATAGAAAAACCAGTAGGTGAGTCTAGTACAAGTGTTTTAGAAACACCTAAGGTAGAGGGTAGAAAATTTCCTGATGCTCCCATTATTGAAGATTGGTACTCAGATAGTGATGAGGAACAAGAACAGGTTGAACAAGAACATAATGTAGTAAAGGAAGAAATTCCTGCAAAATTGAAAAAGTTGAACCTAAAATTGAACAAGTGAAGTTTGTGAAACATGTGCTAGGTCAAGGTATCTCTAGAAAAATGGTTGAGTATAAAGAGATTTCTAGAGAAAGAATGAATGGTTTCAATAATAAGCCTAGGGGTAATCAGAGAAACTTTAATAACCTAGTTTCAAACAAATTAGGTAGTGAGTTTCAATTGAGGAAAAAGGCTTGTTATAAGTGTGGTAGCTTTGAACATTTGATTAATAGCTGATTGAGCACAAGAAACCTATTTGGAATCAATACTCTAGGGTGAATCACAAATATGTTAATCAGAATACTCACCCTCATCCAAATAGAAATATGATTCCTAGGGCTGTGTTGTTAAGATCTAGTGCATCTAGATCAATTTATGCTGCTAAATCAAATGGTGCTTTTAAAACCACAACTGGTTCTGTTGCTGGCTCTACTGCTAGTAAGCACTCTGCTGCTAGTAAGCACTCTGCTGCTAGTAAGCAATCTGCTGCTAGTACAAAACTTTCTACTTCTGGGCCAAAAGTTTTATCAAATACAGTTGTTGGAAATCATTTTTATGTTGTTAAGGCCTCAGTTTGTTGGGTTTGGAAACCAAAATCTAATGCTACAAACAATGTTTCCAAAACCAGCAGTGCATCAAGTGATTTAAAGAAATTTAACTATGTTGATGCACAAGGCAGATCCAAGTCAGTAATGGCTTGGGTCCCCAAGAGAAACTAATTTCTCTATTTTCATGTGCAGGGTAATCTACTGGATGAGCTTAAAGATATGGTTATAGTTGATAGTGGATGCTCTAGACATATGACAGGAGATGAGTCTCAGCTTGAAGATTTTGAGGCTTTTGAAGGTGGTTATGTTGCTTTTGGGAATGATCCAAAAGGTGGAAAGATTATTGGTAGAGGCACTTTGAAAACTGGGAATTTGGACTTTGAGAAGGTGTTTCTTGTGAAAGGGCTTAAGTTTAACCTCTTTAGTGTTTCACAAATGTGTGACAAAAGGAATTTTGTTCTTTTTACAGACACTGAATGTATGATCCTTTCTCCTAATTTTCAGTTGCCAAATGATAAATTTGTGCTATTGAAGGTCCCTAGAAACGAAAATATATACAATGACCATATTAAGAACATAGTTCCCAAAAGAGCTTTAACTTGTCTGATTGCAAAAGCCACTGTTGATGAGTCCAAATTATGGCATAGAAGACTTGGGCACTTGAACTACAAGACAATGAATAAGTTGGTGAAAGGAAATCTTGTGAGAGGCATGCCCACAAAGTTGTTTGAAAACTGTGAGACTTGTATTGCTTGTCAGAAGGGAAAACAACACAGAGTCTCATTCAAGTCAAAGACTATGAATACAAATACAGAGCCCTTGCATTTGCTACACATGGATTTATTTGGGCCTATTTTTGTGAAAAGTTTGAATAAGAAGTCATATTGCCTAGTTGTCACAGATGACTTCAGCAGGTTTACTTGGGTGTTTTTCTTAGCCACTAAAGATGAAACACCAGAGATTCTTAAAGAATTCATTACAAGAGTAGAAAACCTGTACAACCCTAAAGTAAAAATTATCAGATGTGACAATGGTACTGAGTTCAAGAATAGTGTGATGAATCAATTCTGTGTGGGGAAAGGAATTCTAAGACAGTATAGTGTTGCAAGAACTCCACAGCAGAATGGTGTTGCAGAGAGAAGAAATAGGACACTTATTGAGGCTGCAAGAACAATGTTAGCTGATTCTAAACTACCTATACCTTTTTGGGCTGAAGCTGTAAACACTGCATGTTTTGTGTAGAACAGGAGTAAGGTAGTAAAGCCTCACAACAAAACTCCATATGAGCTCTTTCATGGGAAGAAACCAATAATTGATTTTCTTAAGCCATTTGGATGTCCTGTCACTATTTTGAACACTAAAGATCAGTTAGGAAAGTTTGAAGAGAAAGCTGATGAAGGGAATTTTGTTGGTTACTCTGTACATAGTAAAGCTTACAGAGTATATAACAAGAAAACCAAACATGTAGAGGAGAATTTGCATATCAAGTTTAGTGAGAACACATCTAATGCTGTTGGAAAAGGACTTGAATGGATGTTTGATGTTGACATCCTCACCAAAACAATGAATTATGTACCTGTCATTGCTAGTGTTGACACTAACAAACCACAAGAAGACATTGTTTTGATTGAGAAACTAAAGGTTGGTCCTACTTTCATATATTTACAGCAAGATCAAGATACACAAGAAGATGATGTTCCTCCAGAGAAACCTAAGGAAGCTCAAGCAGATGTTGAAACTCCTATTGATGCAGAAAAGATACCCAATGAAGCTCCAAAAGAAGTTGTTGCTGACTCTCCAATTAGGCCAGAAGACTCTACTGCTGACTCAGAAGACTCTACTGCTAGACCAAAACAAGCAACTACTACTTCTATCTATTCTGCTGCTAAGCCTACTCACTCTGCTTCTACATCACAGTTTCCTTCTTTGGACACTCAAGATAGACCTTTTGATGATACAGATTATCCTGAAGATCCAAATATGCCTCCTCTAGAGAATATCTATGATGACACAGATGATGAAGCTCTTGATGGTAAATTATTTGGAGCTGAAGTAGACTATACTAATTTGGAACTCAATATTCCTGTTAGTCCCACTACTACTACAAGAGTTCACAAGAATCATCCAAAAGAACAAATTCTAAGTGATCCTCAATCATCTGTACAAACAAGGAAAATGACTAAAGAGTTCAAAGATCTTCAACATCAAAGTTTCTTTGCAAGATCTTTGCATCAAAGAAACAGTCATAAAGATCTACAAAATTGCTTGTTTGCCTGTTTTCTATCTCAAATTGAACCCAAAAACACTTACAAAGCCCTACAAGAAGCTAGTTGGGTGGAAGCAATGCAAGATGAGCTTCTGCAATTCAAGCTACAAGAGGTATGGACTTTGGTTGATTTGCCAAATGGAAAAAGAGTTATTGGTACTAAATGGGTTTTTAGATGTAAAAGAGATGAAAGAGGGATAGTCATCAGAAATAAAGCTAGATTAGTAGCTCAAGGATACACACAACAAGAAGGACTTGATTATGATGAGGTATTTGCACCAGTGGCAAGAATAGAAGCCATTAGACTATTCTTGGCTTATGCTTGATTCAAAGATTTTGTGGTGTATCAGATGGATGTAAAGAGTGCTTTCCTTTATGGGACCATTACAGAAGAAGTTTATGTGTCTCAACCACTAGGTTTTGAGGATCCTGATTATCCTGACAAAGTTTACAAGATGAATAGAGCAATGTATGGACTACATCAAGCTCCCAGAGCTTGGTATGATACTTTGTCAACATATTTGTTAGACTCTGGGTTCAGTAGAGAAAAGATTGACAAGACATTGTTTCTCAAAAGACAAAAAGATGATATTTTGCTGGTACAAATTTATGTTGATGACATCATCTTTGGTTCAACAAACAGGGCAATGTGTGTTGATTTTGAGAAGCTTATGAAGGATAAGTTTGCAATGAGTTCAATGGGAGAACTCAACTTCTTCTTGGGACTACAAGTGATTCAAAAGAAAGATGGCATATTTATCAGTTAGGACAAGTATGTAAATGACATCTTGAAGAAGTTTGGATTTGAAGATGCTAAGCCTGCTAAGACAACCATGAATACCAACAAACCTTTGTTGAAGGATGAAAATGGAAAAGAAGTAGATGTTCACTTGTACAGGTCTATGATTGGCTCATTGATGTATCTTACAGCATCAAGGCCTGATATCGTGTTTGCTGTATGTGCCTGTGCAAGATTCCAAGTATGTCCCAAAGAATCACATCTCAATGCAGTGAAGAGGATTTTTAGGTATCTAAGGCATCAACCTAAATTGGGCCTATGGTATCCTAAGGATTCACCTTTTGATTTGGTGGCATATTCATACAGTGATTATGCTGGTGCTTGCTTGGATAGAAAGTCTACAACTGGAGGTTGTCAATTTCTTGGAAATAGATTGGTGTCATGGCAATGCAAGAAACAAACAGTGGTTGCAAATTCTACAACTGAAGCTGAGTATGTGGCTGCTTCAAGTTGCTGTAGTCAAGTGCTATGGATGCAAAATCAACTACTGGATTATGGGTATAATTTCATGAACACCAAAATTCATATTGATAACAACAGCATACTTTGCATAATTAAAAATGCTGTTTTTCATTCTAAAACAAAACATATTGAGATAAGACATCATTTCATAAGGGATTGCTATGAAAAGAAGTTAATTCAAATTGTTAAAATTCATACTGATAACAATGTTGCTGATCTTCTTACTAAACACTTTGATGTGGGAAGATTTCAATTCTTAATTGCAAACATTGGTATGATTAATCTTTGAAAAACTTATCTCTTATGGTTTTTGTAAAATGTGTAAAGGTCTTGTGTTGATTGTTCATCTGTTTCTGCTGCTTCTTAAGAAGCAAGTGATTAAGTTGCAATGTACTATGCTGCTATTTTACTCTACTGCTAGTATATTTTCTGTATACTTTGTGGTGTTTGGACTAACATTTTGCAGGATAAATTGAGAATTGATGATTTGCTAGATTATTAAACAGAAATTCAAAAGATTTTATTCATCAATCACAAGAGTACAATTAACAAAAGAGTACATCCACATCAAGTTCTGAAATAACAAAAGACTGGTACATCACAACCTACAATACAAAGACTTAAAACATCATTTTCTAGGGCATGGAAGCCCAAGTACAATCTTCCTCTTCTTAGGAAGTGGAGGGTTTGCCTTTCTTGCCTTAGTAGATGTCTTGGATCTTGGCCTTGATATGATGGTCTTTCTGGAGTGGATGGTGGATTGTATTCTGGTTCATCCTCATCTGATGATGTGTAGATAAAGGGGGAAACAAGCTCCTTGGGAGATGGTGGTCTGATAGGGATCCAAGCAGGGTCTTCTGATGATTCTGAAGACGATGGAGACTTGAGGGACATCACCTTTTTACTCCTCGAAGTGCTTGGGGTTTGATTCAAATGTAGGAGATCTTTGAAGACCGGAAGATCATGCTTCCTCTTTCTGGCTTGCTCCTTGGTTCTACAACCATTGTGAGGAGGACGGAAGGGAGGGACATATGTTTCAAATGGTGAATCATCCTCAGAAGAAGAATCGGATAAGATGTTGATTATTTCGGGTGAAGATTTCATTGTTATTGATGAGTTGATTTGGGTGATTGGAAGATTTGATTGTGTGATTGGCGTTTCTGATTGTAATTAGGGTTTAATTGTGGTGAATTAGGGAAAAGATTGCGTCCGGTTTTATAGGGATTTCGGAGTATCAAGCGCATTAATTGTTATGGGTTATTGACTTTTTGACCAAGTTTGATTAGTCAACTCTGCTGCTGGCTTATTTTCACTCTGCTGCTAGTTGTGGATGACTGGGTTATGCTGCTACGGTTGTAAGTGAAAGGGTGGTATGTGTAACTTCTACCAATCAGTTTAAAACCTAATTAATCTTCATAATTGGTTTATATACACTCCAAATTGAAGTTCTCACAAACCCTAACACTCCATTATTGTCAAAATCAATTATCCCCAATTTCTCTAAACCCTAATTCATGGATTGCGTACGCACCTGGGCAGAGCAACACAATAGTGTGGTTGTTTTGGATGAAGAGTTGGTTCTTGAAGAGCTCACAGATATGGTTAAATTTTTGAATGTTACTTCTCTTAGGTATGTACTCACTGTGAATCCTACTATATTTGTTTCCTACATCAAACAGTTTTGGCTTACTGCTAAAGTCAAATCTATGAATGAGGAAAAATATGTCAGTGCTTTAGTAGATGGGCAAAAGGTTCGTATCACTGAATCATCTATAAGGGAATCTCTTCTCTTAAATGATGAAACAGAGACTACTTGTCTTGCTAATTCTGCTATTTTTGCTGGTTTAAAAACTTTGGGGTATGAGGGCAAGCATAAAAATTAAAAATTTCAAAAAGCTCTTCTCTGTCCTCAATACAAGTTTTTGGTACACATTCTCCTTCATTGTTTGAGTCCTAAAACTTCTGGGTGGCATGAGTTTAGTGCTACTGTTGCTTCTGCAATGGTATGCTTAAGCATAGGTCAACCATTCAATTTTTCAAATATGATATTGGAGGGGATTGTTAAAAGTGTTAAAGAGTCTGGTTCTTATTTGCTTTATCCAAGATTTCTCCAGCTCTTTATTGTTGACCAACTTACAGATTTTAGATCCCATACTGGTTATTATGGAGCTCCAAAATTGGTTTCAAAAACTTTCACTTTCTTGGTTAAGCATGGAAAAAGTTTTTCAGGCACACATACAAATCTTACACCTTCTATGGTGCAACTTGTGCAAAATATTCAGGGTGAAGGATCAGGAAATCCCACTGATTCCCATCACACGCCCAATTTTTCTGCATCTGCCACACAACCCAAAATACACTATACCCGTAGGAAAACCAAAAAGAACACTGATCTACCTCAGGATAGTGTTAGTATGGCTGTACCAGATGAGGCTATCCTAGTTGATGAAGGGGACATGTTGGCAAGGGTTGTCACTACTGATTCTAGCTTAGCAGCAGAGCAGGATAGTGATAACATAAATAAGACCCAAACCAAGGCAACATCTAGAGAAAAGGATTCTTCTGAATCTACTTCTCAGGATGGTAACCCTAGCCAAATGGAAAATATAGGGGCTCAGATGATCAAACTAGGTTTGATACTGAGTTTATGTCCAAAGATTCACCTCTCGGACCAGGTTACACAGGTCGAAGTGATGAGGACAGGCCAGTGACAAATGAATTGATGGAAAATCTTGTACATGATGACAATGTCCATGATTCACCTCTCGGACCAGGTAACACAAGTCGAAGTGATGAGACTACTATGCAACTCATTAAGGAATTGACGGTTACTTGTACCAATTTGGGGTTGAAGTGTACTAATTTGGAAGATAAAGTTCTTACTCTGTCTACAGTTGTTGAAGATCAAGGCAAGCTCATTACAACATTGAAGAAATAGATTAAGAAATTGAAGAAATCAAGATCTTCAACCTCATTGAAAAGGCTAAAGAAAGTGGGCACTTCTCAAGTTATCAGTTCACTTGAACTATCTACTCGTTTGGAAGAGGATGCTCCCAAACAGGGGAGGAATGAAGATGTCATGGGTCCAGGGGAGGCAAATTTGAAGAGGGATGAAAGTGCTCAGGTTATGAATGAAGAAATGGTTTCAGGGGAGGTTCCAGTGATTGGAGACATGGATGTGGAAAGTCCTCAGGATGCTGAAAATTTTGTGGTTGCTGATCAATCAGGGAATGAGGTTGTAATGGAAAAGGTGATTGCTACTCAAGAAAAGGTGGTGGAAAAACTCAAGACTTTGGAGCCTGAGCAATTAGTGAAGGCAATAGGGTTGATGGGTGAAGCTTTGATGACTTTAGGGGATTCAATGGTGAAAGAGTTTGAAAATGCTGCTATTGCTGACAAGACTAATGACTCTACTGCTGCTCATGATTCTGCTGCTAAGGATCTTGTTGATCCTGCTGCTAGTGGAAAAGTGAATTCTGCTGATGCACAAGACTCTGCTGCTGGGTCTAGTGATAATGCTGCTGCTGAAGCAATGGTTTTGTTAAGTAAGAAGACTACAGAAGTTCCATATGAATCATCTTCAACACATACACCACTACCAACACCATCACTACCACAACAACCTACAACAACAATCACATCATCAACACCAAGTTTACCTCTAAAAGGAGTTGTATTCAGAGAACCTACTGCTCAACCAAAGAAGATTGTATCATCATCTACTGATAAAGGGAAGGGCAAGCAAGTTGCAGAACCTCAATGGATGTATAAGGGGTTTGACTACTCTGTAATACCTTTTCATATGTGGCCTAAGGAATTACAAATTAAACATGACTCAGCTGTTGCATTAAAAGAACAAGATTTGATTGATCAAGAAGAACAACAGCTGGCTAAGAAGGAAAAGGAAAGGATTGAAAAGGAGACTGAAGATTTAAGGAGGTATGAGGAATGGGTTGATGAGAAGATAAGAATAGAGGCTGATATTGAACTCAACAAGATGATCAAGATTGAGGATAATGAAGATCCAACTTTTGATGTGAGATCTTGGGTAAGGGAGTTCACAGCTAAGAAAAAGAAAGAAGATGCTGCTACTAGAAAGAAGAAAAAGGTACTTAGAGGTCTAACTCTATTGCAACAAAGAAAAGAGCAAGAAAGATATCTGAAGAATATGAAGGGATGGAAATTGGTACAGTTAAAAACTAAGTCTGATCAAGAGGTTTTTGACTTGTATCAACAAGCTAAGAGACTGACAGATACCTTCTATCCTATGGGTTGTGCTGAAGATTTAGAACATATTGCTCAGATGAATAAAAAGTTGGTACCTGAAAAAGTAGCTGAAGTAGAGCATGTTCAAGAAGCAGATGTTATTAAGCAACTTGATGATGCAGTTAAGACTACTTCTTCTGTGCAAAGTGGTAAAAGAAAAGGTGTAGTTCATAAATCATTTGCAAAGAAGAAGAGGAAAACAGGGGAAGAAAGCAGTTCTAAGCCAGAAGGAGATGAGTTCAAGAATGATTGTGATCATATTCCTCCTGAGCATTTAAAAGAACAATTGAAGGTTTACACTATGGTTGGAAAGATGGAAGATCCTGAAGTAGTTGATGCCATACCAATAGGAATCAAATATCCTATTATCAAAGTAACTACAGGATATGATACTAACATTGGAGCATTTCATGATGTTGAGAGATCTGACGGAAAGACTCACAGGTTTCTTAGATTTCAACAGATGTTATACTACTTTGATAGAGAGGATGTTGATGACTTGTGGAAGTTGTACAAAGCAAAGTTTGGAGCTGAGAAGTTTGATGGTAAAAAGTATGAGAAAGATCAAATTGATCATATCATAACTATGTCTGATAATGTTATGTGGAGAGCTCTAAAACTTATGTATGAACCTTCAATGGATGCTTCTGAGTGGACAGAGATAGTACAATACAAAGTAAGAAAATGGAGACTCTTTCAAGATTCTGGAGTTCATATGCTAGAAATTGGACTAATTACTTTGTATATGCTAGCTGAAAAGGATTACCCAGTGGTAAGATACAGGAATACTGTCAATCAGATTGTTAATGGTGCTGGATTACTCAACTTGCAGAAAGACTATGATACTGATGATCAGGCATTCAATTTGCTGTC
Organism: Artemisia argyi; assembly: GCA_030686995.1. NCBI lineage: Eukaryota > Viridiplantae > Streptophyta > Magnoliopsida > Asterales > Asteraceae > Artemisia > Artemisia argyi. The sequence goes on along the minus strand of CM060709.1, from coordinate 138,049,033 downwards.
AAAGTATAAGAAGATACTTGATCAACAGATATCTCAAGACTTGAGTGTTTGGAAGCATCCTCCTGGTTTTTAGATGAGCTTTGAAGAAACTTAATGATTTAGAAATAAACATTAAGTTTAGGGGAGGATTTTTGGGTTTTGAGTTCTGCTGCTGAGTGAAACTGCTGCTGTGATGAAACTGCTGGTAGTATAAATGATTCTGCTGCTGATGACAAAGTGCAGCTAAGGAAAATACTGCTGAAGGAAACTACTGTCGAAGTGATAAGCATGTATCCGTAGTAGATAATTATAGAATAGATTGTGTGTATATCTTATATGTCTAGAATATTCTTATCTTGCATAGAAAGTTATTGTAAACCTAGTAGGACTCCTTGGTCTATAAAAGGAGGATCCTAGGGTTAGATTGAGTACACGTATTGTTAAGTTTTCGTTTACACTTCAAGGTTGTAAAACCCTAGCATTGTTGAGTGCTCGTATTAATAATAATATTGAAGTGTTGATAGTGAATTGTTCTTCTTAAGTTAAGCTTTTACATTCCGCATTCAAGCTTAAGTGTTTTACTTTAAGTCAACTTCTATATAAGATCGTTTGCTCAACTGGGATCAACAAAAACTGAAGTCCACACACGATTAGATACACCCAAAACTGCTTAATCACTAGAAATCGTAAACTTCTATCCAAACACTCAAGATTGTAATTTTTAATTACATGGTACTTTTAATACTTTTAATTTTAAATTTTAAATAACTAGATATTAACTAAACACATGTTTTAATACAAGATTTATTTCGAATTTGTTATAAAGAAATACTAATTCGCACATTCGCACGTTCGCACATTCGCACATTCACACATTCGCACAATATGAAACTTAAATGCTATTTCACTTTATAACTACCACATATTTACTACCATGGTACTACATATTCACTTTTTCTACCAAAATTTCCCGCTAAAATTTTCCCGCTATTTTTTAGGCGCCAAAAACACATTATATATACACTCTTATCCTCATAATAAACACATACAATACTCTTATCCTCAAAAAAAACACATACGAACTGTTATCATGAAGAAAGCGCTAGATGAAGGATCATCTAGAAATTCAGCATCAAATCCTCAAAATGCAAATTGTCCAAGGTGTATCAAATTGAGAAACCATATAATGGTACTCAGGAAAGAGGTGGAGTTGTTGAAGAATCAAAGAAAGGCGATTCAATCAGCTGCCGCCCAACAAAACCTTCCCGACGGCATAGACAATCTCAGTTTGAAGTAATTCAACAATTTATGTGGAATTTACAGCTCAAAATCATGTTGTTTTTTTATTAACTTTGTGAAATTTAGTATGTTAGAATGTTTTACATTTAGCCTTTGTATTTCGTATGTCTACGCTGTATTATTAGGATTTCTAGATATTATTGATTAGCTCGTTTTAAGTATTTGTTTAGGATGTATTAGTTGTTTTTCCATCTAATGAACTTTCTTATTGTATGTGTTAAAGTTATTAAGTACCACATTTTTATTTACATGCTACCCTTTAATTAAATCGAAACTTGCTTTACAACCACATATTTAATTTAAAAAACTATATTCGCACATTAGAAAATCGCACTGTCGCACATTTAAACTTTCCGCCAAAACTTCCCGCCAAATTTATAGCGCCAAAAACACATTATATAAAGACATACATTGCATCATTTCACATAAATCTCTTTACAATCAAATTAAACACACAAAACAAACACATTATGGCTCAAATTTCTGATGAAATAATCTTTTTCGGGATACTAACAAGAGTGCCACCAAAGGCTGTTGGTCAATTCAAGAGTGTATCTAAGACATGGAATACAGTACTTTCAGGAAATGCCTTTGTAAAGGAACATTGTTCTCGCTCGGCAATTCCATCTAATCAAAAAATTCTCATAATTGAAGACCAAACGTGCTCAATTTATCCAATCAACTTTGAAACCCATCATTACGAGCCGGGCAAAAGCATCACCATTCCTTTCGACCTTCAATCATATGGTAATCTATTCAATCCCTTCTCTATACTATCACATTTGAATGGATTATTGTGTGTTTGCAATAAGTAGACATCCGAGTTGTTCCTTTGGAACCCAGTCACTACGGCTTTCAAACGATTGCCATCCCCATATTCCAACGAGTTCTATAAAGATATTCTTGATGCAGTTGGTTTGTACACCAACACGCATGATGATTTAAAAGTCTTGTACATAAGGCGTAGGGATGATACGCTTTCTGTCAATTTGTATTCTAGGAGTGACGAATCATGGAGATACATACCTCTTATATTACCATCAGAGTATCTAACCACCCATTTCTATTTGTCATCTGGTACTTTGTGTGGTGGTAATCTTTATTTCACTATTAGCGACTCAATGGTTGGAGGTAGCCATTTCATGATTTCTTTTGATGTAAATTCGGAGCAATTTAGTATGTTAAGCTTTCCACCGATTCCTAGCCACGGAATCGCTCAAATTCGATTAGTGAATGCACAAGATGAGCTAGTGATGTTTGCTGCCACTAGTTATCATGAGATGAAAATTGAGATGTGGATCCTTCAAGAAGGTACATGGTATCGTATCCACTCATTTCCTCTAATATCACTCGATTTGTGGTGCTCGATAACGCATTATGTGACAAACGGAAATAAGTGGTTTGTGATGGCAAAATTTCAGAAGATTTTTGAAATCGATACTGGTATGATGTGGTTTGACCGTTTTTATCCAGTTACTTCTTGGACATGTTCTAATGGTGTATTGTTTACGGAGACCCTTGTTTCACCTAATATCTAGGATATGTAATGTTTTAATTGTTAGGATCTAATGGTGCGTTGTCAAGGATATGTAATGTTTTAATTGTTATGATCTGTAATGTTTTAATACTTAGGATTTATAATGTTTTATTTTTTTGGATTACTAGTTTTCAAATGACTATTCATCTTGTATTTGCATTTAGAGCATATGTTTCATAAATAATGTAAAGGGGAGAACCAAGCTGCACAAACAAATGACACATAGACATAAACTCCTAAATTATGATAATTATGGGCTATTTTCCAACCATTAATTGTTTACAAAATATGGAGGTTGGCTACGCAACCTAAATTCCTACACAACCTAAACTGTTATGCAACCAAGTTGCATAACCAAATGTTTACATCATAATGTAACCAACCATAATCATCATAGCCCTACTGCGGATGCAATGTTATCCAACCATACACAAAATAATTGTTTACATCATAGACCTACTGCGGATGCAATGTTACCCAACCATAAACTGACAAATGACAATTCAAATACAAGACATCATAAACCTTCATTTCGATTCCATTGAAACCACCTTCTTGTGTTTCCAATAAAAATCGATCATTTGTTCGCGGTATGCTAGAGAAACTGAAAGGGATCATCCACCATCAAAGGAAGGTTGTGTGTCAAACGGTAGAAAAATATGCAGAGCCAAATACCACAAGCTCCATAATAACCTCCCTGTACCGGCACATTTTCTTCATATCCAAAGGTTATTGAATAACTTTTGGGTTCAATGTTCTTTTTGGCCATCACCCCCGTCTCTTCCAAATAATGTGGAATTACCGTTCCAAAAGTTGCCATAAATTCATCCCACCATGACTTACCTTCATCATCAGGACCCAGGAGGCTGTCGTATATCGTAACTACACCTGATCGAATATGAAGTACTCCCAAGGCCCAATGAACTTTTGGCTCATTTATTGGAAAGTAAACCTACAATATCAAAGGTGTAGACAATGAAAATCAGACCCAATACATATCTAAATTGAGACCTGATAGAAATGGAGTTGTTACCTTTTCAACATTTTCGTCATACCAAGGCACACCATAGGCAATGCCATTTGCATAATAAAACGGGAGGTCTCGCTTTACAATCTGTGGACTGAAATATTGCCCGACCATTACCCAATCAGCATCATGCGGTCTAAAATGCCACATATACATAAACCATGCCTCTATGTGCTGCAATATCAAAGTATATAGAAAATAGTTACTAATTAATGAAGATGTTCACACATACATATGTTATCTTGCAAGAAGACTCATTTTAAAACCACTGCTATGAACACATGATTCACTCAAACAGTGTTAACCGACACAATATGTTTTCATACCACTAAAATTAGTTACTTGTATTAATAGTAACAACTATTATTATGATTATTGTTATCATTATTTTTACTACCTATTATTAAGTGACTATCGCTATGTAAATGCACATGATGAACAATTCTAGATGTAAGATTTTCATCAGTTTATCATCCAAATAGTAATAGTAATAAGTATAGTTATTATTGTTGCGTTACTATTAATAACTCCTAGAGGCGATATGAAGTACTCGTAACAATTCTGCGTGGCACAAACAACTTCAAGGTCATTGTACTACATGGCATAAACAACTTCAAGCAAATTTTTTTTAAAATGCTACTTAACAGGTAATAATGACGTACCAAATCATGGAGCCAAGCTCGTCGGTTTCCATCCTTGCCCACTAAAGCAGCCCAAAACTTATTATAAAATTCTCCACTAACCCATGGTAAAACAAATGTCATCTCCTTCTTTGTACGCAATAACATGTTTATTTCCAGATGAGGATTGATCATGGAGGGAGGGGAAAATTCAGGACGATTCAATTTCTGTGAAACATTTAGATGAGAAAATAATCATGGTTACTAAACTAAACTACTGGAATATGGTCAAATATATAAGGTAAAAAAAATACATAAACGGACATATACCTCTACCCACGGTTCAAGAATGATATCATTTCCATCTTCACCAACCAGAGATTGCATCCTAGACTTGGATATCTTAGCTTTAGTATGACACTTTTTGGTTCTTTTTGGTGTAGTAGGTGGTGGAGCTGTATACGGATGACAAAGATGTCGGCTCTTCTTTCGCTCACGTTCGAAGGGAACCTTTACAGTTTTAACATCATCATCCATCTGCTCATCCAACGAAACAATTAATGAAAATTATATACAATTAATCATGAAACTTAAGAAATATATTTTGAATTTAGTAAATACCACATTAATCTCGGAGATTTCCGGATTAGGCGACAAATTTTGTTCTGCCTCAGCATGCGTTACATCAACATGAAGTAAACCATAGTAAAGCTTACTACATTAAACATAGACTGCTTAGATCATCACAACATCAGTACAACATTATACTAGCATTTTTTAACAACTTGAGATGAAACGTTGCAGATGTTTAGTAAAGAAAATAGTTTAAGAAACATCACTCATCTTGAATGCGATAATGAAGAAGTGTGGCATGTCATGAACAGTCCACACTATATCATTCTCGCATTGAAGACGTCTCAATTATAACGGCATATCTATCTAACGTTTTTGCTTTTGAGCTTTAATGTTTTATTTTCAGGATACCTGTATAAAACGGTATCCTGAAAATAAAACATTAAAGCACAAAACCAAAAACGTTAGATAGATCTTCCGCTATAATTGAGCTTTAAGTCCTTAGAAAACATGTTCTTACTATCATTTTTATCGCTCAAATAAAATGTCATGAACATACTTATTAATTAAGTAGATTCAACGACATTAGAGAGCTAATAAAATATACACTAAATAACTAAGGAAAATATTAGTTTTGTTAAAATGTCATAATGCCCAACTTAACGACACCAAATCCTATACCCAATTGACTGAAACAAATTCTATACCCAGTCAATAAAATAAATGAGGCTAATATGAGCAACCTATACCCATCTTCCTAACAGTGAAGCTGCTACAAATTTCAAACGCTAATATTGACTTTTATGTAAAACTGAGGAATGTGTAAAACTGAGCTAATAACTGATAAAACAAATATGGGACACGTGTAATAAAGTTAATGGGATCGCACGATCGCACTTGACCAAATTGGGAAATGGGGTTGGGTTTGTACTAAATAAATAAATCCGAAAAACAATTGTCCCTTTTTGGGAATTTCCAAAATTTTCAGGATAACAATGGGACAATATTATATAACTCAAGACATGAGATTTGCATACCACATTACTCCCTGAGTTATCCCGAATGGGTGACACCAATTTGCATACCAGTTCATTGTCATCATGTGTGACACCAATTTGATCATCAAAACAATTGGTATCCTGAAACTGAGATACAATTAAGTCAAAGTAATCAGTAAATTTCCAACACAAATGTTTAAAGTAATCAGTAAATTTCCAACACAAATTTTAAAGTAAATTTCCAAAATTTAGTAGTACAACCTCCATTTTATCTTCCGTTGAAAATTTAAAGAAAAAGAAATCTTGTGAGTTCATCGTGATACGACACTTAGCCCACATAGTTCTAGCAAAGTGTTGAACTACGGGAAACGCCACCGTCTTGCCAATGAAATATCTGTACAATGTACTAGCACATCTATTGTTAACCTTTTTGACTGACAATCTAGGGATCATTAACTTAGCGCCATTAAATGTGTCAAGAAGACGGAAATTGACCTTGTATGACCTCCTCAAAACTCTTACAGTCGCCTGGTGAATATTACCTTCACACCCGTCGCGAAAAATACTTTTTACCAGCTGCTGATCCACATGCAAAACATTTTCTTGAGATGAAGGAACTACATACTTACTTCGAGTAGGTTTTAAGGGCTTCCCATCCTTACCCATTAATACAATTTTACCCTCAACCATTTGTCTTTCAATAACATGAAGTTTTTAGCTAACAACGATGGACGTGGACTACTAAAAGCATTCGACAAGCTTGGAAACTGACTCTGATCAGTATCATAGGTCTATTTATTCCTCTCCCTACTATCAGTATGATTGGACAAGCTCCCATCATCAACCTCTTTATCTCCCTTAACAGAGTTCCCCAATAATTCGTCTACTAAACGAGAAACATTCGAATCATTAATAGGAATATCGACACCATTTAGAGGGTTCCAAACTATTTCCGTCAATATCCTTTTTCCTATGATTTCTAACCCTACCTCCCGAAGCAAGAAAACAATGTTTCATGATCAAACCATGCAACTCTCACAACCCAATACATCACAATCCAATAATCAACCACTAGAACAAAACCCAACACAAGCACGAGCAGCTAAACAACCTAAATATAAAGGAAAATTCCCGAAGTAGACAAGTTGCCTTTTTACTTATCACTTTCTAGATCATTTTTTGGGTGAGAAAAAAAAATAAACTGGTTGCCTTGGCAACTTGTGTTGTCCGAACCACGAATCGACACGTGTCAACGACAATCGACAAGTGTCCAAAGTACTAAATTTGAAATGACTAAATTACCCATCTCCATTAAATGTTGTTACAAAATCCCATCTCCCCTATTTCCAAAACCAGAACCACCACTATTCTTCTATCCCCAACTAAATCAACAACAACAAAATAATGGCACACTCACGGTTACTCATCCACCTTTAACAAATCCTAATTCAAAGCATAAAGTAGTGGTTAATTCTTGTGATGGGTTTTGTTGACTAGTTGTGTTTAGATCGATGTAAAGATTTTGAGTAGGTATGAATGTGTGTCTATTGGTGTGTATTTTGAATAATTGTGTTGGTTTTTGTGTGTTGGGTTTTTTTGTTACTGGCAGTGGTTTTTATATGTGTCGAGAGTTATGAACTCTTGGTGATGATATTGGTGATGTTGATGATATGATGGGGATGATATGTAACTGAGATAAATGTCATCGAATTCTGGATTATGGATTTTGTAATAAGGTTTGGTACAGAAGTGTATTCTAGTCAATAGACAAGAGTTGCCCAACGTGGTAGTTGCCCGCGGTCTAGTTTTGGATCACCTAAAAAAATGATCTAGAAAGTGATGAGTCAAAAGGAAACTAGTCTACTTCGGGCATTTTTCCTAACTAAAAACTAATTGAGCACACGAGTATATCTCAGTGAGTAGAAGACAACAAACCTTTTAGGACCCTAACTCTAGAAAAACGAATGAAAACCCAATAGCAACAAATGATTAATTCAGTTTGTAACAAACCCTAAGATTAGGTACCTAACCAATAGAATCAATAAAAATGTATCAGAGATGAACAATCTAAATTATTAGGGTTTAAGAGTTAAGGCGAACCTAGATGCTAAAGTGTAACATTTTCTTTTTCAACAAGTCTTTCATACCACTTTTTATAGTTGTTCTTATTTTCCATTGAATGTGTCACAAACTTGAGGTTCTTGATATTTGGCTTTAAAATGTTCTTCATCAACCTCGATCTCCAATGTCTTTTCTTCAATCTTTACCTCGACCTTTGGTAATTGTGATTTCCTTCGGGTGGAACCATATCAATTATTTTTCCTACTCATGAAAAAGGGTAGATATCTTTTGGAAGATTATACATGACCTTAATCTCACGTCACCAAGGTTTCCCAAATAAAATATGACACACGTCAAGATCATCCACAACACAAAGTACTTACGGTATATAAATTTTCTCGATGGACACTAAACCTCCACAAACTTGGTAACCTTCAATTAGACAAATCTCCATTGGTAATTTTAGGAAATTTACCAATTTTCTCAAAACCAAATTATTGAAACTAACAACCATCAATAACCAAATAACATACTGAATTATCGATTAAGTCCTTTGAATAAGACAACTTAACAAAAGGTAGCTGATCCTCCATCTTTTTCTCCTCTCATTCTTCAACCAACCGGCCTATTGTTGATCGGGGAATGGATGCATCTACGGTTGTCATCAAAATATCATATGGATGACTAATTCTTCGACCTTTCAGACTACCACCCTCGTGATTTTTGTGGTTGTTACCTCCACCTAGCAATACGACACATAGTCTTTGATAGATAGTTGAATTTGGTAATGATTTTGATAAAATCATGATCCATGTGTTATACAAACCATACCTTGCCAACGGTTAAAATCTTCTACACTGTTCACCATCAAGATGCTAACAAGTTCTGATGTGAAATGATGCATGACGCGAAAGCAACTTTTGATAAAACCTTAATCTAATGGTTATTGTTCAAAGCGACGAGGATAAAACCTTAAGAGAATAAAAAGATAACAAGAAAAAACTCTTGAAACTTACAAGTTTATTAAAGATCAAAAGGTCAATCACAATGATAATAAGCCCTCCATTTATAAGAATAAAATAGATTGAGAAGAAAGTTATCTTTATTCCCAAAAACTCCTAATTAAACTAGAAAAAATAAATCTAAATTTAACCCTAAGCAAAAGTCACTGCAAAATAATAAAATTGGCATCTATGCAGATCGTAAATACTAGTAAAAACAAACATCTATCCAAGGAGTTATCACCATGCATGTTACACCTAGATATCAAACACTTGTTTCCCTTCAACAAAGTAACTATTCAAACACTCATTTTATGTTTTCACTTTTTTTTTTCCGCATGAATAACCAACCAAATGGGAACAAAACGTCTAGTATTGGCCGTCGAAAAATTGACCTTGAAAATTTTAAGTTAATTAATCTAAGTCCGACACTACTTTCGTTGTCTAAGTCTTTATTAGGTATTGAGCATTGAGTATGGTTAACTAATCTTCGACAAATTAATCCTTTTTTTTTTTTACTAATAATCTCGTTATGTTCGGACTGGGGTTGCTTTCTTTATCATTGACCTCATGGGTGTTTATTAAATATTAAAACTTAGAATCATTCATTTGAGAAGCCAATGTTTTCTTTAAATACCAAGCTGCCAATATCTGAATTTCCTATTCCTTACCCCTACTAATTAGATATCACACCCATAAAATTCATACTCTTTACTTTTAAGGTTACACAAAGGTTTACCTTAAAAATGAGGTGCAAGGCATCAGAAAAGCCATGTCCAAAGCACAAGAAAGGGCTATGGTCACCAGATGAGGACCAAAAGCTAAAAGATTATGTCATGAACTACGGTCATAGTTGCTGGAGCTCCGTCCCCATCAATGCAGGTACATAACCCCATTCATGGATTAAACACACGAGTTATCAAAACAAAAGCAATTTACCATAAATAAAATCCTCGTTTAATTAGTTGTTGCCATTTGCCAGAATATATATGTGTGGTCTTTTAGTATGATCTTTCGTTACATTCCATTTTGAAACACCATTGTCGATTATAATTTTGATGCATGGCATATCGACATTCTTTCATTATTGTTCGTGTATTTTATACAATTTATGGCCATCATATTAGGCTTGCAAAGGAACGGAAAGAGTTGCAGATTGAGGTGGATTAATTATCTGACGCCAGGATTGAAGCGGGGTGAATTTTCCTTGCAAGAAGACGAAACCATTTCGAGCCTTCATCGATTGCTAGGCAACAAGTAATTACCCTTGCATTCGTATTACTAAAATCTACATCGGATTCTTTTCAATTCTTTCAAACGTCACTATGGTGGACTTAAATAAGAACAACATTTAAAATTAAAAATATGACTACCAGCATAAGTTACCCTCGTGGACCTTATGCAAAGACAAGGTCAAGCAAGCTTTTTTATAGGTCTATTCATGTTCAACTTATTATTATGGGGGGATAAAACGTTACACTAATTAAGTTATTGACTTAATTGTCAATACATTTTCAGAATTTTGTTTTTGTGAGAAAACATTTATCGATTCAAATATAGATGTTTAATTTGTATGTCATGCATGGGACTTTGTCATAAATTCGTGAGAAAACCTGTAGACTGTTTTGTTTTCAATGTATTACTAAAGTTTAGATCAGGAACACCAAATATGAATGTGTATATCTATGGTTTGTTTTGTTTTGAAAACCAAAGAAAAATGGGTAACTGATTGATATATAATCTCACTTTAAGGTTGAAAATGTAGTACTGAGAAGTACGTAGGAACCACTGCTACTTAGGTTGTACGTATGTGCAGTGGCGAAGCTAGAAAATTTTCAGTGGGGGTCGGATCTAAATTTTTTTTTTCCTAACGCTATTTTTCGGGTAATACCGAAATTTTGGGGGGTCGAAACCGAATATACCGAAATTTTTCTACACGAAAACTATATACTGCGTATGTGTGTAAATGGTTTTATAACTAGTTTTATTTCGTCGCATGCAACTATAAGTGTGCTTATTCATTCTTATATTTTGAAACTTATAATTATATTCGTCTGCCAGGTGGTCTCAGATAGCACAACATTTGCCTGGACGGACTGATAACGAGATAAAGAACTACTGGAATTCTCACCTGAAGAAGAGGATAGAAAAACTGCAATATCTTCAAACTAATCCTAAAACTGATTACATAAGCACAAACATGAGAAGTACGGAACCATCTTCATCGTGCATAAATGCATCCAGCTTCATCAACAGTTTGTCTGCTGACATGAACCAATTGGTTCCACCAGCTTCCCAAATTACCACTTTACCGAAAATTCTATTTGCTGATTGGATTAGCCTAGATGAGTTACGAAAAGATATAGGAAAGTCGCATGATCAGCCTTTTAGCCATGAGTCAAGTTACGAGGTATCCCATATGCATGATTATCACGAAGTAACAACTCAAGAGAGCAATTCTCAAAACTGTCTAATCAGTGGTTCGAATAATGGAGATATGTTTCAAAGCCACATGACAATTGATGAAATTTTCAGCTTCGATGATGGAGATTTCAACCTTGATGATTTTATATATATGTAGGGAATATTTAGTTACCAAATTAATAAAGGGAATTATTTAGTTTACACGATCAAGCACATAAATGTACTTACGAATCCATATCGGTGTGCCTTGGGCTGCAAGTGAAAACGTTCGTGCACAATTTCGGTTGAAAAGATAGGGTCTTTTATGTGTTGTTGATTAACCACCAAGAAATGTTTCATGTTTTTAATTCTTTGTAAATCGTCTTTTTAATCCACTTTTTACGTGATTAATTGAGCTCCTCCTTAGAGTGTTTAACGCATGACATCGACGCACGTTTGTTGTCATAAATTTATGTACATTATGACTCATAAATATAGATTAGGATTTGCAGGTATCTAAAGGATTATAAATTATGTTGGTAAGAAAACGAACTGCTAAATATCCAGAGGATCATAGATCTCAAAATTAAGATTTTCATATCGCTTGATTTTTCTTCATTAAGTTGTTGATATAAATTAGTGAAGTTTCTAAGTATTCATTGTCCAATTAAATGATCTTTTCATTCTAGTAAATGTGTCGATTCTTGCAAGACTCATATTAGGTCTTTTTTTTTTTTTTTAACAGCAAGGTATATATGAGTATGTTAGGAATAAGCTGCCTAGTAAGTTGATAGGAGCATAAACTAAAGTGCTTCGATCTATTCCCCCGTCGGTCAAGATTTGAACGTGAAAAAATGGTTAAGTCGTTTATCTTTAGGTACATCTTTTAAACTTATTTATATTCATTTATCCTAATTAATGACTAGTGTTCAGTGGTAATATATAGTTTGAATCCAGCCTTGGCAAGTTGTTATCTTCTAATAGGAGTGGTGATGTCTTGTTATGTATCTTTTACCGTTTATGTAACGAGTTGAGATGTGAGATTCATTCACATCCTATTGTATTTAACTGTTTTTTGAAGTAATATATTTATCGGGTTTAAACCCACCCAAAAGATCTTATCTTATATATTATGTGAAACTGACTAACTGGTAACTAAACGTACATAATAAGTGGCTTTTTTTATTTTTATTTTTTTCATGTCACAACTCGAAATCATAGACTATTTACCACATACGACAAAATATGGCTTTTTGGAAGCCTTGATTAAATAAATAGAAGAAAACCTTTCGACTGAGATTCACGCTAAAATGACTGATAACGTTGTTTATACGTAATTATATCCCACTTGACATCATCAAATTGGTTTTATGTAGTTTAACGTTGTTTAATGTACATTAGTAATTCAATTTGCCAACATGCATGTTTCTAATTGGTTTTCTAAGGAAAAATAATTGGTAACTTGTAGCTCGCTCTTTTAATATATTCCACGTGATGCTTCATTTAAGATAAATAGTCCATTGACCAATTATATAATACTAGCAGGGTATCCGCGCGATGCGGCGGCGGGTACCCTGTGACTATGTTTTGCGGCGAGCAAATGTAGTTCGGTTACATGTTTTTCTAACAATAATGAATTAATCTCGATCTCGTCAATAACACATAACCCCAAAAATTATTCACTTTATCATTACGAACCTCAAAAATAACCATTAGCCAAGATTAGATCCAGTCCAAAAACAATATGCATACGATATAGTTTAAGCCCATTATCCAATCTAGTCCCTTTGATATTTCATTTAGGCCCAAATATCAACCCTAAACATACAAACTTTGTTTTCCCGGCCCCCATCACAACTCTCTCTCACCAAACTATCATACCAAATCACACAGATAATCATCTACATCTCACCATCATCATAGTCAAACCCGAATAGCAATCGCTGCAAATAGAACAACACAAACATAAATTCAATCCATACCTTTTCCTTGTTGTAGAGGGTCTCGATGATGAATTAAGAGGGTCTCGGGTAGGTTCTTTTCTTTTTTGTTGATAGATCAATGATGGGTTAACTTTCGAGTTGTTAAGATCTTTAAATATCTAAACACTTGTCTATGAAATACGAAAGAGAAACTGAAATCTGTGTGGTTATTTTTTTTTTTATGTTTCGAGTCTTGTATTGTTTATTTGTGATGGAGAGTGACTTGAGACGCTTTGCTATTTGGTGTCATGTTCAATGGTTAGTTATGTTTTCTTATAGAAAAAACCATTTTTTTTCCAGATCGAAACAAAGAAAGAGTATAACACATTTGTTATATTTCTGTATTTATTAGTTTCGTACACTAAACAAGAAGTTGAGCTTCAATAGATCGATGATGCGTTATTTTGTTCATGCTTAAGAAAAATCTATACATAATTGTATAAATGATGAACATATGTACATACATAAGTGAGAAAAAAAATAAATAAAAAATAAATAAAATAAAATCTTGACAGAATGCTGAAAAAAAATCTATACATAAGTGAAAAAAAATTCTCAACGGAATAAATTGTATATATGTAAGAGATATGTTTGCATTAAAATATTGTGCTTTACATACTTGTGCTTTGTGTTTTATCACATGTATTTTACTTAAAATCTAAATTAGGAAATCTTAAAAATTAAGTATGAGAGAAGGTGTAATATGTATTATAACTAGTATAGATGAGTACTATGTCACGACCCGCCTAATTGATACGATTATTTTCAAGGATGATCGGGATTCCGGATTATTCTACACTTCTCTTGGAAGATTATGGATAAGCTTGGAAGCCCTTGGAAAAGTATGGAAGATCTTGGAATTACTAGAACCTCATGGAAGTCCTAGAACTTTCATGCCATAGAATTGTCTAGAACTTGTACATGCTTCCTAGGAGTAGTATAAATAGGGGTGGCCTCATTTGTTGATGGCATCCAAGAAGTTCTCTTGTAATCAATCTTGTAAAGTTCTCTAAGTAATACAAAGTGTTTTCATATTCCACTTGTTCCTTTCTTTGAAGCTTCTTCGTTGCATACATCGTTGAGTATTCGAGTAAGGCTGAGCTTAGTCGAGACTAAGTGCCGCACGGAAGACCTTGTAGAGACAAGTCCGTGACAAGTGGTATTAGAGCCAGGTTGATTCGAGGCGATGGCGAACGTAACCGAGAAGATTGGTGCTAGTGGAAGTGTGATTCTTGATGAGAGGCAAGGTCGAGACGATAAGCGTCAAGACCCCAAGAAGAGAGGAACGTCTAAGGATGTAGTGACAAGTTTGGATACGAGATTGACGGGTGTTGAGACATCCGTGACGGAGTTGAAGGACCAAGTTGAGGGCTTGGAAGGTCTTAACTCCGAGTTTACGAGCATGAAGGAGGACTTTAGGGTCGTTCTTAATGCTCTTAGCGGTGACATGAAGCGCGAAATCTAGGGCTTAAAGGAAATGCTCATGGGTGAGATCAAGAAAGTACGAGAAGAGTTTGGAGAAGAGATCTCCAATATCCGAAAGACCGTCGAAGACTTGCAAGCTGATGTGGTGCTATGCAAGCGGTCCATGGCCAATGGAGGTGGCGAAGCTAGCCATCATGCTCCAAAGATTGATGTTCCTAAACCATCACCGTTCGTGGGAAAACGGGAAGCTAGGGCGGTCGATGATTTCTTGTGGGAAATGAAGCAATACTTGGAAGGTGTCAAAATCACGGATGACGACTCCAAGATCAAGATGGCGACCCGATACTTGAAGGATACCGCGGCGTTATGGTGGAGGCGTCGATATGGAGATATCGAGCAAGGTACGTGTACTATCAATACTTGGGCTGATTTTGTAGTAGAACTTAAGAAGCAATTCTATCCGGAGAATGCTAAGAACGAGGCAAAGAGTCGGCTTCGTAAACTCAAGCAATCCGGAACAATCCGGGATTATGTTAAGGAATTCACTACACTTGTCTTGGAGATTCCGGAACTTTCCGACCAAGACTCTCTCTTCTACTTCCTTGATGGCTTACAAGGATGGGCTAAGACGGAGTTAGAAAGACGTGGAGTTCAAGACCTTGCTACGGCTATCGCCCATGCCGAGGCCTTGATCGATTTTGGTACTAGGAGGGAACCGTCTAAGCCGAAGGATCGAAAGGTGAACCAAGAGAAAGGTGGGGGAGAGAAAGTCGTTCAAGCAAAGAATGATAACGCACGAAAGCCACCAACCAGAAAAGGCAAGGACTTGAAGACGAATTACAAGACAGGTGGATGCTTCATATGTGATGGACCTCATAGAGCTCGAGATTGCCCAAAGAAAGCAAGCCTCAACGGAATGATAGCTCAAGAAGACGAAGGTACGAGCGAAGGAGGATGCATGAGTACGATGAGGATTTTGAACGCAATCAAGGCCAAAACGGAGGTGCCGAAAGTTGTAGGAAATGGCTTACAATACGTTGAAGCATTCGTCAACGGGATCAAGGTACGTGCTCTAGTTGATTCCGGTGCCACTAATAATTTCGTGTCGATTGATGAAGCCAATAGGCTAAGGATTAGCGCTACGAAAGTTGGTGGAACGTTTAAGCCGGTAAACTCGAAGGCCAAGCCAATGGAAGGAGTGGCTAGAGATGTTCGGGTAAAGATTGGAGAATGGGAGGGGACGGTTGACTTGTCCGTGGTCCCGATGGATGATTTCAATTTGGTTCTTGGGTTGGAGTTCCTCGATAAGGTACGAGCTTTCCCTATGCCATTTGCTAACACTTTATGTATCCTAGACGGTGGAAAGACTTGCATGGTCAGCACGGAGCGGGATTCTAAGTGTGGAGTGAAGACCCTTTCGACCATGCAATTCAAGAAAGGGTACAACAAGAGTGAACCTTGCTACTTGGCGGTAACAAGGCTAGAGGACGACGAGTCAGGCAAAGTGGAGGTACCTAAGGAGATCGAGCGGGTACTTGATGAGTTCAAGGACGTGATGCCCAAGGAGTTACTGATTGAGGCAAAAGCAGTCAACTAAATTCAACCACGGATGTGGTCAAACTCCTAAGGCTCAATGCTCCGCGGAAGTATAAGGTTTCCCCGGGTCGTATGTCCCGACGAGGTGTGAATTGTAAACAAACGGTTTCGTGATCGGGTGAATCTGGATGGATAAGGGTTTGAGTGAGATTAAACTAAGGAATATACGAAGAAATAGCTTAAATAAGCTATTTGAATAAGACGAGAAGCTAAGAAAAAACAGAAACGATTTAAACTTAAAAACGCGTACGTTACGTTTAAATAAAACGTAAACGTACCAAATAAAAAGTGAAAACGTAAATCTGAAAACACCCAGGGGGTGAAAATGACTTTTTTACAAACTTAAAAGTAAAAGAAAATTTAAAATGAAAATAAAGTTATTAAAATGATTATTCTAATATTTAAATTCTATTTAATTACTTAAAACTATTTTAAATCTAATTTAAAATAAACTAAAATTAATAAAGGTTACAAAATAAACTAAGAATTTACAAAAATATTTTCTAAACCTTAAAAAGAACTTGAAGAAAGTATAAAAATTAAAAATAAATATTTTTTGTCTTTTTGTGAATTTTCTATTAATTAATTACTAATTAATTACTAATTACTAATTAAACTATTTTAAATTAAGAAAATTACTAAATGAACAGTAAAAATTCTAATAAAATTTATAAAATTACTTTATAACATATAAAAGCTATAAAAAATATAAAAACTTGATTTTACTTAATAAAAACTAATTATGCTATTTTAAACTTAATATTAATTAATTTCTAATAAATTTAATATTAATTCTAATAAATACTAAATAACAAAATAAAAATCTGAAAAAATTATTATAAATACTTTAATATAATAGGAATTTAATAAAAATATAAAAATGACAAGTACTTAATTAAAATTTAAAAATAAAAATTAAAATTAAATTACATTAAATAGAAACTATCACTTAATTTTAAATTGATTTTTCTTGCTTTTTCTTTTACAAACTTATTAAATACTTAAAATCAAACACTTTTTGTAAAAACAAAATTTTTGTAAACTAAAAATAAGCTAGAATAAGCCAATAAGTCAAGACAGTTGACTTTTGTTAACCCAAAGAGAAAACAAGCTAAAATGGCTTGTGGTGGGACCCACTTTGGTGAAAACTGATACAATTAAGTTATTGAAACATTAATAAGCTGGAAAAATCAAGGTGTGACCTCAGAATAAGCTATAAGCCACAAATAAGCACTTGCAAATTTCTATGAACTCAGAATATGGGACAACTTTGTGGGGCTAGTTCAGGTGGGGTCCACTGGGTATGAAGTCAAACCAAGGGTCAAATGAGGAACCCTACTAGGAGGTGGGTTGAATGGTGCAAGGTGGGAGGCTATGGGACCCACTGAGATGGGTGGAAACCACCACCAAAGTGGTGGGGGTGGTGATATC
Source organism: Artemisia argyi (assembly GCA_030686995.1). Lineage (NCBI taxonomy): Eukaryota > Viridiplantae > Streptophyta > Magnoliopsida > Asterales > Asteraceae > Artemisia > Artemisia argyi. The sequence continues at coordinate 138,031,101 of CM060709.1, read as the reverse complement.
TGATGGTGCAGCAGCAGAGGTTGCCCTGCAAGTCACTTTGATGACTTGTGGGGCCCACAAATAAAATCACAAAAATCAAGTAAACATGGAAACTTAAAATCTAGCTGGTAGAGAACAATTGGTGAAAATCTTAAGTCCTAAATCACATTACACAAATCACAACAATTCTTTGAAATCTGGGAAAAATCTAAAACATGCTCTTTGACTTTTGAGAAAAAAAATTGCTTATTTGACTTTAGCCAATTTCTACTGGTCCTAATTGATTTAATAAGCTTTGATATGTTAATTTAAGACCAAAGTATGGTTAATGCACAAGTTTGAAAGCAAATGGGTGAGTTTGAGTTACCCACTGACCCACAGTGGACTGTTGGGTGGGTAAGAATGGGATTTTGACTTTGGGTGTTCAGGGGTGTGTTCTAAAGCCTAGAATGTGTTACTAAAATCAAAAGAAGGTTACCTAAACTAACAATGCAACAAATGAACCATCACACAGTGGTCAAAACCACTGTGCCAAACACCCCTTTAAGACTTATATTGAACTACAACTATGAGTTTAAGACTACAAGAACTGATTTTTAAGCCATAAGCTGATTAAATATACTAAATAGAGTCTAAATGATCACTACATTATCACAAATAACAACAAGTACAATATTCAAGCAAGCTCAGATTTGTGACTTACACATGGATCCAGGTTGAGATATTAAACCAAGTCCCCACAACTATACCAACACCTCTCCTTAGGTGTATAGAACCATGAAAATTCCAAATGCTTGGACCCCATTTCTTCTTCTGTCTTAACAACTATTTTTTTTTTGAATTATTTCCTATTTTACTTGAATTTTTGGAATTTTGAGACTTTGAATGAAACTAGCTTAAGACTTACTGAAACTTATACAAAACTTGATAATAAGCTCAGGTGAGCTTGTTTGGACAATAAACAACAGCTTTTAACACTTAACACTAATTTGGAATTTTTAATGGAAATTACTAAAAACTTAATCATAAAGATTAAAACTGAATTTAAATGTTATAAAGTTACAACTCACTAGCAGAGTGAATTACAAACTTGTAAATTGGAAATTACAACTTGAAAAAGCCAAAATTAAACCTAATTCGACATTAATTCTACACTACAATTATTCTAAACTAAAACTACTGCTTCTTTCTCTCTTTTTCTTTTCTTTTTATAGTCCTGGAGCTTCCACTTGACTTTCCCACTTCTTTTAGAGCCGTTGGATGGCTCTTAGATGATCTCAGCCTTTGAACTAGTTTTTGGCGGGAAAACTGAGGTGGGCAGATTGGGTGTTGGTGGGAGCATTAAATGAGGAGGGGGGAAGGTTGGGTAACATTTATGATGGTTGGTGGAGTTGGTGAGTGATTGGAGAGGAGGGGGGAGCAAAATCCTGGTAATTAGGGGTGTTAGTGAAGACGATGAACAGTAAAATGGGAGTTAGGGTGTGGGTTTGACCTGGTCAATGACCAGGTTTAGTTTTAGGGGAGTGGGCTTTTTGTTGGTGGGCTTGGGTAAAGGTTCATGGATCAGGTTTGGGTTACTGGATCAGATATGGCTTGTTTAGTTTTTTTTTTGGTTTGGTTTGTTTTATTAGTTATTTTGCAAATTTGGAAATTACAAGGACCATAAGTGTAATTGGCTGAAACATGAGGGCTGAAATTGTAAATCTTCCAAAGTGCTCATAAGTATAAAAATTGCCAATCAACAATATTATAAGGACCAAAGTTGCAATATTTTCATTTTTCAAATTCCCGGGGACCGTTTATGACAAGTTACAAAATACAGGGACCAAACATGTAATTTCCACAAAACTTTCACCCAAGGACTAAAAATGATTTTTGTAACTTCCCAAGGACCCAAAATGATTTTTCATTCAAAATTATCCCACCAGGGACTGAATCTGCCAAAATTTGAAACTCCAGGGACTAATTTCGTAAATTTCCAAAACTTTCCAATTTTTTACCAAAGGACTAAATATGACATTTTATGATTTCAAAATGACCTTTGGTGATAATTTTCCATATTTTGAATATCTAGGGACTAGATTTGTAATTTTATGAAAGTTGAGGGACTGAAACTGCCAATTTTGCAAACTTTGTGCGTTTTTCGTTTGTTTTTACTCGTTTTGCATCTAAAACATATAAAACACAATTATGAAATATTTTCAGTATTTTGATGCATTACTGAGTGTTTTTGTATGTTTTGCAGTTCAGATTAGACCAAAAATGATGAGTGTTTGAGCATTCATCAATCCCCCACACTAAACTATTGCTAGTCCCTAGCAATATTGTTTTGAAAACTTGATGGATTTGAAAAACTCTTTACCAAAAGCCATCACTTCTGGAGTAGCCAGGTGTAAGAACTGTGGCACACCTGATAACCGTGTGATTTTGAGCAAACCACCAGCTGTCAACGGATTTGAGTAGTCTTTACCAAAAGCCGTTTGCTTCTGGACTAGCCAGCTCTTGATGGAATAGTCAACATCTTGGTGAGCTGATTACCAATTATGGATTTTCCACGGCCTTTACCACAAGCCATAATCTTGCGGGCTAGCCAACTCATTTGTTTTCGGGGAGTTGATGAACCATACAATTTTGGGCAAATTGCCAGCCGTCAACGGATTTGATATGTCTTTACCAAGAGCCGTTTGCTCCTGGACTAGCCAATCCCTTTTGTCGTTTAGACAAGGCGGACTGATTACCAAAAATTTTGAAGCATCAGTGAAAAATTTTTGAAAAATTTTTGAAATTTTGGCTAAAAACGGGGGTATTATATAGTAAAATGTGATAAAATTCGCTAGAATAGCGAATACCCCCCCACACTAAACATGAATATTGTCCTCAATATTCAAAATCCCGGCTATTATGCCGACATTTTGAACGTAAAAGGGCAACATTACAAGCTAAGCGTGGAAAACACCATTTTGTTTTTTTTTTCACTCAATTGTAACCATAGCATGGGGGACTCCCCCACACTTAGGGTGAAAACCCTATAAGCGTGCTATTGTTTTTGTTTACCGAGTCGCTAGCTTGACTCGACCCCGAATTCATTTGTCCTTGGGGAAGCATGATGTGGAAGAAGTGATCTCCATCGGACTTTCATTCAAAATGTTTGGACAAACATATGAAGCACGTGAAAGTTCCACACCGATGAGATAAGTATCCGGCTCAAGATAATGATACACGAAAATGCCGGGATCAAATATAGTGTCCTCACTCCCGAAGGAGTGAAGAACAAGAGAAGTCACCCTGTAGGTGAAGAAAAGGAAGAAAACCATGATGCAAATCATGACTTGATCTTCTTCCTCGAGAGCAGGCTCCGTAGCCTGAATTTGGATTCCAAAAGGTAAGCTCGTAAACAACCCGGGAGGGTGGGTGGGAATTTGCAAATTCTCATGATTGAGAGCATCTCCCCCCGGGCTATCAAACTCCGGAGGAGTCATGATATGATGAGCGAGTTCACCGGAGAACTCCTCATGAAGAGAATTATTCACAAGATGTGAATTTGTGAACTCATGTTCCATTGTGGACTCATCACAATCCTCGTCAAAGATTGGATTATTAGAAATCATAGTGAATTCAGATTCGAATTCAAATAGAGGATTGGTGAGAGTCGTATTGAATGCTTCAGGAACAAGGTGATTATTATTCTCTATTGGATTGTCGGGATAAGAAGTGAGTGACGGATCATGAGATAGGAGACTTTCAATTTCTCCCAGATCGGCTTGGAAATCGAGGAGACCATCATCACTTTCCAATGAAAGTGGATCGATGTGAGCAAGTTCATCAGCGAACTCCTCAAGAAGAGGATCAACATCAGAATGAGGCAGTGGTGCCTCGATATACTCAATGTCTCCATGAGATATACAATCATCGCTAAAATCTGAGAACGTCTCAAAATGATCGTTTGAACACTCAAGAGGTGAAGGAATATCACACATATCATCCAAAGTTCCCTGTGACTCTCCTGGGATTGGGACAAGGATCTCAACACTAGACTTTATTAATTCGTCCGATTCCTTATCAGGAACAGTGCTAAGATGCTCATCCCCCATGATCGGAGAGTGAGTGTGAACTTCGGGTGTGATAGCAGTTGTTTGAGATGGAATCTCAACTGCTGGGGTATCAACTGATGAACTTGAAGTTTTATAAAATTCAAGGATGTCAAGTGTATCCTCATCATCACTGTCATCAGGAATGAAACGGAACAAAGAGCTAGACTTGGCTGCTTTTTCTCTTGCAATGGATTCCCGAATAGATTTTTCATATTCATCTTGGGAATTTATTATAGCAGCCTGCTCTTCAGCAAGCAATTCTTCCATGGATTTTTTATGAGTGTGTCTTTGGGCAAAGTCTTGAACTAAACCCTTAAGCTCATCAACGATTTTCATCAGATTTTGCATTTCTGGAAGAAGTGCTTGATTCATATCGTACTGTGGAGGTTGGTCGTAAAAAGGTGTGTCAAAATTGTCACAAGGGTATGGATTCCCCGTTTGACAATCTGAACTGAAGTGTGGACCTCCACAGAAATCACAACAGTAAAACTGTTGAGGCTGCGGGTTGTACGTGCTAGAGTCATAACCGTTATCAGGAAACTGCTCATAGACAAGCGTGTTTCCCGATTGACAATCAGAACTGTAGTGTGAACCACCACAGTACTCACAACAGTAAAACTGCTGAGACTGAGGGTGTGGTAGCTGGTGGAATGAATCAGTGGTGTCATGGTAAGAATAGGGATCTTGGTTATAGACAGACCCGTTTCCTGACTCTACCATGCCACAACCGGGGCAATTACCACCATTATGAGAACTACCACACCACTGGCAAACCAGAAAGTGTGGATGAGACATAGAAAGAATCAAATAGTTTGGGAGGGGTAGGGATGAAGAATCAAAGGTGCGAGAGGGTAAAGGTGAGTATTTTTGGTTTTTTGGGTAAACATTTTGTACAAAGGATAAAGAAAATCTTTTTGGGTTTTGTTTTTATGAAAATATGAACAAGGATGGATAAATGTACAATGGAACGAATTCCAAAGACACTAATCAGAAAAACCGTTTAGATAAACGCGCACAACCTCCCCGGCAGCGGCGCCAAAATTTGATTGAGGCAAAAGCAGTCAACTAAATTCAACCACGGATGTGGTCAAACAAGTCAAACTCCTAAGGCTCAATGCTCCGCGGAAGTATAAGGTTTCCCCGGGTCGTATGTCCCGACGAGGTGTGAATTGTAAACAAACGGTTTCGTGATCGGGTGAATCTGGATGGATAAGGGTTTGAGTGAGATTAAACTAAGGAATATACGAAGAAATAGCTTAAATAAGCTATTTGAATAAGACGAGAAGCTAAGAAAAAACAGAAACGATTTAAACTTAAAAACGCGTACGTTACGTTTAAATAAAACGTAAACGTACCAAATAAAAAGTGAAAACGTAAATCTGAAAACACCCAGGGGGTGAAAATGACTTTTTTACAAACTTAAAAGTAAAAGAAAATTTAAAATGAAAATAAAGTTATTAAAATGATTATTCTAATATTTAAATTCTATTTAATTACTTAAAACTATTTTAAATCTAATTTAAAATAAACTAAAATTAATAAAGGTTACAAAATAAACTAAGAATTTACAAAAATATTTTCTAAACCTTAAAAAGAACTTGAAGAAAGTATAAAAATTAAAAATAAATATTTTTTGTCTTTTTGTGAATTTTCTATTAATTAATTACTAATTACTAATTAAACTATTTTAAATTAAGAAAATTACTAAATGAACAGTAAAAATTCTAATAAAATTTCTAAAATTACTTTATAACATATAAAAGCTATAAAAAATATAAAAACTTGATTTTACTTAATAAAAACTAATTATGCTATTTTAAACTTAATATTAATTAATTTCTAATAAATCTAATATTAATTCTAATAAATACTAAATAACAAAATAAAAATCTGAAAAAATTATTATAAATACTTTAATATAATAGGAATTTAATAAAAATATAAAAATGACAAGTACTTAATTAAAATTTAAAAATGAAAATTAAAATTAAATTACATTAAATAGAAACTATCACTTAATTTTAAATTGATTTTTCTTGCTTCTTCTTTTACAAACTTATTAAATACTTAAAAGCAAACACTTTTTGTAAAAACAAAATTTTTGTAAACTAAAAATAAGCTAGAATAAGCCAATAAGTCAAGACAGTTGACTTTTGTTGACCCAAAGAGAAAATAAGCTAAAATGGCTTGTGGTGGGACCCACTTTGGTGAAAACTGATACAATTAAGTTATTGAAACATTAATAAGCTGGAAAAATCAAGGTGTGACCTCAGAATAAGCTATAAGCCACAAATAAGCACTTGCAAATTTCTATGAACTCAGAATATGGGACAACTTTGTGGGGCTAGTTCAGGTGGGGTCCACTGGGTATGAAGTCAAACCAAGGGTCAAATGAGGAACCCTACTAGGAGGTGGGTTGAATGGTGCAAGGTGGGGGGCTGTGGGACCCACTGAGATGGGTGGAAACCACCACCAAAGTGGTGGTGGTGGTGATATCTGATGGTGCAGCAGTAGAGGTTGCCCTGCAAGTCACTTTGGTGACTTGTGGGGCCCACAAATAAAATCACAAAAATCAAGTAAACATGGAAACTTAAAATCTAGCTGGTATAGAACAATTGGTGAAAATCTTAAGTCCTAAATCACATTACACAAATCACAACAATTCTTTGAAATCTGGGAAAAATCTAAAACATGCTCTTTGACTTTTGAGAAAAAAAATTGCTTATTTGACTTTAGCCAATTTCTACTGGTCCTAATTGATTTAATAAGCTTTGATATGTTAATTTAAGACCAAAGTATGGTTAATGCACAAGTTTGAAAGCAAATGGGTGAGTTTGAGTTACCCACTGACCCACAGTGGACTGTTGGGTGGGTAAGAATGGGATTTTGACTTTGGGTGTTCAGGGGTGTGTTCTAAAGCCTAGAATGTGTTACTAAAATCAAAAGAAGGTTACCTAAACTAACAATGCAACAAATGAACCATCACACAGTGGTCAAAACCACTGTGCCAAACACCCCTTTAAGACTTATATTGAACTACAACTATGAGTTTAAGACTACAAGAACTGATTTTTAAGCCATAAGCTGATTAAATATACTAAATAGAGTCTAAATGATCACTACATTATCACAAATAACAACAAGTACAATATTCAAGCAAGCTCATATTTGTGACTTACACATGGATCCAGGCTGAGATATTAAACCAAGTCCCCACAACTATACCAACACCTCTCCTTAGGTGTATAGAACCATGAAAATTCCAAATGCTCGGACCCCATTTCTTCTTCTGTCTTTACAACTATTTTTTTTTTTTTGAATTATTTCCTATTTTACTTGAATTTTTGGAATTTTGAGACTTTGAATGAAACTAGCTTAAGACTTACTGAAACTTATACAAAACTTGATAATAAGCTCAGGTGAGCTTGTTTGGACAATAAACAACAGCTTTTAACACTTAACACTAATTTGGAATTTTTAATGGAAATTACTAAAAACTTAATCATAAAGATTAAAACTGAATTTAAATGTTATAAAGTTACAACTCACTAGCAGAGTGAATTACAAACTTGTAAATTGGAAATTATAACTTGAAAAAGCCAAAATTAAACCTAATTCGACATTAATTCTACACTACAATTATTCTAAACTAAAACTACTGCTTCTTTATCTCTTTTTCTTTTCTTTTTATAGTCCTGGAGCTTCCACTTGACTTTCCCACTTCTTTTAGAGCCGTTGGATGGCTCTTAGATGATCTCAGCTTTTGAACTAGTTTTTGGCGGGAAAACTGAGGTGGGCAGATTGGGTGTTGGTGGGAGCATTAAATGAGGAGGGGGGAAGGTTGGGTAACATTTATGATGGTTGGTGGAGTTGGTGAGTGATTGGAGAGGAGGGGGAGCAAAAGCCTGGTAATTAGGGGTGTTAGTGAAGACGATGAACAGTAAAATGGGAGTTAGGGTGTGGGTTTGACCTGGTCAATGACCAGGTTTAGTTTTAGGGGAGTGGGCTTTTTGTTGGTGGGCTTGGGTAAAGGTTCATGGATCAGGTTTGGGTTACTGGATCAGATATGGCTTGTTTAGTTTTTTTTTTTGGTTTGGTTTGTTTTATTAGTTATTTTGCAAATTTGGAAATTACAAGGACCATAAGTGTAATTGGCTGAAACATGAGGGCTGAAATTGTAAATCTTCCAAAGTGCTCATAAGTATAAAAATTGCCAATCAACAATATTATAAGGACCAAAGTTGCAATATTTTCATTTTTCAAATTCCCGGGGACCGTTTATGACAAGTTGCAAAATACAGGGACCAAACATGTAATTTCCACAAAACTTTCACCCAAGGACTAAAAATGATTTTTGTAACTTCCCAAGGACCCAAAATGATTTTTCATTCAAAATTATCCCACCAGGGACTGAATCTGCCAAAATTTGAAACTCCAGGGACTAATTTCGTAAATTTCCAAAACTTTCCAATTTTTCACCAAAGGACTAAATATGACATTTTATGATTTCAAAATGACCTTTGGTGATAATTTTCCATATTTTAAATATCTAGGGACTAGATTTGTAATTTTATGAAAGTTGAGGGACTGAAACTGCCAATTTTGCAAACTTTGTGCGTTTTTCATTTGTTTTTACTCGTTTTGCATCTAAAACATATAAAACACAATTATGAAATATTTTCAGTATTTTGATGCATTACTGAGTGTTTTTGTATGTTTTGCAGTTCAGATTAGACCAAAAATGATGAGTGTTTGAGCACTCATCAGTTACCCAAGAAGCTACCACCTAGGAGGGAGGTGGATCATACCATCGAGTTGGAACCGGGTTCCAAGCCACCCGCTAAAGCCCCTTACCGAATGCCACCGCCGGAGTTGGAGGAGTTGCATAAACAACTCAAGGATCTATTGGATGCGGGCTATATTCGACCCTCGAAGGCTCCATATGGTGCGCCGGTGCTATTTCAAAGGAAGAAGGACGGATCCTTGCGGATGTGCATAGACTACCGGGCACTTAACAAGGTAACGATAAAGAACAAGTACCCTATTCCTCTTATTGCAGATTTGTTTGATCAACTTGGAAAGGCGAGATACTTCTCCAAGTTAGACTTGAGATCGGGGTACTACCAAGTACGGATAGCGGAGGGAGACGAGGCTAAGACGACGTGTGTCACGAGGTATGGTTCTTACGAATTCTTAGTCATGCCTTTTGGTTTAACAAATGCTCCCGCTACATTTTGCACTCTCATGAATAAGTTATTTCACCCGTTCCTTGATAAATTTGTGGTGGTATACTTGGACGATATTGTTGTTTATAGTCATACCTTGGAGGAGCATGTCTTGCATTTGAAACAGGTGTTCCAAGTGTTGCCAAACAACGAGCTTTATGTGAAGTTGGAAAAATGCTCCTTCGCCCAAGACGAAGTCGAGTTCTTGGGGCACAAGATCAAAGACGGTGGATTGATGATGGATGGGGCAAAAGTGAAAGCTATCCAAGAGTGGGAACCACCAACCAAGGTGACAGAGTTGAGATCTTTTCTTGGCTTGGTGAATTATTATCGAAGGTTCATCATGGGATACTCGGCAATAGCATCTCCATTGACGGACCTATTGAAGAAGAACAAAGCTTGGATGTGGGATGAGAAGTGCCAAGTGGCGTTCGAGAGTTTGAAGAAGGCGGTTATGGAGGAACCGGTGTTGAGACTACCGGATGTGACCATGCCCTTTGAGTTACATACGGATGCATCGGACTTTGCTATTGGAGGAGTTCTAATGCAAGACGGACACCCGATCGCATTCGAAAGTCGAAAATTAAATGAGACGGAGAGGAAGTACACGGTACAAGAGAAAGAGATGACGGCAATCATCCATTGCTTGCGGATTTGGAGGCATTATTTGTTGGGTTCAAGATTCGTGATCAAGACGGATAATGTTGCCACGAGTTATTTCCAAACCCAAAAGAAGTTAAGCCCTAAGCAAGCTCGTTGGCAAGACTTCCTAGCCGAGTTCGACTACCAATTGGAGTACAAGCCAGGGAAGGCTAATGTGGTAGCCGACGCATTAAGTCGCAAGGCGGAGTTTGCGGCAATCACCCAAGCCTAATTCTTCCTCCAAGATCGAATCAAGGAAGGATTGGAACATGATCCTTTTGCCAAGAAGCTCGTGGCCTTAGCAAAAGATGGGAAGACTCGAAGATTTTGGCTTAAAGGAGACATGTTGTTCACGAAAGGAGATCAGCTTTACGTGCCTAAGTGGGGTGATCTTAGACGGGTAATCTTGAAAGAGTGTCATGATTCAAAATGGGCCGGTCATCCGGGGATCAAGAGGACGTTGGCATTAGTTGAAGGCACTTATTATTGGCCAAGGATGGAGGACGATGTAGAGACATTCGTGCGGACGTGCCTTATTTGCCAACAAGATAAGATAGAGCAAAAGAAGTCCGGAGGCTTGTTGGAACCTTTACCTACGCCCAAGGGACCATGGGAGAGCGTTTCCATGGACTTTATCACATGCTTGCCAAAGTCGGAAGGAAGTGGGAGTATTATAGTGGTGATCGATCGATTCTCGAAGTATGGAACTTTCATTGCCGCACCACCCGATGTTACGGCTGACGATACGGCTAAACTCTTTTTCAAGAATGTGGTGAAGTATTGGGGAGTGCCACATGTGATTGTTAGCGATCGAGATCCTAGATTCACAGGGCGCTTTTGGTCAGAGTTGTTCAAGATGATGGGAACAGAGTTGAACTTCTCTACGAGTTTTCATCCCCAAACGGACGGGCAAACGGAAAGGGTGAATGCACTATTGGAGCTCTATCTTCGGCACTACGTAAGTGCCAACCAACATGATTGGGCGAAACTCCTTGATGTTGCTCAATTCTCTTACAACATGCAACGGAGTGAAGCCACGGGGAAGAGTCCTTTCGAGTTGGTCACGGGGCGCCAACCATTGACTCCCAATGCCTTGGCCGCGTCATACGAGGGGAGTAGCCCGGCCGCTTACAAGACGATGAAGGAATGGCATGAGCAAGCGGACTTGGCCCGGGCATCGTTGGACAAAGCGGCTAAGAAGATGAAGAAGTGGGCGGATGAGAAAAGGAGACACGTCGAGTTCGAGGTCGGAGATCAAGTGATGGTGAAGCTCTTACCTCAACAATTCAAGTCATTGAGAAAGGTGCATAAGGGATTGATACGAAGGTATGAAGGCCCTTTCCCGGTGATAGGACGTGTTGGGAAAGTATCTTATCGGCTTCAACTACCACCCAAGTTGAAGATACACCCGGTCTTCCACGTTAGCTTTCTCAAGCCTTATCATGGAGACGAGGAAGACCCGGAACGAGGGGTGTCCAAGCGGGCACCAACAGCGGTTGTAACTTCGTACGATCGAGAGGTTGAAGAGATCTTGTCAGATCGTACAATACGAAGACGAGGAGTGCCGAGCTACAAGGAGTACTTGATCAAATGGCGTGGGTTGCCCGATAGCGAAGCAAGTTGGGAAACCGAAGATTTATTATGGCAATTTGCGGACAAGATCAAGAAGTATCATGAGGAAGGCACGACGAGGACGTCGCGAGCTTAGGTGGGGGAGGATGTCACGACCCGCCTAATTGATACGATTATTTTCAAGGATGATCGGGATTCCGGATTATTCTACACTTCTCTTGGAAGATTATGGATAAGCTTGGAAGCCCTTGGAAAAGTATGGAAGATCTTGGAATTACTAGAACCTCATGGAAGTCCTAGAACTTTCATGCCATAGAATTGTCTAGAACTTGTACATGCTTCCTAGGAGTAGTATAAATAGGGGTGGCCTCATTTGTTGATGGCATCCAAGAAGTTCTCTTGTAATCAATCTTGTAAAGTTCTCTAAGTAATACAAAGTGTTTTCATATTCCACTTGTTCCTTTCTTTGAAGCTTCTTCGTTGCATACATCGTTGAGTATTCGAGTAAGGCTGAGCTTAGTCGAGACTAAGTGCCGCACGGAAGACCTTATAGAGACAAGTCCGTGACAACTAGCTATGATAGAGTTGACATAAGGATATCTTGTGTGTATGTAATTTAAGTCCCAGTTGACAATCTGACATCATCAATCTAACTCCCTATTTTTTTTTCCCCACCCTACCTTATTTTTTATTTTATTTATTTATTTTTTATTTTTTTAATAATTTTACTAATATAAAAAAACTATAAACCTGAAAGTGCGGAACAGAAAATATAAAGTTTAATACGTCAAACGCTTATAACTGTCAAAAATACGGAATAAAAACTGACAAAAAACTATATTGTACTGAAATAAAATAGAAACAGGGAGGGGACAAAAGAAATATTCCCCCGCTAGAGGGTCCGGTTAACATAACCCGTAATTGTTTAATGTACATTAGTAATTAAATTTGCCTTAATTTTTAATGTACATTAGTGAACCAATTGATCATGTTCCTAATTGGTTCTAGTAAAAAATAAGTCCATCGACCAATGATACATTATTCATTATTCATATAGTTAGTTTTTTAAACCTTGTGCTCATTACCATACTCCCTTTTCTTTAACGTTGAACTCAACGCACCAAATGGGAACTATACAATTACAAGATACGGCATAAATGTAATTTTTGTAGAGGTATTCTACTATAGAGTAAATTACACCGTCCATCCCCGTGGTTTGGCGAAACCCATACCCTCCTTGATTTTCTTTTGCATGATTTAAACTTGAAACATTAGTTAAATTATCTTAATTCACTTTAAACTACCTAACGTTGCACTTAAATAATAGTTAAAACTTGTATTTCATATTTCAATACTCGTTTGTGTTGTTTTAATATGTTATATTTAGCTTTATTCTTGTTGCTTCAAAAATTTTAGAGATAAAATTAGCCAAAATTTGTATAAGCAAAAGCAAACTCATAAATGGGTAGCCTTATAAGTTAATTATGATAAATGGGTGAGTGTAAAGTAAAAAAGTTTAATAATTAAGTTGTCTCCCGATACATAATCCCATAATTAAATTACAAATTAACTTTGGCGAAAAAAAAAAAAAAAAAAAAAAAAAAAAACTGAGTGAAGCTTATTAAGTTAAGCGAGCCTATGTGAGTAGTACCGGGTTGGGTGACCAACCGAGAATTCCTCACTTTGGGACCACAAGCTCTAATGATATCAACCAACTGCCCAGTGCAATTGGCCACCAGCTACCTTAGAAGTCTGGGCCCAACCATGTGTTGTCTTGATCCAACAAAAGGACGCGTGTTCGATTCCGTTCCGCAGCATGGTTGGGTATTGGGTGGAGGTATTTCACAGGCATAAAACATTTGTTGGGTAGGGTTGATGGGTACCATTATGATACACAGGGTTGAGGTGTCTCTGCCAATCTACACTTTTTGATCCAACAATAATCTTTCTTTTTTCTTCATATACTCTCAATAACAATCAACTTCACCATCATCTTCATTAAAAAAAACTTCTAAACATTCTCTCATCATATAGCATCATCTTATTTGTTTTAACCGCTATCATCTCTATCAACCTATCGTTTACTTCAAACACACATACTACCCAACCACCACCACAATCCCAACCACCATCATACCACCCACTTCGACACTCACCATCACAGCAATCGTCAGACCACACGACCACCACCCCAAAATTTAGGTGTTGTTTGTTTATTAAGAGGCTCTGAATCTGAATATGAGGCTTAAATATCTAAATCTAAATAAAATAACAATGTTTGTTTTTTTGTAAAAAGATGTCCGAATGATATAAATATAATGATCTTTCATTCTTACGATACATAAACATTTCTAAACATTATATAGAACAGTTGAGTCATAAAATTAGCACATCAAAGCATCGTGAAAATAAAATATGTTAAAACAAAACATTTTAGAATATCGTATCGTAATTTGATCTCTTAAGTAGTCATATATTATTGATATGTTATACTCCCGTGTTGTTAAATCTCTTTACTATTTTGTAAACTATAACTATCAATTAATATACGATGATAGGATTGTGAAAAAAGTAAAATATTTTATAATATACTTAACATTGTCAATTAATAACTAAAAACATTTTCTATAAGAACAATTTAAGTTAATGCTCACAATACGCATGCTACAATTTGACTTCACAAACTAGTTATATATTATTATTGTTTCAAAAACTCTTGAGCTATAACAAAAAGTGTCCGCCCCTTAGGTCGCCAAACTACGACGAGAGTTTCGCCTTTTGTTTCAAAAACTCTTGAGCTTGAGCATTTTTGTCATCATCATATTATCATATTTAACATTTTTTATTTAGCAAAAAACAAAAGAATAATGATGATTCTCTCTAAATGTATTATCAACACTTAATGAAAAGTGGACAAAATATATAATTAGGAAATGAAAAATAAGAACCAAAGAAGAAAATAAAGTAACAAAGTAGAAAATAAAAAAATAAAATAGAGAATTAAAAGTAATTAAGAGATAGTATGACATTCACTTCCCATCTTGTTGGTTAAGAGATTTTAGCCTTTGACCGCGTTTGAACGAGAAAAAAAAACAAAACAAAATAAAAAACAAACGCACTGAATGATCCAAATATTTGACAACGTCTGAATGAGTCAGATTAAAAAGCTGTTAAGAGGCATTTTTTAAAAAACCAACACCACCTTAGACTTGGTCCGTCATCCACAATTTCCACCATTAGATATGGTCCACCATACACCCACCATGATCATCTTTAAGAGATAAAACAAGAAACAACTTTACAGCATCACCCTCATCAGATTTGAAGATAAATAGATGTTTGATTTTGCTTTTTACATTTGTTTTCTTTTTTCAATACTAGTGATTGATATAATCTAACCGTAGTTAGGAGTCGGAGTGTGGTGGGCGGAGCTGGTAGGTCGTCTGCAAAGATTCCAGGCCGCAGTCGACAATGGTTGCTGGTGTCAGCTGTGCGATTTTTTAGAGGAAGAAAGTACAAATATAATATGTGTGCGAGAGATATTTGACCATCGTGAGTGTGAATTACTTAAAGTTCTTATCATGTATTAAAGACTGTAAAAAGACCAATATACCCTCATGTTCGATGCACATAAGGTGACTTAATGGGTAAAGATAATGATCGTTAGTGATAAAGACGAACGGTGTTACATAGTTTTATTATAAGGATCAATCATGCAAAAAAGGAAGATCAGGGATGATGGTAGGTCCAAACCACAACGACGAATGGGGTAATTTACTCTATATTATATAAATAAATTAAACTAGCAAGATGTTAAAGGACTTAAATGCTACTAAAATCATACGAACCTAAACAATCACAACGATCAGAAATCTTGTTCTTATCCAAAAGACCCTTACATCAACTCTCTTAGTAAAGATCCAACAATCTGAGGACCCTCCACCGTCCAATTCTAATATACTACATAGCCGCTTAAGGGCATCAAGGCCGATAGGAAGCATTAAAATAGATGGAGAATGAACCAAGACCTTGACACCAAGATGTAACCTACGAGAACTTCAAACCAAACACGTCACACAAACATCGGGTGATGACACGGTAAAATGTATAGAACCAAAGGGAAACAACAGCTTGTTGCCAACCCCTAAGACGGGCTCGGGCGCCTTCTAACGTGGTGGATGCAAACTGAAAATTCAACCATGTTCATGTCAAAAACATGATATAATAAATGATTAAGTAAAGATTTAATAATGAATCACTACCATCAAATATATGTTATGTGTCTGTTAACTTATATCATAAATGTATAATTTGATGCCTCTAACATCAAGAAGAATAAAATTGACCCAATTTTCTCAATTTCATATAAAGCACAAATGAGTACCAACCATGTCTAGATTTGACTTCAATAAGATAAAATAATCATGCTTCATCATCAATTAGCCACGTAACTATCTTAAAGTGTCCCGTTTCCTATCTATCTATAACTTAAAATTTGATACACCTCTAAAAACTTAAGGGCTGAAAATCCTACCATGCGAGAACGTTAATGGCCTCCAACCCACCAACCTACTCACACACACCAAATTCTCGAATTTCTGCATACCTAGAATCCAAGATATTGTTATCAATAAAGCATGAACACGTCTATGTCTAATAACTTAAAAGACCTTAGTTTTTTCTTAAAGAAAAAAGCATTGCACCAACAAGTTACAACCACAATAATCACCAAGAAGAGCAAAATTGCAAGATTAAAAGATAAATGGAAAGTCGGTATTCCAAGATGAAGAGAAGAAGTGTAGACTAAAGACCTTTAAGATGGACAATGAGTAGAGTTGTTAAATCTATATGGAAGTTATAAGATTATAAACAATTATACACCATATAGTTACAGTTTGGCCAATTAGAGTAAATAAGTTTACATTCCTACAACACAAAGTAGTATAAGAATATTAATCAGTTGCGATAAAATATGAGAGGCCAACAATGACTACCAATCTATGACTCACGTAATTGTACAACCCGATCCATACATTGCTATAAAAATTTAACTACATACAACACAAAGATTTTTATTTCATTTTAAGTAATCATAATCAACAATATAATGAATGGGCATTTGATGTGTAACTTATATATGTTACCTTTACCAACATTGTTTTAATGGCTATAAAAACCATCAACCAAATGTAACACGAATCTTCCCGTCTTAGTATCCTAATAAGCAAAAAACTCTCAAAGCACATTAACCAAAGTTTGCACGCCGAAATCACTTGCTACATGAACACAAAAACCGATACATCATTTTACACCATAGCTAAAGTTCACATTAGCTCAAGTTCACGACCACTAATTATGAGTAATCACAATAATTTTAGCCAAAACTCAAACACCTTTCACTTAACTCTAAAATTTGAGCTGCATAAACCCAATCAAACAAACACAAGTACACAACCATTATCTCCGTTCTTCCGAAATCCCATTCATCATCTATGTATGTATTTTAGTACAAGTTTAGTGAAATCATAAGCATTTTGCTAATAAATTCGATTGAAAAGAATCGTACATGTCAAAGTACGAAGATTTTCAGATGATTTGTAAAGTATGGAAACGTGTAAACATATAACGTGCGAAGATTCTCTATATTTACACGTTATATAATATTAAGACGAATATTACACAACATGTACTGATTAGCAAGTACCTTTCACCATCAATCCTCACAATCTTATAATACTACTGGCTATCATTTTGGTATCATTATCGGCTTATCGCATCGTGATGCACATGTACTTGACATTTTAATATGAAATAGTGTGCGGTAAAGTTATTCTTTAAAATTTTCGTTATGCGTAAAATCATTATCACGAAAAACATGTACTCACTAAAAAATTTGATTATCGCCGCTGCAACGCACGAGTACACGCTAGTTTTGATAATATGTTTGCGTGACCATGTTCTCTTTTTAACTAGAACGAAAGGCTATTGCTTTTATTTTGTCTAACAACAAAAAATTATAATGGGGCAATTCCATATATACCCAACTTAAACACTATATTTCCATATTTCCTCAACACGTGCTTTAAAAGCATTATACTTATGCATTAAAAACTTGTGTTTTGGATAAATATGAAATTTTGATATTTAAATTGGGTAAATATAGAATTATCCCAATTATAAAATAGAACATTGTCTCATGGTTGACTCTTGACCATAAGGATTTTCCCCAAATGCTCTCAATCTCACACCCAAATGCTCGCAAGTGTCGTGTTCCAATCACACCATGGATTCAAGAAATAGCTGTTAAGTTTACGCATTTGAAATCTCTATCAATCCAGAACATGGTTGTGTCTAATTCTGATCTCAAATGCTTGGCGGAAACCCAAGGTCGTAGTTTAAGAAGTTTAGATATTTGGGGGTGCAAAATGTTTTCATAGGATGGTTTAATTGATACCGCTAGGTATTGTATTGATTTGAGAAGTTTGTGTTTAGAATATAACAAGGTAGATGACAAGACAAATGGGAAATGGTTACATGAGTTGGCCTTGCGTAACACGGTTATGGAGTCGTTAGATATTGATTACCCCTTTGTTAGCTACGATATGGAAAATATTACACATCTTACAAAGAAATGTAGCAACTCTTTAGTATCTCTAAATATTTTTCCACAATCTTTAGGTGATTTTAGAAAATTCTTTAAGCATGCTGAGAAGCTCGATCATTTTGGTTGCGGGATTATTGATGAAGATTGGGACTACAGTGGTTTTAATTTCCCCCCGAATATTCGTGGTTTATGTTTTGACGAGTTGCGCGAAGCTTCATTCCCTTTTCTACTCCCTTATCTCAATCAGCTACGGGAATTGGATATCAAATGTGGATTATTTGAACATAACTGCCAATGTTCCTTGATTAAGAGGTGTCCTAGTTTAGAAGTTCTAGTTACCGAGGATATATGTGGAGATGAGGGATTGCAAGTTATTGGTCAATTTTGTAAGAAATTGCGCAAACTTAACCATCATGGGTGGGTGACTCAAATGGGACTTATATCTTTGGCACAAAGTTGTCCTAATCTAGAAATTATAGAGGTTAAACTATTAGATATTTCAAATGAAGCTCTCGAGTGTGTAGGAACTCATTTGAAGAATCTACGTGTTTTCCGTAATTTGTGGGGTGGTGAAGACGGTATAACAGATACTTCACTAGACAATGAGGTTCGAGCTATGCTAATGGGTTGCAGCAAACTTGAAAGGCTAGTTATCGATCTTTGTGTTGGTGGATTGACATATGTAGGTTTAGGATATGTTGGGAAGTATGGTCATAATTTGAGGTCTCTCTATCTAAGGAATGTACGAGAATCTGATGTATGACTTTTAGAGTTATCAAAAGGGTGCCCAAAATTAAGAAAGCTAAGCTTGAAGAGTTGTCCCTTTAGCGAGCAAGCAGTTGCCACTTTTGTGTTTAACAACAATCATTCCTTAAGGTATGTGTGGATTGAGCATGCGGTACTCACTCATCCAATGGTTTCTGATGAGGTAATACTACTGAAAATCTTGACCTTTAATCTGCAATAAATTATTAAATTAAAGAGGTTGTATGCATTATTTTTTCCAAAACACTTTCTTCCATTTTCTTTTAATTCTTTACAAAAGGTAAAGCGTTACCTATGATTACAATAATAGGTAGTGTGCATAAATTATTGATACTGAGGATGGTGATAAAGGTTAGTTTAATCGGTGTAAGTAACAGGCCAAAACAGGCCGGTTTTTTGTCTATTTATTGTAGAGAAATGATATATTCTCCTACTACTTGTTCCTATTTATATTCTTACTCGCATGATCCTGACATATTTCAGAACTGATGTTTTGGATGTAGAGAATAATGAGCGGAAAAAAACTTATAATATTGTTGTGTATGTAGGAGAATAAGTAGGCATATAATTTAGGAGGATATAGCAAAACTCTTTATTAAAATACATTATTAGAAATTTATGCGCTAGTTAGGATTACTAAGCAATGTTTTTTTACAAGAACAATCTGAAAATTTCTAAGACATGATTTGATAGGGTGTATGCATCAGACACAGACTTTTGGATAGTTCTGAGATGTTCGACCTTGTTTCCTTTTCACGTAAACACTTGACCCGTTTGAGATAAACCCCAACTCAAATGACTCATTTTTATGTAAATTGGTTGGAACTGTGGTGTACAGTGTACTTGCAGGCTTCCCTTGATCTTTTCACTATAGAACCACGGACCACCACTTGGTCTTGTGACTTGAATATCTCAAATACCCGAAAGTGATGAGAAAATAGTATGATCTTCTGCACATATAGCAATATTATTACTTAAAAAGATTAGATTTGGTACAGAATACTCTATTATAATTTGCGGGTTATATGAGCTAGCTGTCATTGTGATTAGTGTTGATTAGGGTTTTGAATTATACATACAGATGGGAGAATCTCGTAAAGAAAAAAGCCTCAAAAGCTGAACGTTCAAGGTTAGATTATTTCACTGAAGATAATCTGCAAGAAGTTGCCTGCCCGTCAAGATCAGATGATCATACTCAGGAAGTTAAGGAAGAATACAAAGGTGGGGTTGAAAGTAACGTCGGTTGTAATGAAGAAGAAGTGCAAGCTGATATTTTTGCGGTGGAGGGACCAGGTAAACATCATGAGGATAAACAAGGTAGCGGACGATCTCAGTGTGCAGACAACTTAAACCTGATATGATCATCACATCTGCTGATTCCGATAATGAAATTGAAAGGTATGATATGCATTTAGTTTAATGACTTCTAATGTGGTTATGGAACATATTGTATCTGATAATTGTAGCTCAGACTTTTCACGCAGCGTTGGTTATGGAACAAATTGGTAATTTAAGGAGAGCTACTTAAAGAGGAAAATGAACAAGAAGAAGTCTTTGATCAAGTTCGTTCTTTTGACATTATTGATCAGAACTAGTAGAGGTGGCAATATGGGCTGGTTGGGTAATTGGTCGTGATGGGTAACTGTGTTACGGGTCAAATTGGGTGATTATGGCACGAGTTGGTATGGGCTGGGTTGGGTTGGGTTGGGTTGGCTTGACCTGAAACCCTCCAACCTACCATTTATGTTTCGATGTGTTCCGGGTGAGAATAATGAGTTGCAGGACACGGATGACACAAAGGTCCCTCCAAAACTTATATTTGCTTAATGAACTTACCTCCAAAGAGTTTTAACACGACTTAGCATGGTTGGCTATCTAACGAATAAGCAACTAATGAGAGCGACGATCCAAATGGTTATTAGTTTGAGACTCATATGACTCTTGATCACACTTTTAACTGAGACTTAAACATAGGGATTATATGTAAAGAATAATTAGTTAACAAGCAATTTATCCAAATAATGTAAATCATGTAGAATGTGACCAATGAATACATGTCGAAACTTCGACAATCATGATGGAATTATATACTCGTATAAAACAGAAATGTAATGCTTTTCAGTTGCTCAAGTGATATTATCATTCGCTTCATGGACCATAAGTAAATAGTCTTATTGGACTTCGATAAATGATGGTGTTTGGGGTCCAGTAAAGAGATATCCAATTTCAGGTCCATGTCCAGTAAGGAGATTATATTCCAACATTTGTTTTCGTTTTCTAAGCTGAGCGTTGATCAATAAATATATTTTTTTTTATAACGACAATTTTAATTATCTCAAAATGTCTATCTCACATATCTTAAGCAAGACTCGAACTCACAACCATTTGATTACGTAATCATTCTTACGACATATATTTAGACACATTTTCGGTTTATATTTTGTAAAAGTAATTTGCATACATGTAGTTTTTATTTACACAGAACATAGTACGACGAAAATAAACATGGGACACATCATACAACTATCTTTAGCATTCAAGATTGTATGCAAATCAAATGTTTGTGTCGACATGATTGATCAACACGCTTCACATTAAATTGTTACGCTTACCGTTTCTTTATTTTAATTAACTAATCTAATTTTGTAAATTAATTCATCAGAATTAAAAATAAGTAATAATGTTACGTAGGACTGAAATTAGAAGCACAAAATTCATCAAAAATGATGGCCATCTAATATTTTTTGCCTTCAAAGTTAAAATATATTGTACTAAGTATTATTGTGCATGTTATTAAATGTGAAAACTACTCGTTTTGATGTATCCTGACGTGGGTACACCTTAAATCACCATTTCTCCAGACCTTTCTTTAATTCATTTACACCTATACTTATGTCAGGATAAAAAATTAAAGTAATCCATCAAAATATCCATCCATGTTACTAATGCTGTTAAAACAAAATGTTATAAAGTCATGTTTTTACACCAAAATAGTACTACGGAATCACAAAAAAAGTTTAAAAAACTGAAAAGGATTAAGATTTTCTCAAGTTGGATGTGATTAACAATTTAACACAAGGTTATAAACAGTACGAGGTATGGTGTGGCAGTGTGATGGCATGGCCAACCCTCAAACCTTAACGTGGAATGTGACGGTATGACGTTTTTAAAGCAAGAATTAAGGCGATAAAAAGTATTTATAAATGTATAGATTTATATCATATTTCATAATTATATGAGTGATAAACGTTAGTAAATCCAAGCCCAAATCCAAAATATTAGTGATCATGCAAGCCCAAAATCCCCAAATATTAGTAAATCTCTTAAACGCTTTTAAAAAAAACTCGTCACGTCTTACGCCTTTGCTTGCCTTTTCACGTCTCAACTCACGTCACTCCTATAGCCGACGTTTTGGTGTATTTCATAACTTTGAGGCAACGCCTCGTGTCTTGACACCGCTGTGCCGCGCTTTTAGAACCCTGGTTTAACATGAACCATAACGTTGAGTTTTTTATGAGCGAAAAATACATGTGAGTTTTTGATTTTTAATTAAAGAAAAAACTTTATATGTTTTACTTGTCATTTAGCGGTCAACATGAACATTCATGTTAAAATCAAGAGAATCTTAATCAAAATAACAATCACCTTTTTAAGGACCCAAGCCAGATTCTTGGGAGATATGTTCAGAAAGATAATACCTTGTAATTATTATTTGATTTAAGATTACTTGAGTAATAAACTTTTTTTATTTGATCTAATAGATGAAATTAATCACAAAAATTTTAAAAACTCACTTTTATCCTTTCCTTTTTCAAATATTAATATCTTTCAAACCGTTAATCGTTAAGAAAAAAATACTATCTTCGTCCCAAAATATAAGTCCAGTTAGACTTTTTGTATCGAACTTTGACCTTAATTATTTTTGTTTGTATTATATATCACTTGATGAAAATTATACCAAATGAAAATACATATAAAACACTATCCATCTATATATTTTGCATCAAGAATTATATAATACAACCAAAAATATTTAAGGTCAAAGTTCAATTAAAAAAGTTAAACTGGACTTATATTTTAAGACGAAAGGAGTATATCGTTACGACGAGCATTTAATTATCTTTCTATAAATAGGCACTTTGATATACTTTCAACCAAAAAAAAAAAATCATTTTTTTTTTGTTACCGAAAAAATCACATGTGATATTACACTAATATCACATGTGATAATACATATCACATGAATATATCACACGTGATTTTTTCGGTAACGAAAAAAAACGTGAAAAAAACGAAATTTTTTTTCGAAAGTATATCAAAGTGCCCATTTAAAGAAAGATAATTAAATGTTCGTCGCGATGGTGTAATTATTTTCGCTTAACGAGTAACAGTTTAAAAGATATTTAAATAATAAAAAATATGTGAAATATTAAAATATTTTTAATTCCAACCATTGATTTCTGTTTAATGGTGAAGATGAGTCACTTGGTATGTAGGAAAAGTTTGGTATGTAAAACAACTTCTCTCTTATTATTTTGGTATAAACACAAAACTTTATAATATATCTACTAGACGAGTACCCGTGCATAGCAACGGGATTTTATAGCGACAGATAGTTTATTGATAAAAAAAAGTTTATAAGTTATAAGCGAAAAATAATAAAAGTTTGAAGATTTGGGAATTAAATATAATGTTTTGAAACCCGGTTCGACCCGGGTGGTTCAACTGGTTGAACTGTTTCGGTCGAAAAACGGGTTTGAAGCGTCCCGGGTCAACCCGGTTTGTGTTTTATTTGGTTGTATTTAATTTGGTATATATGTTTTTAATTGGTTGTACAATGTGAATAAATCATTGTACTTTTAAGTAATGGATAATGTTTTGAAACCCGGTTCGACCCGGGTGGTTCAACCGGTTAAACCGTTCCGGTCGAAAAATAGGTCGATTTAATCCGGGTCAACCCGCCGGGTTTGAAGCGTCCCGGGTCAACCCGATTTGTGTTTGAATTGGTTGCATTTAATTTGTAAATATACTTTAATTTGGTTGTAAAATGTGAATAAATAATTGTATTTTTAACTATTGGGGTGTTTTAATAAGAGTTTTAATTACATTTCATTTTCTCTTTCGTTTGACCATTGTTGGAAACTCAACATTTTACTTTTGACCATTTTTTCATTATAGGTAGTATAGATAAAACAATATTAATTTGAGAAATGGGTATTTTTATGAAGTTCCAAACAAAAATAGAAAACATCACTTACAATGTTTAACATGAAAAAGTACCTATGCAGGTCACATGCGTTTGTGGTTTATGATTATTTGGCATATATATCGTGGTATCTTCTTTACTAGATGGGTTCTATTTTGTTGGATGAAATCGATTAGACATAGATAAAACTGGATAAACTAGTGAAATTACCGATGGTGGTGGATTTTTTTTTTTTAACCGCAAATTAATAAAACTAGCAAGACGCTAGAAAAAAAATTACAAAGAAATCAAATGCAGGTAGGAAATTTCCTACTACTTCTACTAGTGCACCAAAGAAAAGAAGAGGAGACAATATCATCAAAAAGTCTCGATCTAACCGGCTTGATATCTTCAAAAATAAAACGATTCCGAAATCCCCAAATGAACCACCAAGAGACATAGAAAATTCCTTCCAAAATGCTTTTAATATGAACCGTAAGTCTAATAGAAGATAACCAAGTCTCCCATTCCGAAAACGAAGACCAAAGATGGTAGTCCAGATCCCACCAACAACACACTCGTTTGATGTACATCCTCATGTTATATTTGTGAGTTAGAAAAATGAAAACAGTAACTCAGATAGGTCATGTTTGGTAACAAGTACGTTGGTTTTGGAGCAACTAGCATTTTAAATGCAAAATTTGTTTGGCTACAAGTAACTAATATTTTCATTTTGCGTAACTACTTCTATTGTAACTACTTCTATTACAAGCGCTTCTGAAAAAGCATTACAATGTTACTGCTAGCGTTTTGCTTATTAATACATATATACCATCATATTTATTGAATCATATTTTATTATAATGTGTATATGTCCTTTTAAGTCATTTACACTTTATAATTAGAGCTACAGCTTCGTTACCAAACGATTTTATTAAGAACCAACTATTACTAACTATAACATAATTTCAAATTAAATTTAGTTCTCTCTCCTCTCTGTGGGCGAATTTGGCGACTTCGTCTTCTCCAAGCAATCTTAAACCCTAGTAATTTAGGGGTTTTGGTTGTGATTCTTTCACTGAAATTCTTCTTGTTTTAATCTTTTTTTTACTTCACTATTGTTATGCCAATCGATCCTGAGAAGCCTCCTGACCCAATCCTTAGGGAGTTTTGTACTCTTACTAGGATGGCGGCGGAAGGTTTACAACACAAACCTTGTGATGCTTTTGATGGTACTAATTCGTCTAGATCTAGATCTAGAGGTCGACCTAAAGGGGTGAAGAATCGCCCTAAAATCATTAAAGTGAAATCTTCGGGTTCCTCTTCTGCTGGTGCTGGTGCTATTATTAAAAGGTTAAGAAACTCGAAGGTTAATGGTAAAGGTAGAAGTCACAGTGAGTCTTCTCCTATGGTCGGTTGTGGTAAGCGTCCTCACTCTAGTAATTCTCCTATTAATGATGCACTTTCTAAAGTTTTAGATAGGATTGTTGGAGTCTAATGGAGGAGTTGTTAATGGTTGTGGAGATCCTTGTCCTGTTAGTAATGGTGTTAGTAAGCTCAGTGTGAGCTCAGTGTGGCTGGTGCAAAGCACATGGAGGTTGAAAACACTAGGAAAGCAAACAAGGATGTTGAGGAGATTGGTAGTGGTGATTCTGGATTTGTATTTGGTAATGCTCTAAGTAACAAAGGCATTCTTAATAAGCCTACTGTTGGATTGAATAGGGTGCAGTTTGGACCTAGTTTGTTCTTTCAATCTAATGTATGGTTAGCTAGTAAGTCTGGTTTCAAGTATGATGGTTCTCTTAATATTGAATCCTTTGCTGAGAAGATGAAAAAGGGGGCTGAAGATAGAGAGTTACAAATGAATTTTACTCCTCAATGTGTGTCTAAGAATAGTGATGGTACTAAGAGGATTGCTATTTCTGTTGAAGACATTAAAAAGGGTAGTGAAGCTTGTGCTCTTCAGCTCTATGGGTATTTTGTGGGTACATCTATGGATTATAGGGTTGTTAATGGGAATCTAAGTAAAATGTGGAGGGTACATGGAGTTTCTGATATTACTAAAACTAGTGCCGAGTTGTTCTATTTTAAGTTTAAGAGTGAAGAGGGGATGAAAGCTGTTTTGGAAAGTGGGCCTTGGATGGTGAATAACATCCCTTTGGTGTTAAATGTATGGGAACCTGGGATTTAGCTTGAGAAGGCTGAACCGAGTACAATTCCTATATGGGTATGTGTTTATGGAACCCTATGGAGTTATGCAATGGGAATGGTATTGGTAAAATATTTAGTGGTATTGGGAAACCTATGTTAATGGATAAAATGACTAAAGAGAGGTGTTTCAAAAAGTCAGGAAAGCTAGATTTTGCTAGAGTTTTAGTGGAAGTTTCTGCTGAAGATTCTCTTCCTAATTCTTTAGAAATGGAATATCCACAAATTGGTAATAGGCCTTCTAGAATTGGTAAATTAGATGTTAAATACCAATGGAAACCTCTTCAATGTACTCATTGCAAAACCTTTGGCCATACTACTATCTCGTGTAATGTTAGGCCAAGGACTGATGCTGAGATTGAGGCCAAGAAAAAAATTGAGGCTGTGAAGATTATCAGTAGTGGAGATGATAAGGGTAATATGGAAGTGGGAGGTGATGATGGTTTTGCTACTGTTGGAAAGAAGAATAAAGTAGTGAGTTCTGCTAATGCTCAACAGGGAAATGGTTTTAAAGGTAATGATCAAGTTAAAAGTTCTCAGACTAAGGGTGTGCATGTGATGAATAGACCTGTGTTTGGGAATTTCAAGCAAAGTGGTGTTAGAATGGGTCCAAATCAGCAAAACAAGAATGGTAGTTTCAAGCAACAAAGTAATTTGAATAATAAGGGTGTTGGTGTAATTCTTGGAGGTTTGAAGCAGTATAATAAGGGAGGTAATAATAAAGATAACTCTGTTCAAAAGAAGCCTGGGGGAGTGGTTGGTAATCCTAAGGGTCTTGTACATAAGCATCCTTTGGTTTCTAAATATAGTGAAAATTTTAAGCCTAAAGTTTTGGTGAGGGGTTCTGGATCAAATGATGTTGCTGGTAATGCTAAGGTAGAGAATCTTCCTTTGAAAAACTCTTTTGATGCTTTTAATGATCATGATATGGTTGATAAAGAAGAAGAATTTTTGAAAAGTTCTGATGAGGAAGAAGTAGAAGAAGTTATGAAGTCTGGTATTTATCCATCTTTGGTTGTCAGAACTAACTGGTCTCTATCTCAGTTAGATTACTTCTATAAGAACTGTTAGAACTTTGGTATGATTCCATATGCTGAAGATGATGATGTGGAATCAAATAATGGTGGCATAGCTGATATGATGAAACCTGAGAAGGTTGATGTTTGTAGTCCTGTAACTGAGAATGAAAAGACTAACCTGAAAGCTAGTATCAATGAATCTTAAAGCTTTTTCTTGGAATGTGAGAGGCCTTAATAATGACATTAGTCAAGATCAAGTTATGAAGCTTATTAGAGAAGGCGGTTTTAGTTTTTGTGGTATTTTGGAAACTAGAGTTAAGAAAAAGAAGTTAAGCAGAATTTGTTCTAGAGTTTTTTGAAATTGGGAGTGGGTGTCTAATGCTGCTGATTGTGATGGAGGCACCGATATTGTCATTGGGTGGGATCCAAATGCTGTAAGGATCATGGTCCATAGCCAGTCTTCGCAAGTGATGAATGTTTTTGTGGAAGCTGTTAATGGCCATCAGAAGTTTTTTTGTTCCTTCATTTATGCACATGTTCAGAGTAGTAGTAGAAAATCTCTTTGGAGGGACCTTGTGTTCCATAGCCTGGTTGTTAAAGATGCTCCATGGTCCCTTTTAGGAGATTTCAACATTATATTGGATCCCAGTGAAAGGTCTATGGGTTCTTCTATAGTTAATTCTGGTATGGAAGATTTTAGAGACTGTCTATCTGAGATTGATGTTGTGGATTTGGTGATGTCAGGTCTCCAATTTACTTGGAATAAGAGCCCTGGTAATCCTTGTGTTCTTTTGAAGAAATTTGACAGAGTTATGGGTAATTTCCATTTCTTGGAGAAATTTCCTAATGCTAATGCTTTGTTTCTACCTTTCATTACTTCCAATCACTCCCCAGCTGTTCTTAATGTTCCCAATATTCCTGGTGCCAAACCTAAGTCTTTTAAGTTTGCAAATTTTTTGGCCTCTAAACCTGAATTTTTGTCTATTGTGAAGAAGTCTTGGAGTAATGAGGTTTTGGGTTACTCTATGTTTTCTGTGGTCTCTAAGCTCCAATCTTTGAAAAAGTCTTTGAGAAAACTTAAGTATGACCAAGGTGTGTTAGCTGATAATGTGAAGAATCTCAAGGAGGAGTTAAGTCAAGTCCATGCTGTTATTAGACAAAAAGAGATTTATGTTCTTGAGAAGTTTAAAGAAGCAGTTAGAGATGAAGAGTTGTTTCTAAAACCAAGATCCAAGGTCAATTGGTTAAGTGAAGGTGACCACAATACTAAGTTCCTTCATAGAGCTATGAAGGAGAGAAGAAATAGTAACAGAATTGAAGTTGTTGATGACTTAGAAGGTAATTTTTATTCTGGTAATGGTGTTGGTGAACAGTTTGTTAAGTATTTTGAAGGAGTGCTTGGTAGAAGAGAGAAGGTTGTGCCTATTACTGATCCTGCTCATTTATTCCTTAATAAGCTAACCATAGAGGATGCTGACTTTATGGTTAGAGCGGTTTCTCATGATGAAGTTAAAGCTGCTTTATTTCGTATGGAGGACGATAAGGCTCCTGGGCCAGATGGTTATTCTTCAAAGTTCTTTAAATCTTCATGGTCTATGATTGGTCCTGAGTTCACTAAAGCCATTCAAGAATTCTTCTCTAATGGTAAGATTCTTAAAGAAATTAACTCCACCATTGTTGCTTTGGTTCCTAAAATCAAAACTCCCAAAAAGGTTTATGATTTTAGGCCTATCTCTTGTTGTAATGTTCTTTATAAGTGTATTAGTAAAGTTATTGATAATAGGCTTAAGGATGTGTTGAATTCCCTTGTTAGTGATTGCCAAAGTGCTTTTATCCTTACAAGACAGATTAGTGATAACATTATGCTGACTCAGGAGTTAATGAGGAATTATCATAGGAAGTGTGGTCCCTCTAAGGTTGCTTTTAAAATTGATATAAATAAAGCTTATGACTCTGTTGATTGGGGTTTTCTTAGACAATGTCTTATCAATTTTGGATTCCACTAGAAGATGGTGAATTGGATCATGAATTGCATTACTACTCCCTCTTTCACTGTGAGTGTTAATTGTGACCATTATGGATATTTTAAAGGTAAAAGAGGTTTGAGGCAAGGAGACCCTTTATCACCTTACCTTTTTACGCTAGTTATGGAGGTTTTATCTTTGATGATTAAGAGAAATATTAAGAGGAGTGGAAATTTTAAGTATCACTGGAGATGTAGTAAGGTTAGCCTCACACATCTTTGCTTTGCTGATGATTTGATGTTATTTTCCAATGAGGATATTGCTTCTGTTACTACTCTGTATAATGCCTTAAATGAGTTTGACTCTTAATCTGGATAAGAGTGTTGCATTTTTTGGAAATGTACCTGGTCCTCTTAAGAGATCCATTCTGAGTGTCATGAATCTTACAGAGGGGTCTCTTCCTATTAGATATTTGGGTGTCCCATTGATCTCCTCTAGGTTATATAAGAAATTTTGTGATCCTCTCATTGATAAAGTTGTGGAAAACTAGAAGGGGGTTGAATAGTTTACCGCATTTTAATTCCTTTTTAACTTGAATATCTTTAAGAAAACTTTTACGATTACTTAAAGATATAAACACAAGGTTATATATTTGATTCTTTGAAAAGCTTTTCATGTGAATAACAATTCTAACTTTACTAGTTTCATACTTTGAAAAGCTTTGCATGTGATGATCCTAACTTTGCTTGTTTAGTTCTTTGAAAAGATTTACTTTTGTTTGAAGATATAAACACGTCTTTACTTGTTTAGTTCTTTGAAAAGCTTTATATGTAACTAGCTATTCTAACTAAAGAACAACATGTAATAAGCAAAGATAAAGAAAGAAACGATCAAACCACAACACGATTGTTTATCGTGGTTCGGCTACAAGGACTCTTTTTCCTTGCCCTACATCCACGCCCCGAGTTTCCAACTAGAGAGTTATAAGCACTAATCAACAAGCTCCTTTCACCGGCAGAGAAAACATTTACAACGTCGCTTACACTTTTACCGACACTAAGCTGGATGTCGAGTTCTTTTACATGGGTACAACCACTCCCATCGTCGCTTACACTTTTACCGACACTAAGCTAGATGTCGAGTTCTTTACCAAGGGTACAACCACTCCCGTTAGTTCTTTTACAAGGGTACAACAACTCCCGACACACTACATATTTTGAGGCCTAAAATACTAACCACTTACTTCTACATACATGACACAAATGAAGTATAAACTACCAAAGCTTATACATGACCAAGCTACCAAGACTTGCAACTTTAGAGTTGAAGCTTGTAACTTCTTGAATGATCTTGTGAAGTCCCTTGCTACATAAGAGAATCACACAAATCAAAATGTTACTGAGTTAGTTGAGAGAGTATGTGAAAATATGTCCTAAAGGGGGTGACTCAAAACTAACAAATGGTTTGGTATTTATAGCAAACCATTCTGCAGGTCTGGCGGATACGGCGGACCCCTCAGAAGGGTTCCGCCCATGTATCCCCAGGGTACCGCCAGGGCTGCAGTTGGTTTTTGCAATAAATCTTCCAAACCAAACAAGGTCACATCTCATTACTCCTTGCAAACCAAACAATGTCACATCTCATAATATCAAGTCAAACACTAAACTTGCAAGCAACCACTTAGTAAGTCAAACACACTTCTTATCATAAATGTATATTGACAAAGCTTGCCCTAAATGTGATGTGGCCTTACTATATTAAGAAATAAATGTGATGTGACAAGACACTTTCTAATTTAAGAAATAAAAACAATGTTTTGTTTAAAAGAGATGTAAACCTTAGTTTAAACAAGACTTAAACACTTCAAGTGATGATTTACTCCTAACTAAAGTTCATACTTTGTCATTAACAAAACTTAGCAAAGATCGTAAAATATAAATAACGTTTTTAGGCGATATTTGTATTAACAATCTCCCCCTTTTTGTTGATGACAAAACATAAACTTTATTTATAAGTAAGTCACTAGTTTTAGTGTTAAGTCTTATAAAGTTAGTATAGAAACTTGTTTTTGCAAAGATGAGGTGATAAGCACAAAGTGATAAGCACAAGTTTATATAAATTCTACCCCTTTTTGTCGAAACAAAAAGAAGAGTAGCGAAGCGGAAGTAACCACTTGCTCCCCCTTGGACGATACTCCCCCTAAATGGAGTGCCAAGAGAGGAGACACGGATTTTGAACCTACAAGAAAAAGGTTAGTTGTTGCACAAGACAAGTCATGAAAGCATTTCATGTTTAAGACACAACTAAGAGTTGTGAAGTGAAATAATACACCACTCATGCTCCCCCTTGAATATTACTCCCCTAAATGGAGTATCAAGGAAGGAAAACATGGATAATGATCCTACAAAAAGAAAGGTTAGTTTCAAAAACACAAGATATATGTATGGTACCATACAAGGTATAGTTCACTTATTATACTTAAATGGTCAACAAACAATGAAAACCTTGTAGTAGAATGAAATTCATTTCATGTAAAATTTTGACTCTTAAAAAGTCAAGGACAAGAAATTTGGATTACACCATCCGACTTCTTAAAAATAAAGAAAAACTAAAAATAAACTAAGAACTTAAAAAGCTACAAGGAAATCATCATTTTCCTTAATGAGAAACTTTTTCCAAAAACAATGCTAAGGTTGTTTAAGGATGAAAATGAGGGTTTGAGGGTTGTAGCGGGCTTTATTTTGAAGGTTGACACGGTTTTGGTTTGTTGTTTTAATTGGGAAATATTTTCCAAAAGAAACGGTTTTGTTTCATTTTGGAGACTCTAAGGTTGAGGTGTGTGAGACGAGGATTGTAGAAGATCCAAAATGTGGTTTAGTATAAACCTCATTTCTTCGGATAGCTCACGAATTTCCCTTCGACACCCTTCACTAATGTGAGCGGTTCTTTCGCAATGATTGCAATCATGGCGGGGAAAGTTTGGTGGAAGAGTGGTTTGATATGTTGGTGGTGGATGGTTTGAACTTGAAGGAGCAAAGGTGGATGGTTGAGTAGTGTTTTTGCTTCCTTCATTTGTTGATTGAAGTGTTGTTTGTAAAACCATGATATGGTTGATTTATGAGTCAACCATACGTTTGAAGGCACGAAGGTGGTTTAAATGAGTGTCAATCTCATTATGAAGGTTTGGAGGGTTTTCCCAT
Organism: Artemisia argyi; assembly: GCA_030686995.1. Lineage (NCBI taxonomy): Eukaryota > Viridiplantae > Streptophyta > Magnoliopsida > Asterales > Asteraceae > Artemisia > Artemisia argyi. The sequence continues at coordinate 137,998,647 of CM060709.1, read as the reverse complement.
ATGGATGCTTCTATTTTCTTATAAGAAGAAAGTAGAGATTCAAAATGTTGGGAAGGTTCTTGTGGTGATGGTTGTTGTTGTTGTGATGGTTGTTGGTTTTGAACAAAATGGCGAAAGCTTGGTTCGCCGGAAGGATTGCCATAAAGGTCTTTGTAAATTAGGTGAAACACAAATGATTGTGAGTGGGTATGACCTTGATCATTTGGAAAAATGGATGGTCTAGCATAACGGTAAGCCAACCGTTCTACTAATGATGGATGATGAGGTTCATCATATAGTTGCTCACTAGGTTGTTGTTGGGTTTCCATTTGAGCAATGGTGTCAAAGAGTAACAAGGATGGTGGACTTGATGATTTGGGTGATAGGTCTTCTAATGTTTCCAAATAAGGTAGTGGTGATGTTGGTGGTGTATGGAAAAGTTCCATTGGTGAAATTGTTGGTGATTGAGGTGATGGAGTTTTTGATAGTTGAGCTTGTTGAGAAGGTGATGATGAATCACTTGAAGGTCTAGTTGTTGGAGGAATGGTGGCCAAGTTTGTGTAGCAATGTGTTGGAGAGGGTGTTGGAGTATCAAGATTTAGCAATTCTTGAAAGGTAATTGTATTGGTATTACAATGTGTTGGGGATTGTGTTGAGGTAGTGAGGTTAAGGAAATCTTGAATAGGTGAAGAAATGTTAAGCGAAGCATCACTTGAAGAAGATGAGCTTGACTTGACGGTTTTGTTGAAGTAACAAGGTTTGACACTAATCCTAGTAGTTTTTGAGAAGGATTTTGATGACTCGGATGATGTGTTGGATTTAGTCATTTCAAATGTGTGGTTTTGATGTTTTGAGAGAAGAAATTTTAATGGTGATGGTGTGATTTGAATTGTAGCAAAACTTTCAAATTTATAGGACGAAGAAGATGTTGAAATGGGTGTTTGGATTTGATGTTTTACCATTCAAAGATTGAGGTTTCAAATGATTTACATAGTTTTCATGAACATGTCAAATCATTGCATGTCAATCCAATGGAGTAAAGTGGAGTGAAAGACCAACAAATGCACTTAATGTTTTGTGATCATGGGATGTGATTTGGTTGAAAATGTTTCAATGGTTTGAAGGATCCTTTAAAAGGGTTCCTTGGGTTGGTTATGTTTGAATTTTTGGAGGGAAGTGGCTTCCTACTTGTTTTAGTGAGTGAAAGTTGTTCTAATATGGTTATTGGAGTTAATGGAAGATGTTTCTCACTTAGGATAATGGTTTGACACTTTACAAGTATTGGACTTTAAGAAAAATGGAAAAAATTTCTGCAGGTGTCTGGCGGAACCCTCAGAATACACTGGCGGAACCCATTTGAGGGTACCGCCTGGTCCGTTGGGCCATTTCTGGAATTCCCAGAAAATACACTGGCGGAACCCAATTTTGGGTACCGCCAAAGCTCAAAAATTAGGCAGTCCGCGTTTTTGACCCGCGAGACGATTTTCAAAATTTTCGAAAACTCCTAAAATCAAAAATATAATGCATATCTGGTTAGGAAATGCAAAAAATGAACATGTAAATACTCATATCATATGACTTTGACCGGGGGCTAGCGATATTCACTAAACTTAGTGAAATTTACCATAAGCATAAAAATTGACAAACACCTCAAATATTGTCATTATGCATAAAAGTTCATACAAACATAATCCAACAAACGTAATAAACCATGGAAGTGAAAAACAAATAACTCGCGTAGTTTAATACAAAAACGATTCTAAAGCATTCATAAGACAAGCACTCCTTAATCTTCTCACAACCGGTCTATCTTCTTGTTGAGCTTGTTTAGGTACCTTCCAAAGCATTTGAACATTCCTTTGGTTTGCTTGAACTCTTCGGATGCATTGTCAATGATGGGGAGTGCTTGAAGGTATTCTAAAGGGGGTAACTTAGAGTTAGGAATTTTATCGTCCTGGCTCATGCCGGATGATGATGATGATGGTGTAGGTGATCGAGTACGTTTGCCCTTATTTTTGAAAACTCGTTTATCACTTAAAGGAACGAAGATGTGAGGAACGAGAGAATAGTCAAGGCGCATTCCATTATCGTTAGGAGGAATGGGTGAGATTGCTCTAAAGAGGCGAGTAAGAAGCATTCCATAGGGAAGAGCGGTTGTTCCAACTAAGGATATGTCGGCCATTCTTTTGGCTAGGTAGTAGGCTAAGTTGAAGGGTTGACCGGTGGAAATGCTATAGAGCATGTAGCAAAGACATGTGTTGATGTGATCTCTATTTCCTATGGTACTTATGACGTTAGCTCTAAGGATTTCTTCCCACTTCTTAAATTGTGGTTTAAGCTCATTGAGCTCCATACCAAAAGGATCCTTATCTACAATATTCCTCGAACGATTCACCCTAGTGGTAGAAGTTCTAACAAAGATATGTTCCTTAATAGTTTCCTTACTAGCAAGAGGTGTGTCGTATGGATAAAAACGCTCAATAGAATCAAGACTTGAAATGGGCCACTTATCCGTGTAGATACAAGTTCCCTCATTTGGGACACCAAGAATGATAGCTAAGTCTTTTAAATCTATGTCATGTGATGTTTGATTGGTTGTGAAGTTTAATGATATCTTGCCAATAACACTTGTGGAAAGGTTTACGGTTGCATAGAATTCTAAGATGAATCTAGGACAAATTGGCTCATCTATATCAAGGAGACAATCAAAGTTGATTGCGGAAAAGTTTTGGCGAATGGATGTTCCTTCTAGAAAGGATGGATCAATGGTTCTTCCTTCGTGAACATAGCATTTTTCTAGTGCCTTAAAGGTTTCTACTTGAACATTGTTGAGACCTTTGGTTATATGGTGTTTGGGCATGTACTTAAGGGTTTCCTTGTGATCGGATTTGTTTGCGGGAGGCATGTTGATTCCTAGAAAACATAAAGTTGTATGTTAATGACTTTTAACAATGTGGATGTTCTAATGTGTTCCTATATGCAAAACAATGTGAAGACTTGGTTATCTTGACTCATTTTGATTCCCAAATTGTTTTGTTATGCAAATTTTGTTGTAAAAACAAAAGATAACCAACACTCTCCTAATTGAATGTGTCTTCGATTGAATGTACCCGAAAATACATATTAGTTATGTATCCCCTTTAGCATTCAAGAGATAGTATGCAAGTGATGTTTTTCATTTGTTTTAACAATGTGGTGATGAATCATGTTCTAGTCATGGATGTGATTTTTGAAAGATAATGCACTTGGTGTGTTTGGCAAATCAACAAAAAGATACAATTCTTAACTAATGAAATACATAATTGACTAGCCACCAAGTTTTTCATGAATCAAGAAGTTTTATGCAAAAACCCTAAGATTCTAGTTAATGATTGTAAGCAAGAATGTTATAATTGAATCAAAAATGCAATTGTGATTAGAATACTTACAAAGTTAGTTGGATTTGAAGAGATTGGATTAAAAGCCCTAAAATTCGTGAGGATATGTGTTTTTTTGAGAGGGTGATGGCTGTTTGAAAGTTTATGTTAAGGTTAAGAGGGTGTTTGGTTTTGAAATTACAAATAAAACAATCTGAGGTTTTGGCGGACCAGGCGGAACCAAAAAATGGGTTCCGCCTGTATGGTCTGAGGGTGCCGTGGGAGCTGCAGGGAAAAACTCAAAAGGAATTGTCTTGATTTTTGTGGTTTTATCCTAATGTTCAAAACTAAGGTTTTAGGTCTTATGAGTCTTTGACTAAGCCTAGGAATTATGAATGCTTCACATTCAAGAGATTTTGTGAAAACGTTGGTAGAATGGTTAACGTATAAGTCTTTCTTAGTAAGATGTTCCTCAATGAACATTTTTACCAAGACGATGATGACGGATCACGCTATGTCAATAAAGAACATAATGGATTGAATTGTCGCCAAAGTCGATACTTCCTTTGTTGAAGGGATAACAATGTTGATGAGATGAATTCCGTTGTCGATGTGAGTTAGCTTACTCAAGTGGAGCTTGTTGATGTGCTTCTTCATCCGAAACTAATTTGAGACCCTTACGTGTTTTTGGAGAATCATTGGGTAAGTAAGTATAAAAGTGCAAGTACCACTTGTGCTTTTCATATCAACTTATTACCGGCATAATTCCATTTGGCATACACTATGGTTTCTATTCCTGTTCTTTTGGGATACCATAATCCTAGTTGTGTAGTACCTTATGATGTATCCAAACAAGCTCAACTAAAGAGTTGTTCGAAGGTCTTGTTTAACACGAGCACATAGACAAAAGCTAAACATAATGTTGAATCTAATTGTTATGAGAACAAGTAGTCTTCCAAACATTTCTCTACGTTTAGTTTTACCTACGGATTTACTAATCTCATTCTTGATAAGTCATCAATAACTTAACCATTGAGAACAAGAGAGTAGCTAGGAATGTCTTTAAGTTAAAATCCCTTGCTTTTTGGGGCTTGCCTTTTTTATATCAAAAAGTCTTTCAAATATTGACACTATACTCACTTGATTACTTTGAAATATCTATTTTGTTTCACTAGTTGTTTTATTCTAAATTCCAAAAGATTGTTTTTGTTGAATTTGTTTAGACTCAACTATGACCTATAAATCAAGTTTTATAACTTATGTCAATTTTACTTGATTCAATGTTTGACTCAAGGTGAGAAGATGTTATTTTGTACTTTTACTTCATGCTTGTCTTGCCATCATTGGACTTTCGACTAAGTTATCATCTACCAAAGATAATATCTTAGAAGGAGGAGATCACTCGTTAAATGTTATATTCAACGACTCCTCGACTCTTTGGGTTTTCTTACTCAAGACACTATGAACTCTATTTGTTTTGAAAAAGTCCAAGAGGTACAACATCATGAGACTAAGTGTCACATTTAATGTGTAAATCCTAGATGTTGAAAACTCATTTTCTTTCACACATCCTAATATATGCTAATGTGATTTATTTCACCTTGTGTGTTTTATATGAGATTATCATAAAGGAGTGATTGAAGAAAAACACAATTAAAGACTCAAAGTATGGAGTTTGAGAAAATTGTTTAACAAAGGTTTGTTTTGCAAGCATCACAAAAGTGTTAGACATTTTAACACTTAGGAAATTCTTAGTTAGCTCACTTGTAAGCAAGAGTTGAGTGAGACTTACTCAAGAGTTTTTCGTGTTTATCTCTTGATGGTTAAAGAACCAAAACACCTTATATCTCCTACTAATACTAATGACGAAATTCCTTGTTACATAGAATCTAATCTTAGTTATTACTAATAGCAAGTAAGCACTTTTAGTGTATTACTAATAACACATATTCCAACACATAATGCTAGAAACAAAAAAACAATCAAAGTTGAGTTGAAGTAATGCGTACCTTTTAAATTGCAAAGAGATGCTATCAAGAGGATAAACACTACGCGTAAATTCTTGGTTTGACGACACGCTTTGAAACTCAATAACTCATGTATCCAAGAAGGTTAGATAATCATATAAAAGCATAGATAATGATAATCCTAATCCTTTTATCATGAGTTTCTATTAGAGATAGAATTATCTCTAAATCTTTCTTCTAGGTTTGACAAATTTTACTTGCTTTGTTTTATTAGTTTATGGTGCTTTTGAGTTAAGTCCTAATCCGGTTTTGTCATTAAACAACCTTTGACTCCTCAACAATCTTTCAAGAGATTTTGAGCTTTCATCAAATTTAACTAATAATTTTCCTTTCTCATTTTGCTTTTTAATCTTATGTTTGTAATCTAGACACAATTTACATTCTAGATCAATTTTAACATAACTCTCAATTCTAGACATTTTATCTTCTAACAAGATTTCCTTTTCAAAGATATTCTTAAAAGATTTTGAAGATTCATTCTTGAAGATAGTTTTTAGGTCCATGTTGCATAACCGTTTAGACTCATTTTCTAGTTTAGAAAACTCTAGGATAAATTTATCAAAGCAAAAATGTTTGGTTTTAAAATGTACCTTGCTTGATGTTTTATCTAGTTGAGAATCACAAACCGGATGGTTGGCTTCATCTTCATCCGTGTTATTCCATGAATCGTAAGCAAGTCCACAAAGAGCTCGACATGAATAATCATCTTCACTTACACCTTCATTTAAAACATTAAAACTAGTAGTACATGTATTTATCTCAACTAAATGTCTATCAATTAATATTTCTAAGACTTCTAATTTATATTTGAGATCAAATTGATCATCTTTGACTTGACATATTTCTTGATGAAAGTTTAACATATATTTCCAAATATCATTAGCCATTTTGACACAAATACATTCTTTCATATTAGGTACTAAAGCTTTATAAATCATTGTTTTAGCTTTAGTGTTTTTATCAAGTTTGAGATAGTTATCTTGATTTTCAAAACTTGTTTTCTTTGGTTTGAAATCACCAAAAGACATAATATGCCAAAGATCTTGATCAATTGATTTCACATGGTTTTCAAAAATTACTTTTCCATTCAAGTAAGTTTTCTTATTCAAATAGCGGTGGGTTTTGAATAGGTTGCCCTTCTTTGAGATTTTCAAAATCCATGGATCGATCCAAGTTTTAAAATACATTCTATTTTAAAGATCTTGAGTAACGTAGCTCCTGATGCCAATTGTGGAAAACTAGAAGGGGGTTGAATAGTTTACCGCATTTTAATTCCTTTTTAACTTGAATATCTTTAAGAAAACTTTTACGATTGCTTAAAGATATAAACACAAGGTCATATGTTTGATTCTTTGAAAAGATTTTCATGTGAATAACAATTCTAACTTTACTAGTTTCATACTTTGAAAAGCTTTGCATGTGATGATCCTAACTTTGCTTGTTTAGTTCTTTAAAAAGCTTTACTTTTGTTTGAAGATATAAACACATCTTTACTTGTTTAGTTCTTTGAAAAGCTTTATATGTAACTAGCTATTCTAACTAAAGAACAACATGTAATAAGCAAAGATAAAGAAAGAAACGATCAAACCACAACACGATTGTTTATCGTGGTTCGGCTACAAGGACTCTTTTTCCTTGCCCTACATCCACGCCCCCGAGTTTCCAACTCGAGAGTTATAAGCACTAATCAACAAGCTCCTTTCACCGGCAGAGAAAACTGTAACAACCGTGATTTTAGCAGGTTAGTTAGACTTTTAGCCTCGAGTTAATCTAACTTTGTTTGGTGTGTTTGGGTAGTTATATGGGTGTTATTGTGTGTTATAGTATGGTTAGTATTGGAGTTAGCACTAAATCCCTTCGTGTTGTGGTTGTTATTGTGATTTTTGATGATGTTGATTTTGGGAAAGCTCATTTTGATCACTTATGTGGTGTAGAAATGACTTGTGTATATTTGGCGTTTTGAGTTTTTGCGTAACGAGTCTTCGTTCAAGTTATTGAGCGTTAGTAAGTTACGGGGATGTTGTTTTTGTGAGAAAATGCTTATGGAATGTGTAAAAATATATTTTTGATAACTTTATTTTGAAAATGAATATTTTCCGGTTTGTCGTAAAATTAAGGTTTATCGCGAAAGATGTTAGGTTTTGTTATAGGGATACATAAAATATGAAAAGTATGAGGTTTTGAGTGTAATAAATTAATTAATAAAAAAAATAAAAAATATATTATTAGGAAGGGGGGGGGGCGCCGATTAAGGGTAGTAGGGGAAAAAAAGAAACCAAATTTGATACCAAATACAACTCTAAGCCTTAGGGATTATCCAAATTAATTATAAATACAAAATCAAAACTCCCCTATCCCTTTTTCCTGCATAATAAGTAGACACAAAGGGGGATCCAAGAAGAAGAATTAGGGTTTCATAATTGTCTAGCAATAATCAAGAATCAAGGTAAAATCTTTAACCCTTATATGTAATTAATCAATTATTGTTATGATTCATGTAATAATTAATATGATGGAATCCAGGGTTTATATACTTCTGTAAATTATTGAAGTAAAACATGTTAGGATGATTAGATGTTAATATTATGGTTAATGGTTAAGGGAATTAAGCGTAAAACATGCTAGTTATTGAGTTAGGGTTTGGACAGATTTTTAAGGCTGTAAAGAGGTGAGTGTACATACCAGATGGTTATGATTTAGATCACTAATTTTAGGTCTAAATTGTAGTATAATGAAAGAGCTTTCCAAAAAGTCCAGCCACGATCAATTTTGAGGTCGGGAAGTTGGTCTTTTGATTTTTCTTTGTTAAGGTGTCAAAGCTGTCAAACCGGGACAGATTTTGGGTAAAAGTTTGAGGTTGGCATGTGGTTGTAAAAGTGGTATTTTGACTTGGTCTTCTAGAATAGTTACGTTTTAGGTTATATTAGACTACCACGAAGAGGATTCGAGATAAAAACTTGTGGAAGTAATTATTAAAAATCAAAACTTTTTGGTGTGCGTTCAGATACGAATTTGAGTAGTTGACAAGTTTGAATTTTCTATGAGTACTTGTGTGTGTTATTGGTCCATGGCCTTCTGGGATTAGCTTCTATGCTTATGAGAGACCATGGTAAATTTTTGGTGTGAGTTGTTAAGCTTTATTTGTTGTGATTTCATGTGAATGAATGTACTCAAAAATTCTGCGTTTTCTGAGTTTTAGAGTGCAAGGGATTTAGTGAGTATTAAGTTATGGTAGTGGTTAGTATGGTGTCTAGGAGATCCATGGTGGGTCATATGAGTCTTAGACATCCATCATATGTGTATTACATGGGTTGTAGGTTTTAGCCTGACCTTGTGTAATGTGGATTATTTTTGTGTGCTATAGATTGTGAATTGTTTTGTGGAAGCTGCGGAGTTTAAGGTGAGTTCATAGTCCCATATTTTACTTTGTTTTAAACATTGGGATGGGAATGATGCTTGTCTTAAATGGTTTGATTTACTGTGATTATTGATTGGCTCCAAACGGTCAACCTAAATTGACCAAGGAATGGTCAACAAGGTCAAACAGCCTAGAGCCAATGCTCCGCGGAAGTATAAGGTTTCCCCGGGTCGTATGTCCCGACGAGGTGTGAATTGTTATAAGACGGTTATTTGATCGGGTGAAATTGGACAGGAAAAGGTTTTGAGTGATTAGAACTAAGGAATATACTAGAAAATAGCTTAAACAAGCTATTTGAATAAGACAAGAAAGTAGGAAAAACCAGAAACGATTTAAACCTAAAAACGCGTACGTTCACGTTTAAATAAAACGTAAACGTACGAAATAAAACGCGAGTTTTAGTAAAATAAAATACTTACAAAAGTGAAAATCACATTTTTACAATCCTAATAATAAAAGAAACTTTTTAGAAAATTAAAATTAATTTTTACACTATTTAATTATTTAATATTAATTAAAAACTATTTATTAATTACTTATTATTAATACTTAAATAACTAAAATACACTACAATATAATTTAAATACTAAAAAGGTGAAAATAAAATTTCTAAAATTATAACATAACTAAAAATAAGTTTTAAAAATAAAAATAAGTGTTTTTGTCTTTTTGTGGTTTTTCTATTAATTAATTACTATTTAATTACTAATTACCTAATTAAACTATTTAAAATTAAGAAAAATACTAAATGAACAGTGAAAATTCTAATAAAATTTCTAAAATTATTTTACAACATATAAAAGCCATAAAAAAATATAAAAACTTAGTTTTGCTTAAGAAAAACTAATTATGCTATTTTAAACTTAATATTAATTAATAATTAATAAAACTAAAATTAATTCTAATTAATACTAAATGAGAAAATAAAAATCTAAGAAAATTAATATAAATACTTTAATATAAGATATAATTAATAAAAATATAAAAATGAAAAGTACTTAATAAAAATTTAAAAATGAAAATTAAAATTAAATTACATTAAATAGAAACTATCACTTAATTTTAAATTTGTTTTTCTTGATTTTTCTTTTACAAACCTATTAAATACTTAAAAACAAACACTTTTTGTAAAAACAAAATTTTTGTAAACTTAAAATAAGCTGAAAACAAGCTAAGACTTGAAACAGTTGACTTTGGTCAACTGTGGGAGGAAATGAGCTCAAATTGGCTTGGGTGGGACCCACAATAGCTAAATCTGGTTCCAATAAGTTAGGTTAACTTATATAAGCTGGAATAAGCCAAAGGTTCACACAGAATAAGCCAAAAGCCAACAAATAAGCAATCCAATACTTGCTACTACACTGAAAATGGGGACAGATTTTAAGGGCAAAATCAAGTGGGACCCAGGGGTTTCTAGGTCAACCAAGAGGTCAAAACCTCAACCCTGGTAGGAGAGGGGTTGAGGGAACCTAATTATGGGGAGTGAGGTCCACTGAGTTGGCTGGAAAACCACCACCAAGTGGTGGTGGTGGTGGTGCATCTGCTGAGACAGAGCATCAGCATGCCCTGCAAGTCACTTTGGGGACTTGTGGGGCCCACCCAAAAAATCACAAAAATAAAAGAAAGCTAGGATATCAAAGATGAGGTGATAGACAACAAGTATGAACAAGTTTCAACTCCTAAAACCTAACACAAAATTCTATTTTAATCTTGCAAGTTTGGTGAAAATCTGAAAGCATGCACTTTTGACTTTTGTAAAAACTACTTGGTTTGACTTTATTGGATTTTAATCTTACTAAACCAACTGGAATTGATGTTTTAAGCTATAAGGGTGCTAAATGAAGATGCTAGGGACTATTTTTAAGCAAAATGGGTGAAATGGGATCACCATCTCCCAACAGTTAACTGTTGGAGATGATTGATGGTGGTTTTGACTTTTCTCTTTAAAATTATCAAATAAGAACTTGAATAGAGCATAATTGAGCAATACAGTGGTGACCAAATGATTCTCAACCACCACAAACTACTACATCACAGATAACTTAGCAATTCCAAACACCCCTCTATATGTTACTAATTTTGGTTTTTCAAAGTAACTCAGTGTTTAAACTTGTAATACTATTACAGAATGATTATATTAACTAAACTAAATTAGATACAACTAAAAGAAAGCAATAATAAGCATAACACTATAAATGATGAAATAAACTAAAATTGAGAATATGCTCACAAATTGCATCCAAGCTGTGAACTGAGTGATCAAGGACCAAGTACAATTCCTATAGCCTCCCTTAGGCAACTAATACCATATTAATCAACTCTATTCCCTGAATTCAGCTTCAATGCATCTCCACAGTGAATTTTGTAGTTATGAACAACTTCTATGAATTTTGTACTAATTTTACTTTAATAAGTGAAAACTAATATGGTGACTCAGAAACTTGAGAAATCTTGCAAATAAGCTAAAGTGATCTTAATGGAACAAGGAAACAACACTTAACATTCTTTAAGCAAAATTGTCAAATTTGCATAAAAATTGCTAACACTGAATTTGATCATAAAAGTGAAATTGATTAATGAGAACAGTTTGACATGTACTGAGAATACTAAATACACTAATTTAAGATTGAAAATTACATTGAAACTTGATAATTAAGTTTAAACGAAATACAACTACACTATACTATACTACTTTTACACTAACTGCTAAAAACTAACTTCTTCTTCAACTTTTTCTTGAGTTTTATAGTTCTTGCAGATCTTTGTTGACTTTCCCACATTTATTTTGAACCCTTGGATTTGTCCCTTTGATCTTGGCCGTTTAATTTTCTTTGGCGGGAAAAATGGTTTTGGCACTTGTGGGTCTGATAACTTGTTGGGGTTGTAAGTTTTTGGTTTCTAGTGTTTGGAGGGGGGTGGAAGTGTGTAGGGGTTGAGTTGGAGTGATGGGGGGAAAGAGTGTTGGCAGGGTGTTGCAGGTTTAGCAGTCAAGTGGTGAGGATGGGAAGTCAACGAAGGTCAATGGTTTGGGTGGTATTAAAAATAAACGGGGGGTAAATATTCAGGTGTGGGCCTGATAATGGTTTTGGGCTTGTGGTGGATCAGGCCAAGGCTTGATTGGTGTTGGGTAATAAAGGGTCCAATTTGGCATTTGTAACTTTAATTCACAAGGACCATTTTTGTAGATTTCAAAAATATAAGGACTGATTTTGCCAAACACCCAACATTGCTACAAGGGTAAAATATGACACAATTTATAAGTACATGACAAAAAATGACATTTTTCCATTTTGAAATTCACGGGGACCAAAATTGTCATTTCTGCAAAGTCCAGGGACCAAACATGTAATTTCCTCAAAGTTTTCATCCAGGGATTAAAAGTGACAAATGTGAATTCCCAAGTACCAAAAATGATTTATCTTACAAAATTATCCCACCAGGGACCTTTTCTGCCAATATTTGAAACTCCAGGGACCAAAAGTGTAAATTTCCAAAACTTTCCAATTTTTCACCAAAGGACAAAATATGACATTTTATGATTTCAAAATGACCTTCGGTGATAATTTTCCATATTTTGAATATCCAGGGACTAGTTTTGTCATTTTATGAAAGTTGGGGGACTGAAACTGCCAATTTTGCAAACTTTGTGCGTTTTTCATTTGTTTTTGCTCATTTTGCATCTAAAACATATAAAACACAATTTTGAAATATTTTTAGTATTTTGATGCATTTCTGAGTGTTTTTGTATGTTTTGCAGTTCATATTAGACCAAAAATGATGAGTGTTTGAGCACTCATCAATTATGTGTATAGTGTTAAAGAGCTTGGACTTATAATGTTATCGTATGCATGCTATGTGTGATTATTTGCTTGTATGGAAATCGAGGGTAGAACTGTACCTGAGATGTGAAGGGTAGAACTGTACCCAAGTTGTGAAAATCTAGGGTAGAACTGTACCTGAGATAAGGGTAGAACTGTACCCAAGTGGTGGAATTTGTGTGGGATCCAATTAGGAGGATGCTTATCCTGTTGCTCGCGCATGCGACCTAATTGATGATTATGGGATCGGGGGACACGAGCCGTCCTGTTGTAATGATTATGGGATCGGGGGACACAAGCCGTCCTAATGGTTGCCTTATGAGTGCTATTGCCTTTATGTGTGATTAATAACTTGCAAATGCATGTAGCTATATGATAACTGTAATTTATTTGTCCAGCTAAATTTTGTAATCACAGTGAATTCGGTTGTCTTATGTGTTGAGTCTCAAACCTGTGAATCTCACCAACGTTATGTTGACATTTTAAGCATCATTTTCAGGTGAGCATTCTAAGGCCAAAGTTGAGGTCAGCAATTAGGCGAGACTTAGTTGCATGGAGACTTATTTATGTTTTGGGATTTGATTTTATTTGATTTTGGATATAATACATTTATGTTTTATGTTTGGTACTTTCAAACTTATTGAAGTTACATTTTGGATTTTATTTTGGTTATCTTTGGGTATTGTTACAACACTGTGTGTTGGTACATTGCTCTATTTATGTGCATGTATTTGTTCTCTATGTTGACACCAGGTATTGTGATGATATCCATGAAGTTACACCCGCGCGTTTCCGCCGTGGCGGGGTGTAACAGATTGGTATCAGAGCCTTGGTTATAGAGAATTAGGTGGTTTAACCTAGACTATAGCTTAGGAGTCCCTCATATAGTTGCATTTAGGACCTATGCGTAAGTATAATATCTTACATGTTTATTTTCCTAAATTATGAGTTATTTTATTGAGTTTTTGAACGTCTATCGAACCCTGTACTTAGCAACGTGTGTGTGTCATTTATAGAATGGCACCTCCTTCAAGAAAGACACTTCGTTGGGATACTGTAGTTGCTAAGGGACGCAAGAGAGTTGGGAAGATGAAGAGAACCAACAGGAGGATATTGGTCCCCGCTAGCATGGTACCATGTGTGATTGAGGAGAAGATGACACTGGAGAATGTGAACAGGGAATTGGTGGAGAGATATGAGACAAAGGTAGCTGATAAGGAAGGCTTCACCACCAAGTACCCGTGCAAGTGTCCTCAGTTTTTGGAAGATGATGGGGTAGTTTGGGCTAGACCCTGAGGATTGTATGATTTTGTGGATATGATAGATGAAGAGTTAAGAGATCGTGAGAATGGTTTTGCAAGACATCCTCTACCACCGAATCATGGAAATAGGAATGGGTGGGTGAGCGAGGAGGAGGAGGTGGATTCCGACTTAGAGTCCACTGCATGTACACCATTTTAGGTCTTAGATAGGACTCGAACTGAGTACGACTTGTTTTTAATGTTATGTTTTAATGTTTTATGGTTTTGTTGAGTTGTTTTGACATTGATTGTATGTTGGAATGTGAATTCCTTCGGATTTTTGGGATTTATCCTGTGTTTTAATGAGAAGCCTTGGGCGAGTTTGGATATTTATGGTGTGTATATTATGTGTATTATGGGAGTATATTTTGGTTAGTATCGATTGCGTGTTATTAGTTATAAGATGTTACTATTGTTAGATGTGGCTTTGGAAGTAAGTACACATGTGGAAGGATACATCTAAAATTGTGGGTGGCCAACACAATTATAAATGTATCACGACATATGTGGACTTACAGCCAATGTTACATTGAATCAATGGTGATATGCTTATGTGTGGTAGAGTTGAGTTTGTTTGGTTTTATGATTGAGAGTGTTTCATGTGATGGGAGGTAGATGATTGAGTAGGATTATGGAGATTGTAGAATCTTGTGAATGGTCTCTAATGGTTCTATTGTCCTGCGTGTTTAGGAAATGGCGCCAAGGAAACCAAGACGACCTATCACTAAGTCACCTATGAGCGGAGCTTACCGGACACCCAAGAAGTCCAAGAAGTTGACACCTATTATTGGGGATAGCAACCCTATCTTTCAGCAAATGATCAACCAGCAGCTAGAAGCTTTAATGCCTGAACTAGTGACTCAATTGAGTGCGCAAATAGGCAGTGGAGCTCATCCTGATGGTGTTGGAAGTGGCGGAGGCGGAAATAATGGGTGTACTTACAAGGAGTTCATGGCCTGTAAGCCTAAGGAATTTGATGGAAAGGGTGGTGCGATTGCACTCACTCGATGGATAGAGAAAATGGAGTCTGTGATGGATATAAGTGGATGTAGTGAGGGCCAGAAAGTTAAGTATGCGGTTAGTTCTTTGGTTAACAAGGCGTTGACCTGGTGGAACACGCAACTTCAAGCTAGGGGACGAGTTGCGGCTTTGAGCATGACTTGGGAGGACTTCAAAGCCTTAATGACGGAAGAGTTTTGCCCAGTCAATGAGCTGCAAAAGTTGGAAGAAGAGTTGTAGAATCATACTATTGTTGGAGCTAATCATATGGGATACACTGATAGGTTTCATGAGTTAGCTAGGATGGTTCCTCATCTAGTAACTCCTGAATCGAAGCGTATTGAGAAGTATATCCGTGGATTGGTTCCACAGATTCGTTCGATGGTTAGGGCGACTGAGCCGACAACACTTCTAAGTGTTATTCAAAAGGCTGGGGCACTGACGGATGAAGCAGTTAGGAGTGGAACACTGGCAAAGTCGGGAGAGAAGAAGCGAGAGGAGGTTGATACTACTAAGACAGCTGGTTTTAGTGGTGATAATAAGAAAGCGAGAAAAGGAAAGGGGTTCGTAGCAACGGATCCTATGAAGGAAACAGGCTATGTGGGAACAGTTTCTACGGCTATGACTGGTAATATTGAGAAGAGGGGATATGTTGGTAATGCCCCTAGGTGTGCTAAGTGTAGTGGCAATCATCCTGAGAATACTCCATGTTGTGTGTGTTTCAGGTGTGGCAAACCTGGACACTTTGCTAGGGAATGTCGTGCGGTGATTACTCAAGCGACTCCAATCAACTTGGTTAGCGCAGGGGTTTATCGCAGGGCATGTTATGAGTGTGGTAGTGTTGATCATATGCGAAAATGGTGTCCCAAACTTGTTGGAATGTTTGGACGGCCTGGGAATCAGTTGGCTATTGAAGGAGGACAAGGATAAGGGTTTAATAGGAATGCAGCTAAGGGAAAGGCATTTACAATGAATGCAAGCAAGGCGCGCCAAGACCCGAATGTTGTTACTGGTACGTTTTCTCTCAATGGTCATTATGCTACTACGTTATTTGATACGGGTGTGGATTATTGTTTTGCTACTACTGAATTTGCTAGAATATTGGGTGTTAAGTTTAGTGAACTTAGACCTAGTATTTTGATTGAAATAGGTAGTGGTATAGAAGTAGAAGTTGATAAAGTTATATGTGAGTGTGTTATCGTGTTAGAGGGTGTTGCGTTTAAGATTGACTTAATACCCTTAGGACATGGTAATTTTGACATGGTAATAGGGATGGATTGGTTGGCTAAGCATAAAGCTGAAGTAATATGCCATGAGAAGGTGGTTCGAATTCCATTAGAGAGTGGTGGTGTGCTGCGAGTACAAGGACAAAGTGTGGAGAAGAATTCAAAATCCCTTTTGAGTGCGAAGACTAGAGAACTCAAAGTGGGGGATATTCCAGTTGTATGTGAGTTTTCGGGCGTTTTTCCTGAGGATTTGTCCGGATTACCGCCAATACGACAGGTGGAGTTTCGTATTGAGTTAATTCCTGGAGCAACACCGGTAGCGAAAGCTCCTTACCGATTGGCACCTACGGAGATGCAGGAGTTGGCTGCACAGTTGAAAGAACTTCAGGATAAGGGGTTTGTTCGACCTAGTCATTCTCCGTGGGGAGCGCCTGTTTTGTTCGTTAAGAAGAAAGATGGTTCGTTTAGAATGTGTATAGATTATCGAGAGTTGAATAAGTTGACGGTGAAGAATCGGTATCCTTTACCAAGAATTGATGATCTTTTCGATCAGTTGCAGGGTGCAAGATTTTTCTCAAAGATAGATCTGCGATCTGGTTATCATCAGTTAAGAGTGTATGAGGAGGACATTTCCAAGACAGCTTTTAGAACTCGTTGTGGACACTTTGAATTTACGGTTATGCCATTTGGGTTGACTAATGCACCAGCGGTATTCATGGATTTGATGAATCGTGTGTGTAGGCCCTATTTGGATAAATTCGTAATTGTGTTTATCGGTGATATTCTGATATACTCTAAGTCGAAGGAAGAGCATGGGGAACATTTGAGGTTGATACTTGGTTTGTTGGAAAATGAAAGATTGTACGCTAAGTTCTCTAAATGTGAATTTTGGCTGCAAGAGGTACAATTTTTGGGTCATATAGTGAATAGCGAAGGTATACATGTAGATCCTAGCAAGATAGAAGCGGTCAAGAATTGGAAGGCTCCTACGACACCTTCTGAGATACGTTCATTTTTAGGACTGGCAGGATACTACAGGAGATTTATAGCAAATTTTTCAAAGATTGCTAAGCCTCTCACTATGTTGACTCAGAAAAATAAAAAGTATGAGTGGGGAAATGAGCAAGAAGTGGCTTTTCAGACGTTAAAGGATAGTTTGTGTAATGCATCTATTCTGACATTACCTGATGGGCCAGATGATTTTGTGGTATATTGCGAGGCATCGAATCAAGGATTGGGATGTGTGTTAATGCAAAAGGGAAAGGTGATAGCTTATGCATCACGACAACTCAAGGTTCATGAGAAGAATTATACCACTCACGACCTAGAGCTTGGTGCGGTGGTATTTGCTCTCAAGAATTGGAGACATTATTTGTATGGCACGAAGAGTACGGTCTATACCGATCATAAGAGTCTTCAGCATATATTTAATCAGAAGGAGTTGAATATGCGTCAAAGAAGATGGATGGAGCTGTTAAGTGATTACGACTACGACATTCGTTATCATCCTGGAAAAGCGAATGTGGTGGCCGATGCGTTGAGTAGAAAGGAAAGAATTAAGCCAAGGCGTGTGCGAGCTATGAGCATAACATTGCAGCCGGGAATTAAGAGTAAGATATTGGCAGCACAAGAGGAAGCTTTCAAGGATGAGAACCTTGTGGCTGAAATGTTGCGTGGTTTAGATCAACAGATGGAAAGGAAGGAAAATGGTGGACTATATTTCTTAGATCGAATATGGGTTCCACTGGTGGGAGACGTGAGAAAGGTGATCATGGATAAGGCTCATAAGACGAGATACTCGATTCATCCAGGGTCTGATAAGATGTACTATGATCTTAGAGATGCTTATTGGTGGCCGGGTATGAAGAGGGAGATAGCTGAGTATGTCAGTCGATGTCTAACTTGTTTGAAGGTTAAGACTGAACATCAGAAACCCTCTGGATTGTTGCAGCAGCCGCCAATTCCTGAGTGGAAGTGGGATAATATAATTATGGATTTCATTACGAAATTGCCTCGCACAAGTAATGGGCATGACACGATATGGGTTATTGTGGACAGATTGACGAAGTCTGCACATTTTCTGGCCATTCGTGAAGATTACAAGATGGAGAAGTTGGCAAGGATCTATATAAATGAGATTGTGGCAAGGCATGGTGTACCTGTGTTTATTATTTCAGATCGGGATAGTAGGTTCACTTCGCGGTTCTGGCAGTCGTTGCAAAAGGCTTTGAATACACGGTTGGATATGAGTACTGCTTATCATCCACAGACCGATGGACAAAGTGAGCGGACGATTCAGACATTGGAAGATTTGCTTCGTGCTCGTGATATTGATTTTGGAGGAAGCTGGGATACTCATTTGCCTTTGGCTGAGTTTTCTTATAATAACAGCTATCATTCAAGCATTAGATGTGCACCGTTTGAGATGTTGTACGGGAGGAAGTGTAGATCACCGGTGTTATGGGCAGAGGTTGGGATGAGTCAGTTAATTGGACCTGAATTGGTACAAGAGACTACGGATATGGTTTTCCGGATTAAGGAAAGACTTAAGGCTGCGAGAGATCGTCAAAAGAGTTATGCGGATAATCGCCGCAAACCTTTGGAGTTTAGTGTTGGAGATTTTGTAATGTTAAAGGTGTCGCCATGGAAGGGTGTTGTGCATTTCGGTAAAAAAGGCAAGTTAGCACCTAGATATGTTGGGCCATTTGAAATTACGGAGAGGATTGGACTTGTGGCATATCGTTTGAGATTGCCTGAGGAATTAAGTGGTGTGCATGATACGTTTCACGTGTCTAATTTGAAAAAGTGTTTGGCGGATGATAGTTTGCATGTACCACTAGATGAGATTAAGGTTGATAGGACGCTTCACTTTGTGGAGGAACCTGTTGAGATTATGGACCGAGAAGTTAAGAGTATGAAGCGTAGTAAGATTGCATTGGTAAAGGTACGATGGAATTCCAAACGTGGTCCTGAGTTTACATGGGAGCGTGAGGATCAAATGAGAGCTAAGTATCCTAAGTTGTTTGCTGAGGAGTCTGATGATACGAGCTGTTAAATCTCGGGACGAGCTTTCCCTAAGTGGGGGATGATGCAACAACCGTGATTTTAGCAGGTTAGTTAGACTTTTAGCCTCGAGTTAATCTAACTTTGTTTGGTGTGTTTGGGTAGTTATATGGGTGTTATTGTGTGTTATAGTATGGTTAGTATTGGAGTTAGCACTAAATCCCTTCGCGTTGTGGTTGTTATTGTGATTTTTGATGATGTTGATTTTGGGAAAGCTCATTTTGATCACTTATGTGGTGTAGAAATGACTTGTGTATATTTGGCCTTTTGAGTTTTTGCGTAACGAGTCTTCGTTCAAGTTATTGAGCGTTAGTAAGTTACGGGGATGCTGTTTTTGTGAGGAAATGCTTGTGGAGTGTGTAAAAATATATTTTTGGAAACTTTATTTTGAAAATGAATATTTTCTGGTTTGTCGTAAAATTAAGGTTTATCGCGAAAGACGTTAGGTTTTGTTATGGGGATACATAAAATATGAAAAGTATGAGGTTTTGAGTGTAATAAATTAATTAATAAAAAAAATAAAAAATATATTATTAGGAAGGGGGGGGGGGGGCGGCCGATTAAGGGTAGTAGGGGGAAAAAGGAAACCAAATTTGATACCAAATACAACTCTAAGCCTTAGGGATTATCCAAATTAATTATAAATACAAAATCAAAACTCCCCTATCCCTTTTTCCTGCATAATAAGTCGACACAAAGGGGGATCCAAGAAGAAGAATTAGGGTTTCATAATTGTCTAGCAATAATCAAGAATCAAAGTAAAATCTTTAACCCTTATGTGTAATTAATCAATTATTGTTATGATTCATGTAATAATTAATATGATGGAATCTAGGGTTTATATACTTCTGTAAATTATTGAAGTAAAACATGTTAGGATGATTAGATGTTAATATTATGGTTAATGGTTAAGGGAATTGAGCGTAAAACATGCTAGTTATTGAGTTAGGGTTTGGACAGATTTGTAAGGCTGTAAAGATGTGAGTGTACATAACAGATGGTGATGACTTATGGTGAGTGCTTATTCACTCACTTTTATAAGACCAAAACCGGACTCAAAAGACCAAAAACTAACCAATTATGCCAAATTTGTATTGTTTTTGTGTATGTGATGTGCAGGAACGGATATTACACAAAATGACGAAAAATCACGAGAAAACAACGAAACCGAGCATGAGTATGGAAGACGGTCAATTAGTCACAGCTGTGATCTTAAAAAGTCAACATTGGACCCTGAAGAATCTTACTTTGTCAAAATCAGTCCTTGGATCACATTTATGGAGAAGTGCAAAATCAGCCCTTGAATTATCAATATTGTACACAATTGGTCCTTGGTAGATTATTACTACAAAATCTGAAATAACATTAACCAAAGCCAAGTCCACCAGTTTTACCCAAAGCCCAAAAGTTAAATCCAAGCTCACTACACCTTAATACAACCCGACCCAAACCTTTTACCCAGTCCACCCCATTTAATACTTTCGGTCAACCAAATAACATTACCCAGTCAAACACCTTAATAATAAAAAAAAACCCCACCCCGCTTTTATTTTCCCCCAAATCAAAAAAATTACCCAGTTCCAAAGAACCCTAGTTACTGTTACGATCAATTTAACCATAAGTAAGGGTACTGATGTCAATTAAGATGTGTTTCTAGAAGCATTAAGGTGTCAGAGTATCGAAGAAAGCACAAACGGGGCTACGTGGCATCACTGTATTGGTTGAGACGCGTCATGAGGATTGATCTAAGGGCTATAATGAATAGGCAATGATGAGATAATGATCAAAGGGTTGTGATGAGAAGAAAGAAGCACAAAGAGTTGCACGGATTGCCAGCGTGGAATCAGACCCAATCCTTCACTCCTCATCTATAAATAGTGGTAGTTTTTAGCTCAATGTGTGTAGTTTTTTAGATAATGTTACTCTGTCAAATTTTATTCAGCTTATGTAATATAGTTTAGTAATTGTAATTTCTCTTTTGAATTTTAATAAAAGTTTTATTTCCTTTAAATTCAGCTTGTTTTTCATATTATTATAGCTTATTCTGCTTTTATTTCTTTAATATTCTGCTTTTATTAGTTTAACTCAGCTTAAATTTCACTCATACTTATATTTTATCTTAGAAATCATAAAAATAAAAATATAAAAAAAATCAGAAAATATCAAAAAAAATAAAAAATATATACATACTAGTTATAAAAGCTCACAGTAGAGCTTATTTTCTTTTTACATATTCCATTTAAGCTTTTTAGCTTATTAGTGGAGTGTATTGAGTCTTCATTCATCATAAGTCAAAATCAGAGTTGGTTTGGAATTTACGTTGGAGATAATGGATAGACTGGTACAGAAAGCAAAGACATCAGCCTATCTCAAAGATAGGCAACTGTGAACTCCCTCTGTTCTGCTGAGGGAGAAAAGTTGGTAATCTGATTTTCAAAGTTTTCAATCTATAAATTCTGTTTATGTGATCTGAGATTATTTGTTTGTTCTGTTTCATTATTTGGATTTAATTGTGTAGTATCTGTTTTAGTATTTGTAGTTTGTAGTTTAGTTGATAATTGATTGGTTAGTTACTTAGACCTGTGGATTTAGAGCTTATTTAGATGCATCTGTTTGAGTATTGTTAGCTGAGTAGATCCATCTAGCTTATAGTAGTTTAATCTCTGTCTATTTGAGCATTTGTAAGTTTGCAAATTTAATTGGCCTTGTGGTGATTGAGTAATTGTTTCATTTAGTCTCATTGCTACATCTTATGAGTGCTGAGTAGTTAAGTGAATCTGTTTAAGAGCTGTTGATATACTGTCATATTTTTGGTTATTTGATACTGAGTATATGTGGGATCTGATAGTAAATGAGATTGATGATTGTGGTGTTGTTTTGAGGAGTGGATTTGGATTTGATAGTGTAATAGGATCTGATCAGGAGTGTTTGGATGATATGAGTTCTGCATGCTCTGATGGATATTTTGCTTAGATAATTACTTTGTTAGTTTGCATAAGGTTAGGTCTAACAGGTTAAGACATAAAATTTGGCATTATAACTTCTAAAGTCAACATTAGATCTCAACTCATATTTGTATGATCTAATTGAATTCTGCTCTAGCCAATTTAGTTAGTAGATATACTTTGTATTTGTAATTAAGATTCTTGTGCTTAAATAGGTTTAACATACACCTAGTAATAGTTTTAAGGAATTAAAATTGGAATTGGTCAACCATTGTGTGCAAGCTGATAGTCAAAATACCCTGCCCCATAACAAGTTCAAGTGCTACTGATCTTGAATCTTTTTAGAGAAGTAAATGTTGAAACTGAGTAGGTTTTAAGTAGTTTTGGAATCTCTGTAGATCAGTGATCAATTTGCCCCATTTAGTTTGGATATTTGAGCTAATTTGAGTGCTTGTTTGCTCTTGCTTATTTGCGCCATTGAGACAGATTTCTGAATTGGTATTGAGGCCTGCAATTTTGTAATCTGAGCTTATACATGTGTTTTTGAGGTTTATCTGAGTTCATTTGTAGTTATCTAGTTGTTGTGATTGATAAATTTGTTTCTGGATACACATATCTCATATTTGCTTATTCAATTGCTAATTGAGCTGTTTGATGTATTCTGTCAACATTCTGAGCTTATATTGATTTATACTTAGCAATCCTGAGCATTTTATATCATATTAGGACTGTGTTCATAGTTTCATAACTATTTGTTCACAAGTGCTTATTAATAAGCACTTGTGAATAAGCAGTTTTGCTTGAATAAGCACTTTTCCAGCTTCTTTTAACTTCAAGTTAGATCACTAATTTTAGGTCTAAATTGTAGTATAATGAAAGAGCTTTCCAAAAAGTCCAGCCACGATCAATTTTGAGGTCGGGAAGTCGGTCTTTTGATTTTTCTTTGTTAATGTGTCAAAGCTGTCAAACCGGGACAAATTTTGGGTAAAAGTTTGAGGTTGGTATGTGGTTGTAAAAGTGGTATTTTGACTTGGTCTTCTGGAATAGTTAAGTTTTAGGTTATATTAGACTACCACGAAGAGGATTCGCGATAAAAACTTGTGGAAGTAATTATTAAAAATCAAAACTTTTTGGTGTGCGTTCAGATCCGAATTTGAGTAGTTGACAAGTTTGAATTTTCTATGAGTACTTGTGTGTGTTATTCGTCCATGGCCTTCTGGGATTAGCTTCTATGCTTATGAGAGACCACGGTAAATTTTTGGTGTGAATTGTTAAGCTTTATTTGTAGTGATTTCATGTGAGTGAATGTACTTAAAAATTCTGCGTTTTCTGAGTTTTAGAGTGCAAGGGATTTAGTGAGTATTAAGTTATGGTAGTGGTTAGTATGGTGTCTAGGAGATCCATGGTGGGTCATATGAGTCTTAGACATCCATCATATGTGTATTACATGGGTTGTAGCTTTTAGATTGACCTTGTGTAATGTGGATTCTTTTTGTGTGCTATAGATTGTGAATTATTTTGTGGAAGCTGCGGAGTTTAAGGTTAGTTCATAGTCCCATATTTTACTTTGTTTTAAACATTGGGATGTGAATGATGCTTGTCTTAAATGGTTTGATTTACTGTGATTATGTGTATAGTGTTAAAGAGTTTGCACATATAATGTTATCGTATGCATGCTATGTGTGATTATTTGCTTGTGTGGAAATCGAGGGT
The DNA here is from genome assembly GCA_030686995.1 of Artemisia argyi. Lineage (NCBI taxonomy): Eukaryota > Viridiplantae > Streptophyta > Magnoliopsida > Asterales > Asteraceae > Artemisia > Artemisia argyi. Next base: position 137,974,802 of record CM060709.1, on the reverse strand, counting down.
AGAACTGTACCTGAGATGTGAAGGGTAGAACTGTACCCAAGTTGTGAAAATCGAGGGTAGAACTGTACCTGAGATAAGGGTAGAACTGTGCCCAAGTGGTGGAATTTGTGTGGTATCCAATTAGGAGGATGCTTATCCTGTTTCTCGCGCATGCGACCTAATTGATGATTACGGGATCGGGGGACACGAGCCGTCCTGTTGTAATGATTATGGGATCGGGGGACACGAGCCGTCCTAATGGTTGCCTTATGAGTGTTGTTGCCTTTATGTGTGATTAATAACTTGCAAATGCATGTAGCTATATGATAACTGTAATTTATTTGTCCAGCTATATTTTGTAATCACAGTGAATTCGGTTGTCTTATGTGTTGAGTCTCAAACCTATGAATCTCACCAACGTTATGTTGACATTTTAAGCATCATTTTCAGGTGAGCATTCTAAGGCCAAAGTTGAGGGCAGCAATTAGGCGAGACTTAGTTGCATGGAGACTTATTTATGTTTTGGGATTTAATTTTATTTGATTTTGGATATAATACATTTATGTTTTATGTTTGGTACTTTCAAACTTATTGAAGTTACCTTTTGGATTTTATTTTGGTTATCTTTGGGTATTGTTACAACACTGTGTGTTAGTACATTGCTCTATTTATGTGCATATAGTTGTTCTCTATGTTGACACCAGGTGTTGTGATGATATCCATGAAGTTACACCCGCGCATTTCCGCCGTGGCGGGGTGCGACAAAAACCTTTACAACATCGCTTACACTTTTACCGACACTAAGCTAGATGTCGAGTTCTTTTACATGGGTACAACCACTCCCATCGTCGCTTACAGTTTTATCGACACTAAGCTAGATGTCGAGTTCTTTACCAAGGGTACAACCACTCCCGTTAGTCCTTTTACAAGGGTACAACAACTCCCGACACACTACATATTTTGAGGCCTAAAATACTAACCACTTACTTCTACATACATGACACAAATGAAGTATAAACTACCAAAGCTTATACATGACCAAGCTACCAAGACTTGCAACTTTAGAGTTGAAGCTTGTAACTTCTTGAATGACCTTGTGAAGTCCCTTGCTACATAAGAGAATCACACAAATCAAAATGTTACTGAGTTAGTTGAGAGAGTATGTGAAAATATGTCCTAAAGGGGGTGACTCAAAACTAACAAATGGTTTGGTATTTATAGCAAACCATTCTGCAGGTCTGGCGGATACGGCGGACCCCTCAGAAGGGTTCCGCCCATGTATCCCCAGGGTACCGCCAGGGCTGCAGTTGGTTTTTGCAATAAATCTTCCAAACCAAACAAGGTCACATCTCATTACTCCTTGCAAACCAAATAATATCACATCTCATAATATCAAGTCAAACACTAAACTTGCAAGCAACCACTTAGTAAGTCAAACACACTTCTTACCATAAATGTATATTGACAAAGCTTGCCCTAAATGTGATGTGACCTTACTATATTAAGAAATAAATGTGATGTGACAAGACACTTTCTAATTTAAGAAATAAAAACAATGTTTTGTTTAAAAGAGATGTAAACCTTAGTTTAAACAAGACTTAAACACTTCAAGTGATGATTTACTCCTAGCTAAAGTTCATAGTTTGTCATTAACAAAACTTAGCAAAGATCGTAAAATATAAATAACGTTTTTAGGCGATATTTGTATTAACAAAGGCTTATCAATTGGAAAAACAAGTGCTTTATTTTGCTGGAAGGCTCCAGCTCATTCAGTCAGTTCTGAGCTCTATTCAAGTATTTTGGTCATCTGTTTTTATCCTTCCTATTTCTGTGTCTAAAGATATTGAAAAGATTATGAGGGGATTTCTTTGGTCTCAAGGTGATTTACAAGAAGGTAAGGCTAAAGTTAGATGGGAGGATGTGTGTGGTTTGAAGATTCAAGGTGGTCTTGGTATTAAGTCTCTTCATACTTGGAATATTGCCCTTATGTCTAAACATGTTTGGAACATTGTTTCTAAAAAAGATTCCCTTTGGGTCAAATGGATTAATTCATATAGATTGGTGGATAGAAGATCATGTGAAAGGAACTTCTAGGATATTCCTATTTTAAATGATGTTTGCTGGAGTTGGAGACAAATTTTGATGTGTAGGGATTCTTTAAGGAATCACATTGTTTCTAGAATTGGTGATGGGTGTAATACTTCTCTTTGGTTTGATAATTGGTGCTTTTTGGGACCTTTGTGTCAGTTCATTACTAAGAGAGATATCTTTGAAGCTGGTCTATCTTTAAATTGCAAAGTTGCTGATCTTATTGTGAATGGTGAATGGGCTTGGCCTGAATGTTGGGATGATAAATTCTAGTTTCTGTCTCATCTTCTGCCTCCTCTTCTGTTTCATGGTAGAAGTGACAAAGTTTTGTGGTTTTCAAATAAGGGTAAGACTGAGAAATTCTCTGTTAAAGTTGTTTGGTCTGATATGATACCTTACAAACCTGTTGTTCCTTGGTATAAGATTGTTTGGTTTAGCCAAAATATTCCTAGACATTCCTTTATTCTTTGGCTTGCTATTTTAAAGAAGTTGAAAACTCAGGACAAAATGGCCATTTGGTTGAAAGTTGATAACCTCAAATGTCCTTTGTGTAATCTTGTACAAGATGATCACAACCACTTGTTTTTTGGTTGTAGCTTTTCTTACAAGGTTTGAAACTTTTTTAAAGATCTTATGAGATTTGGTTCAGCCCCTAATGATCTCTATCAAGTTCTGGATTTTATGACTGCTAGGCCTATTAATAAACCCATTTGGTGTGTAATTCAGAGATTAGTTCTTGGTGCTATTACTTATATTTTGTGGCAAGAAAGGAATTTAAGGTTGTTCCAAGGCAAGTCCAGGAATGTTGAAGCTGTTTGTGGTATTATTAAGGAAGTGGTTAGATTTAGATTGATTAGTTTAAAAGTTAAAAGTTCTAAGCAAGTGTCAGAAGCTGATGAGATTTGGAAGTTTAGGTTGTTGCAGGGTAATGATAATAATGGTCCCAATAATGTTTGATGTGGTTGATATTTGTGGGCTGGATCAGATTTGGCAAAGTTTCTTCGAAATGGATTTATGTTGATTGGGTTATGAATGGTTCAGAGCTAGCTTCTTTGATTATCCTTTGGTGGGACTGTGATTTGTGGCAATATAGAAAGATCAGTTGGGTGGATTTTTTTGACAGACAATCTATTGTGCTTTGCTCATTGGAAGTTTGGCTTGCTAGTATAGCTTGTTTGACTAAGCATTACTGGTTGAGTGTTGAATTTGGTGTTGTAATTATAACTGATACTAGTTTTGGTATGGTTTTCTAGTTCTTGTACCTGGTTCTTCTTCCTTGGTTATTGGTTGTTTGAATTTGGATTATTTGAATCACGTGAGAAGGTATCCTAGAGTTCCTTTGATAGTCTTCTTTTTGAATATGAATTTGAAGAAGTATAGTGTCATGTATTGGTGTTTCTACTTTATTAGTTATCTTTTGTTAAGTAATATGGCTAGGTGTAGTAGAGTCTTATCATTTCTTTTGTTATTCCCAAAACATGTTTTGAGTATGTCATGGTACAATAACTACTATGGATGTGTCCATAGTTAGTTCTCCTTGTATTGTTTTTGTTGCTTAATATATTTGCCAGGGATTTTTCCCTTTTTCCCAAAAAAAAAAAAAAAAAAAAAAAAAAAAAAAAAAAAAAAACTATTACTAACTACTACTGCTTATTGTCACTGCTATTAACATGTTTCGTCAAACATAATAATGTTATTTAGTATTTTGTAAATGAACAAATGATTGAATTTAGCTTTTCTTAATAAAAAAAATGATTAAATTAAATTATATGGAAGAAGAAAATATCATAATACAAACACGTTTAACATATGTTATAAGTTCTAACTATTATTAATGAATATTAGTGGTTGGAAAATGACTTTATCTCTACCACATAAAGCAAAAATATTTTTCTTAAGAAGCCTAAAAATAGGTAATGTTTAATTTACAAAATATCATTTTAAAACTTATTTTTTCACATACAAATTCAAAGAATGTTACTTTAAGTAAATAGTTGCCTTAACAATTTTCATCTAAAATTAAAGAAAAAAAAAACAAAAAAACAATTTTTTTTTTTTTTTTTTTTTTTAAATTAGACATTTTATTTAATTTCAAAACTAATAATTTCTAAAAATTCATCAACAAACTGTATTATATAAGACAACATATTACAACTTCTTTTTGTTATTGTGTTACGGAAGAGATCCGATGAGAATAAAAATTAAAATGAGAAAAATAAGAATGATTTCTAGTCACATATTTTAAATATGAAAGAGAATTTTAAAGAGAGATGCATCTGATTTCTTTTTATTTTTCTCATTTTTATTTTTCTTCTCATTTAATCTTAACTCATTGGGTTACTTCATAATACCACTGCTTGTCACTTTAATCATGTTGCTATGCATTAGTCTAGTTACTTATAAATCATGAGCTTCATATTGAATTGTTGAAAATTCAGCTCATTAAAATTACTAAATTATCTTTTATATTGAAATTAAATCTAATAATATTATTAAAATAAATCAACTGGGCTAGCTCAGTTGGCCATCAAGATTTTTTAGGGGCTTGGAGAGAAGAGGTTTGGCTAGGGGAAGTCTCAAGTTCGCTTCTTACCCGAAACTTTTACTACTTTAGGCGGAATAGAAAGAAATACAGGCGGAGTTCAGGTCCCAATTTGATATCACGCTATCTGAATTACTAACAACTAACAAGCCATTTATATATATATATATATATATATATATATATATATATATATATATATATATATATATATATATATATATATATAAAATAAAGTTAGGAAACTATCTTTCTATATAATTTTCTTCATTTCTTTTTAAAGAAATCTTCTTCATCGTTGTTGAATTAAAAAAGACGTCACACATTGCGCGTTAGTGCGTCTTTTCACGCATCATCTCACATCACGTCTTGAGCCGATGTCTTAGTGTATTTCGTAATGCAAATGTCACTTGTTTTATGCAAAAAAAAAAAAAAAAAAAAAAAAAAAAAAAAAAAATCTTATCTTTAAGCGAATAGTAATCTCGGTGACACGCACCTTATCATAAATCGTCTTAAATGAATCACTATTTAAGTGTTGAGATGGCTAGCTACATGTGATAGTATGGACTATGGACGGATTTGATAATGACCAATTTTAATTTTCAAGTTGGTGTTTAAAACGAGTTTGATTGTCTAGAGTTTTCTTTCTCACCATTTCATTCTTTTTATTTTTATTTTTATGTTTTGCATATCGTTATTGTATCAGTGTTTTGTCCAATAAGTGATGACTAAATGCACTAGCACAACATAAAAAAACTCAAAATTAAAAAAATGTACGTAACATATATTACTAAAATGTACTTAACATTATTAGAATATGTTAATTAATTTGATTAAATGTAATTTATAAGTTGGTGAATTTAATATTATCTTAGGTTATTATAAAAGATATCCTCTCTCTGTTTCAAATATAAGTCCAGTTTTGACTTTTAAAGTTTTTCTTCTTTAACTTTCACCTCAAGTATTTATTTTCGTGTTATAAGCAAAATATATAAATGAATTAAGTTTTAAACGTATTTTTAATAGTATAATTTTTATCAAGTATTATATGAAACAAACAAAAATATTTAAGGTAAAAAAAAAAAAAAAAAAAAAAAGTTTCAAACATGACTTATATATTTTGGGACAGAAGGAATACTTGTTATGTATACATTGTGATATAAAGATTAACTTTTATTAATTAAGGGGAAAAAAATCTTTTTATCTTTAAGCGAATAGCAATATCAGTTGCATGCCCTTATCATAAATCACATCCCACAAAGTCACAAACATTATAAACACAAAAGTCTTTATATCGTTTAAAATGAATCACTATTTAAGTGTTGAGAACTTGAGATAGCTAGCTACATGTGATATTATGGTGGGATTTGATAATGACCAAATTTATTTTTCAAATTGGTATTTCTACAATGAGTCAAAGCAGCCTGGTTTTATAGAGTTTTCTTTCTTTACCTTTTAATTCTTTTTACTTTTTATGTTTTGTATATCGTTAATGCATCAAGTCTTTTGTCCAACAAGTGATGGAAGAGCAATGACTAAATGCAATAGCAACAACATAAAAAACCTCAAAATTAAAAATTTTACTTTTTTTTAAATGTACTTAACATATATTATTAGAATATGTTAATTACTTTAATTAAATATAATTTACAAGTTAGTGAAATTAATATATTATCATTTTACTATGTATACTAGTATCATGAATTAGGGAAAAACCCGAACTAAAAATAACTATGTACATTTAATAGAATTAAACAAGGATTTAAACCCGCGCTTCGCTGCGGGTCGTTTGGCCTAAGAAGTATTTTAACCTTCGTTTGGTTTGATTTTGTTTAGTAAAAGTCTATTTTGTTCAAGTAGATAACTAAATCATTATAATGCAAATTACAATAGGCAACTAAAATAACAGATCATGTGTTTCGGTGTATGATGAACATACAAAATTGGTACAATATGTAAACTGTATGGCCGACAATATAAGGTACAACAAATGAACCAATTGACTCAAAACGACTCACTTTTTCTCCAATATATTTGAAACTCTCTTGCAGATGTTGAAGTAGATATTATACAATAACTTTCAGATTGTATATAAAAAGGATGTGGATGAATAACGGGAACCTTAATTCTTGACAAACGAATGGCAGCAAAGCATATAGGGCAAGGCTCACATTGCGGCAACACCGTGCACCTGTGTCTTGGATAACTGATCACTCCCCATTATTTGTCAGATTCAAGCGGCTCGATCACATAAACTCCTACATCTAAAAGCCCCAATGCAAGTTGACTTGGATTAAAGCAAAGCCAACAATATATAAATAGAAGTCTGTGGGCGTAACAATAAACATTATGCAAAAAGAATGATCACAAAAATTCTTTGTCTGTTCTTTTAACTGTGACTAATATGCAATAAGAATGATTTAGTTTGCTAACATGACCTGGTACTCCACTCATGAAACACAAAAGGAACCAGACTATCTGTCAAAGCATGGGAACACTTTCTCGATTATCAAGTCTACTCAAAATTTATCATTATCAGCCTTCTATATTTTCATTTTATCCTAAAATTTCACGTAACATTCCCTTTTTCACAGCATATTCGAATAAGAAGATGTGGCTACACAAAATTTTTCCCATTTTTACCCAACCAACTGTCATGCATTGGCCAATTCCAGATTAGCTTATCACTTTAAAAAGGTGAATGTAATTCCTACTTACCCTAGTGTAATACTAATACAATTTTAACGACATAACCTATGCGTAAATATTAATACAATTTTATTGCTACTTACCTTACTGTATTACTAATACAATTAGCTTATCACTTTACCCTAGTGTAACACGTACCCTAGTGTAATACTATACGTATAGGTTCCCGTTGATCTACAGTGTTGATACTCACAGAAAAACACTTTTTATTGTTGAAAGGCTTGCAAACACTATAGCAAGTAGATAACGACACAAACATCTAAGATACTTCTAATTTTTTTTCAAAGCTCAAATGTTTTTTTTTTTTTTTTTTTTTTTTTTTATTTTTTTTATTTTTATTTTTTTCAAACCAAAAGAACAGTCTGCAAAAATAAGCAATGCGTATTTTTCGCAACTTCAAGGAGTTGACGCATGTCCTTTTGAAAATGATAAGTCAAAAATATATATTTGTTCGAATACAAAAAGAATGTGAATACTGTACCAGTTTCTTCGTCGAACGATTTGCCCAAAAGGTAAGTGTTTACAATCTTGAAACATCCGAACGTGATATTTGAAAAATCTGTTTTGCACCGCAACACCAAAAACCCTGAAAGAAATGTTATCGATTCTATTTCTCATGAATATACAAAAATAATTTCTTATGTTGCATTTGGCACAATGTATATGATAACAAGACATCATGACTACATGCATTTGTGACATGTATAGACTCTAACGGATGGTCCATTCCATTCATGTGTCATGTGGGCGCATTTGTGACATGTATTAGATACAATTTACAGCATCTGTTTCTAATATCAAGACATCATGACTACCGGTATGTAATTTAGTTTTTAGGAACTAAATATTAAAGTTGGTTGGTAAATGTAAGTCTAGAACTGAGAAGAGCTAGAGTTTTCAAGTGCTGCTTCAGAAAGAGTAGTTAAAATTATTATTTTTTGCAAAGGAAACAACTTACGATTCGCAGGCTTGAAATTATTCTGAAGCGTTTCCTCTTGTACAGAATCCATGTGAAAACAGACTTATCCTAAAACATAAGAGTAAATCAGGAATCATTTTAGTAAGCTATTATATAAAAATTTAGAACAAAACTACATCGTTAATTGAAAAGGATGGCAATTATACATTACTTCTCTAGGAACATTTTCTGATGGAGGACCTTTACAATCCTAAACTAACGATGGAGGAAACAGTATCCTTCCCCCCGACAGTGGTTGAAGGTGCACTTCCATTCTTTCGAAGGTAACTTATTCTGTCTCCATGATTCCCGAAATTCCCTATTTATAAAACAGCTGTTTATGATATCTTGAATAAAGTATTTCAAGTAAACCAATACTGACCCGACCCATACAAAGAACAACTGTACTTACCCATAATGTAATGGTTTTTTTCGTTGTTCGCTAGCAGTATAGAACGCCCTCCTTCCAAGGTTTCAGCAGCCTGCGCCACAACATGAAACCACTGTCGATGAGAGTAATCTAATCAACTACTGACATTGCGATTTGTCAAATCAACTAAAGGAAATTTTACCTTGAGTCATAGAGTTTACATGGGCGGGTGTAAAGAGCTAGTATAATTAAAATTATCAACTGTATAGAGAATCCTATACTCATAAGGCAAGTATCCATATACATGTGACACGGCACATAGGAATCCTTTTTATGGCTTCCTGCAAGATTTACTACAACAATAAGTCATCAATGTTCAGTATAATTTAAAGAAGGACTTTTTATGGCCCATAATTTAACAAATTCATTAAAAACTGGATCAAAGAATGGTTTCAATTGAAGCATACCTATACTAAAAACTAACGTTGATCCAAGGCAGCTGGCGTGGGTATTTTGCACTTCTAATAGAATCAGTAAACTAAGTTCGTAAAAGCGGCATCTTTAACAATATTCAATTTTTTCACAAACATATTTTGTTGCTACAATAGCTTAATCGAGGCGATTGAATGTTCAATAACCGTCACACATACATACAATACGCTCACATCTGGACCAAAACTGGATGATCATCGTGCGATGGCTCAGAAAGGTGCCAGCCGCGGCTACAACCACCACCTGGGTAAGGCTGCCCCGCCAACATACTGACGTTACCAAACAATCATGGTGAAATAGCAAAGGTCTGCAAATATAGCAGCAAAAACAAACAGCAGTCATGGCTGCAACCACCGCTCGGGTAAGGTTGCCCCGCCAAGATACTGGTGTTGCTAAATAGCGGTCATAAAATGTATAAACACCGACAACTATCATCATTGCCTGTATGTATGTGTTGATCATGCCATAGTATCGAACCAAACAACCTCATTATAATTATAAGTATTATACAAAAGGCGCACCCGGGTTTGCAAAACTTTTAGGCCCGTTAGATAGAAGCGTATGCGGCCCGCCATGGCTGCAAACACGACATTGTGCTACCCCGCCAAGATACGGGTCGATTTCACCCTTCATCACTTATAATACAGTGACATTATATCCATAAACAGGAATGTCACCTGTCAATAATGAAATCATACATTACCAGTATAGAAAAAATACATCGAAATTCTGATTCTAATGCAGTGATATCCAAACCAGTATTCATCACATAACAATAAGCAAATGCAGTAATATACCAAATTATAATAAGCTGGTAATTTAAGGATCCAGCAAAAGCAAAACATATCAAATACCCAATAACACCTACAATCAAACAGATCCTTATAACAATTAACAACAAACATATCGATAATATTAACTACTAATTAGCTATTCCAATCACCTCGAACACATAATATATCTCTGATACACGCTCAGATCCTGCACAAACCCCAAAAATGTAGGGTTTCATTTTTCATGATCTAACATAACAATAAAATTAACATAGTCAATCGCAAACAACAATGACTAATTCAACGAAACCCTAAATTGAAATTAAGTATCATACGAAACCAAACTCTAGAAAAATATAAAAAGTTACCAGTGCGTAACAATAAAAAGGAAAAATATGGTTATCAAGAAGCTTCAAGAATCGGATGTGATTAAAAAGTGGCTGACAATAAAGCAATTGTACTGGCGAAAACCCAGCCACATATCCATGCCTCTCACAAAGCCAGTATTACCCCAATTAAAAATGAAAAATAATCGACTACTGTAGATTTCATTGTAGCTATACTCACATAAAACACTATAGATGCCCCGATCCGTTTTGTGCTTCGGTTTTTTTGGTCCGACGGAGCGCCGGTAAACCGGTGAAGGTGTGAGAGGAGGGAACGGATCTTCGGAGTCGGGTGGTAATAAAGGGAGTGGGTTTGGGCAAACGGGCCCAAAAGTTGCTACAGTAAAGAGAGGGGGAAAAACACGGGTTTTAGTATATTGTATAATATAATATGATTATAAACACAACTTTTTTTATCACGCGCGTTTTTGAAAATTTAATCTTTTTTTATTTTATTTTATTTTTTTTATTTTTTATTTTTACAGGAACTAACAATACCACGCAAAAATCCATGGGTGGATTGTGACCAATGGCGGAACATAATGGAGGCAAAGGCGGGTCTCGGCCATCCCAAAATTTTGAATTATTGTGAATAGTCTAAGGTTCAAAAATTTTGGGCGTTGTAAAGAACTGTTTGTCATTTTAATAGTTTGTGAAGATAACTTGTAACTTTCAACTTTTTCCATAAATAAGTCATTTTTATATTGGTTCTTCATATATGATTTGCTATTTTTTTTCTTATTGTTTATCTTTACTAATTAATGACTATAATTTTGTGCGTTGTATTTTTTCTAAATAAAAACATAGCAACGTGTTGCTTGGTTTTATTTTGTTTTGATATTTATGTATAGTTAAACATTCGTTAAGTCGAATGATTGGGTCGGTATATGCAATTTTGAACACTATCAAACTACTATATTGATATTATACTTTTTTGGTAAAGGGTTCTATCCCGGTAAATATATCATGATATTATGCTTCGTATATAACCAGACGGATTCCTTTGATATATAACTATGCTTGAACAAACAATTTAATTATCATCTTTCTATCTTATATATGAGTGGTTTTGAATACATGAAATTTCAGTTTACGTTCAATATTTCAGCCCTCTTAAGAAAAGAGGCCAAGTTCCGCAACTGATCATGACCCTCGAGACTCGCCTTGTTTCCGTCGCTAGTCAGATGATATTTGTTATACAAACTTATGCGTTAAATGTATTTGTAATTTAACCATAATACATTTTCTTGGCATATAAATTTAGGGTGTGTTTGGTAGAGAGAAAAGAAAAAAGAGAAATGGAATTGGATTAAATTCTCTTGTTTGGTAGAGAAAAATAAAAAAATTGAGAATTGAAAGGAAATTAATGAAAAGTTTGAGAGAAATAGTAGTGTAATTTGGTTAACCTCTATTTCCATCATTTTGGTGGAGAATTTAGAGAAATGATTTTTTTTTAATCGCTTCAAATTATAATTTTTTTTAAAAGTGCACTTTGTTAAAAAAGTTAATTTTTTATAACAAATAATTTAAAAAAATATTTTTTTTTAAAATATATTTGTTATAGAATTGTATTTAGAAAAAATATTTTTTTTTAAATAAATTTTTTAATTTATTTTATAAAGAATAAATTTAAAAAAAAATAAAAAAAATTAAATATGTTTTTTAAAAATCTGTTTTTTTAAATATAATCTAAAAAAATAATTTTAAAAAAATAATTAAAATTTTTTAAATAGATACTTTTTAGAATTGTTATTTAGAAAAAATATATTTTTTTTTAAAAAAAATCAACAAATACATGTGAGTCTCATATGATACAATTTTATTAATTATTTTTTTTTCATTTATCGGGTCAAGTCTTTATTGTTACCAAACATTAGAATTGAACAAAATTCTCTACTGATTTCTATTATCTGAATTTCTATTATCTACTTCATTTCATTTCTTTGAAATTCTCTCTAACAAACGCACCCTTAAAGTCTTAAGCATAGAGTTTATTTTGAATAAGTATTGGCATTTTCAACTTTTCTAATCAATCTAGTGAATACATCTAGTTCGATAATTTACCACAATTTATCATATTAAGAGAGGGAGTCAAAATCAATGATATTTTAGTAAAAAAGTTTCTTAATATTGACAAAGACAGCCAAATAAAAATAATGCACTCGTTTTCAATGAAAAAGTAACCAAAAGATTATGTGTGCCTTTTTGTTGACGATTACTTCCACAGTTCCACGTATTAATAATTCTTTTAAAACCTCTCGCCGTGAACCACGTTTAGCCATGCTATAGCAGGGGAAGAAAGTCCAAAATGTCCTTTCTAGAACTCATTATGTGACATTTAAAACACAAAAAAGAAGAAAAAAAAGAATGCGACTTTAAGTAAATTAGTGCTTTACTACCATGGTATCCGCGAAAGAAAAAAAAAGGTTCGGAGGCGAATGTTGCTTAACAAATTTTCTGATTTGACGTCTTTTTTGGCGAATAATAATTTAACGATTCTCTAAAATGAGTGATACTTTATGAAAGATTGTGTGTTTGTGTTGTGAGATTAAGAAGAATTAATATTACCGTATTGTTATATATAAATTTAAAAGTTTAATAATTTTAACTATAAAAATATTAATTTCATTCTTGTAGTTACACTTTACTATTGTGACATTTAATTTAATGTCATAATTTAATATGCAATTAATGTGTTTTTAAATTTTATTTTAATATTTATTAATAGTAAAAGGTGTGTTAACTTACTCTTTTAAGACTTCTAAAGATAGAAAGTCCTAAAGACATTACAATAAGTGGAGATAAGTTTATAAGGCCTCGTTTGATTCACGGAATATTTTTGATGGAATTGGAATGTTTCTATAAAATTGGAATGTGAAGGAATTGTAATGTTAAATAATGCAATGTTAAGGATTTGGAATCTTGAGAAATTGGAATTTGCAAAAACTATCGTGTGTTTGGTTGGAAGAAAATAAAATGAGAAAAAACAAATTATTTAAAATTATTTAAAATTTTATTTTAAATTAAAATTGATAAATTGAATAATAATAATAATAATAATAATAATAATATTATTATTATTATTATTATTATTATTATTATTATTATTATTATTATTATTATTATTATTATTATTATTATTATTATGTGGGGTTTCATTCTCGAAACTCATTTTGGCTTGTTTGTTGCTGGGATTTACTGGGCTGTGCATGTTTTGATTCTTCGAAAACAATTGTTGGGTTTATTTAGATTTGGTTGTGGATCCTCTTCATCCAGTTATACTGTTGGAGGTTTGGAGGGTTTATTTTCGAACGTTCTTCTCGTTCGAATTGCTGCTGTCTTGTCCTTCTGGTTTCTTGTTTAGTGGATAATTTGGCCATTGTTTCTGTGTGCTGCTGCTATCTCGCATTATTTCTGTGGTGTGGTTGTGTGGTTCATTTTTTATACATTTGGCACAGGTTTTGGCACTTAGTGGTATTGTCTTCGGTTCCGCAGTTGGTTATTGCTTTGTTACTGGTTGGTATATTCTTTTAAGGGGATTACTGCTTTGCTACGTACTGTGGTCAGTGGTTAGTGGTCAGTGGTGATTCTTATTGTGGTTTGGTTGGTTTACTCCTACGTACAGTGTTTGTGGCAGTTGCTTTTGGATTATTATATGGCGATCGTTCGGTTTCATTGTCCCTTTGTTGGTCTTAGTGGCTGCCATGATGGTAGTGGTAACGGGCTTACTAAAACCTCTTTACTCGCTCATCTTCGGGATCGGCATTTTAACGGGGACTCGCTAGCTATCACTAAACATTCTCTAGTTACTAGTCTTGTTGTTTTTGAGGCGGCTGAAGTTACGCTTAAACGCATGGGTCCTTGGTTATGTGGCATTTATTTTAAGACGCATACTTTTCGTTCTAAATGTCGACATGGTAATGGTTCTAATATTGTGTCTCCTCCTGATTGTGGTTATGGTGTGGTTAGGTTCGTGTTGTATGATCTCACCAAACCGCAAGTCCCTTCTTCTATTCAACTTGCCCAAGTTGAAGATTTGGTTTTGAACGAGTTTGGTGGTTTTGATTTGCCTCTCCTCGACACTTTGCTTTCTAAAGGGTTGCGTACTGTCAGATCCATCCCCCCAAGTGCCGTTTGGGGTTCTCCAGGGTTTTGAAAGGGGCTCTTGATAAGGTGATCTGCACACCTGATGACATTTCTTGTTGGGTTAGTTTGTTAGTCTTGCCTCTTTGTCTCTTTAAAACCTTTTGCCCCAGGAGTAATCTTGAGTGTAGGTCTGCTATTAAGCGCCAACGCCAGGAAGAGTATATTACTAATGCCATTCGATCTTGGGGTATTCCTGGTGGTGGTTTGCAACTTGTGAGAGAGATTTTAGCCTAACCTTCCCCGACATGGTCTAATTTTGATGAGGAAAATCTGGACTTGGGTGAGCGTAATGTCAAGCAGTGTAAGAGGAAGATTTGTGATGGCCATTACATTGCGGCTGTTAGAGTTCTTTCTTCTTCTGGTGTTGCTAATTATAATGGTGCTACTCTTGAGGACTTAAAGGCTAATCAGCCCTTCAAACCTGCTCCTTCTTTACCGTATTTACCTATTGATCATCATCATCATCATCTCATTGCATCATCTTCTGTGGTTCTTGATATGATTAGGAGTTTCCCTCGTGGTACTTCTTATGGTCGGGATGGTTTGCGTGCCCAACATCTTTTGGATTGTTTGAGTGGTGCTGCAGTGGCTATTTCTGATGCGTTAGTCGCTTCTATCACCCAAGTGGTGAATCTTTTTCTTGATGGTAAATGCCCCAGGGCATTGGGGGAGTATATTGCTAGTGCTCCTCTCACACTGTTGGTCAAGCCGGGAGGTGGTATTCGGCCTATTGCTGTGGGGACCATTTGGAGGCGTTTAGTTTCCAAGGTTAATGCTACTATGATTGGTCATTCTTTAGATGGTTATTTAACTGATCTACAGTTTGGTGTTGGAGTATTTGGAGGAGGAGAGGCTATTCTTCATGCCGTGAATTGGTTGATTGAAGATCGTGGAGAGGATGTGGGTCTGTCGATGTTGTTGGTGGATTTCAAAAACGCCTTCAACTTGGTGGATCGTGGGGTTATGCTACATGAGGTCCGCCTTCGTTGTCCTGCTATTTCACGTTGGGTGGAATTTTGTTACTCCAGCCCAGCTAGATTATATTATGAGGAACACACTTTATGGTCGCATCAAGGTGTGCAACAAGGTGATCGACTTGGACCTTTGCTTTTTTCTTTAGTTCTACATCCTCTGGTATGCAAGATTAGAGACTCTTTTAGGCTTTCCCTTCAAGCTTGGTATCTAGATGATGGCACTATTATTGGAGATACTTATGTTGTGGGGAAGGTTTTAGAGCTTATTATGTTGGATGGACCTCGCTGCGGTTTACACCTCAATGTTGATAAAACTGAGGTTTTTTGGCCTAAGGAAGATCCCAGACGTAGGCTTGTGGGTGTTTTCCCACCTGATATTACCCGACCTTTACATGGTGTTAAATTACTGGGTGGGCCTGTTAGTGTGGACTTTAATTTTAGTAGTGAGCTTGTTATGAAAAGGGTTGCCAAAACCATTGAGCTTATGGGTGCTATTGCTAAGATTAATGATCCTCAGTGCGAGTTGTTGCTTCTTTGTGCTTGTGCCGGTATTTCCAAATTATATTTTGCTATGCGCACTTGTTCTCCCCGGGTCTTTGAGAGTGCTCAGATTTCATTTGATGTGGCTCTTCGTTCTTCTTTGGAGCGTATTGTCACTGCTTCTGGACCTGGTTTTGGTGATTGGCAGTGGAGACTCGCCACCTTACCTATTAATTTTGGGGGGCTTGGTGTATATTCTGCAGGTGATGTCTTGAACTATGCTTTCCTTGCTTCTAGACTTCAATCTGCTAGCTTACAAACTAAGCTTCTCCGACATTCTGGTATTGTGACTTCTGGCCCTCCTTTTGATGATGCTTTATGTACTTTTAATGCGAAAATGGATATGGACCTTTTGAGTAACCCGAGTGAGATCGCTGCCCCCAAACTCATGAAGAAATTGGCAGATATACATTTCGCAAGGGTTACCCAAACGGTTGAATCCACCTTTCGCCTATCTTCTCGACAGTTGGCGTTATAGAATCGCAAAAGGAGGACTACACTTCGGATTGGCTCATAGTGGTTCCAATATCTGGTTTAGGACAGACTATGAACGCCAGGACTTACCGATGTGTGTTGTGCTATAGGCTTGGTGTTCCCCTTTTTTCTGTTCAGTTACCGTGCTCAGCTTGTTCCAAGGTCTTTGCTGGGGATATTTATGGGGACCATGTTGTATCATGCGCGGGGATTGTTGGTATTAAACATCGGCATAATGTTGTGCGTGATGTTCTTGTTGACATATGTTCTCGATCCGGGATTGCGGCACGTAAGGAGGTTGATATTGGGCTTATTGGGGATAGGGACAAACCTCTACGTCCACCTGATATGTTACTTTACTCATGGGATGGCAGGCTTGATGTATGTGTTGATTTGACAGGGTCTTCGCCCTTGACGCAAACTAACATGGTTGATTTTGTGCCGGGTTGTGCGGTGATTGAAGCGGCACAACGTAAATCCGTCAAATATGAGGCCAAATACTTGGATATGGGATATGAGTTTCTCCCCTTTTCATTCTCTTCTTTTGGAGAACTTGATAAGGATGCGGCAGCCTTACTAAAACGTATTCGAAGATTCTCGGTGACTCAAGACATTGGAGCACGTGATTTTTAGTAGAGTTAGCTTCGCTATAGCTAGAGGAGTGGGGGCTCAGATTGTTTCTCGGCTCCCTACTAATTTCTTGTAAACCATTTGAGCTTCTAATAAAGTGATGTTTTTAACAAAAAAAAAATAATAATAATAATAAAAAATAAAAAAATATAATAATAATAATAATAATAATAACTGATTTTTATGATAAATATATTGAATTTCATGGAATTTTAAACATTCCTCCCACTTTGCTATGGAATGTTGAATTCCACATAAATGGGATTTTGAAGGAATTCATTCTATGTCAATTGTCAGCCAAACAAGTTAAGGAATGGAATTCAGATTTTGAATTCCTTGAATCTGCGAACCAAATATGTTACGGAATTGAATCAGATTTCAATTCCATCCGAATCTTAAAGAATCCGCGAACCAAACGGGGCCTAAGATTATAAGAATGCATTGATATGCAAGTATATAACAATTAAAGATGTTCCAGTTTAGTTGAAATTGTATAAAATGGATAAACGATGTCGTCTCTCAGTTACTTGGTCCACTTGTTTCAAGAGATAAATTGTACTGTCACAAAATGCACACAACCTAAAATTAGAAATTGATGTTCTGAAATTTCGCCACGTTTTGGTGCACTGAACAACATGACCTCTGTCGGTGACGCTATCGAACCCACTTATGTCAAACCAGTGCTAAATATAAATATACTTTTGTTCGTCAAATATATCAAACATGTAACTTACAAATTTCTTAGTGGTCTAAAATGTTTAACATCATCGCAACTAAAATGTAAAGAATACAAAGAATCCTAGATAAAACAAATAAAAAAAGTGGAGTTGTAAAAATAATAATTTCCCCAATATCGTGACTTCAATTTTAGTGAGTCGTTGCTATTTGAACAATCACGTGTATTATTTTTCATGTCATAGTAGCACGTGTTTTGATTAAGCGGCGCGCCTAAGTCATGATTATCTATTTAACAAGAGGTAAACAATAGTTATAAACTCGTAGTGTCTTCAATCAAAGGGGAAAAGCTTATAATCTCGTCCATATATACAATTAGTTTAATTTAATAATGATAATACTAGTAATATTTATAAATAACAACAATACTACGTAATAAATATTGTATTTATAAAACAAAAATTATAAAGAATACGAGACATTTGTTAGATTTATATATTAGTTAAAAATACTTTTATACTTGTTTATACTTAAGTCTATAAAACTAAATTAAAAAACATGTTTATCCGTAACGTGTTATTTAAACATAAATTTTATTTACTAAACATAACATAACGTTATTTTACACTCAACACTAAACGTTTAATAAAGTACCTTTTTTTAAGGTTTCTTTTGTGAAACTTCAAACCTTGATTTTTATATAATTATTTCCTATATCTGCATAATAATACAAGATTATTATAACATTAACTAAATCATCAATGATATTGACTTTATTAGTTAGTCATAGGATTTTATCTTGAATTCAACTCTCCCTAATTTTTCTTTACTAAAAGTATAAATTTTCAATTTTAAGTTTTCTCTTATTCTATAGAAAGATTAGTCACGGGACAAATAAAGAATTTTTTTTTAATTAGAGACGTGAAAGAAAGTAAAAACATGTGAATAAATAATAATCCCCCTGTTTCAATAATATCGCCCAAGTGTTATTTTTAGGATTTTCTAAATTAATTGTCTACTACTCTTTTTGTTTCATATTAAGGTGTCAAAATGCTATTTTGGGATATTTCCAAATAAGTGTCCATTAGGTATGTCATCGATGAAAGAAAGCTTTAGTAAGTGAAATGATATTTGATTGATAAAGAATATAGTTAATAAGACTTTTTAAAACCTTGTTCATTTTAAAACTGAATACTTATTATGTGACGGATGTAGTACTAAAAAAGTGCAATTTTATATCTCCTCATTTTTTAGTTGAAAATTTCATATATACAAAAATATGCATTAAAAATATTATACATTATGTATTTAATACTTGCATTTTGAATCAAGGTTTTCAAGATCGGGATCCTACCCAGGTTCGTTTTCGTCTTTGCAAGATCGTGATCGTAAGATCGGATCGGGATCTTAAGATCCTACTATAATGTCATTTTCTTAATAGTTTTGTAACATTATACAAATTCACAAATTAATATATATCATAAACACAAAATTATATGAATATTCCATCGAATAGTTGTCCTAAATTATGATTATGAAATGTTTAATAATATTAACATGTTGTTTTTTAAATTCTACAAAAAAGTAATCCAGAAATTTGCAGTTTTTAGTTTGTTATTCGAAAAAAATAGGATCGGATCGGATTAGATCTTAAGATCCTATGGTCAAGATCGAGATCCTATAAGATCTTAAGCTTTCAAAGATCCTATGTAATATCCGGATCGTTTTTACTTTACAGTATCGTAAAATCGTAAGATCCTAAGATTAGGATCGGGATTCTGACAACCATGTTTTGAATATATACATAAAATTAATCATCAAAGTATGATAATATATGAAATTAATCCCTAAATAAATAGGGAAATTTGATGAAGATTACCACATTTTTTTTTCAACTAACCATATTACCTTTACGTGATATTATTTTTATAAGTTTTAAAGCGGTTGGGGACCGCCTAGCGATTAATCGGTTAGACAAGAATTAATCAGATTGGATTTTTTTATATATAAAATTATAAAAATTTAAAACTATATGCTTGATTTGGCCGATCTAGCCGATTTGTTTCCAATTTGGCTGACTTATGCCTGATTTGGCTGATTTTTATTCGTAACCTTGTTGGTCGATTTATCCGATTTTTGTCCGATTTAGCCGATTTATGCCTGATTTTTATCCGATAAATCAGTATGTTGATCTATTTTTTACTAAATCGATTAATAAGGCCAATTAGTGAAAATCATGACGGTTAATCCCCATCTAACGGTTAATCCCCAATTAGTGTGACCACTATAATTCTCAACCACTCAAATAAAATATTTCTCCACTAATTTTTTGTTCTTACTAAAATTGAAAAATGGACAATTAATTTGACACATACATAAAAAGAAATATGAACAATAAATATGAGACGGAATGAGTAGTAATTAATTACTTAAAAGTTAAACTGTAATTTTGATGGAAAAAAAAAATCAATAATTATTATATATATATTTTTTATTTACATGTTTTTTTGTACGGGACAATTATTTTAAGATAGGAAACGTAGAAATAAAAGAAGTCAGAAAAGCTGTCCTGTTCTTCCTAAATGGGGTGCAGAAAACATACCAGAAGTAGTAACTCAGAACCCATTTTCTCTTCATAACAAACACCCTTCTCTTCTTTGTCTCTCCTTCTTTTCCGGTAAGTAACCATGCATCCCTTTTTTTCATTCTTTTTATACTATACTACATACATTCTACTACAATTCTTTGAGTTTCCAAAATTTTCTCTATTTTTCTAAGAGAAATTTCTTAGCTTATAGGAGTAGTAGAATTCATGTTTTTCGGAATCGTTTTTGAAAATTTTGGAAAACGTGTTTTCAATTTTCTAGAAAATTTTGCTGAAAAACACATGTTTTTCATTTCTTTCAGTTTTCTTAGAAAAGTCTTCCAGAATGAGATGAAGCTAAAAGTAAGCATAATTAGTATGGATTTTGATGATTTTTCTCACAGGTAGAAAATGGTGCTAATTTGATGCAAATTAAGAGGTGTGTTGGTGACGTGGCATTTTTGGAGTAAACAGAAATTTGGGTTATAGTTTTTGGCGAAAATTGGATGAGAAAAAGAGGGTTTCAGAAAAAGAAGAAGGGGATGGGGAGAGCACCATGTTGTGTTAAAGGTGAAGTCAAGAAAGGTGCATGGACTCCTGAAGAAGATAAATTACTTGTTGATTATATCACTAAGAATGGTCACGGCACGTGGCGTTCCTTTCCTCAACTCGCAGGTTTTCCTTCTTTTTAGTTTTGTGTTTCTTCATCTTTTAGTTATGTTGTAATTTTTGTTAATCTGTGACTTGCAAATTAGAAGATTTTCAAAGGCATAATAAGGTGTTAGCCTGTTAGGAGTATCCGACACAATTGCGGTTAAGGTTTATGGTTCTTTGTGTTCTTAGTTAAGATTCCATATAATCGATGAACGATCAAAACAGATTCAGGTCAATAGTGGCTTGTAACGGATCAAAACATATTCGGGTCAACAGTGGCCTGTAATAAAGTTAATCCAATGAATTTTGGTTTTCGGTCCTGACTTTTAAAGTTATATATGTAAGTAAATCCCAAAGTTTTGCGATATATATGTTAAAGGGTGACATTGAATTTGTTGATGTTCTGAATGGATTTTGAGCGACTCAGAACTTTGGGAGCACAAATGAAGTAGAATATCAAAGGGATAATTGGTTAGGGGTTGGTACGGTTGTAGCTAAAAGTTATGCTTATAGATGTTCTTAGTAAAGGTTCCATGTAATTGGTGACGGATCAAAACAGATGCAGGTCAATAGTGGCCAGTAATGGATCAAAAACATATTTGGTCCCGCTGGCTATTGATTACGGATCAAACATATTCGGGTCAACAATGGCCTGTAGTAAAGTTAGTACAATACGTTTTGGTTTTCCGGTCATGACTTCTTAAAGTTAATTAAGGAAAGCCCAAAGTTTTGCTATAAAAGTCAAAAGTTTTACCCAATTTGATAAGAAAAAATGGCTCTATTATTCACATTTCTGTGTCCTCAACTCAATTAAGAAATTAGACGGGTCACTGGACTTGAAGCCGATAAGAAATTGTGTTGGTGCCACTATTAAAGGGCCTTAATGCTCTTTACGCTTTTGTGGGCTCAATCACCTTTTAACACGGGCTACCGTTGTTTCCAAGGTAGATCCAACCCTGTATACAACCAGCAAGTGGGCATAATCCAATTGCATTTCACATTAATCGACTGAACCATGTTAATTCGTTGTGTTCTTGGTTATTTACTTTTCTTATTTTCGCCGGTCTTGCCTGACAAAATCATTCCCATTCCTTCCTGGTTCAATTTGGGACTCATGTTTACAGGACTTCGAAGATGTGGAAAAAGTTGTCGACTTCGTTGGACTAACTATCTCCGTCCTGATATTAAACGCGGTGCCTTCAGTGCTGAAGAAGAAGAAACAATCTTTAATTTGCATAGCTTGCACGGTAACAAGTAATGAACTGCTTCACCTTACTTCATCAACAAAACAATCATATTTTGCTAATTATGTCTGCATCAGTTAAAAACTAAACATTGAGTTATTCAGGTGGGCTGCTATTGCTTCACAGTTACCAGGAAGAACTGACAACGAGATAAAGAACTTCTGGAACTCTCATTTACGAAAGCGGATTCCAAACAAAAACAACGGAACCCTGCAAACCAACCCACCTTCCAAGGCAACAGGAAAGAAGCCCATTTTGCCCCAAACTCGCCAGCTGGCAGATTTTGAGGACGCCAGAGAGGAGGAAAAGCATGAAGCTATGGATCCTGCGCTTTCCAGCCCAGCAACTGTCATAAGTGACAGCGATAACTTCCTCAATGATTGGGGTTCTAGCGATGGAGAAACATTTCAGAAACATATGGATTTTGAAAAAGTGCAATGTGAAATTCCAACCCCTCGAGCCATAAAGTATGAATCAGATTCTTATACAGTGCACACAGGGCCTCATATCCCGGTCACGTCTACTAGTGAATCTTGTAATCAGGGTGTCAAGGAGCATATCAGATTAAAGGAGGAACCAGGAGAGATAACACTTGCTGCAGAGCCTCAAAGCTCGTACGAAGCAGAGAATGATGCATCAGACATAACTTTGGATCTGTTGCTAGATTTCCCCAACGATGGTGAATATTTGGAATATGTGTAAGGTCAGTCGTGTAATAACTCTTTAAATTAGAGATCAGACGGATAACTAAAACTTTGTGGAATAAGATTGTGATTTGCAAACTTGTTTTTGTTTCATAAATGGCTAATATACATGTACATATGCACACAAAATAATGAAATATTGAATCAATCATACAACATAAGAATATAAGCACACATCAAGAAATAAATTTAATAAAATATGGGATTCTGGTAAACATCTAGTGATCTAAAACCATCCGAGTAGCTTCTTTGGTGTTTCACCAGTAGCCCGACACTTAGCTGCTACCTCTTCCGCCTTGAGAATCTCTTCTCCGCATTTGGCTTCGGTGTTCGCCCTCTTTTCTTCTGCCTTTTTGTGGATGAGAACTATCTTGTTCTTCATCTTTTCTATGTGCTTGGCCTTCTTCTTTTCAAGCTCCTCCTGTTCATCAATTTCAAAGTCTAATTAGACCCGGTTTCAAAATTCAAATCATGGGTTCTGTTTATATGTTTGAAGATGGGAACAAAATGTATTACCTCGAGCTTTTTTAACTCGGCTTCTAGTTCGGCCTTCTTGCTGTTTTCCCATGCTTGAATGGAAGATATCTTCTGTTGAGCTCTGTTCAATCATATAATATCAGATTTTGATTCAAAAAATCTACTAATTTGAAAACATACAAAATTAATGTAATCGAAATGGCAAGTCTTACTTGTTTTCAGCTTTAGACTTCTCACTTTCTTCCCATGCTTTGATAAGTGCCTCTTTCTTCTCATTTGCTACTTTAGCAAGAACATCATCTGAACAAACAACGAATTCGATCTTCTTTAATTATCAAAAATATTTAAAAGGTTTTGCGTTATGAAAATAATATCATGTGAGTTGAAAATGTAAGTTTATGTTTTGTATTAGCTACTCTCAAACATCAGTTTCAAAATGCAATCCAAACACCCCTCTCAAGGTAGAAAACAATTTTCAGTGAGATTGTCAATTGCTTATATTACCTCTGTTGATAGAACCCTCTTTCGGTTTCTCATCACAAACTTCTTCTGTTGGCTCTGCAAAATTATCAAAAAGTTAAGACAACATAAATTTTAACTAATAAAGAAGGGACATTAAGGATATAAGAGATTAGCTTACTCTCGACAACAACAAGAGCTTTAGTATCATCGCCATGTTTCTCCTCGGCGGGTTTCTCTTCAGGAACACAAGGTTCGACGGGGACAAGAGCTAACTTCTCGTCCTCCTTCTCAACAGCAACGGGAGCCTCAGGCACGCACTCAGTTGCTACCTCAACATTCTTGGCATCTTCAGCTCCCATATCTTAGCTTAGTGAGTTTAGGAGTACTAAAGTATTATGAATTATGAGATTAAGGAAAAGAATGAAAAGATTCAAGTGTGGTTTGGAAATGAGAAAGAGTATGTTAGTTATATAATGTTGGATTTATATAAATTATATTATGAATCTGAGTTGGCATACCCCCACCAATACCATTAACAGACTGTTGCTTCTTTTGTTTTCATAAGTTTTCTTTTCAAATTAAAGATTTTCATAAAGAGCTCCAATAGCCGTTGGTTATTTTTCAAAAGCAGCATAGCACTTTTAGTTGCTTTTAATTGTTCTTCCAACTTTTTCATTAATAAAGTCTATTAAACCATGTATATCATTTATTTTGTAATGTTGTAGCTTGTAATCACTGTAAAGCATCATGTCCCTTAGCCCAAAGTTTTGTTGGTGCTTGATTCACTCAACCTCCTAAATCATGCAAGAAACACCACCTTTTATTTAATTTTATGATAATTAAATGTTGACCTACCCAAAGTTTACATTTTATAAACATTCTTAATCATTAGTATTGATGGTTTTAAACCATATACTATCAGCAACTAGCTAGTACATAAAATTTGTTTAACAAACTCACAAACCTAAACAATATGTTAAATACACATTTTCTTATAGTTTTTCCTTTTTTCTAGCAATGCATGGTGTGGATTTTTTGCAAGAAAATATAAAAAGAAGGGTCCGAGTGCTCTTTCCGTGACGACACCCCACACACTTAGCCTAAAGTTTTGGTAATGAGTTGTATACGCTTGATTCACTCAACCCTCTTAATCATGTAAGAAACACCTCCTTTTATTTAATATTATCATAATTAAATGTTAACCAACCCAAAGTTAACATTTTATAAACATTCTTAATCATTAGCCGAAACTTTTGTTTAACAAACTTAAAAACCTATAAACAGTATGTCAAAATATACATTTTCTTACAACTTGTATAGAATGATAGCAAATAGTGCAAAGCCAATTGGCAGAGCTGTATGATGAGGTTATTATTTTTTATGTGAAATTGGTATTCTTATTTTTAAATATGATAATTAAATGTCGACCTACCCAAAGTTTACATTTTATAAACTATCAGCAACTAGCTAGTACATAAAATTTGTTTAACAAACTCACAAACCTAAACAAAATATTAATAACACATTTTCTTATAATTTTTTCCTTTTTTTCCGGCGATGCATGATGTGGGTTTTTTGCAAGAAAATGTAAAAAGAAAGGTCCGAGTGCTCTTTCCGTGACGACACCCCATACACTTAGCCCAAAGTTTTGCTCATGAGTTGTATACGCTTTGATTCACTCAACCCTCTTAATCATGTAAGAAACACTACCTTTTATTTAATATTATCATAATTAAATGTTAAGCAACCCAAAGTTTACATTTTTTAAACATTCTTAATCATTAGTATTGACAGTTTTAAACTTATCTATACTAATGCATTTTGGACTATTCTATAATTAGAAAGACTTAAAATTCAGACTTTTACTTGCTTATTATGGAAAGATTTCAAAATTAATTGGTTAGAAAGCAGGTTGGTTAGAAAGCAAGATGATTGTTCAAACTAAAATTATTTGGCTTAATCATCTCTATCATCTCTACTTATAAAGCATAAAGACAACTAAATGTGTAACCGAATAACCAAATAACGCAAAATATAGTCACATGTATCCGCTGCCGCATTGCGCGGGTACCATTCTAGTATATATATATATATATATATATATATATATATATATATATATATATATATATATATATATATATATATATATATACACACACACTATCTTCAACTATCAAATAACTTTTGTTTAACAAACTTAAAAACCTATTAACAATATGTCAAATATACATTTTCTTACAACTTGTTTAGAATGACAGCAAATAATGCAAAGCCAATTGGCAGAGCTGTATGATTAGAGCTGGCATAACAGGTCCGACACGACACGACACGACACGAACACGATAAGACACGGATCTGTTAAGCCCTCACACGAACACGACACGATAAGCTAATCGTGTCAGATCTTAAAACACGAACACGAACACGAAAATTAACAGGTCACACGAACACGACACGATAAGACACGATAAGAGGTCTTAACAGGTCTTGACACGCTAAAACACGAAATCTTAACAGGTCTTATCGTATCTTAACAGGTCTTTAACAGGTCTTAACAGGTCTTAACAGGTCTTTAACAGGTCTTAACAGGTCTTAACAGGTTTTAACAGGTCTTAACAGGTCTTATCGTGTCTTATCGTGTCTTAACAGGTTACACGAGGTCAAAACACGAACACGACACGAAATCTTATCGTGTCATCTTATACAAACACGAACACGACACGAAACACGATAAGCCAAACACGAAACCTGTTAACTTCGTGTCGTGTCGTGTCGTGTTTTCGTGTTTCGTGTCGAAATTGCCAGCTCTATGTATGATGAGGTTATTATTTTATATGTGAAATTGGTACTCTTATTTTCAAATATGTTTTGTTTAATTAGCCTAATAATAATACTTTTGTAATAACCAAATATCTAAGATATGTTTGTCCGATGTATAAGTTACAAGGAGTTTGCATTTAGGAATATTTTATAGAGTAAATTACCCTCGTTACCTCGTCCGTTTTCGTCCATTTTTACAAGTGCCCTCTTAATCCTTGACCTAGATTAAATGACTAAATTACCCTCACAGGGACCAAAGTGAAAGGGACGAAGAAGATGGTAGTTTAGTAAATTAACTTTAGGCAAGGATCAAATGTGCACTTGTAAGCTTTTCACAAAGATGATGATTGCACTTTTAAAAAGATAAGGACTGAACCTGCAATTTGACCAAACCACAAGGACGTCTTTTGCAATCTACTATATGTTATTCTAATACTATACTTTATTTTTGAAAGAATGAATATCATACTGGTAAGTGGGTAACATATATACTTTTTTGGACAGAACATAAGCATGCATAGAAAACTAGTTTGGCTAGATTGAATGTCAACAACTCATCAATTGCTATTCCAAGAAAAAACAGAGATGCAGATTAGCGATTAAATGTAAATAGAACACCTAAACTATTTAGCATTTAAAATTCTAACCCTCACCTTATTTAATTTGCAAGTTACAGTCGGACTATGGAAATAATCTTTTTGGTAAAAGAACATCAAGGCATGAAAGTTAAAATAGTTTTCTTGAATGGCTTAGATCGCCGGAGAAACTCTGACCACGTGCAACCTTTTTGAATGATGCCCTTTTCTCAAAGAGTTCATCGCTTGACCAAAAAAAGCAATACCAATTTAAATCAACAACTCAAAATTTGTTACATTTAGTTATATAATATTATTTTTTAAAAGGCAATAAGTTCCAAAACATATATTATACACATTATAAATTTACAATACATATGTTATTTCAAGTAAGACTTGAACCGACAACCATATGATTAGTGAAACCATATGATTAGTGAGGCACTCGGTTACTACTTGGCAAAAGGCTCGTTGGTTGTTATATAATGTTATGTTATATTATAATCTTGTGACAAACAAATCATATTGTTTCTCGAAACCCGAGTCAACATGCAACCTGAAATACTTACTGCTAAAACATTGTTGGAAAGTTCAAACAACACGACTTATAGACATGTAAACTTGGTGTCAGTTTTGAGGATAAACAAAACATGAAGGTTCTATTTACACATGATACAATAGATGAGGGTTTAAATGAGACAGATATGAAAAGGAGATTCAATAGTGGAAAATGCAGGCAGAGATATATTGCCTGGATTTGAAATCATTGGCGCTGTTTCTTCCAAAAGTTGGTATGCCAATTGGCACTTATTATGACCTGTACTTTGACCAAGTCAGCATGACAGCATTAAGCTTAGTATTGATGAAGCATTTTCTTTCATAAACAAATATTGCTATGTTCTCATAGAGGGCATATACTTGTAACTTATAGAATCTAACTGTTATTTGTTAAGACTCACCCTTTTCGACATATACATTTGAGAAATTGTAGCAATCGCGTTTAGTTAGGAGGAAACACTTTTATTTTTTTACAAAATGTTTTGTAGAAAAAAAGGAAAACAGAGATCGTGTTCAAATCAACGTTTTTTAATAAAAGGTTTTGCAAAACACAAAATCCCCTATTTTCTAACTTAACAAGGAAAAATACAAAACAAATTTTAGTTTTTTTCTTTGTAACCCACAACTCTCTTTCCCTTTTTTTTTTTTTCAAAATAGAAAATACAAACATTAACTAAACCTCTTTCTCTATATTTTCAAGTGTTTTGTGAATATAAATTACGCTTCCAAATTTTTACAAAACTAGAGATAGAAAAAAGGGAATTTTTTCTTCAACTAAGACGCCCTTTTCAACCTAAAAAACCTGAAACATGTTTTTCTAATAAATCTACTTACCGACGGAACTAAAGAGTAGACACTCATGTAATGGAACCTGAGTTACATTCATGACGATATCTTGGATCATACTTATTGTAGATTAAGTTTCAAGTCCGCTTTTCATCACTAGTCGGATCACCCCGTAAAACGACCATTTATGAGCTCTGTTGAGCTTTATTGTTTTTATTTGATATAATTAGGGATGGCAAAAAAAACCCGAACCCGGTTGGGAAACCCGAAATCCGAACTAATTGGGGCGGGGCAGGGCATTTTAATCGGGTTACGGGGCGGGTTCGGGGATTAAACGGAGATTTTAATCGGGTTTGGGGCTGAGAACGGGGAATCCTCGCCTCGCCTCGCCCCGCCCCACCCGATTAATATATACACATATATAAATATATCTATACATATATACGTAGTATTTACGTAATAAAAAATATTACTCTAATATTTTAGTTTTTTAATATTTGTAAGAATGCAAAATTGTGATTATAGAAACTCGTTTAGTGTTATATTTTTAAGTTTTAATTATTGGTGGTATAATTTTTTATTATTTATGTATAATACTATCGTTGAAAACTTAATAAGGATCGTTTGTAATTGATTATTAATAAGTTCGTTATTTCTAACAGTAAAAAAATAACAATAAATATGAAATGGTGCAGCTTTGGTCGAGAATTGCACACAAAGAGGACACCCTGATTAATACGGGGCGGGTTTGAGGGACTATCACGCCCCAACGGGGCGCCCCGATTAGAACCCTGATAGGGATCGGGGGTTTGGGGAGAACTTTAGTAATCGACTAATCGGGGTTTGAGGATGAGGATGGCCACCCCGCCCCGTTGCCATCCCTTCATATATACGCGTAAGATACTTCTATTATAAGGGGTTGTCTAGAAATTCTAATTTAGAATAGTTTATCTGCTTGCTACTTATTGTTCTTAAGTCTAAACTAATTGTCTATGTCTAGAAGTATACAATAAGGAGCTTATAAGCTATTCCAGACACTCTTTTAATGGTCAAATGAACATCAGATCAGAAGAAAGGATCCTTAAGTTAAGAAGAATTGGTAAATCTGTTAGGAAGAATCAACACCATGTATGAACAACAACGATACTCGGTAACTCAGAATTGCTCGTTTAGTATATGTATACCCGCATCTTAAATCCAACTATACAAGTTGTATATCAGTATTGCGAAATTTTGCCTATGGCTTAGCGATATCTAAGGTGGTCGTAGGTGCCAGGTTCAACCAAGTTGTTATGGGGAAATCCCAACTCGAATCACCCTTTACAATCGCAACATGGAAGTAAATTTGGCAAACTACACAATTATTGAATTTTATTATTCCAAATAATATAAATTTTAGAGAATACAATGAATCACCATCAATCAATCAGAACCCAAAATTTCCATATCCGAAATCAAGAACGGATAGAGTGCTTAAGGCCATGGGTTGAACAGCGTAGATCCTGCTTTCACAGGGAAACAGACTCCACGTTTAGAAGGGAAATACAGAAATTCACACTCCGAATGCAGTACAAGTTTATCTACTCATATAAGATGCAATATCATAAGGCTACAAATGCATCCTCAACACACATATATGTACCCATTATATGTTTAAATAATACAAGAACCAAAGTGAGCTGTAACCATAATTAACAGCAATTCCCAGAGGAACACATTTCATATAGCGGAATAGTGGTGGTTGTCTTCAGCAGGGCCGCATGAAAGTGCAGTCAGCAGTACAAATGTGCCATATAGGATAGCAACAATGGCAGTGAAGTTGACAAGAAATGCCTCAGAACCATACTTTTCGATACCTGAACTCTCCAAAAACGTTAGCTTCTCAAGAAACCCGAGTGCTGAATTTGCAACAACCAAGATGTAAATAAACATCCCAAACAACACATGCCATGGAACCGACTCTTTTCTAAGCTCTCCCGATCCACCAGGGTAGAAAAACACCAAAAACCCAAAAATCCACTGCCGAGTGCATTTCACATATTAGTCACATTAAAAGGTGATTACACAATAATGTGAAAAATGATAAATTACCTGAACACCATAGAGGACAATAACCCCGATACCAATCCAGGAATGTAAACTGTAAAGATTTGCAATACCACTTTCATTGTGATTTTTAAATGCCATATAGATTCCGATAATACCAAGTACAAGGGCTATAGCATGTAGAATAAGATGGATGAGCTTCTTCTTAGCATGCTCGAAGGGAAAAGCTTTATAGCTTACAATGGCTGCATAAAAAAGAAGGGAAAATAGAAAGTCAAATTACAAAATAAGAAAGGCATATCAGCACGTATCCATCTATATAATGAGCAAAAATGATGTTGTTACCTTCACCGCCCATAATGACCAAACCAATAAGCATGAGTACGGGATGGACCTGGTAAAGAGATGATAAAAGGAAATTTAAGATAAGCTCCAACAAATTAATGACATAGTCGGGGATCTCAAATACATTACAAATTAAAACAGACTAAAAAACACTGAAAGCTTTCTTGTCCGTCTTATGCTGAAACTGTAAGAAAAACTGGAGGTGCATGTTTAGACATTAAAGAATACACAAATCATATAAATAATCAGAACAAAACACGATTTTTGCTGAAAAATTATAATCCAGCACCAGAAAACAAATCAGCTTAAAATTTCCTTTCACTTATATTTTCTTTTCTTCATTCAAATGTCAACGTAGTATTTTCTTGTCCGTCTTATGTTTAGACATTACAGATCAGCAGTCTGTTTGTATCTTATGAGTATTTTTGTAAGATTGATGGAACCAAGTTACATACATCTTAACCAATGTAAATTAACTGTGAGACAAACAAATGATGCACATGCTAACTAGGTGCACAAGTATTTACACAAATTTTTTTTGAAAGGCAGATAAATTGTATCTTGAGAAATAAAAACGACTAGCAAGAAGCTAGAGTTACGACACTACTGATCATACGGATTCTAAACATGTATCAATCCGATTCTAAAAAACACAACTACCCTAGGTCAAAAAAGAGGCGCTAGAAAGAGAAACGAACACATTAAGGTAAAACTCCGACCTCCAAAACCACCAACCACCATATCACTAACGCATTCTCATGATAGAGACCATGACCTTCACACTTGAAAAGTAAATCGTTGGAACCTTAGGGTGTAGATATATGGTGGATCGAGGAAATACCTCAGGGTGTATGAACAACACCAACAGAAACGAGCAAACGACCCCTTGCCTTACTGAAAAGATCAAACTTGACCCGTGACCCTCGACCCAACAAACACCATTTAACCACAACCTCAACCCTGGACAACTCAAACAGACTCTTGAACTAAAAAGTCATATCTGAACCATGAGACTACCAAACTGAACCCCGGACTAATAACCAAAAAGTTCTGACATTGAAAAACCAACCACTACAACAACCATTTGAATTTGTTCGAACTATTTTCCACCAATCTAAACCACAAAAAACACCACAACATGTTGACACTACCAAAATAGGCTACACACAACCCACATCCACCCTTGAAAAAACACGATCCAAAGAAACGTTTCCACTTTCCAACCACACGAACCTGCTCAAAACTAACAAACGACACAGAGTGCGACTCTATTGGATGCTAACTTGATCCTTCCACATTTCTACAAATTCGGGAAGCAGCATGATCTTCTAGGGGGGCATATTAAGTTTCAGGTCTACCAAAAGTCAAGGTTAAGACAACCTAGATTCTATTATATATTCTCTTAGTTAACAGTCCATAAAGCTACAACTGGGCCTATATGAAAACTATAGGTTAGCATATACAGTAGTAATTCACAATAAACCACTGAGCAACCTAATCCAGCATAAAACAAACATAAAGAAGACAAAAACACTTACATTAAAAATAAGATTCTTGTTGGTATCAGATGACCAAGCTAAACCTCCTCTAAAAGAAATGTTCCAAACAAGAACCATAACAGCACCAGCAACACCAAGCACGTGGACAACATAAGACAGATGCAACGCGTTTATTTGCAACCCCATCTTCTCTTCGATCTCTTACTTTCCTCTTATGTTTTTTTTAGGTTTTATATAAATGGATAAAGTAGCATACGAGTGTTGTATATTTATTTCATGTACAGTACGTATCTAGTAATCTCTGATCCTTGTCCCTTGGATCAGGGCTTGACCGTTGGATTGGACGTGTGGAGGTATATATGTGGTAGGTATGAGATGGGTGTCCACGTGGATCGGTGTTAGATTGCTATCGTGTCGAGTTATGCGCCGGCTGCTTGCTTTACCTTTCCTTTTTTGTTATTTGTACTTGTTTACTTTTAATTAATCGTGGGATTAAAAAACTCTTTTTATACAAAATCGATGAAAACGTGAATATATTCTGGTAACCTATCTTTGATCGAGGTAGATCAAATGAAATCGCTTTTTTTAGTAGTTAATATGTGATGAATATATTAGGTAAAAAGATATTTCATGCGTTTAGTTGGAGTAAATTTTCTTTCATTTCTTATTTTTTTGTTTTGTAGAAAAAACATTTTGAAAATATAAAAAACGTGTTTATTTAGAGAAAACATGTGTTTCTATTTTTCATTTTGCAAAACTAAAAAGTATGTTTAAGTATTATTGTTTTCTATCTCAATTCTCTATTCAACATTGTAATATTATGAAGGCATCTTCGAAACTCAAACAAATATCATAAACTAACCAATTAAATTATAAAATAACTAAAAAAAGTCTAATGCGAGAAAATAAAGACTTAAAAAAAAAGAAAAATTTAACATCAATTAATATGAAAAAAATCTTCAAACGACTACAATTCGACATAAAGTAAAATTTCCTATTTCATTCGTTTTTATACGTTTTATCCGTTTTTGTGCGTTTTTATGTGTTTATTTAGAGAAACATGTGTTTGTATTTTTCATTTTGCAAAACTAAAAAACATGTTCAAATGTTATTGTTTTCTATTTCAATTCTCTATTCACTATTATAATATTATGAAGGCATCTTCGAAACTCAAACAAATATCATAAACTAACCAACTAAATTATAAAATAACTAAGAAAGAGTCTAATGCATGCAAGAAAATCAATGTTGCAAAAAAAGGTCTACAAGGCCGATTAATCACCGCCTAGGTGCTAAAAGGCCACCAACCTTGCCGATTTATGTAACTGGGTCAAATAAATAGGTCAACCATGGTCAACGGTGATTAACGGCAGTCAATGGTGGTCAAACTTGCCAAAAACTGCAAATCTTGTCAGAATTACCCAAAACTTACCGTAAACTTATTTTGATCACTTATAGTAACTGCTTAAAATTATTACATGTTGTTTTTTAGAAAAAATATTGTCGAAAATACCTAAAACTCACCGGAAATACACAAAATTTGCCGAAAATACCCAAAATTTGCTGGGAATGCCAATCCGATTAATCACCGATTAATCCCGCCTAGACCGATTACAAGCTACAAGGTGGTCGACCGCCTCACTACCGATTCACGATTTTTGCAACCTTGAAGAAAATAAAGACTTAAAAAAAGAAAAATTTAACATCAATTAATATAAAAAAAGTATCCAAACGACTACAATTCCACATAAAGTAAAATTCTCTATTTCATCCGTTTTTATACGTTTCATCCGTTTATGTTATGTGTTTATTTAGAGAAACATGTGTTTGTATTTTTCATTTTGCAAAACTAAAAAACATGTTCAAGTATTATTGTTTTCTATCTCAATTCTCTATTCACCATTGTAATATTATGAAGGCATCTTCGAAACTTAAACAAATATCATAAACTAACCAACTAAATTATAAAATAACTAAGAAAAAGTCTAATGCATGCAA
This sequence comes from Artemisia argyi, assembly GCA_030686995.1. NCBI lineage: Eukaryota > Viridiplantae > Streptophyta > Magnoliopsida > Asterales > Asteraceae > Artemisia > Artemisia argyi. The sequence goes on along the minus strand of CM060709.1, from coordinate 137,940,311 downwards.
GAAAATAAAGACTTAAAAAAGTAAAATTAAACATCAATTAATATAAAAAAAATATTAAAACGACTACAATTCCACATAAAGTAAAATTTCCTATTTCATCCGTTTTTATACGTTTTATCCGTTTTTGTACGTTTTTATGTGTTTTTATACGTTATGTACGTTTTCTTATGTTTATATATGTTATTATTCAATTTTATTTGTTTTTATACGTATAAAAATGTACAAAAATGGATAAAACATACAAAAACAAATAAAAATGTATGAAAATGTTCAAAAACGGATGAAAACATATAAAAACGTACAAAATTGGATGAAAGCGTATAAAAACGTACAAAACGTAAAAAATGCATATAAACATACAAAAACATATAAAAATGGACGAAAACATATAAAACAGACAAAAATGTATAAAAATGGATCAAAACATTAAAATAAAAAAACAATAATAAAAAAGAACGGGCGAAAACATATAAAAACGAAAGAAAACATTTGAAAATGGACGAAACGTGTAAAAACGGACAAAAACGTATGAAATCAAATAAAACACATGAAAACGGACCAAAACGTATAAAAACTGACGAAAACATACAAAAACAGATGAAAACGTATAAACGTTAGAAAATGTATAAAACAGAACTAAAATAGATGAAAATAGACTAAAACATATAAAAAGTGATGAAAACGTATAAAAACGGATAAAAACGTATAAAACCAGACGAAAACCTATAAAAACGAACGAAAACATATAAAAATGTACCAAAACGCATAAAAAATGGATCACTTCGGTTAGTGGCTTTTACCCGAAGGGAAATGAGTGCGGAAATTGATCAGGGGTATTTTAAAGGAAATAAGTGAAAGAAAAAAAAAGTGTTTTGCACGTTTGTGTATTAAAGTGGAAAATAGGGATTTTGTATTTTGTAGAGAATATTGTTGAAAAATAATAATTTGAACGCGATATATATATATATATATATATATATATATATATATATATATATATATATATATATATATATATATATATATATATATTCACGAAACATACTCCCCCCCCCAACTAAACACACCCATACTGTTTCTGTTTTAAAATAATTGTATCTTGATAAAAAATATATATATATATATATGCAGTTTAAGAAACTATAATCATTATTGCATTCTCAATTTATTTTTTATTTTTTTTTCACAAAATAACAGTTTTACTTTTATATAATTAATTAAATTTTTGAATTATTTTTTTAATTTTTAGTATCATTAGATGCAATATGGTAGACTTGGTATATTATTCACAACTGCATTAGAAAATGGATAATAGTTTTGAAATAACCCAAAATGAAAAGAAGACTATTAATTTGAGACAAAAGAAGTAAATGGTTAACAATGGGGGAGTTAAAAAAGAAGAAATGCAAATGGTGAAATTTCTCTTGTTTGATACAATAGAGAAATCAAAAAGTGGAAAAATGCCATTGCTCGAGAATTACTGCTTTTAATATTTAATTTCTTCTCGTTTTAGTATGGAAACTGAAATTCTCCGCTTTTTATATATTTGAACTAAAATTAAACCTTAAAAAAGGTACTATATATTATTTCATCCGTTTCAAAATAAGTGTTCAGTTTGACTTTTCAGAGTCAAACTGGTTCAACTTTGACCTTAGATATTTTTTTTGTATCATATAATACTTGTGAAAGATTATACAATGAAAAATACATTTAAAACTCAATCCATTCATATATTTTGCATCAAGTATTATATAATCTCCGAAGAAATAGACAATGTCAAAGTTGAACCAATTTGACTCTGTAAAGTCAAACTGGACATTTATTTTAAGACGGGGGAGTAAACAACATCACGTGGCACTCACATTCTTCACACATTTAATAATCTTCTACAAACATCTTCAAACATTTTCGAACCCATGGTTGCTTGATTCTTTCTCATGGCCTTTTTTTTCTATCTCATTTTCTTCCTCTCATTCTGACCACCCTTTAATGTGACCACCCTTTGATGAAATAGAGTCTAGGGGTGAGTTATAGCAACGGAGGCTATTGGTTAGATTAACCCTCTTATTTTTTATTATTATTTTTTTATTTTTTTTATTTTTATAAGTTTGTTTATATTAAAAAGCTATAAACCTGAAAGTGCGGATCAGAAAATATAAAGTTTAATAAGTTAAACGTTTAAAACTGTCAAAAATACGGAACAGAAACTGACAAAAACTGGGCTGCGCTGGAAAAAAAATAGGGGACAAAGAGGGAGACAAGGGGCCTGACACCCTTGTCCCCCCGTTTCCCTAACAGTCCCCAATATACACTTCTAGCTACAATCTACAAGCCCAGATACTTATCTTCATTTACCTAAATAAGACATAAACTGAGAACGGTAAGTCCTTGCGACTTAGTGAGTAAACGGAACAATTATGAAGTAATACTTGCAAATTCTAAACATAAACATAATAGTCTATAACATGCTTTAATTTGCACGACTTGTAGCGTTTTGCTACTTGTACATAGCATATATAAATTTGGTTATGAATTTCATATTCGTTACATGATATCTTGGCACGTGCTTCTTGACTAGAAGTATGCATATTCGTCCTACTATGACTAAGAACTTCCCTAACCAACGAGTACTCCTTTTGGGGTTCTAACTTGTCATCGTACTTATCCATGCTTGGGTCACCAAAAAGGATGCTTGTTCATATACACTTGACATGCTACTTTTATACGTGATTCATTCGAATCGGATGTGAACACTATAATAAGCACGGGTAATCCACAAATGATGCTTTTACGGGGAGTTCTATATTGTGAACTTCTTAGGTACGCTACTTGACTTTTGGTGCATTTCTTAGGCACCAAGCGATGCTTCTTGTGAGCATTCTAGCATGGTTGTTTCAGCTATATCCAAAACCTTGCATAAGTTCTAACATAATGTTAATTCTAAGAACATGAAGCTAATATCTGTTACCCACCTCTATGTCTTGTTCTACCTTCCGCAAGCTTTCCAAGAACACCTAATCACATGATAATCATTCTAATACTATTAGAACTTACTAGTTCATTTATCTATCATATATTGGGTCTAAACAACTTAAACATGACCACATAAGGTGCTACTTCATTAAACACACTTTTACAAAAAAGCTTTTTGTGCAGAATTTTCTGATAGTCTGCTGAAATTTGCAGATTTGACCCACTTAAACTTAGAGTTAGAGCTTGAAACTAATGGCATTGGAAAGTAGACTCAAAGGGCTAAAATTTGGTTTTTACATCAAGTCAATCCGATAAATGGTCTATTTTCTACATCATTTCAAAGTCAACACAAATTTCATCACAACGTGTTGTCCTACATTTTAAACGTGTCCAAAATGACCGAAAATCCATCATAAACTATTCTACTCTTTACCAAACTTATATTTCAGCTTATTAAACATGTTAAGACCATTTTTCAATAATTCTATAAGCAAGCTTACTAGTTTAAGCACTTTATAAGCTACTACCAAATACCCCTTAACTTATTACCCTTATGCATAAACACCAACAACTAACATGAATTCTTCTACACTCATAACCACAATCCATCCACATAAATCTTGACATGCTCATAACATAACAAAGCTTCTAATATCATGTTTCATCATAATTCAAAACTAGGTTTTATATAACCCCTCAAATAGCATAAACTCCAAAATTAACACTAATCAAGAACTTATTATGAATTTACCTTGTAGGAGATGAATTCCTAACACTTAAACACTTCTTGAATTTCTCCAAAACACCACTAACACCTTTCTTGAGTAACACTAAAGCTTAGTACTTGATTATTGAAACCCTTAGTATTAATTTTGTTAATGAAGTGATATATGATAAGTTCCCTCCCAAAAGCACCCTATGAACCACACACACACACGTGTGTTTATGAGATAAATTTTTTTTGGAGTTATAAGTCTATTAGGGAGCAAGGTAATGTAGTAATTCTACCTAAAAGTCTACTTTGCGTCATTAGTTCATGACGTTAAATGATTTTCACCATTAGTCCTTTTTTGTTAACTTTTCGCACTGAAGGTCCTTATTTCTATACAATACTAATCTAAAGACTTTTCTAATATTCTAATGACAATATATAAGTCTACTACTAAAACTTATAAAGATCGGGGTGTTACATCTTATGAAAACACTGCAACATCATCCTCACAGTATATCATAAAACTAGCATCCATGAAAGGCTTCATCATTGTAGTGAACTTGTTACCTCTGATAGAAGACTACATTTCCTCTTGCAAAGACTTACATATTGCAAAGACCTACATTTCATCAAATGAAATCATTAAACGTAGCCTTTAGGCTAGGATGCATTAATGGTTTGTGTTTTTAATAATAACCGGCTACTCTTTAAATTTAGCATCTTTAAAATAATTTTATGAATCATCAATTATATATGTTTTTGTTTCTTAAATATAATCTTTAGGGATATATTCAGCAAAGCCCAAGATTTTATGCAAAGATCAAAATGTTATACCTCAAATAGCCATTAACAAATAGACTTTTTGTTAGGGCATTTGCATATATATTCCTTCAAAGATGCAAAATTGCATATATATATCCAAAATATGCATTAAAATCATTGTATCATATACATTAAAAACTTATACAAAAAATATATGCAATTATTAACCTTTAAAATGATATATATATGCAATTTTCTCTTTTGTTAATGTACAATAGCTTTAATAAAAGGTTTAATGTTTAGATTTTACTAAATACACATGGAATGTAATTACCAAATATGTCAAAACCAGTTACAGAAATATTTCGGTGTAACCGCATACGTTTTAAGAGTGCTCGGTACTGACGACAGTTAGTCCGCGATTCGCCAAAAACCAACACTAACGGCGCCGCCGTTGGTCACCATTTTTCACCGGACCTAGCTCGCCATTGGTACTCAACCATTCCACCAACTATTCGCTGTTGGTATTTATTTATTATTATTATTATTATTATTATTATTATTATTATTATTATTATTATTATTAGTGGGTGGATATTTTTTATGGGGTTTTTTGTGAGACCCACGAGTGTTATTGGTTTTTTTGTTGAAAATGTATTTGTTATCGGTATTTTATTAGGATCGGAGGGGATGAGGTGACGCTGAATTGACAGACGAATAATATGTTATTGGCTTTGTCTCAACCAAGCACTCTAATTAAAAACTCACTCTTCCTAAATGCGTGAAGAGCAAAAAGTTTACCTATTTACTCGTTATATCCATACGATAAGCTAGGCTAATACAGTATTAGCAACTTAGATTAGTGGAACCAGTTATATTCTCTTATAGATATTGTTGGTCCACTTCATATGTTTAGTACCTACCCGTTCTATATAATAAATCACAACGTACATATCATTATCAAACGGGTTGTATTCTTTTTCAAACGGCCAACTGCTAGCTAGTCTTAAATTAACATTGATTATGATATCACTACTATGTTGCATAAAGATTAACTAAGAAACACTAGCAATGCTGGTTAGAAATTAAAACATAGCTCGATTGATTATACAAAGTTTAGTTTTTCTTTTTCTTTCTAAAGGTAATATGGAATCACTTAATGGATTGGTTACTGGTACCCTTAAATAGATTCCGACACCTTTTTGTTTTTTGTTTATTATTATTTTTAAATGTGTTTTTATTATAAAATTACGAACTAAAAGTACAGAATAAAAAATGCAAAGTTTAATAAGCCAAAAGAATTAAAAGACAGAAAGTAAGGAAAATAAGAAAGAAAGAAAAAAAAAAAAAAAATCATTTTGTCTTGTCAACATATCACTAAAAGAGGAGGGGGCCTTCCATCACTTAATTAGTTCACCATCAGAAATACGAATGCAATATGAATTTATTAAGGTTATACAATAATTATTACACACTATTGAGTCTAGATTACGTGATTTCATCATTGATGATATATTTTATGTACATAACCTAGTATTGAGTCTAGATTCTCGTTTGTCTATCCTTTCCTTATACTTTTGTGATGTTGGCCTATGTACAACCAAGTGTTGATAGTCTTTTTGTCAATGATTGTATCAAAATTTCTTCTTAACCATTAACCAACTATTTTTTTTACCTCATTACAGTTTCATCGTAACTCTACTAACAAATTCTCTCACAAAATTTGTATCGCGTACACATAGCGACATGCACTTTAAAAAAGAAAGATCGAATGGGGATTCGTCCGCCAAATCCGATCCCCGAACACCAAACACTAACTCGATCATCACAAAATCACATTTGTAATGCAAATTATACATATCATAGGTACATAATTGTGGTCTGCACATGACTTATTATTGTGTACATTATCACCTTAAATAACTTTGATTGCAAGAACCAACGTATATGGCTGTTAATGAGAGGTTATAGCTGACTTTTTTTTAACTCATAAAAGTCATTTAGTGACTTTTTACTATTGGAGCATAAGTTTTATATATATATATATATATATATATATATATATATATATATATATATATATATATATATATATTTATTTATTTATTTATTTTTTTAATCAAAAGAATTGAATTGAAGATCCTCAAGGTTGTGAGTCAATGATCTGAGTAAAGCCCTTCTCACACCAACATTTATTAATTGATATAAAGTATGAAAAAGAAGCTTTTAGACATTTATTTTGTATTGGAGATGATTTTTTAAGATAGTTTTCTTATGAAAAAAGTCATATAAATAAATGACTAAAGCCATGCTCTAAGTATACTTTTCAATTCATACTTACTCCATGATAAATCGCACCTATTATATATCAACAAACATAGTTTAGTTGCCAAAGTCTTGAATTTGAAACGTGTTTTTCAATTCATACCTACTTTAGTTCATTGTAGTCATAATTCTTGACATATAATATTAGGAGTAAACTACATTTTTGGTCCTTGTGGTTGTATCAAAATTCCACTTTCAGTCCAATTTGCAAAAAGTGAGTCATTTTAGTCCAAAAGTCCACGTGGCTTTCAGTTTTGGTCCAATTTTCTAACGGGGTTAGTGTAGTCGCTAAGTTAGTTGCAACGTTAGTCCTTTAACCTAACGGTCGTTTGCAATGTTTGCACCGTTAGTCCTTTCACTTAGTTAGTTTTAAAAAAAATCGAAAAAAATTTCTAAAAAAATTATTTTTTTTGGAAAATGTTTTTTTCCAAAAAAAAATTTGAAAAATTCTAAAAAAAATTTTAATAAAAAATTTTCTTAAAAATTACTAAAAAAATTATTTTTTTAGAAACTTTTTCGAATTTTTTATTTCCAAAAAAAAATTTCTAATAAAAAATTTTCTTAAAAATTACTAAAAAAATTATTTTTTTTTGGAAAATTTTATTCCAAATAAAAAATTTGAAAAATTCAAAAAAAATTCTAAAAATTTTTTTGATGAATTTTTTTTTTCCAAAAAAATTTTTTTTCTTAAAAAATTACTAAAAAAACTATTTTTTTTTGAAATTTTTTTTTATTGGAAATTCGAAAAATTTCTAAAAAAAATATTTTTTTTTGGAAATTTTTTTCAAAATATTTTTTTTGGAAAAAAAAATTTTGACAAATTTTTTTTTTCGAATTTTTCAAATTATTTTTTTTGGAAAAAAAATAATTTTTTAAGAAAAATTTTTATTAGAATTTTTTTTTTTTTCAAATTATTTTTTTCGAATTTTTCAAAATTTTTTTTTGGAAAAAAAAATTTCCAAAATAAAATAATTTTTTTAGTAATTTTGAAGAAAATTTTTTATTAGAATTTTTTTTTTCAAATTATTTTTTTTGGAAATAAAAAATTCGAAAAAATTTCTAAAAAAATAATTTTTTTAGTAATTTTTAAGAATATTTTTTATTAAAATTTTTTTTAGAATTTTTTTCGAATTTTTCATTTTTTTTTTGGAAAAAAAAAAACATTTTCCAAAAAAAAATAATTTTTTTTTGAAATTTTTTTTCGATTTTTTTTAAAACTAAATAAGTGAAAGGACTAATGGTACAAACATTGCAAACGACCGTTAGGTTAAAGGACTAACATTGCAACTAACTTAACGACTCCACTAACCCCGTTAGAAAATTGGACCAAAACTGAAAGCCACGTGGACTTTTGGACTAAAATGACTCTCTTTTTGCTAATTGGACTGAAAGTGGAATTTTGATACAATCACAAGGACCAAAAATGTAGTTTACTCTAATATTAGAAATAAAATCAGTAAAGGACTAGCAATTTTACTAGCATTGGTGGTTTGAATTTGGAATATTGTTCGTTTGACTATAAAAAAAGTTGTCTTAATGTAGCAACAAATATTCGCAACCAGAGTTTACATGGTTATAAATTAAGTTTATGTTTATTTCTATATAGAAATATGGAATGAAAACACATGGTAGTATGACGAATACAACAAAAATTTGCATCGAATATTTGTTTTTGTGTTGGTTACAGTGGTTAAGGTCACTAGCTAGCTTTGTGAAATTTGTCCAAATGATGTAGAATGAGGACTGTTTATTGTGGACATATGAAGACAACATGAATAAGTAACAAGATGCTAAACTGCAGGTTTTGCACAATTCGGTAAATATGCAACACTTAGCATTCAACATGTAACAAATGACAAATTGACAACAAATCAGAAATCGCTAATGTTCATAAACAAACCTGGACCATAAAAGTAAAGTCGCTAAAATTAATCAAGCACCTACAGTAATTTGCTTTTAAGTTTCCATCTTGATGCCAGTGCAGAACTCCACAAAGTTATAGATAGATAGTCTTAATTTTCTGCTAAGTGCCAGAATTCCCAAAATCACCAAAAGCCCCGTTGTGAAACCGCTTGTAGTAGAGTAAATCCATATCCACTTGTTTGCATCCTCTTCGTCTTCTTGTTTCTCAACACCGTCTGTCACAATGCGCTCATCACCACTGCACCTCGTTGGTAACGGACTACCACAAAGTTTGTTATTTCCGGCGTATGTTGATAGATTAAACGTATGGAGTTGAGTTCCGCTTGGTATCCGCCCTGATAAGTTGTGCGACAAATTTAGAGTGCCAAGGAAATTTAAATTTGAGATACTCTGCGGGATCATTCCAGATAGATTGTTTCCTGAAAGGTCAAGAGACTCTAAGGACTTCATATCACCTAATGTATTAGGAATCCGGCCCGTGAAATGATTGTTTGACAAGTTAAGATTAACCAATCCTTTAAGAAAAGTCAACTCCTGGGGTATTTCCCCACCCAAATTATTGCTCGAAAGGTCCATGGTTACCAAGTAATTCATTGTTTTTGTATACTCAAGCGAGTTTCCTTTAATTACCTGTTTTATATGTTACACAGGTCTTGCATCTTCACAGGATTGATTATATCAAACAACATCATGTGTACATCAAACAAGAATCCAAACAGAAACAAAAGAATGGGTTGAACCCTTTTATAACTGATATATAAAACGTATGGGTTGAATGATTGATTACAGAATCCTACTCTATATATACATACTGAATCGGTGCCTTCACAAGAGACATGTCGATTCCTATAAGTCACGACCTATTCTAAACGTTGTAACCCTACACTATATAACCGTATCTTTCTTGTGACCCAGCCCAATACAATGGGTCGGTTTATACAGAATACATAACATAAATTACACTAAACTACCCTAACTTTTGCTTCTATAACATTATGGTCCAACATTCTCCCCCTAATGTTATAGACGCAAATCAAGGCTTCTTTACTTGACTTCATTCGCCATGCTTTCTCCTTGCATTCTTTCTTTGACGTGCTTTCGCCTTTCTTGCCTTCTTTCTTCCTATCTTTCTTTCTTTCTTTCTTTCTGGTATGTGCTTACTTACGTATCTTTTTCGTTCAAGCGTGCTTACTTACGCTTTCTTTCTTGTAAACGTGCTTACTTACGTTTACTTTGTTACTCGCGTGCTTACTTACGCGTTCTTTAAACAAGTGTGCTTACTTACGCCTTCGTTCTTATAAGCGTGCTTACTTACGCTTATTCGCGTGCTTACTTAGGCGTTGCTTTCTTTCAAATGAACGTTCTTCTTTCTATGATGTTGATTTGTTGTGTATCTTCCTTCTTGATTAATTGCAGCCCTATACACATACTTCCTTCCTTGATTGGTAATCAATCAATCCAAACCTTTGCTGTCCTTAATTAATCAAACTTTCTGCCAACAACAATTCCTTTCTGTTTGGTTTTTTTCGAACAGCAATTTAATATGTGGCTTCCTGTAAACTTTCAAAATCACAGCAGCCCCTTCAATCGGTTCTTCTTCGATTGATGCCTTCTTGATTTGGGTAACCACAATTGGTGGTTTTGTCTTCTCCTAATCAGACTTCGCCTTCTTACTTCTCCAATGAATGAAACGGGTAATCCTTCTTCCTTACTTCAATCGATCAAAACATCCCAAATCCGCCTATGACTTCTTTCTTCTTTCTCTTACCGATTAGATGACGGTTTTGTGGAGGTTTTGTAACTACTTTCTTCTTCTGGTCGCTATACACAAAGATTGTGTAACAACCCTTCGCTGTTGATTCTTGCTCTTCAATCAATCATCACTTGCACTCGTTCTTTCCCTGGATCGATTAAACTCTTGCTCTGATGCCAATGTTACACAGGTCTTGCATCTTCACAGGATTGATTATATCAAACAACATCATGTGTACATCAAACAAGAATCCAAACAGAAACAAAAGAATGGGTTGAACCCTTTTATAACTGATATATAAAACGTATGGGTTGAATGATTGATTACAGAATCCTACTCTATATATACATACTGAATCGGTGCCTTCACAAGAGACATGTCGATTCCTATAAGTCACGACCTATTCTAAACGTTGTAACCCTACACTATATAACCGTATCTTTCTTGTGACCCAGCCCAATACAATGGGTCGGTTTATACAGAATACATAACATAAATTACACTAAACTACCCTAACTTTTGCTTCTATAACATTATGGTCCAACATTGCTGGTTCAAACATTTCCCAAAATACAAATTGGGCATCATTTCGGGTCATTTGACTCAAGTTCTTAAAACATTGAGGTATCCTCCCTGTTGGTTATTCTCTCCAAGATCCAAGATCTGAAGCGCGGATCCTTGACACAAACCTATAGGGATAGGACCCGTGAAGTTGTTCTTATGAAGCCTGAGAACAGCGAGATGCGTGATCATCTTTTCTCCAATCCATCTTGGTATGCTTCCAGAGAAATTGTTCTCTCCCAAATCTAGCATCACCAAATATGTGCAATTCGCTAGAGTTTCAGGAAGTTGTCCATGGAAACTATTTTTGCTTAATTGTAACCAACTCAGTGAAGATCCGGGTTTGCCCAGAGAACTTGGAATGACACCCGATAGCCGGTTTGAACTTAATATCATGACAGCTAGTTCTTGAAGATTTCCAAAGCACTCTGGAATGTTTCCGGATAGCAAATTTACAGAAAGATCGAGATGCCATAAATCGGTAGTATTACATATTGAATCTGGAATCGACCCATTGAAGAAATTGTTCTTAAGAAGCAAAAAGCTTGTACTAGCTAGGATAATCAGCTGGCTGGTTGGTTGTTTGGTTAAAAGGAAGGTTTGTCAGTGGACCGGTGAGAAAGTTATTGGAAAGATCCAATTCCTTGATAACAGAAAGCTTCTGAAGCCAATCTGGAAGAGGTCCGTAGATGCTAGTATTAGAAAGGAATAAAGCAAACAAATGTTTTTGTGTTTGAATCCATGGAGGAAATTCTGTTTCGATTTTGCAAGATTCGAGTGCAAGGCGTACTAGTTGGAAAGGAGGCTCCCAATCGTGTGAAATCTTGAAGTGCAACAAATGGTTCGAGGTTGCATACAAGTATCTCAACATCGACGTCTTTGCAAAATGGGATTCAGTTACTGCACCAGATAAAAAATTGCTTGATATATCAAGACGTTCAAGTTTAGAAAGTTTTCCAATGGAATCTGGAAGAGGCCCTTGTAATAAATTTGAATATAAATCAAGAAACTGGAGTTTTGAAAGGTTTCCTAGTGATGGTGAAATCGAAGAGAACAAATTATTGTGCAAATCCAAGATCTCTAGATTTGATAGACGTCCTAGGGAGAATGGAACTGTCCCATTTAGCAGGTTTTCGGATAAAACCAGACTCTTTAACATCATTTGTTTACCCAAAGACGTAGGAATTGGACCTGTTAATTTGTTCGGAGATATGTCTAAATGCAACAAACTCGTTAAATTACCGAGAGATTCCGGAATGGTTCCAGTCAAATCATTCCCATTAAGATTTAACTCTTTCAAAGAGGTAAGTCTGTCTAGTGATATTGGGATTTCACCTTTTAAACCAGAGGATGCTAAATCCAGTTTCTCGAGAATATATTGGCTGCATTCAAGTGGCTCGTTGAGTCCCCCTGTCCTTTTACTGTTTGAAATATCCAACCGTTTTATCTCACAGAATCTCCAGACCCCAATATCTTGAAGACTTGAGAATGCATTTCCAGCAAGTCTGAGTTCGACAAGGTTGTTCATGACAGGAATCGAAGAGTTGAGTTGATTCCAAGAAAGATCAAGAACTCGTAACGAGGTCATATTTTGCAAAAAGAAAGGGACATGGCCTTCAAACAAGTTCGATCTCAGATCGAGTGTTTGAATGGTGGAATGTGTAATATTAGTGTCGAGATGAGTTCGATCAAAATAAGAATTTGAAAGATAACATTTCGATAAATGTAACTCTAGTAAGGAAGGAACCATATGAAACAGTACCTTGTCAAAATCTCGAGCTCCGGTAATTTTCACTCCACTGAGATCAAGAATTTCAAGTGACAAAAGACGTGCAACCCATGTGATATCATCAATAATAAGTTCTGAGTTGCCGCCTATATCAAGTACACGCAAACTCGAAAGGTTTCCAATTTGATGAGGAACCACACCTGAAAATAGTGCGGAAGAAAGATTCAGATATCGGAGTTGTGTCAATGTTCCAATGAACTCTGGAACAAGGCTGCCACTGAAATTGTTCCAACTCAAGTCCAAGTAACTCAAGTGAGTTAGCTCGGATAAAGACGAATTCAATTCGTTCCCAATGTCTGACCACAATTCGTTCCCCTTTATGTCTGACAACAAAGAAATTGGAAGTACTCGAAGATCAAGCCTGATAACGTGTCCAGTGGCGTTATTGCAGCCGACTCCTGGCCACTGACAGCAGTTGTTTCCATTCCAAAACGATAATCGATTTGAAGGGTCCGACAAACGGCTGTGTTTGAACCTAAGAAGGGCTTGCCTCTCATGCTCGAAGCAACCGAAACAAAGGTTAGTAGTTGAAAATACGAAAAGGAGAAAGAACCCAACATTCCAAAGGTTCGTCATGCTAAAACATGTATTCAAGCTCTCTCAGCTTAATTTGAACTTATTAATGATGAATCTGGTCAAGATTGGTTGACACTGGTTCTTCCCATTCACAGAATTAAATGTTATCTTTTCCCTAAGACAAGTTTTGTCTTTTTTTCATTGTTTATATTCTTTTTCTGGTCGATCTTGTTTTAAAAAACATGCTTATAAAACTGACACTTAAGACAATCATACAGAGTGAGGATTATTATTTAATATAATTAAGGGCTTTTTAATTAAAAAATAATCTGATATAATGTTAAACATATGTGATTTTGATAGAATACAATCCTTATATTTTAATATCTAATCTAATAATTTAGTGTCACGAGCTAGTCAGAATAAATTAACGGGAAATGGAATCATGATATCGACTAGCAAACAAATTAACTTTTTGCTTACCCAAGACTCCATTACATAATTTTCAAACTCAGAAACCAACTTTCCCGTTCACTGGAGTATTAATTTAAGTTAAGTTTAACATTGAGTTCCAAGAATTGGGACTAAAGTACTTTTCTTGGATATGTTGTATTCTGAGTTTGAGCTTAATAATGAGTATGGTCTTCAATCCTTCATTCATGCTGCTTTTTATAGGCTAGGTTCCTGGTTTCTTCGGCTTTTCGCGCCCACGTATCCTAACTAATGAATGGACTATCTTGATTCTAACACAACATACGTTGCCAAGCGAAGTGCCTATAAAAAACAAGCTTTGGATCCAAAAACTAGATAAAGATGTATGAAACTTATACCCTTAACTAAAAAGCCGATAATTGTTACCTGAACTAAAAACTATTGACTAAGGCTATGTTTGACGCAGAGATTTTTGAAACCTTTTAGGGCGATAAGCGGTGAGCAACGAGCTTTTTTATTTTTAAATGGCCCCCACGTTTTCAATATCATATAATCTCCCGTGTCTACATCTTTTACCACATCAACGGCCCATTTACTCCTTTCTAGTTTTATTGTATACATATATTTTAGTTAAGTTTGCTTTGTTTTATTGTAAACATATCTTTTAGTTAAGTTTGCTAACCAATGCTTACTGGACAGAGTTTAAGCTGTAATTAATGAACGCAAACTTTTTTAATTAATCAAAAATGCATTAAATACACATTAAATGAACTTGTAAATTACTATATTTGAACATGATTTTCATTTAAATGAATTAAAATACTCATTTTATAAACCGATTAACACATACCCGCTGGGTAGGGGTTAGCAAAACCCTTGTTTAAATATGTATAAACACTAAGTGTTGGTCAATCAAACAATCATATCTATAACCATATTAGCAAGTGAATATTATAACTTATTACTGAAAAAGAAATTAGATACATGACAATGTTGATCAGTTTACATGATTCACGTTTGAAATATGACTTCAAAGATGATACTTCTGAAACACGATTCTTGTGAATATCTCTTTTGAATATCGCTCCAAAGATGATGCTTGGAGCACGATTCACGTTTAAAATATGGATCCAAAGTTGATGCTTATGAAATTAACCTTCAACCATAAACCCTCAACCAATATTATAACTCTTAAATTTCGAGATGGTTCCAAAGTTCGTGTTATTTGTTGTGTCACAAATCAACCTAACCAACTCACATTACTTGTAATAAGAAAAGAGCATTCAAAGTTAATGTCCTAGATTAGTACCGCATTAGTATTTGAAATTTTGATATCTCATGATCATTTACTGTAGTTTTTTTCTACCTTATTATTGTTATTGTTATCACTATAATACAAGGCCAGACATCTCAAAATAACATGTTTAAAAATGGCGCCACCTTAGAGCAGCCGGTGCAGCTCTTCAAATGGTGCTCGCCACTCCAACGTGGCATCTCTCTTCCCTCGTCGTAGCTCGCCGCTGCACCCCCCTCGCCATCGCCATTTTGTTGCTACTCGTCTGGACGACCAACATATGGTCTGACAAAGAAGTACATGTATATGTTGAAAAGTGTTAATTTCAAATGGATATATTACCGTTTAATACATAAACGGTCTTTATTATTATTATTATTATTATTATTATTATTATTATTATTTAAAATTAACTTAACAAACTCTATAAATACCAAATCATTTACATACAATTTTCTCACTACAATTCAACCAAAACATAAACACTTCTATATCTCAACTCAAAAAAATAAAATAAAACAATGTCTCAAAACCCGAACGAAGGAAGCTATTTCGCTAACCTTCTAAATTCAAACCCACGACCATACGGGGGATCGTCAAACCCTTCTACTCCCTCGTCGCAAAATTCCCACATTCTTCATCGCCATATGGTTCGCAACCATTCTATCCGGTGGAGGTTTATAATAACCAACAACTTGCGTTTCAACAAGGATTCACATCTCATTCTCAACGAATGTTGGCACCACAATTTTTTAACCCGTCTCAACTATCCACGTTTCCTACTCATCAATCACAACCCCAATTCGAACCACAACCATCCGGTCCACTTTTTAAAGTACCAAAAGCAAAATCACCGGCCAAAGGTAGAGGAAAAAAAACCAAGACCCAAAAAGCAAAAAAATAAAAATAAAAAAAATTGTAGACTTAGACACCGATGATGACGATGACTTGGAAGTAGCAGGTCAAACGTGTGTGAATATTAAATGGACCATGGACAAAGAAAAGCTTCTTGCGAAAACTTGGATAGGAATTTCCCAAGACAAAGATGTGGGCAATGACCGTAGCGAAGACTTCTTTTGGAACGAAATTACTGAGGCGTTCAACGATCAAACTATGGGTGACCCTCATACCAAAAATATGCTAACCGGTAAATGGACGAGGATTAATAGCGACAGCCAAAAATTCAACGCTATTTATATACATATTCAGGGTCGAAGTGGTGACAATGAGCATGATCATATCGAAAATGCGAAGACGAGCTTCAAAGAACGTTTTGGTACGTGGGGTTTCACGTATGTTCAAGTTTGGGAGATCTTGAAACATTACTCGAAATGGGATGCCGAGGAACCGATAGACATTACATGTCTTGAGGATATATTCGGCCTGGAAAAACGACCTCGTCCCGAAAGAAACAATAGATGAGCTGCAAAGAAACAAAAGTTGACGGAAACGTCGAGCGCGGTGAGCTCCGGTGGGAGTCAAACGAGCACTTTTTCGGGACAATTATCCGAAAAGTATTTGCAAGCAAAAGACGCTCAAATGGCCTATTACGAGGCGAGGAGGAAGAGGGAAGAAAAGGCGTTGAAGAAGGAAGAAAGGGCGTTGGGGATGCAGGAAAAGCAGATTCTCATGCTAGATGCCAGCTTGCAAACTAACCCGGTAAAAGCCGAAATCATTCGCAAGAGACAAGCAAAAATAACCAAGAAATACCAAAGCCTCGATGACGACGATAGCGAATAAAATGTTTAATTTTCATATTAGTAGTATGTGTTGTATTTTTTATTTTCGTATCGTATATTTTTATTTTCGTATCGTATGTTTTTATTTGATGAAATAAAATTAGTATGTTGTACTATTTTTAATTAATAGTGAAATAAATTTAGTTTATTTAATGAAATGATTAAAAAAATAAAGTTGTAAGTGGTGGGCCTTAAATGAGTAAGTTAAAGTTAGTTGTTGATGAAGTGAAGGTTAGTTGTGAAAAGAATGTAAGATGATGTGGCATCCGTGAACCTCAAATGAAAAAATTTGGTTCCTCACTACACTCCTGTTCTTATCATCTACTGTAATTACTTGACACATCATATTTTTCCTAAAAAATAATCACATTAATATGTAACTTGGTCCTAACTCTTTATTACATCAACTTTATAAAAATCAAATATGTATAAATATTTTTGTACATTTCTCTATACATAAGAGTATTTTTACATAGTGTATAACTAGTTATAATACCCGTGCACGCGCGAGTTTTTAAAAAAATTTTGAATCATATATTTTTATTTATTAAAAAACAAATAATTTAATCTTTATTTTGTTTGATTTATGATAAATTTAATTATAGTTTTTTATTATTAAAGATAATTATTTAAAAATTATAATTCTATTATTAATTGTATCTTATCTATATTTTTTGTATTTATCTTCTACTTGTGTTAATTGTATCTTATCTATATTTTTTGTATTTATCTTCTACTTGTGTTATGGATAAATATAAAATTTTACCTAATAAGAAAATAATCTTTTTTTCTAAATATAATTATTACTAAATAAGGTATGAATTGATTTTTTAAAATAGAAAATTCTGGGGTTTTGTTTTATTATATAAAAGATTTGACCAAAAGTTAAAGGAGATATGATTACTAATCAAATATGAAAGTTTAATCTTAATATCAAAATGCAAAATCTATAAAAGGTGGTCCTACAATTCCGGGCCAAGGAGGGTTTACTAAACCTGTTGCGGGTAAGCACTTTCAGTATCAACCCAAAAAGACTCCTCCTGAACCTAAGAAAGTGGATGGCACTAAGAAGAAGAATTCTGATGTGGCTAGTTCTAGTGGAACGAAGATTTCTACATCTAACCAATTTGATGCTCTTAATATGGATGATACGGATGCTTTTGGTATTCCTACTATTGACACCAACAAGGATGTGGATTATGGTCGTACAATGGAAGTTAATATGGATGATTCGTTAAATGGTAATGGATCACAAGAACCGCTTGTGAGTGATTCAATGGGAACAATGGAAGTTGGTTCTACTCCTATCGTTGAGAAAATTAGGAAGCTTGAAAAGTTACTTATTGATGGGAAAGCTAAGCTTGTGGATGATGATGATGGCCATCCTATTCCGTCTACCTCTTCCATTAAGAGGGCTAACCCATTTTCAAAGGTGGGTAAGGTTGTGGTTTCTGATAGTGATGATGATGAGGTTCTTAATACTTTCGACGAATCAGCAAATCTTTTTTGTGATGGTCATGAGCGTGAAGATGAGTTTGACGACTATGATGATTATTCGAAGCAAATTTATGATCTTCCAGGGAACTTGGATGCTCTTAATGCTATTTATGGCTTTAATCTCCAAGGTCGTAGGAAGTAGTCTATATTTTTGTCAGAGTGTTTTGTTACCATGTGGTTAGTGGTTTGTTTTCTTGTTTAGAAAATAGGAAGTATCTTGTTATGTAAGCTTTCGCCTATGTAACGGGCTGAGATATGGGATTCCCCCATATCCGTTGTACTTAAAATACTTTTTGGAGTAATATATTTACCGGGTCGTTGACCTTTTACCCAAAAAAAAAGAAGTAAGAAAACATTGCATTATTTCTTATTTTGCTAATTACAATATCATAGCATCTAGTAAGAAGATAGATGCTCACTCTTCTACTTCATTTTATTTTGTCAAAGTGCTTTAAATTAAAAAATATTCATGGTCATAAATATATTTATTCGGTTTACACTTTTACGTATCCAAACAGGGCTGTCGAGGAGTGCAAACAATGTCATTGTGAATGGTCACAATTTGACGATAGCCACAAAATTTCATTCACTTATATTATATATATATACATAATATAAGAGTTGAGTTTAATTAGTTTACACACTACTAATACATATGCATTTTTGTATGTTTATATGCCCCTTTGTAATGATTGTACGATGCTACCGAAATTTATGAGACGGCCATGTATCTACACTTGGGCGGATGCAAAAGACATTAGCATTACAGTAATAGTTTACATTCACAATACCTATTTACATTTGGGTATTTGGAAGACAATTTACTCAACAGCCGTTATTTATTTTTTCATTTTGAAAGCTATTCTTTCCGTTTAAAATAAGTGTCAGTTTGACTTTTTAAAATTTTCATTTTTTCAACTTTAATCTTAAATATTTTTATTTATGTTATTTAACAGTTGATTAAACTTATACATTAATGAAAATACGTTTAAAATCCAATCAATTTATATATTTTGTATTAAACATTATATAATACCAGTATAAAAAAATAGTTAAAGGACAAAAGATTTCAAAAAATCAAATTTGACAGCAAGTTTGAGACTTCAATGCAAAAAAGAAAATAAATAAATAAATAAAATTTGACTAGCTACTCTATGAAGACTTCAATGCAAAAATAACAATAGGGTAAATTGCAAATTTAATCACTAACGTTGTCCAAATGCGCAAAAAAGACACCGAGAGAAAAAGTAATGCAAAAATGCCATTAACGTTCCATTTTTTTGCAAAACGGTCACCGAGAGCTAACTTTCGTTAGCTTTCTCGTTAGTTGGACTAACCGAAGGGTATAATCGTCATTTGATTGTTTCAATGCACGACTTTATTTCAATAGCTAAATTTGCAAATAAAAACTTAACTTCCTAAACACTATTCATCATCTTTCATATTTAATTTTCTATTAAATTGCTATTGACAGCCACTACTACCACTATCCTCTACCTCCACACAACCACCACTGGATATATTTATTTCATAATCAAATTCGAAATGAAACCCAAATTTTCCAGATTTTTAACAACCGAATTTATGAGATTAACTTCATACTATGAATTACGTCTTTTTTGCGTATATGAACAACATTAATGACTAAATTTGCAATTTACCCATAATAATAATAATAAATAAATAAAAATAAAAATGATAGCCAATGGAGGAGGGTTGTCCAATGCACAACTATGAAATTCCCTAGTATAAATATACAGACAAATTCTCTGTTTCGAAAATTGACTTGCAAAGCTTTATTTATTTGTTTTACCGACATGTCCTTTGTCTTTTTGCAGCGTTAACATTTCTAATAAAATGAAAATAGTCAAATCGATGTTTTCAAACTTATTCAACCACTTTTTTTAGCCGGTAATAGGGTAAATTGCAAATTTAGTCACTAGTGTTGTCTAAATGCGCAAAAAAGACACCGAGAGGAAAAGTAATGCAAAAGTAATGAATTGAAACTCGAATGGATGAGTCACAAGGTGTAAACCTCAACGCTAAAAGAACCTAGCTAGCCGCTGAGCATTTTCCTTTCATAGATTAAACACGTACATGCATGCATAATCACACTGTTTCTGCTAGTTTATTTTCCTGGATTCTTCATAAGGGATAAAAATAATATTATCTTGTTGGAAAATGACTATCATTTATAAATATATCAAAAGAAAACAAATTTCAAACCTTTTTCATGTCGATATATCACCCAATATTTCAACCGGCAAGATAAAGAACATTTGACCGGGATACCGGGTGATGAATCCATGTCGATAAACACTACAACTAACTCATGCCACGCGTCCATCTTATAGCACGAGTCACTCTCTTAATGGGCACTTATTCATGCTAACCCTGCTTTTCACCGTTTATATATACTTTCGTCTTGATCATATATATTCTCAACACACGTTAAAAAAACCAAACAAAATCTGATCACTACAAGATCATAGTAAACCAATGGAATCACAGTTGCAAAAGACTCACGATGCTCACGGCCATCACTACGACGAGCAAGATGACGCCCTTACTCATGCTACCGGTAAATAATTACTATATAGATGTAGTTAAGTACATGCATATACGTACTTTAATAATGGTGTGAGATTGCTCATTATATTGTATGTATGTTCTTTTATGTTGTTTAAGGTCATGATCACAATGAAGATGAGCATCCTGAGAAGAAATCTATGATGCAGAAAGTTAAAGAAAAGGCAAAGAAGCTAAAGAACAAGATCACTGGTCATGGAAATGATCATGAACATGAGGTTGAGGATGACGAGGATGATGATGACGACGAAACCGTGGAAGATCCTGATGTCCATGGTGCACCTAGTAAGTACTCCGTATTATATATCTTGTTTCTTATGTTTTAAAATAGTTGTTCACTAAATATTGTTTACATAATATAAAATGAAGGGTTGCTATATGTATCTAAAGAGTATATGCTAGGATCATTTAGTTTAAGTATCCATTAAATAGGAGAGTTACAGTGATAATTTGGAAAAGAAAAATGATTTTGAGGCATAAAACTACACTTAAAATTAGACCTAAAGATGTGACCGATGCATTTAAAAAATTGATCGGTGTGGGAAATGAGAATGAGAAAAAGTGTATATCATATTCTTCAAAAGATGAATGGAGTAGATCTATTTAGATTTATTGTTATGTCTCATTGTTAGGCTTGCAAATTACCATCATTATTAGATCTTGTAAGTTTTTGAATTTGGTTTATATTTTCTAATGCGTTAAGGGTAAGATCAACATTCAAGCCTATGCACATATCTTAAGTTATTTTGTTCCTGAACAACTATCTTGAGACCACATACCACTAATATAATGTTTCCATATATGTTACCATCATTATTAGATCTTGTAAATCAACTTCAAAACTTGCAAAGTTTGATGACCTTTGGACAACTTAATTAGTGTTAAGTTACTTATTACACTGTTGCTAACTATATCCCTAGCTAAGGGTCACATATGGTTAAGTTTCTATAACTATAAATGTTTTGACGGTATTACACACTAAACCTTCTATACTTGAATATCATCTTTCATGTTACTAATAACTAGATCCATATAATATGGAATGAGAACATTATTTAAATGTTAATTATGCTAGCTTTGATCACAACTAGCCTATGGTTAGCAAAACTATTAATATTACCAAGTTTCCTAGACCTCTAAGCATTGATTGTACCTCGTTTAAGAGTGTGTTCTGTGTGCAAGTTTGTTAAAGGGTATGGTTGTATGATGATTTTGCAGTGTATGATTCAACTAAAGTTGGTCAACTAGGTGGTCCAGATGCAATTTTGTCACACCAGAGGCATAATTTAGAAAAACCATCTGTAAAGGCTGAAGATCGAAACGCAGTCACAAAGCCATTGTCTAGCCATGGTCCAACACCACCTGCTGTTTCTACTGGAGCTTATGGAGCCAACTTGTCTGAACCATCTGGTATTGGTCACAGTCCAACACCACCTATTTCTACTGGAGCCAACTTGTCTGAACCTTCTGGTATTGGTCATGGTTTAGGCCTCGGTCACCATCGAACTTCAGGTCATGAAGTTCATCCAGATAAGTGGACAAGTAAAGTTGGACAACCAACCGGTGTGGAGGAGGATCCATTTGCACCCAACCCGACCCGAATAAATAATCCTATCCTTGTCACTGGTCCAACACATGGTAAAATGTTTAAAGCATCAAGTACATTTTTGATATTCGTAGGGTTGTCCTTGGTTATTTGACTTATATATATGAGTTGTTGCATTGCGTGTGATAGGAATGAAACATGTGTCCCCTGATCCTGATAGCATTCATGGTCATCAAGGGCATGATGCTCATAAGGGAGAATTGGAGAGCGATTTAGGGAAGTCAACAGGTCATCAAGGGCATGATGCTCATAAGGGAGAACTGGAGAGCGATTTAGGGAAGTCAACAGGTCATCAAGGGCATGATGCTCATAAGGGAGAATTGGAGAGCGATTTAGGGAAGCCAACAGGTCATCAAGGGCATGATGCTCATAAGGGAGAATTGGAGAGCGATTTCGGGAAGTCAACAGGTCATCAAGGGCATGATGCTCATAAGGGAGAACTGGAGAGCGATTTAGGGAAGTCAACAGCTCATCAAGGGCATGATGCTCATAAGGGAGAATTGGAGAGCGATTTAGGGAAGTCAACAGGTCATCAAGGGCATGATGCTCATAAGGGAGAACTGGAGAGCGATTTAGGGAAGTCAACAGGTCATCAAGGGCATGATGCATATAAGGGAGAATTGAAGAGCGATTTAGGGAAGTCAACAGCTCATCAAGGGCATGATGCTCATAAGGGAGAATTGAAGAGCGATTTAGGGATGTTAACAGCTCATCAAGGGCATGATGCTTATAAGGGAGAATTGAACAGCGATTTAGGAAAGTCAACAGGTCATCAAGGGCATGATGCTCATAAGGGAGAATTGAAGAGCGATTTAGGGAAGTCAACAGCGATCCCGGATTCTCGTGCCCCGAAAGACCCCTTAAGGCTTGGTTCGCATCCTTTGAACTATGAGTCTAAAGTCACTGATCCAACACACACGGGTATGGATGATGAAGCTTAGTGTGTTTGATTACCGACTTTTTTGTAGTTTTAACTATATTATTTCACAGGTGGTAAAGAAGTAGACATGTCGAAAAAAGACCCCTCAAGGCTCGGTTCGCATCCATTGAACTATGAGTCAAGAGTCACTGATCCAACACACACGGGTACAGTTGATGAAGTTTAGTGTGTTTGATTACCCATATTTTTGCAGTTTTGTATGTCTTGACTATATTATTTCACAGGTAGTAAAGAAGTAGACATGTCGAAAAAAGACCCCACAAGACTCGGTTCACATCCTTTGAACTATGATTCTAAAGTCACTGATCCGACACACATGGGTACGGATGATGAAGCTTAAAGTGTTTGATTATCGGCATTTTTGTAGTTCTGTATATCTAACTATATTATTTCACAGGTGGTGAAGAAGCAGACTTGTCGAAAATGCAACACTCGTTCGAAAATATGGGAGTTGGTTCCAACCCAAAACGTTATGACCCAAACAACCCGGAGAACCTGCCACATGACACCCTCACTGGAAACCAGTCAAGCAAGAGCAGCAGCTACACAGAGAAGACATCATCCTCTGCTTCTGCCGTAGCTGATAAAGCTGCATCTGCTAAAGATGTCATTGCCTCAAATTTCGGTTATTCAGGCCAAAACCAACCTACAGAATCTCACGAAACCGATAAGAATACGGGCTCTAAAGTGCAGGGGACAGTATCCGGGGCGGGAAGTGGAACTGAAACCGTGCCGCCGCAAGTGCATCATGGAGGCTCAGGAGCTGTGGCAATGGATGAAGGTAAGGAAACGGATAAGGGTGTGTCTGCGAAGGAGTACATGGTGGAGACATTGAAGCCTGGGGATGAAGATAAGGCTTTGTCGGGTGTAATATCACACGCCTTGCACAGGGGACATGAGGAAGATTCCGAGAAGAAATCTGGACAGGATAGACCAATGGGGATAGTGACGGAATCAGCCGAAGATCGACATCGACTTGGAACTGATCGTCATGAAGAGCATCAGCAAGAGCAGCAATCGGGCGATGTGAGTGCGGATAAAAATATGAGTGAGAGGCTGAGAGATGCTGTTGGTTCGTGGTTTGGGGGCCAAGCGGATGCGCCACAAGGAACTCCTGCTGCTAGTTCGTGGTTTGGAGGCAAAGCGGATGCGCCACAAGGAACTCTTGGAACATCTAATGGTAATTTGTCTATTTCATGCTAATAGTATGAAGTAAAGTATAAATAAGAGATTCCAATAAGAACTAACAAACTTTTGTGTTTTTTGCAGTGACGGATCAAGGATTATCGAGTAATCCCAGAGGCGATCAGAAAAGTTGAAGTGATCAAGAACATGAAGTTGGTTGTAATGATGTAGAGGATGAGTTTCCTCCTTTTTATTTTATTTTATTTTATTTTAAACTTGGTGTTATGAAAACAGTTGGTGGTGCGAGTTAATGGTGTTTGTAAAACAGATTATTATGAATGAAAATATACTAGCAGATGTGATCTGCATGTTTTGTTTATGAATATTTAGCAAACTATTATATGACCTATTTGCTTGTTAAGATCATGCACAATGTCTTTTAATGTAGATTAGCTTTCTCTATATAATGTAAATGGCATGTCGCATTATAAGCTGTTCGATCAAATTTACAAACTATAAATAGCCAAGGACATGTACTTACATGAAGCTATCTGTACTATATATAAATCAACTTAAGGCGAAATACATATGCTAAATTACAAGCAACACAGAGTTACCCTTCAAACGTTTGCTAAACTATGAGCTTATATGATTCATGAGTCACGAGCAACACATATTTACCCTTAAAATTGTGAAAAACGTAAAATTACAAGAAATTTCTTGTCATGCTGACAAAAATGTTTAGGTTCCACCATAGAGCTAGATAGAAGATGCAATAGAGCTAAGATACATGATGCAAGATGATAGATGATCGATTTAAGATAGATTACTCTCCTAATACATAATTAAACAAACAACTGAACTAGAACTACTTCACATAACTAATTTTCTATTCATTCTTTTCTTCTCCTTTTCATGAACCGAATTACACTTTAAATAGAAAACCAGTTACATATAATGCATGTGCTAAACTTAAGGAACTAACCAAAGCATGGGAAGACAAAGTCACTAGGTGGACCACTATGCATGAGACTAGCAACTAATTAAATTCTAACTTCATGAAATGACTCAAACATGTATGAGGGACGTGAAAAACAAAAGGAAATAATTATGGACTTGGTCTTCACGTTCTTCATGCACGTATCACTAGATGTTTGTGATGATGGTCGTTGTTCGGGTTATTATCGGTCCAATCTAGTTATTAGGTTTAAGATCTAGTGTTTCATTAGGTTCTTGGTTGATATTGTTGGTTCTACAGTGATTTATTGGGTGATCTAGTAATTTTAGGGTTTGGATTTTGAAACCCTAATTTTTCAAGAATTGGGGATTTTTGTTCTAGTGATGATTCTGGTTAATTGGGACATGTTTCTGTCACAATATCTCTCAACTAAGTGAATTAAGAGTGCTGTGATATATTCATCCGTTGTAAGGCTTATTTCTTATTAAAGATAATTGTGTTTCAATTGAGCAGGAGCAAATGGTGCGGCTAACATCTTGACCTACCACTATAAGAGTGGCAAGGATACATGCTCTAGCCATACCCAGTTCATTCAGCCGGGCATTTGTTATTCTTAGGTGTGAGTTACATTTAATTTTTGTTTTTTAGTTGCTGTTGTGTTTAGATTTGGAGGTTAGGATTTTGGGCCGTCTTGGAAGTTGATAGTTTGTGATTAATTGGTGGTTATTTGTAACTGAAGGTGTGCAGGGTATTTGATTATATGTCTATATGTTTGTCTTTTGGTTTCTTATTTGATTTTGTGATTTTTGTTTAATTTGTTATCATGACTGGTGGTAGTGGTTCTAGCAATTTGATTTTAGTTAAGAGTCTTGATCGATTTAGTAACTCTTTACATTTGAATAATAGTGATTTTAGTACTAGGACTACTATTTATGTGAAACTAACTAGATCTGAAAATTACAGAGTTTGGGCTACTGCTATGAAATTGGCTATTCACACTAGAAATAAAATTGGATTTATTGATGGAACTTGTAAAAAGGATGCCATTGTCTAATCATTGGGAAATGTGCAATGCTATTGTGTTGTCTTGGCTTTTAAACTCTGTTTCTAAGCATGTGTATATGGGTCAAATATTTTCTAATAATGTTGCTGATGTTTGGGTTGAATTAAAAGAAACTTATGATAAACTAGATGGATCTGTTGTGTTCAATTTAGTGCAGATAATTCATAGTTTTAAACAAGGAGATCTATGTGTTTCTGAATATTATCATAAGGTTAATTCTCAATGGAGAGAATTTAACATTTTGAAGTGTGTTTGTACTGCTAGAGAAGATGTTTCTAAATATAATCAACTTATGACACTTATGCAATTTCTCATGGGTCATAATGAAGATTATCAACCTATTATGAGCAGTTTGTTGTCTAGAGAAACTTTACCAACTAAAGATGCTTTTACTATTGTCTCTGTGGAGTAATCTAATAGAGGGATTCCTACATCTTCAACTGCTTCTGTTTCAAAATAGCAAGTTTCCAGTTATGTGTCTAAAACCAATTTTTCTAATACTGGTAATTCCAGTGGTAATACCAATGGTTTTAAAAGGTTTGATAACAAAAAGTTCAATAATAATGGTAATACTAGTGGGAATAACAGAGGTCCTAACTTGAATTAACTTGCAAAAATTATGGTAAAGTTGAACACAATATTGAAAGATGTTTTGATATTATTTGATATCCACTAGGTTACATTAAACCGTCTTCTAAACCCGGTGTAAAATCTGGTTTTAACGCTAATGTTGAACTTTCTCAAGTAATTCTTCACTGTCTTCTTCTTCCCTTTCTCTCACAAATGATCAAATGATGAAATTGATGGATCTCATTAATGATTTGCCATCTGGTAGCATTCAAACTAACATGGCAGGTATGCCAAGTTTCTTAAACTGCAATGTTTTTTTCAATATCAACTTTTAAAACTTTTTTTTAACATAAATACTGTCATTTGTAATATTAGTATGGGCTCGATTATTGACTCAGGGGCATCCTAGTGGTACTTTGGCTAAAATTAAGTATGTTGGAAACTTGCAATGGTCCAAAAATGTTGTGTTGTTAGATGTCTTGGTTGTAACAATTCGCAATTTCAGGTTAATTACCATTTTCGGAAAATTTCACTATTCACTTTTACTATTCATTTTTCCCGAAACTTTCCCGAAAGTTGATTTTTATTTGATATTCTCGAGTGATAAATCATTTCCATGGCAAATGAAATGTTTGACATTCGTCAGATCATTTTCGTGAAAGTTATTAAGGAATTACACGTTTTAGGGT
The DNA here is from genome assembly GCA_030686995.1 of Artemisia argyi. NCBI lineage: Eukaryota > Viridiplantae > Streptophyta > Magnoliopsida > Asterales > Asteraceae > Artemisia > Artemisia argyi. Next base: position 137,912,495 of record CM060709.1, on the reverse strand, counting down.
AAAACGTCATTCAGAAATTCTACGTACAACGAAACTCAACCGCGTTAAGTGACCCCGCATCAGAAAAATGTTTGACACACTCATGATTTATTTGAGAATTAATCGTGACTGAGAAAAACATGACCAAAGACTTCCCGGCAGGTCACCCAAGCCAGTACTATTCTCACATGAGCACGCTTAACCGTATGGGCGATTAACCGTTAGACCACAAAACGCGTTTCTAAGACGATTTGAGTTTTCAAATTATTAGAAAAAATCAACATATTTTTTCCCTCCTCCATTGACCAAAAATCATCCCTTGATGTTATAAGTCATTCCTTGATTTTTAGGCTTACGGTTTGATGTCTAAAAGACATATAATACCAACCGACACTAGACTGAGCCCAGTCTAGACATTATAAGTCATTTTAAATCATTTTTATCACATTAGAAAAGTAACATTTTACTTTTCTCAATTTTACGCAATATTCGTATGTTTTACGTATTACGCGTTTTAGACCCGTATTTCCAGTTTTTAGCAGGGTTTTACCACCCAAATGGAACCTACCACTCATTTTATATTTTATTATGGGACATATGGACATGTCTAACAATACTTTAAAGTTCCATAATTTTACGACACCCGGTTTTACGTTTTGAGGCCTAATCATTTATGGTTGTCATTTCCCGGAGTCAAAACTCTTCCTAATATTTAGGATAATACCAAGCAAAGTCCACACCTTGTCCCCCAAGTTTAGGAACCGACCTGGGGGGGGGGGGGAATTCAGCCTTGTGTGTCTTGATCTCATGCTAGGAGCCTTAAGATGTGAACATGTGTTCAACTTGGCCTCCAAGTGTTGACTAGTCAATAATGTAACCTCCTCATTTGCATATAAATGCCTCTCCTTCCCCTCCTTGGCCATTCCAACGACCCACACACATAAAAACACACCATCATCTCATCCTTAGCTCATTTACTTCAAGTTCCATCCAAGAAATCAAGTGCAATATCCATACATAAACCCTAGTTTAGTTTTGATTCATCAAAACTACTTCAAATCCTTAGAAACTTTGGTGATTTCTCTTGAGTTTGAATCCACTCAAGTCACCTCAATTTTCATCATCTCTCTTTCAAGATTACAAGAGTAGAAAGATTGCATGAAGTGAAGTGGGTTGAAGCAAGTCTATCAAAGTCCTATCCTTACATGTTAACTTCCTTTCATCTTTGAAAGCCAAAAGTTGTGAGCCAAACCCTAACTTGATTCTTGTTAAATAATCATGTTCATGTTATTTACATGTTATTCTTGCTATATTATGTCTTGTAGTTATGTCCATGATGTATAAAAATGATTAAAACAAGTTATTGTTATTGATTGTTACAACAAGTTACTAAAACAAGTAAACTAGTGACTTTCTTGGTAAGACCTGATCAAAATGGTAAAAATATGATGTTTGATCATTACATATTACAGTAGAGGACTTAACAAGGAAACCATAGCAATTTGAACCACCTAAAACGAGTATACGAGTCAAAAGTTACGCCCATTTGAAGTTACCAAAACTTTGCGGCAAACTGCCAAATACCATTCTGATCAAATTTGGGTTTTGAAAGTCCCACTTCTGGTCCGATTCATCAAAAAGTTAAAACACGAAAGTTGTCCGGAACGACGTTTTCGTTTAGGTGTAAAGAAGCTCGAGCCCTGAAAACGCTTTTTGAGTGATAAATTCTTCAAAATCTTAACAGCCCATTTTTAGACCAAAGTCATTACATATAAGTTATGGTTTATGAAGACCAAAGGGGTCTTATGACCTAGAATCAAGACCACAACCATGGCTAGAGCCAAGGTTGAGTCTCAAGACCATGGAACAATGACCAAAGGTCATGGCTAGGCCATGACGAAATGACCATACAAGCTTACCAAGACAAATACATGAACAAGAGTTGGCGATAACTTGAACATACAATTTGGATCTACTTCATCAAAGGAACCATGAGATGTTACAAAGAAAAATGGTCATACAAGACTTATGAAACATACCCTAATAACAATCTTCATGTACTAATAAACTTTCCTAAGTTTATTCAAATATCGGACATGTAACTTTTCGGATCAAAACTTATATCTATATATGTTATCAACTACTACAATAGTAGGGAGCCTCATGTGAGGAGTTCATTATGTAAGCCGTCGAGTTGAGTTGTGGATTTACGAGTTAAAGTGTCCTGGCTCCTCGAACGCTTACTAACATGACTTCTGAATTATGTCGGCCCGAACGGTAGTAAACGATATACCAAAACATACATGTTTCATGAAGCTTTCTTTCAAAGACTTACATTATACATCATACCACATCATGGACTAAGTGCAAGACATACATATATTGGCATGTTTATGTTTCCTTAGACATTATTCCAAACCTAAGTTGCAACAATTATTCTAGGTTGCTCGTAGAAGTTCTTACGGCATATCCATCATTCTCATTATACATTATCCAACTCAAGGTGAGTTCATAGCCCCACTTTACATTACTTCAATGTTTTACAAACCCTTGGGGGGAATACATGCTATTTTTAACCGAGCACAATGTTTTTAAATTGTATGCTTGCCTGATTGTTTTATTATCACTAAGTACCAGCCTTGCTAAACCGAGATCCCTTATTATGAACCATTTAATCACTAGCAATAGTGAGCGCAAATATTGTGAATAGGCCTATTGGGATTGACGAATCCCATTTGTATTGACTAAGTTCAAACAAATGCACTAATATTTGAGATTTAGGTATGTTAGCAAAGTACCTACCGGGATAAATCTGCCGATCGATATTGGTACACGTTAACGTTATGGTGTCATAAGCTTAGTGTATAATACATTTTATAGGCGTATAACAACATAGCCTACCTATTTTGCTTTCCAAACATTGGTGTGAGCCTATAACTCACACTACCAACATATTGTGTTCAAACATTAAACAAACTCTATGAATATCACTCAACCTTTGTGTTGACCTCTCAAGCATGTATTTCAGGTTCATGACGATCAAGGATGGCACGGAAGGACACGGATACTCAAGAGGGCTATAAATTTTATTATCATTCAAAACTCATTTATTATACATTGTAAACATGGAACCAATTGGGACCTCATTTTGTAATCTCTGATATTTATATAATTTGAATGATAAATCTTTTAAAACGACTCAATTGGAGTTCGTTTTCTATCATTGTGACTATTGTGCCGTCGAGTAACACCCAGTTTGAATTCCGCTGCAACCATGAATTGGGGGTGTTACAGATTGGTACCAGAGCCAGGGTTATAGAGAAACGGGTCTAATTGAGACCTAAACTATAACTACAACTACAAGCAAAACCATTTTTATAGCCTTCCGCTCTCCGTGTCTTCCATCCTCCAGACGATTATGGACTTAGTAAGCATGTTATGCTACACAAACATATTAGTATATTCATATATATACCCCTTTTGAGCATTTCCCCGTAGATATTTTATGCTACACAAACATAATTGCATATTGATATATGTACCCTTAACATAATTGAGCATTTCCCCGTAAGCATTTTATGCTACATGAACATATAAGTATATTGATATATACACACTAGGCATTTTATGCTACATGAACACATATAAGTATATTGATATATACACACTAGGCATTTTATGCTACATGAACATATTAGTATATTGATATATAAACTCGGTTTATTTTCAATCATTTATCTAAACAATGGACTAAACATATCTGTGTATGCCTATTCTAAGGCATTTCGGCACAGCCACACTCTCCCAATCATGTTCCTACTCCAACATTCATTTTCCAAGACATTGTATGATACAATGGTCTCATTCACTTTTCAAGACATTGTGAGATACAATGATCTCATTCATTTTCCAAGACATTGTATGATACAATGGTCTCATTCACTTTTCAAGACATTGTGAGATACAATGGTCTCATTCATTTTCCAAGACATTGTGAGATACAATGGTCTCATTCATTTTTCAAGACATTGTGAGATACAATGGTCTCATTCACTTTCAAGACATTGTGAGATACAATGGTCTCATTCATCTTCCAAGACATTGTATGATACAATGGTCTTAATCATTTCTCAAATGTTTTGAGTCACACAATGGCCTAACCTACTTCCCAGACATTGTGAATTGCACAATGGTCTAACCTACTTCCGAGACATTGTGTTTTGTGCAAATGGTCTCTAGAATTATTCCATCACATCATTAATATCATTTCTTATGATATCAAAAACCCGTCACAATCTATCGATTTCAAAACAAGAAATATGAGATTTCTAAAGGACAAACTAATCCATCATCGACAAAAGCTGAACTTTCTCTACATTCATCAAAGTTTTCTTATGAAACCTTTATTATTAAAAGTTCGTGATCCTGGCCAAGTATGTTCTATTTTAGAACTACTTAAAACTTCCTTTCCATACGTATCTACCCTTACTACCTTCTATGCAATGGAATATGAAAACATACGTTACAAGTCTTGTATGGACGGGACTTGCAACTTAAAGGTTTGACATCGCCTTTGTTTAGTGAACAGTTTCCCGAAAGCAACGGACATATCAAAAGTATACCTAGTTTTGGTATTTGAAAATTTTATCGAACCTTGGCTAAATATAGACTAGTCACCTATATTTAACCTAGGGACAGTGGAATATAGTCTGACTAACTATATTCGACTTAGAATTTTCAAATTCTGAGACTAGTTGTACTAGGGTTATGTTTAGGTTGATTTCCTACATGAACTCGATAAACCACCAAAATACATTAAAACAATCTAGAGACACGATAATGTCTTACCACTCAGCGAAATCTTAACACCTTATTTGTGTTACCTAATTTCATTCTTGAAAATTTTTCATTTATGAGATAATCCGAACTACTATCTTGGGATAGTTATCAATTATTCTCTTCATCCTGTAGAAGTACTATCCTGTTTAGGTCCTAAGGATACCATTCCATCATAAACTTTTAAAATCTCTTAAGATTTTTAAAGCAAACTCAACATCTATACCTAAGAGTATTAATGTTAAGCATACACTACACACTTTTGTTCATCAACATATCATAACATTATCTTCACAACCGTTGGAACCACAAGCTCATTAACAGATCTTGATGCACTTTTAAAGCTCAAATCATCCTTAGTTACACCACAAGTACCCTCATCAGCTTTACAAGTTTGAATATTCATCTTGTACTTTTGGAACACCAGTATCATCTCGTAATACACTACCTTGTAACTCACCGGCTAAGTATGAATGTTGTGTCGGGAATTCTTGAGTAGGATGATTTATAATGTCCTTATTTGAATGGATTGGGATGCCTTTTCGTTTAAATAAAGAAATTATAAATCATCGAACCATACGTTTATATTCCTTTAGTTACATTGTTTGGGATGCCTCTCTATGTAAATAAAGAATTATAAACAAGTGGGCTTAATTGTATCCAAAATAACATAAGTATGAAGTCAACCTACATTACATTGCTCGGGTATGGCATGATACCTACATTACATTGCTCGGGTATGGCATGATACCTACATTATATTCGCCACAAGAAATCCTATCTTTTCACCGACATCGCTTCAAACCATGACATAAACACTAGGTACAACAACCGATTACCTACTATGCTATGATTGCAACTACTATCCCAATTTCCATTGATATTCCACTACTATATCAATTTCCATTTATTGGATTCCTATGTAAATTTCTATTGTTGTTCAACTGTTATATCAATTGCTATTGATACTTGACAACTATATCAATTTCCATTTTGATATTTAACTATATCAATTTCTGTACAACTACTATATCAATTTCTATTAATAATCGACTGCTATATCAATTTTCTTTGATATTCGACTATTATATGGATCTCTACTGATATTCAACCATGTTATCAATCTCTATTGACACACCATATTCTAAGACAAATCAAACTACATCACTAGTAATTCCAGACTTTGGTCCTCATAAGTAACCACATATCTTTATCGACACCACTCCAACATATGACACACAAAGAACTTCGGGACGAAGTTCCCCGTAAGGGGTAGAGACTGTAACAATTCGCAATTTCAGGTTAATTACCATTTCCGGAAAATTTCACTATTCACTTTTACTATTCATTTTTCCCGAAACTTTCCCGAAAGTTGATTTTTATTTGATATTCTCGAGTGATAAATCATTTCCATGGCAAATTAAATGTTTGACATTCGTCAGATCATTTTCGTGAAAGTTATTAAGAAATTACACGTTTTAGGGTAAAATGTCATTCAGAAATTCTACGTACAACGAAACTCAACCGCGTTAAGTGACCCCGCATCAGAAAAATGTTTGACACACTCATGATTTATTTGAGAATTAATCGTGACTGAGAAAAACATGACCAAAGACTTCCCGGCAGGTCACCCAAGCCAGTACTATTCTCACATGAGCACGCTTAACCGTATGGGCGATTAACCGTTAGACCACAAAACGTGTTTCTAAGACGATTTGAGTTTTCAACTTATTAGAAAAAGTCAACATATTTTTTCCCTCCTCCATTGACCAAAAATCATCCCTTGATGTTATAAGTCATTCCTTGATTTTTAGGCTTACGGTTTGATGTCTAAAAGACATATAATACCAACCGACACTAGACTGAGCCCAGTCTAGACATTATAAGTCATTTTAAATCATTTTTATCACATTAGAAAAGTAACATTTTACTTTTCTCAATTTTACGCAATATTCGTATGTTTTACGTATTACGCGTTTTAGACCCGTATTTCCAGTTTTTAGCAGGGTTTTACCACCCAAATGGAACCTACCACTCATTTTATATTTTATTATGGGACATATGGACATGTCTAACAATACTTTAAAGTTCCATAATTTTACGACACCCGGTTTTACGTTTTGAGGCCTAATCATTTATGGTTGTCATTTCCCGGAGTCAAAACTCTTCCTAATACTTAGGATAATACCAAGCAAAGTCCACACCTTGTCCCCCAAGTTTAGGAACCGACCTAGGGGGGGGGGGGGGAATTCAGCCTTGTGTGTCTTGATCTCATGCTAGGAGCCTTAAGATGTGAACATGTGTTTAACTTGGCCTCCAAGTGTTGACTAGTCAACAATGTAACCTCCTCATTTGCATATAAATGCCTCTCCTTCCCCTCCTTGGCCATTCCAACGACCCACACACATAAAAACACACCATCATCTCATCCTTAGCTCATTTACTTCAAGTTCCATCCAAGAAATCAAGTGCAATATCCATACATAAACCCTAGTTTAGTTTTGATTCATCAAAACTACTTCAAATCCTTAGAAACTTTGGTGATTTCTCTTGAGTTTGAATCCACTCAAGTCACCTCAATTTTCATCATCTCTCTTTCAAGATTACAAGAGTAGAAAGATTGCATGAAGTGAAGTGGGTTGAAGCAAGTCTATCAAAGTCCTATCCTTACATGTTAACTTCCTTTCATCTTTGAAAGCCAAAAGTTGTGAGCCAAACCCTAACTTGATTCTTGTTAAATAATCATGTTCATGTTATTTACATGTTATTCTTGCTATATTATGTCTTGTAGTTATGTCCATGATGTATAAAAATGATTAAAACAAGTTATTGTTATTGATTGTTACAACAAGTTACTAAAACAAGTAAACTAGTGACTTTCTTGGTAAGACCTGATCAAAATGGTAAAAATATGATGTTTGATCATTACATATTACAGTAGAGGACTTAACAAGGAAACCATAGCAATTTGAACCACCTAAAACGAGTATACGAGTCAAAAGTTACGCCCATTTGAAGTTACCAAAACTTTGCGGCAAACTGCTAAATACCATTCTGATCAAATTTGGGTTTTGAAAGTCCCACTTCTGGTCCGATTCATCAAAAAGTTAAAACACGAAAGTTGTCCGGAACGACGTTTTCGTTTAGGTGTAAAGAAGCTCGAGCCCTGAAAACGCTTTTTGAGTGATAAATTCTTCAAAATCTTAACAGCCCATTTTTAGACCAAAGTCATTACATATAAGTTATGGTTTATGAAGACCAAAGGGGTCTTATGACCTAGAATCAAGACCACAACCATGGCTAGAGCCAAGGTTGAGTCTCAAGACCATGGAACAATGACCAAAGGTCATGGCTAGGCCATGACGAAATGACCATACAAGCTTACCAAGACAAATACATGAACAAGAGTTGGCGATAACTTGAACATACAATTTGGATCTACTTCATCAAAGGAACCATGAGATGTTACAAAGAAAAATGGTCATACAAGACTTATGAAACATACCCTAATAACAATCTTCATGTACTAATAAACTTTCCTAAGTTTATTCAAATATCGGACATGTAACTTTTCGGATCAAAACTTATATCTATATATGTTATCAACTACTACAATAGTAGGGAGCCTCATGTGAGGAGTTCATTATGTAAGCCGTCGAGTTGAGTTGTGGATTTACGAGTTAAAGTGTCCTGGCTCCTCGAACGCTTACTAACATGACTTCTGAATTATGTCGGCCCGAACGGTAGTAAACGATATACCAAAACATACATGTTTCATGAAGCTTTCTTTCAAAGACTTACATTATACATCATACCACATCATGGACTAAGTGCAAGACATACATATATTGGAATGTTTATGTTTCCTTAGACATTATTCCAAACCTAAGTTGCAACAATTATTCTAGGTTGCTCGTAGAAGTTCTTACGGCATATCCATCATTCTCATTATACATTATCCAACTCAAGGTGAGTTCATAGCCCCACTTTACATTACTTCAATGTTTTACAAACCCTTGGGGGGAATACATGCTATTTTTAACCGAGCACAATGTTTTTAAATTGTATGCTTGCCTGATTGTTTTATTATCACTAAGTACCAGCCTTGCTAAACCGAGATCCCTTATTATGAACCATTTAATCACTAGCAATAGTGAGCGCAAATATTGTGAATAGGCCTATTGGGATTGACGAATCCCATTTGTATTGACTAAGTTCAAACAAATGCACTAATATTTGAGATTTAGGTATGTTAGCAAAGTACCTACCGGGATAAATCTGCCGATCGATATTGGTACACGTTAACGTTATGGTGTCATAAGCTTAGTGTATAATACATTTTATAGGCGTATAACAACATAGCCTACCTATTTTGCTTTCCAAACATTGGTGTGAGCCTATAACTCACACTACCAACATATTGTGTTCAAACATTAAACAAACTCTATGAATATATCACTCAACCTTTGTGTTGACCTCTCAAGCATGTATTTCAGGTTCATGACGATCAAGGATGGCACGGAAGGACACGGATACTCAAGAGGGCTATAAATTTTATTATCATTCAAAACTCATTTATTATACATTGTAAACATGGAACCAATTGGGACCTCATTTTGTAATCTCTGATATTTATATAATTTGAATGATAAATCTTTTAAAACGACTCAATTGGAGTTCGTTTTCTATCATTGTGACTATTGTGCCGTCGAGTAACACCCAGTTTGAATTCCGCTGCAACCATGAATTGGGGGTGTTACATTGGTTGTTCGTGAGTACTGTGTTAGTCTATATCTGTGCATAAATTGATAAGAGATAGAAGAATGTTTGTTGGTTTTATTGAGAATAAATACTATATTCAGGATTTAACTCAAAACAGAATAATGGGGACAAGTAGTGAGACTGGTGGCCTATACTTGTTTGATCAACCTGTTTGTCAGACTTTAAGTAAAAGTATTCGTATTACTGCATATGTTTCTAAAACTCTGTGGCACATCAGGCTTGGTCATCTTGTTGATCAGTGTAATACACCGTAAAATCCCAGGTCATTTATTAATGCTAATTGTCGACATTATTCTATACTAAGCCATTTTTGCGGGCAAATTTAAAACTTTTTACGTGAGACACTGTTTGTTTGAACACCCGATTGTTATGTTCACTGCTTATTTAGCATCCGAATGTTATGAACACCGTTTGTTTAACACCCGATTATGCATTGTCACCCGATATCACCCATATACCACTCTTGGATGTCACCCAATGAGGATTAACACCGGTAACTCCCACTTGCGACCCGACACCCGAATTGAACACCGAGATTTTTGCTAATATATATATATATATATATATATATATATATATATATATATATATATCAACTTTCACAAATTACTATTATTATACCTATAAGTATATAAATACAAATGATGACACCGTTTATATGCTTACGGTTATCACGAATCGACGCCGACACGGAGATATATTTCACCATTTTACGAATCACCGACACCCCTCCATTTTTGGGCCGGATTTCACCCCAAGCCTACACGACCTTATTTTCTTTCTTCTTTGGGCCGAACATCCTTCCAGCCCACAAGACTCTTGCTATTTCATTTTTTTTTCTCTTTCGTTTGGGCCGAGCAGATTCAAGCCCACAAGGTTGCCAATTTGCTTCTTTCTTTTTTTTCGGTTTCACCTTGGTGTTACACGAAGCCAACACAAAACCTAAACACCTACATACACCCTTGAAACTACTCTTGGTTCCCTATTGTCTCAACAACATGCATACAACCCCTTTGACCTTGCGCCTTGGAAAACCTCAAGTCACCACCCAAGCCGTCAACCCCATGGACCAAAGCTTTATACGCCTAGATGAGTTATCGACCAATGGTTCGTGTGTCCCATGGTTCCCCAACATGGTTACCACACAAGGTCTAATTCTATTTATTTACTTCCTACAACCTAAGCTAAGGATTAAACTAATCAACAATGCTCCTTCTTTTGCTAATAACGATTTGACAAAACACTCGAGTAGTAGACAAGATTGTCGAAGCTTGACAAGACCACACGGTTTGTGTTGTAAACTTGGGGACATCGAACTACCCTTAAACTCACTATATAAGTCTCATTAAATGCTAATTTTCACACACACTCAAAAACATCCAAATTTCAAAGCACTCTAGTGTCTCACGTTGTGTTGTGGTCGAGGAGAGCAAAGGAGAAAACGAGCTAAGGAGTTGGGTTTGAACGAGTTGGATAGCTTTTGGGTTAAAGGATTACTAAGACGAGAAGGAAGTACCACGTTGCTTGTTCACTTGCCTCGTACACACGAACTCTTCACCACCACTTTTGGTGTTGTAAGTTGATCACCACTCTTTTCTTTCTTTACTTACTTTCGTATCATGCATTACCACGACACACACGCTATAGTCCCACTTGCTACACTTATGAACATGTCTCGACACCCAAAAGGAATGGCCTCGCCATATGTTATTTTTACGTACAACATATCTATATTGTTCGACACACTAGTTCACTAACTCACACCTAATCAAACTAACCAAACATGCAAGATATACTCGGTCGAATACTATGAAAACAAAGCCAAAAACCAAGTCCTAGTCGAATGTATTTCATAAACAAAAACAATCTCTTTTGGGCTTTTAACGGGTTAACGAGCCCAAGGATTTTACAAAAGAAAAGTTTCGGTTTGAAACTGAAAGGATTTGAGATGTTTTCGAGATATTCAAAACTGATTTAGGAAGGTTTTACAAGATATAAATGATACTTTCGTAATACAAAAAGTTCGGTTTTTCAAAAGTTTCATCAAGGACCATTTTTGCAAAAAGTCCCACGTTAGGGACTAAAACCGACAAAATAGCAAACTATCGAACTAATTTTGACAAAACTGAATTCTTTTTGAAATCAAGGGTAGGGAATGAAATCTTTCAAAGGATCAAGGATTAAAGTGGAAAAAGTACAAAAGGGACTAGAATTGTAATTACTTTTAACCAAGGGTAAAAGATATAATTTTTGTAAAAGTTAAGGGTTGATTTGTGACAAGACCTATTCTTGTAATTTATTTATTTCATATACTTTTATAATTACATATATACATATTTATCTAACTTTAATATATATATATATAACTTTACTAAAAATATTTAATCATAAATATTTTTAACAATATTATTTTCATAACAAGTTAATATATATATAACACCGATTCGTAACAAAACTAACAAATAACTACGTAAAGTTATTTGGAATATATTTTAAGACACCCGAAACGGATATCACCTTACACGTGATATATTACACGTCATTTATGACACGAATCTAAAACACCGGTTACAATATATTTTTAGGTCGCAAGTCGGAGGAATTTCATTGCTAGTCATAGCAATACACTATTACTTTTGAGCACCGTTGTGATTCACACACACCTTTCAGGTGAGTTCATGGTCCCACATTTTTAATTGTTTTTAAACCCCGTGGGGAGATATATGCTATAAACCGAACACAAGTATTTTCTGTATGCTGTTATCACCTGATATTGCCTAAGTTGACACATGTGCTACAAGTCCCTCATATCACGAACCTTAATCACTTGCGAGTGAGCGCGAATATAGTTGATAGATCTATTGGATGGCAGCCCACCTCTGTCAAGGTGATCACTTGGCAGGAGGTGTGCTATATTCGAGGTATTATGGAAATTTGGCACATTTCCTGTCACCGAGGGCCCCTTGTCATTTACATCCGCTGTGGTGTAGATGATTATTATTATCTTTATGATATGTCAAATCAATGTTAAGGCTTGCGTTTCGTGAGGCTTAGGAGCAATATTACACCCGATTTAGTCAAGACCTGTCTATCTTGGCTTGTTTATTTCAAATGCTTGGCTTGTGTTCACACTATTACAATTTAAACTACTATGGATTCACTCAACCTTTGTGTTGACTTTTTAAGCATGTTTATCTCAGGAAACTAGCAAGCATGGCGGCACGGAGCTGGCAAAAGGGCACAGGACCTCCCTTTATTTCAATAATCATATCATTCTTTACAAACTCATCACCACTTTTGTGAAACACTTAACATTTTGGAATAGTGCTTGTAACTCTGCATATTGAGTTTTCATGGAATGATATTGGCAATCTTTTGAACTGTTTTCTATGAGTATGACTGTGTACTAAACTATAATGACCCCGATTAGACTTTCGCTGCTTAATCAAATTTCGGGGTGTTACAATCAGGTTATTAATGTGCTGCATAATGAGTTACAGATGTCTTATGTTTCACATTTTTCACCTGTGACATCTGTTACAGAGGTAAACAAACAAGGGAAGCTTTCCCTTTCAGTGACCATAAGTCATTGTTGTTGGTGATCTTATTCACCTTGACCTTTGGGGCCCTTATAGGGTTATATATTACCAGAGATGGGTATAAATATTTCTTGACCACTGTTGATGATTATTCCAAAGGTGTGTGGGTTTATCTTATCAAAACAAAAGACGAACTGTTTAATATGTTTACAAATTTTTATAATATGATGAAAACTCAGTTTAACTGTAAAATCATAATGATCAGATCTGATAATTGAATTGAATTTGTTAATAATCATATGCATAAGTTTTTTGATCAATCTGGAATAATTCATCAGACCACCATTTGTGCTTATACCCCTCAGCAGAATGGGATTGCTGAGAGGAAACATAGACACCTTTTAAATGTGGCTAGGAGTCTTATGTTTCCTGGAGGGATTCCTTTGAATGTGGCCTGAGTGTATTTTAACTGTTGTTTATTTTGTTAATAGGGTACCCTCATCTGTTCTCAATGGAAAATGCCCCTTCGAAATAATTTATGGGACTAAACCCAAGCTTTCTCACATTGGGAGTTTTGGTTGTTTGTGTTATTCTATTGTCTTAAACAATTCTGATAAGTTTTATAAAAGGTCTATTAAGTGTGTCTTAATTGGTTTTTCAACTGTTAAAAAAGCTTATAAACTCTACAATCTTGATGATAAATATGTTTTCTATTCGAGAGATGTTAACTTTTTTGAAAATGTTTTTCCTTTTAAAATATATACTCAGGTTTTAAATGAAAACACTTCTGTTCTAAACATATGCACTCTCCTCTTTCTTCTCATCTTAAAACTGCTTTAAGAGTTATGAGGTATTTTAAAGGATCACGTGGTTGTGATGTTTAGATTAACAAAACTGGACACTTTGGTGTTAAAGTATTTAAACTGATTTTGACTGGGCAAAATGTCCATTTACTAGAAAGTCAGTATTTGGTTTTTGTGTATTTCTGAGTGACTCTTTAATTTCATGAAAAATTAAAAAGCAAGCCACCTTATCCATATCTTCTACAAAAGCTGAATATAGGTGTATGGCTTCTGCTACTTGTGAAGTTATTTGGATTTGCAACATTTTGAGTGAGTTTGATATAACTGGTATGTTACCAGTTGAGATGTTTTTTGACAATATTTCTGCTTTGCAGCTTGCTGCAATCCGAGTATTTCATGAAAATCCAAAACAGTTTGAGATTGATATGCATTTGATAAGGGAAAAGGTTTCTGCTGGTGTTATTAAAACTATTGAAGTTTATACATCTCAGTAGATTGCCGATATCGTTACTAAAAGCTTAGATGTTCAGCAACACAAGTTATTGTGTCATAAAGTGAACATGAAAGATATGCTTAGAGTGTAAAGTTTGAGGGAGGGTGTTGGATTAATGATTTCAGAATTTACCTTGTTCAACGTTCATTCCTGGACAAATTATACTTATGTTACTAACATTTTTCTATAACAAGGGGTGTTTACTTGTTTATGTCTTATTATATTTTTCAGGTATTAAGTTGCTATCTCTTAAAGACTGAAGTGCAAAGTGTTCGGGTTGGTGAAAGGCTATAATGCAAAGCATATATTTAGTGTTATATAATCTCATATCTAGGTTATTGACCTCATTCATTCAACTCACTGCTTTCTCATACATACATTCAAGCAATCTCTATCTTGCGAAGTTTATACCTATTAACCTTTTGTTACTCATTTGACTAATCACTAGTTTTGTGATCCAGTATATAGTTTGATTTTGTAATTGTAAGCGTTCAGTTATTGTTGATACATCACAGTTTGTGATTCTATTTTTGATTTCTTGTAGTAAACGTTTTAAGTAATAAAGTGGAACAAAAGGTTGTGTTACAATTTGTACACGTCTTATAACACGTGAGGGGACAACCATATTAGTCAAACTCAAGCCACGTGTCCATCTTATAACACGTGTCACTCTTTTAATGCGTCATCTTTGCATGCTGTTCCTCCTTTCACCGTTTATATATATTTTCATCTTGATCATATAGATTCTCAACACACAGTTAACAAAACCAAACAAAATATAAACTACAAGATCATCGTACCAATGGAATCAAAGTTGCAAAAGACTCACCATGCTCATGGCCATCACTACGACGAGCACGACGCCCTCACTCATGCTACCGGTAAATAATTACTATCATTGCTACATATGTCGTTAATTAAGTACGTACACATACTTTAATAATGGTGTGAGATTATTATATTGCTCATTGTATGTATGTTCTTTTATGTTGTTTAAGGTCATGATCACAATGAAGACGAGCATCATGAGAAGAAATCTGTGATCAACAAAGTTAAAGAAAAGGCAAAGAAGCTAAAGAAAAAGATTACACATCATGGTCATGGACACGATGATGAAGATGACGAGGATGATGATGATGACGAAACCGTGGAAGATCCTGATGTCCATGGTGCATCTAGTAAGTATTATATATCATGTTTCCCATGTCTTAAAATAATTGGTCACTAAATATCACCAACTCACTGACAAAGTGAGTGTCTAGTTTGACTTTTTGGAGTCAAACTAGTTCAACTTTGATTTTAACTATTTTTGTGAGTGTTATATAATATTTTATTTAAAATATATGAATGAATTGGGTTTTATATGTATTTTTCAATGGTATATTTTCCAACAAGTATTATATAAGACAAAAAATAAATTTAGTCAAATTTGAACAAGTGTCAAACTGAACATTTATTTTGGGATGGAGGAAGTACTGTATTTACTTAATATATATATCTAAGAGTATATGCTAGGGTCATTATGTTTGTATATCCATTAAATAGGATAGTTATATTGATAATTTGGAAAATTTAGCATTTCACGGTAGTTATGTCATCAAACTTTGCAAGTTTTTGAAGTTGGTTTAATGAGTTAAGGGTGTAAGATCGACATTCAAGCCTTAGAATTTATGCACATATCTTTATGTTATTTTGTTCCTGAACAACTATCTTGGGACAACATAACCCACTAATATAATGTTTCCATATATGTTACCATCATTATTAAGTTAAAAAAGAGCATTATTTAGATCTTGTAAACCAACTTCAAAACTTGCAAAGTTTGATGACCATTGGACAACGTAAATAGTGTCAAGTCACTTACCATTATAGTGCTAAGTTACTTATTACACTGTTGCAAGTTTCCAACTCACGGTATTTTTTATGCATTGCTAACTTTATCCCTTGCTACTATGGGTGGGAATTCTCGACACGACATGATGAACGACACTAACCCAACACGAAGTTAAACGGGTTTGGGTTGAGGATAAACAGAATTGGGTCAAAAACATGTCAACTCGTCTAACCATTTTAATAAATAGGTCGTGTTTGGGTCTAGTAAGTATTAAACAGGTCAACCCGTAAACCCGTTTAAGTATTTAAAATTCCAAAAATAGATTTTTTTTTTAGAATGTGAATTAAATGTATTTTGTTGTGTACTTAATATGAGTGAATTATGATTATACCTTAGCTATATTAAAATTAAAATTGACGCTTATAACTCAGAAAATTGTTATATAGTTATTTGTATATTATTTTTATTATATTTTAGATACTTATATCAATTTTGCATTTAAACTCGTTAAATCAACAAACCACCAACTTTATTCACTCCTTAACATATTTACTTATATAGGTTAAACGGGTCACAAATAAGTTACACGTGTTATGCAGGTATAGGTTAGGGTTGAGTTTCTTGATACGATTAATAAATGGGTCGTGTTTGGGTAGAGGTTATACTAACCCGCCAACACATGAACCCAAATAGGTCAACATGAACACTGACACCCTACTTGCTACGAGTGTTTTAGCAATGCATAAAAAATACCATGAATTGGAATGGGAACAGTCTTAGCAAGAGACATAGTTGTAGCCTAGACTATGGGGTGTTTATTTTTATTTTTTTGTTAGCTAATAGATGTGAGGGCCATGTAGGACCCATGACTGTTAGTGTTAGGGTGTTAGAGCACTAGGTACCTTGGAGTTATCCCGCTGGTGCCGTGAGTAAAAGTGCTTCCACATCAGCACATTTTCTCTTCTCATAACACCAGAATCCACCATAACATCAAAAACACCCCTCCCTCCTATAATACCAGATTCTGATGCCGTCGTGCACCCTTGAACCTCACATATTTTCAATTTTTTTCATTTTTTCAAATACACAAACTAAAATTAAAATTTTATTAATAAAAAGAATACATTAATAAATAGGCATCCACGGTTAATATTATGTGTTAATATTCGATGTTTTCGTGTATTGGTACATGGTATAGTAAAACCTCTATAAATTAATAGTGTCGGGACTGGGATATTTTATTAAATTTTAGCGAGATATTATTATATCGATAAATTAATAATTTATTAATTTAAAGAGGTTTTATGTATGACTTTTAAATTTTTAAGTCCAATATGTACTAGTTACAATGTATATATCAGTTAGAGATGAAAAACAAAATTAAAAAACAAGTTTCAATGTATACTAGTTTAGAGATGAAAATAAATTACAATATATACTAGTTATAGATGAAACATAAGTTAGAAAAACAATTTCCAATATGTACAAGTTACAGTGTATACTAGTTAGATATGAAAAATAAATTACAATGTATACTAATAAGTGATGAAAAATAAATTATCACATGTATATTATGAAACTTTTTTAGTAATTATTAATTTATAACTTTGTTGGGACCAACATATATATACTAGGGTTTCAAAAAATTATTATCTTATTATTTTATCGATTAGGGTCTAAATTTGTACTAGTCCCAAGTTGGGACTGGATAAATTTTTAATTTTATCGAGGTTATTAATTTATCGAGTATTAATTTATAGAGGTTTTACTGTATGATGGTAATAAACTTACTTTTAGGCCAATTAATAAATAAAAGCTTCCTTACATTTCAAGAAACAAATAATACAACCAATACATATGTCCATATTGGTAAACCTAATGTTAGCCCAAACAAAATTTGAGCCCAAACCAAATTATCCCTAAAATAACTCTCTTATATAATAACTCTAATTTTTTTAAAACCTAATTTCACTCACATTAAACTAAACGCAGTCACCACTTGTTTTACCCACTTGCAGTCACCACAAACGCAAAACGCAGACCTTTTCTTAAATCTGATTTCACTCACACTACAACTTCACTTGCAAGTCACCAACTTCTGTTCTACCCAAAATCTCAAAATATTCACAACAAAAATGAAAAAAAAAAAAAAAAAAAAAAAAAAAACGCCACAAAAAAAGGGAAAACGCGACCTCCGGTACCCTCCTTGCGCCGTGGCGTTGCGTTTTCCGGGACCATCTCGGCTGGTCATGACGGCTCAACACTCGAAAACGCGAGGGACGGTATCCTCGTGGCGCCATCGCGTTGCGTTTTGGGGGAAAACGCCTCTCAAAACGCAGGGTACCCTCCCCTCTTAGTCTTAGTGTTAGTGTTAGTGTGTATGGGGAGGACCGTCTTTCCCTTGTGGATATAGAGGGAGTAGTCGAAATAAGTGGGTCATACTTAAAAAAAATACTATTAAATTTGTGTGTGAACATACATCCTCAGTTAAGAGGGAAAAAAATGACCTATGTCTCTTAAATAGTTGAGATTTGCTAACTATATCCTATGCTAAGACTGTTTATCAACAATGAGCATTGATATAGAGACCTAACTAAATAGTCCTAAAAAGTGAGCTAATGCATAAATGACTTTGTACAGTGACGTCACTATACAAGTCATTTGTTCATTAGGTCATCTTTTAGGTCCTTTTAGTTAGGCCCATTTATCATTATCCATCAAGAATTTATCACAACACTTTCTCCATTAAAATATTATTTTCTTAGTCATCCACCTATACAACTAATCTCTACTTTTTTACCGTGTTTATCAGCAACACAACCTAACGTATAATATTATTTGTTTTAATATTTAATTTACTTATAAAGAAAATATGGATAGCCATTCATGTTATGACATTTGATAGATTGAGTTAAAAAAATGTAAGTGACCAGTTCGCTATATTCTCTGTCCAAATTTTGGATAAACTTAATATTATATTAACTATTTGTTTAATTTCTACTCTCAACACGTTGATGACCTTCACCAATAAACATAGTTAGTCTAAGGGTCATATATGGTTAAGTTTCTATAACGATATTAGTAATAAACACTAAACTTTCTAGCTTGAGTATCACATTGCATGTGACAAATAACTAGATCCATATAATATGGAACGAGAACATTAAATGGTTGTTATGTTAGCTTTAATCACAACTAGTCTATGGTTAGCAAAACTCTAGATAGTACCAAGTTTCCTTAGCCTTTTAAGCATTAATTGTACATTGTTTAAGAGTGCATTCTATGTGCAAAGTTTGTAAAGGTCTAAAGGGTATTGGTGTTTGATGATTTTGCAGTGTATGATTCAGCTAGAGTTGGTCAACTAGGTGGTACAGATGCAATTTTGTCACACCAGAGGCATAATTTAGAAAAACCATCTGTAATAGCCGAAGATCGATACGCAGTCACTAAGCCATTGTCTAGCCATGGTCCAACACCACCTGTTTCTACTGGAGCCAACTTGTCTGAACCATCTGGTATTGGTCATGGTCTAGGCCTTGGTCTTGGTCACCATCAAACTTATGGTCATGAAGAAGCACATCCGGATAAATGGAGAGGTAAAGTTGGACTACCAACTGGTATGGAAGAGGATCCATTTGCACCCAAACCGACCCGAGTAAATACTCCTATCCATGTCACTGGTCCAACATATGGTAAAATGTTTAGAGCATCATCAAGTACATTTTGATATTATGGTTTTGACCTTGGTTATTTGACTTATATGAGTTGTTGCATTGCATGACAGGAATGAAACATGTGTCTTCTGATCCTGTTAGTATTCATGGTCATCAAGGGCATGATGCTCATAAGGGAGAATTAAAGGATGTTATAGGGAAGTCAACAGCGATCCCGGATCCTCATGCCCCGAAAGACCCCTCAAGGCTCGGTTCACATCCTTTGAACTATGAGTCTAAAGTCACTGATCCGACACACACGGGTGCATATGATGAAGCTTTGAGTGTTTGATTACCAACGTTTTTGTAGTTCTGTATGTCTTAACTATATATTATTTCGCAGGTGGTAAAGAAGTAGACTTGTCGAAAATGCAACACTCATTTGAAAATATGGGAATTGGTTCAAACCCGCAAAGTTATGATCCGAACCACCTGGAGAACCTGCCACATGACACCCTCACTGGAAACCAGTCAAGTAACAGCAGCAGCTACACAGAGAAGACATCATCCTCTGCTACTGACATAGCTGATAAAGCTGCAGCTGCTAAAGATATAATTGCTTCGAAACTCGGTTATTCAAGCCAAAACCAACCTACAAGATCTCACCAAACCGATAAGAATACAGGATCTATGACGGATTATGCACATGTAATTACAGATAAGGTGACAGGAACATTGGCACCGGTTTATGAGAAAATAGTTGATGCTGGAAGCACAGTGATCTCTAAAGTGCAGGGGACAGTATCCGGAACTGGAAGCGGAACTGGAACCGTGCCGCCACAAGTGCATCATGGAGGCTCGGGAGCTGTGGCAATGGATGAAGGTATGGAAGCAGATAAGGGTGTGTCTGTGAAGGAGTACTTGGTGGAGACATTGAGGCCAGGGGATGAAGATAAGGCTTTGTCGGA
Source organism: Artemisia argyi (assembly GCA_030686995.1). NCBI lineage: Eukaryota > Viridiplantae > Streptophyta > Magnoliopsida > Asterales > Asteraceae > Artemisia > Artemisia argyi. The sequence continues at coordinate 137,891,608 of CM060709.1, read as the reverse complement.
TGTAATATCACATGCCTTGCACAGGGGACATGAGGAAGAGTCTGAGAAGAAATCTGGACAGGATAGACCAATGGGGATAGTGACGGAATCAGTTGAAGTGCGACGTCGATTGGGGACTGATCGTCATGAAGAGCATCGGCAACAGCAGCATTCGGGCGATGTGAGTGCGGATAAAAATGTGAGTGAGAGGCTGAGAGATGCTGTTGGTTCGTGGTTTGGAGGCAAAGGGGATGTGCCACAGGGAACTACTGGAACATCTTATGGTAATTCTTCCATTTCATGCTACTAGTGGTACAAGGTATAAATAAGAGATTCCAATAAGGACTAACAAACGTTTGCGTTTTTTGCAGTGACAGATCAAGGATTATCAAGTAATCCAAGCGGCAATCAGAAGGGTTGAAGTGATCAAGAACATGAAGTTGGTTGTTTTTCTTGTCTTTCTTTTGGTGAACTTGCTGTGAAAACACAGTTGGTGCTGTAAGTTAAAGGTGTTTGTAAAACAGATTATTCTGAACGAAAGTATACCGGCAGATGTTGACTGCAAGTTTTTTTTTATGAATATTTAGCAAACTATTATATATCCTATTTGCTTGTTGAGATCATGCACAATGTCTTCTAATGATATTTAGATTAGCTTTCTTTAATTATTTGCTTCATATAACATGTTTGATGAGACAAGTCTATATAGTGTAAATTACTTGTAGCATAATCTGTTCGATAAAATTTACAAACTAGAAATAGCCAGACATGCACTTACATGAAGCTATATATATCTGTACTATATAAATCAAGAATCCACTTAAACTAGATTTTCTGTGTAATAAGTAGACATGTTCGATCATATTTAACGTCCAAATTCGTGTAAACATTCATGAAAACACAAAACAAGATTTTTATATACAAAAACTCCGTGTAGAGTGAATCGAATTAAGCTAGATTATCTATATCACGGGTTGACTAAGTTACAATCTTTTATATGATACATTCAAAGAATTAGTTGAAGTGGAATCATAATTAGTAAACAATTTTTTTTGCTAAACAAAGTCACCAATATACACTTTTTTAATTAAAAAATTATTATTATTATTATTTTTAAATCCATGCTTCTATTTTTATTTTTGGGTTTAATTTGAAATGAAAATTTTGAAGATTGAACTACTACTAAATGATTGGGCTTTTGGGTACAGATTTGGTCCAGCTGAGTATCCACTAGACCACCATTATATCCATAAATTACTATATATATAATGTACGGGCAAAAACGACGCTACAATTATCGTTTCGATTCTACAATTTTTGGGCCCAGCCCATTCAGGTTGTCCAAGCCCGGTATCTTGGCCTTTTTTTTCTCTTTCTTTTTTACCTTTTTATAATGCTGTTTTGTGTTTACTATGCCACCGCTTCCACAATCATCATTATCTCCTCCTTGCATCTTTTCTCGAGGTTTTGCTGTGAAAGGATCAAAACTATAAATGTTTGTTTTCAAGCTCAAATATTCGAAGTTCTTGGGATTGATTTCTTTTTGTTTGTGGCTGTAGGAATTTGGATAAGGGTTTCAGGACAATTTATTCTTAATTAATCAAGGTAGGTATGTTTGCCGTTCCAAATTTGCACATATCAATTAATCAAGGTAGGTATGAGTTGTTTGAATTAAAAGTCACCGGATTATAAAAGATTTCCTGCCTATTTTTTTGCTTATTGCTTATTCATTTTGGGCAACAACTCTTTATGAACAACAACAGACCGTTCATCAGGGACAAAAGATTACTATCGGCATCTAAGATTAAAGGTATGAGTTGTTTTGAATTAGTTTGCAACTGGTGTTTTTCAAGTGCTAAGTTAAGCTTGGTTTCAAGTGGTGGTGTGTGGTGATGGTAAAGCATGGGAGCTAGTGGTTGACCATTGTGGTTGTTGACATGAAGGTTTAACAAATATTTGGAGGGAACTAAATTTGTTTCTTTCAATTTTCAGTTTTTAGGTGTAAATTGTAGGAGCTTTTTTTTTTTTTTTTTTTTTTTTTTTTTTTTTTTTTTTTTTTAATGTTAAAAATAAGCACTTATAAGAGAATATTTTTATTAAGGTTCAAGATTAGTGCTTTTTATTTGCTGGGTTTTGCTGGGATGTAGATTATTCACATAGGGAGTAAGGAAGGATAAAGAGATAAAATTGGTGATGTAAGACAGTAAAGTTTGACCGGATAGGGGTATGTCAAAATTAATGAGTAGGTACTTGCATTTTCTACAACTTTGGCAATATAGTTTGGTTGCTTTTTTGTCAATTGTTTTAGCTTGTCAAATTTTATTGCTTTATTGTCTTTGTGCATCAAGAGGTGGCGTGGGTTGCACTTCAAGAAGTTCTTCTCCGAGAAGTTTTAGCAGATATACTTCATCCACAACTTTTTTACCTTACTACATACACGTGGCCAATTGAACCCATTTACTTATGAATGAGTCGGTTTGGACTACCTTCCTTCTAACATGTCTTACGGGTAAACTAAATAAATAATTAAAGCTAAAATGAAAACGGGTCAAAAGTTGTCCAAAGTTTATTTTAATGCATACCAGGAATGGGAATAGGGAACTGTCATGGGCCTACCTATTACAGTTCTGGCCTATGAATTAAATGTATTAAATACTAACTAGGTACAAATCTTACTGCATTATTTTCAAGCCACAGTGACTAATTAACTAATGAGATGTAGGGGATCCGAAAGTAGACTGCAGGTTAGAGTATGTTGTTGTATGAGGTGAGTTTCAACAGTTATGGGAGTAATGAATGTAATTCCCCACATTTTCATAGGTAATGGTTACTTAATCATTCATTTTGCAGTTATGGAACGACCATGCTTTCAAATGTACGGCTGCCAAGTTATCTAGAAGGTAATAACAAAATTATTTTAGTTTATCAGCTGTTGGGTGATCTTTTAACAAAAGTAACATGTCCAAAGTGTCTTGCAGAGGCCACAATTAGTCACAGGAAGCTAGCAAGTTGTTTGATTGGAGTGGAAAATTTATCAGGTGAAAACCTGTCTTATAGGTTAATCGGGCTTTTCTATTGTCATTATAATATTCATTTTTTTCTTCCTATTTTGATGTGTAACATCTGAAATACTAATTTTGCAGTGTTTATATGACGATGGGTATATGACAAATGACAGAGTTGGATGCACTTAGCCAAGATGTGTGGCAGCGTCGCAGCGATTAGTGTCGCCAAAAGAGTGAGTGAAGAGATGGAAACTGGTACTCGTTTTGGAGATATAACTGGACGTAACACTATTATAGGGGCAGGTCGGATAAAAAAAGGTTGGATTTAGTTTCCAAAAACTACTCCGTGCTATAGTTTAAGAGGTTGAATGCGTTAAATAAAAGACTTAGGCGACCTTTGACCCTTTTTGCTATTGTATGATTTTACCGAGGTGGCCATTCTTCTTTCATTTTTTTTTAAAACATTAAAGACCAATGTTTTGTATGTTATTGCTTTCACGTCATTTTGGAACATTTTATCGATTTTTTTTTTCTTTTGGAGTTGAAATTAGATTGGAGTTTATTATGGAAATCCAGAAGTTATAATTGGAGGTATCGCCTTAAAGTTTTTTTCGCATTTGTTCAAGTTAAAATACGGCCTACAGGGAAGATAAAATGTGTAAGCACACAAACAATTCCAGCACCCCTCTCGATTTTTTGTTCTTGAATAAGTTTATGAAGTAGATATTTGTTAATCGTATCACAGGTCAAAGGTGATGACGAGATCGGGCTTAAGGTCCGTGTAAGAGTTCTTTAAGGTGAATGCAATTTTTTGTTTTACAAGGTTCTCGAATTTTGGGCTAAGTTCATCGTCAGTAACGATTACACGAGGGGTTTGGTTTGTTGTAGTTTGTGAGCGTTTTGAAGATGCGTAGACAAGGACCAAAGCCTTATGATTATGTTAGAAGAGATTGGCATGGTGATAGACATCAATGCATGAGGGCTTCTCATTGAAGAAATTTTTGGGTACTCCTTTTACTCTTTGTTTAAAGGTTATTTTATGTTATGTATCTTTGTTTTGTAATCCATATTGTCTTTGTTTAGGGTTGTAAAAGAGATGACGAAATCATGTACTCAAAATTCTGAGGTATCTTTTAGTTTCATATTTTGGTATTGATGGTAGTAATATTGATCTGGTCCCTTAGTTCTGTTACGGGTTCAATTTTGGCATTGGTTGGCTGGATGTGTTAAGTTTACCTGTGTGCAGAGTCAGAACAACACATTAGCCATGTGCTTATTGTAAGCTTTTTAAACATGTCACTTACTTTCCATGTCTAATTTTTTAACCTTTATACAAACTGACCAAACACCATGTGCTTATTGTAAGCTTTGTTCTAAATCTTAAAAGACTTTTTGGTCTACATAGTTTCGCCAACATTTGTGTGAAAAGTGCATTGTTTTTACTCAATAAACAATCAGCGGTGACTAGCATCGTTGCTTAGCTTAGTATGCATATTTTCAGGTTGAGTTCACACCAGCTTTTGTCCAAAGTACCGAACTACTGTTCTCTACTGAGGTATATAAACCCTTTACTTCTCAACATTTTTCTTACGAAAAAATTAGTAGCGTTTCGGCTGCATCAGTTTCAGTTGTATAGCATGATCATGAAGCTCATTGCATGATATTCGTTTCAGTAGGGTTTATACAATTAAATAGGTTAAAGGTAAAAAATACAATGCATATGTACAGAATAACATAGTTCGTCTAAGGTTCCAACGAGCCTAATTTCTGTTGATTATAGATTAAAATGTGTTTGTTGTAACCGGGTAAGATGTCGATGTGTTTGTAGTAAAAGAGATGGAGAATGCATTTTTTTTACAAGTAGTTAGCACTGGGCTATTTTGGAAAATTATGCTACAGTGGTGACTTTCTTTAAAGAAAACACGAGATGACACATAATTAAACAACGATATATCATAAACTTGCTGTCTATTACTATGATATATTGGTTAATGATGCATTAATATCTATATAATAGCGTAGCTACACGAATCCTTATTTTAATATTTTGTTTAACTAATCAAAATGTTTGTACAAGGTAAGCATTACAATTTATTGTTGCATAGTGTAATGATTGCACACCTTTTAAAAATTGTATGTAATCTATAAGTGAATTGTTAACTGTCATGGAGGTAGCATTTCCATAATATGTTGGTCCTTACTTTAGATTGTTCATAAGTGATGAGGCGAAAAATGAACCACTTTTAGGGGGTCATTTAAGCCCGGAATTGAATTTATTTGATCAAATATTGCCCTAAATCGTTCCTTTTGTGATTTTAAGTACTTTGGGAGTGAAATCTGGAAAAGGAAGCAATTCGGACGTTTTTGGAGCATAAAAGTGAAGAAAACGCCAAAGACTTAATTTTCCAAGCTGAGAACAGTGTATGACGGCGTCAAGAGGAAATTCATGACGGCGTCAAGAGTAAAAGTGGTGACGACCCAGTACAAACCTGAAGGCGTCACAAAAAGGGCGTCAAGAGTTAAAATCATGACGGCCTGCATAAGGAGACCACATGACGGCGTCAGACCCAGATCTAGGCAGTCCGAGGAACTATTTGGCGGCGAGATGATGGCGTCAGACATTTGTTCTTGACGCCGTCACCTTCTAAACTCTATATATAGTTTTCTATTTTTCATTCATTAGAGAGGAACTTGTGTGGAGAAAACCTAGGGCCGAACTTTGTGAACCCTAGCTCGTATTTTACAGTAAATTCAAGGGTTTTCACCCCTTGAATCCTTTCATGTGCTATTGAGATAAGTCTTCTCTTAATTCAATCAATATGTCTATGTGTTGGTTGTCTATATCTCGTGCTTGTCTTGATTTCACCATGTTAGGCTAGATTTATCTTGTGTTTGCTTAGATCTAATGAAACCTAGATGTTAATTATGTGTTGATTACTTGTTTATGGTTGTATTGAATGAATGATTTCAATGTTAGGTTTAAGAAAACTGGCAGATCTCCATTGTGTAACATGCTTGAACGTCTTAGGAAACATGAACCAATGTGTACTAGGTTTTATTGGTTGTATTTAATGCATGAGTAAATTCTAATGATCCCATGTTAGGAGCTTCTTAGTCGGCTCGACATAGGAGTGAAGTAGGCACTTATATTATTGGGGAAGTAAGTACGCCACCCCATGAATGGTATTAAGCAATACAATCCGTCATCCATGCAAATATAACAAGTAATTAACGTGTAAAAGATATCTAGGGAGTAGTGAAATCTAAGTAAACACATTTCTCCCATATATTGCTCACAACTTTAGTTTAATATAGTTTAATTTCATTTTTAGTATTTTATTTTGATTGCATCTTAGTATTGGATTAGTTGATTAGCAACTAATTCCGCCCAAATCCTTCATACCTGAGATTTTAATTTGCTTTCTAAAAAAATATAAAAAATACAAAAAGAATCATCCCTCATCTCTAGACCTAGTCTTCAGGTTTTCTAATCCTAGCGACACTATTCCTAGCTGAACGATCAATCCCCGGGTACTTGTCATTATACTATACTACATCGATCAGGTACACTGCCTGGTGGGGGTTGTAAGCTTCTCAAGATCCCTTGAGATGTAAAGTCTGCTGCAATTCCCACGCATCAAGTTTTTGGCGCCGCAGCCCGGGGAAATAGTTATTGTCTAGGTTAGAATCTCTTTTTATTAGGTCTACTTGCTAGATTCCTTTCTAGTAAGATTTTATTTTTATTTTTTAGGTTCTCTTTAGTCTATCTTATTTCTTCGTGTTTTTGTTCGTAACTCTTCACCACCCGACATCATGGACGATGGGAACATCTTTGAACCCGTCATCCACCACAACAAAACCCACCACTAGAACCTCTTAGGCCCCGAACCTTATGAGAGGATTCCCGACCTAGCCACCAAGGCTATCGAAACACTATTGAGCTCACCGGAGCCAATGTGACCCCCTTGCGATCCGACACCATCCGGTTGGTGCAAAGCGGATGTGCATTCCATGGACTTCGTTCCGAAGATCCAAATCAACATCTCAAGGACTTCCTTAAAATCGTAGATTTCATAGACCTAGATGTTGCAACTAGAGAGACAACCCGATTACGCCTATTCCAATTCTCTCTACGTGATCAAGCTAGTCAATGGCTTGAACGTTTACCCGCGGGATCCATCAGCACATGGGATGATCTCACCACTCGTTTCCTTGCTCAATTTTTCCCACCGGGGAAAAATACCAAGCTTAGAAATGACATCTTGATGTTCCAACAACGTCAAGGTGAAACTCTTTATGAAGCATGGACTCGTTTCAAGGACTTACTCCAAAAAGTCCCTCATCATGGCATAGATCTTTGGCTCCAAGTCCAAATTTTCTATGACCATATCGATCTCTCCACAAGGCGAGCCATTGACCAATCGGCCGGTGGTAAGCTACGTGATCTAAGTGCGGAACAATCATGGGAACTCATAGAAGATCTTGCTCTCTATGACAACGAAAGTTGGAATGATCCCCGTGATTTGAACAAAACGGTCAAGGCAATATCTTTGCCTTCTGATGAGTGTGTAAATACTCATCATTTTTACCATTTCTGAACTGCCAAAACATCCAAAAACACTCAATAATGAATCAAAATAGTGAAAATATCCCAGGAAAGTGTTTTACATGTCTCAAATGCAAAAATACCAAAAACAGATGAAAAACGCACAAAGTTTGCATAATTGGCAGTTTCAGTCCCCCAACTTTCAAAAGTTGTCAAATCTAGTCCCTGGTCATTCTAAAAACTTGAAAAAGTCACCAAAGGCCCTTATAAATCAAAAAGTTACATAATTAGTCCTTTGGTGAAAAGTTTCACAAAATGTCAAGTTTAGTCCCTGAACTTTGAAAATTGTCAAAAATGATCCCTGGGATATGAAAAACTTTGAGAAAAACAAATTTTGTCCTTGCACTAATCTCTTATGGCAGGTTTGGTCCCTTGGTAGAAAGTTTGGTGAAAATACAAGTCAGGTCCCTGAAGTTTGGTGAATTGGCAGATTTAGTCCTTGGGGTTTTAAAAAGTGAAAAATTCAAAATAAAACCTCATACTATTCATCATTGGCATATTACACCCTTGAAAACAAATTAAGAACATGCCAAAACCCAACCCCCAACTTTCCCGAAATTACAAAATAGGTCCTTGTGTAATAAACCAAATCCGGATCTAAAACTAACTAACCAAATCCAATCCTAAACCTTAATCCAACTTGGGCCCAAAAGTTACCCAATCCACCCAAGCCCAGTCCACCCCTTAACCCAGGTCAACATTGACTGGTCAAAACCAGTCAAACTCACCCAAACCACCCTTCTTCCCCCGCATTTCCCTCCCACCTCAAAACCACCAAACCACCATGGTTTTGCAGCTCCACCACCCCACTTGCAGTTTAATCATCACACCCCCACCTCCCTACACCTACCCAAGCCACCCACAATAAATGCCCCTTCACCCTTACACGTTATCAGAAGCAATTTGAAGAAACATTTTTTTGGCGCCAAAATACGTGTAAGCTTTTCATTGGACCAAAATGATCAGAGGATGGTGGGATTTGCTCAGAATGCTTGTGGGAACCCTAATGGATGCTTATAAATAGAGGAGAGTGCAAGAAGAAAAGAGTGTAGTTTATTTTTAGTTTAAGTGTGTCGAATTTAAATTATTAAGCAAATTAGTGTAATTCTTTTCAATTCAAGTATTGTAATTTCTTAATTAATGTATTAGAAGTCTTTTGAAGTTATAAAAATCAAGGTTTCAATCTGCATTGTGTTTTTTGCATTCTGAGTTTCCATTTGAGTTGCTGCATTACTTGTATTGGTGATTATGGACTGAAAATAGCTCACTTAAGTTCCATTAAGCTTTTTGAAGCTTGTAGAGATCCTAAAATCCAGTATTAGTAAGAAAATCAAAATAAGATAAAAAAGTCAATGGAGGTCAACTGTATGCTTGATTTTTGTGTTTCAGGTTGAAGAAGGAAGTGTGGATCAACATTGGAACTGGTTTTGCCTATCTAAAGATTGGCTAGCACAGTGAAATACTCCTTTTCATGCTGGAGTAAAGAAATTGGTAACTTGGTCTTTTCATATTTCTAAAATCTGCATAATCTTTTGATTCTGAGTAGGAAGTAGTTTTAATTATATTAGATTATTAATTCAGCTTTATTTTTAGTTAATATAACTAGTTTAATCAGTAATTTGGTAGTTGGTAGTGGATTGCATAGTTTCTTAGTATAAATATTTACTTAAAGTAGTGTTTGGATGTGGTTAATGCACTGAGCTGTGGTATTTGTTGCTTGTTATAATCCATTTAGACACTCAGTATATGCCATAACTAGGTCTTTGTAACCCAGAACCTGGTCACTTTAAGCTTAAAAGTCAAAATACAAAGTTTTCCACCACCACCACAGTCAACTGTGGTGGAAATCTAGGTCCATAACCTCATAATTTCTATTCATAAATAGTTATTATAGCTTAAAGTTGTAAAATTATAGCTTAATACAACTATTTGAATCAGTTCTAAGTGTTGGAAATCAAAAATAGTCAAAGTAACAAGTTCTTGTCAAAAGTCAAAAGTTACACTATCAGATTTTTACTAAAATTCCAAGTTTAATTGTGAGCTGTGTAATGGATATTAAGGTTTGAAACTTTGTGTGATTAAAGTCTACCAGCTGATCTTTGTTCCCTAATTTTTGGTTAATTTGTTTGGAAGCTTAAGTGGGTCCCACAAACCCTCAAAGTGAGTTGCAGGGCAAGAAGTGTGCCCTGCTCACTCAGACCCAGCCTATCACCACCACTTTGGTGGTGATTTGTGATCATCACAATAGGCCCCAGACTCCCTAGTTAGCATTTTCCAACCCCCCTCCTACCAGGGATCAGGGATTGACCCTTTGTTTGACCTGGTACCCAGTGGACCCCACAATAAGTTGCCACAAAGTTTGTCCCATGTCTGAGTTGTTTTAGAACTGCATAAGTGCTTATTTGGACTGTAACAGCTTAATTGTGCTTAATTCTTGTTAATATTGGCTTATTCAAGTTTGTTAATCTTATTTGCACCTGATTTAACCATTGTGGACCCCACCCAAAGCCATTTGACCCAGATTGACCAAACAGTCAACCAAAGTCAACTGTTTAAGACAAGGGGGTGTGTACAGCTTATTAATAAGCTAATTTTAAAAGTGTTTTCATAAAAGTTTGTCATTTTAAGGTATTAAGTAGTTCTGAAAAAGAAAAATCCAAAAAAAATCAAAGTTAAAGTAAGTGATAGTTTCTATTTAATTCAAGTTAATTTTAATTTTCATTTTTATATTTTAATTAAGTCACTAGTGTTTTTATATTTTTATTAAATACCTTATATAGTAAAGTAATTTTGATAATTTTTTCAGATTTTTATTTTGTCATTTAGTGTTAATTAGATTTAATTTTAATTTTCTTTATTATTAATTAATATCAAGTATTAAATAGCTTAATTAGTTTTTATAAGGTTAAATTTAGTTTTTATAATTTTCCTAGTTCTAATTTAGTCTAATAAATTTTTAGAAAATATATTTTGAGATTCTACTGTTCATTTTCTATTTTTCTTATTTTATTTGTTTAAAATAGACTTAAGTTAATTAAAAGGTAAATAATTAGTTGTTTAATCTTAAAACATAATTATTAGAGTTTTTATAATTTTTTAGGATTCTTGTGATGGTTAAGTAATTTTATAAATTTTATCTTAATTTTCTAAGTTAATTTAGTATTAATATAAATTAAAAGTAGTTTAATTAGTTTAATTAAGTTAAATAGTTTTTAATTAATAACAAAACCACAAAAAGACAAAAATATTATTTTTAATTTTTTATACTTTCTTCAAGTTCTAATTTAGGTTTAGAAAATATTTTTGTTAATTTTTAGTTTAATTTAAATCATTTGTCATTTTTAGTTAATTTAAATTAGATTTTAATTTAGATTTTAAATAGTTTAATTAATTAAATAATAGTTTAATAGTATTTTAATCACTTTTATAATTTCTTTTTCATTTTTAATTTTAAGTTTTGAAAAGTGTCAAAAGCACCCCCTGTAGTTTGATAAATACCAAAAACCCACTTTTCCAGTCCGATACGTAATCTTAATTGTGAATTTGTGCATATATCTGGTATCTGATTTTTGTGAATATTATATCTATGTACCAATACCAAAATAACAGTAGCAAAATCAATTCCATATCATCTGGGCTACTGTCCTCAGTGCCACTTTCTCAAAAACGATTCCAAAAGCACCATTTCAATCTCGCTGGGACTTTAACGACCCGGGAAAACACTACACTATCACCGGAGTACTGATTCTAGGCTGTCTTTGACTTGTTGACCTTGGTCAATAAAAATCTGACGGTTCAGGCTCAATCAAAATTTGGCGCCGCTGCCGGGGAGGTTGTTGCGTGTTTTACAAAATCGTTTTAAGTTTAGTGGTTTTCAAAACCCTCCCTGTACAAATTTCACACAAATTTGTAAAAAGTTTTGTAAAAATATAATCATATCAGAAAAAAGTTCATTAACACTTCTCCTGAAGTGTTGAAAACACCAAAAAAAATTAAAAACAATCAAAAACAAACTGTGAAGTTAAATTACTTCGTGGTCTTTAAGATTACAACCTGAAACAGTTGGTTTAAGGTAAGTTCTGACATTAAATTGCGAACTGAAGAGGAAACCTATTTACTTCCTCCCGCCAGCTTGCGAGTAATCTTAAAGGGACGATTTCGGTTAACGAATCAGTTCCAAAAATATTTCCCAAGTTTTCTGCACACACACCCATAAGCCTAAAGCAGTTTTTCAAATTAAATAATAAACCCATAATAAGTTCCCAAACTTAAGATAAAAACTTGCCTTTGTATCCCTGTGAGTAGTGTACCTTTTTCAAAGAAGCTGCTCACTTGTGATTATTGGTTTAAGTTCACTGTGGTTTTGCCTCGAACTTGTGTTGAAAAATTGTTTTTAGTGCATGCGCACTCGGTCTCAAACAAAGAATAAAAAACAGAAAGACGTACCCGAGCTACGTTCTAATACAGAAACCGAAATGGCCGCTGGGCCACCTCCACCATTACCACCCCCTGACCCTCCTAGGGATGAGCCAGCTCCCGATCTCCGAACGATGGAGGAGCTGTGCCAGCCTACCATGCAAGGGCGGGGTGGGCCTATTGCACCACTCACTATTGGGGCTGCGGACTTTGGCCTCAAGCATCACATGATTCAACAAGTCCAGAATTCGTGTCAATTTCACGGATTACCAGGTGACGATGCTAACAAGCATCTTGACAAATTTCTTACGGTCACCCAAAGCATGAAACAGCATGGTGTCACCGATGATGCCCTCCGGCTGTATCTCTTCCCCTATTCTCTCACTCATCATGCCACTGCATGGTTTGACCGACTCCCAAGGAATTCTATTCGTACCTTTGATGACATGGTAACCAAGTTTCTAGCAAAATATTTTCCACCTTCCATGGTTACCAAGTTACGAAATGATATCAGCAACTTCCGGCAACGTCCCGATGAGTCTCTTTTTGAGGCTTGGGAACGTTATAAGCTAGCTATTGATCGGTGCCCTAACCACAATATGTTGCAAGTTACCATCATAGATACCTTCTATAATGGACTGACATTGAGGCACCGAGACCTTCTCAATGCTGCTGCTGGTGGGACCTTTATGAAAAGGCGTCCCGAGGAGTGCTATGACCTAATCGAGAACATGACTGCCCATCATAACTTTTGGGATTCCTCTGCGGAGAGGGATGCGTCATGTAATTCAGTTACTCCCTCATCATCATCTCCTGAAATAATTGCTCTTACCAAAAAGATGGATGATATTTCTACGGCTGTGTTGAGAATGAACCAAACGATACAACATCAGGTTCAAAATCAACAAGTGAAAGCCGTGGCCCGAAGTTGTGAAACTTGTGGGGGCCCACATCTGTATTCCGAGTGTCCAGCTACTGCTGAATTTCCTCAAGAGAACGTTTATGCTGCTAACGGTTCCTACAACACGGGGGGTAATTCTTACCAACCGCAAGGGGACCGTAATCTCTTAAGCTATCGTTCCAACAATTTTCTCGGACCTCCCGGTTTTAACCAAAATCAAAACCGTAACGCGAATCAGAATTTTAACCAAGGTCAAAACTCAAATTTCCAAAACCCGAACCAAAATCAAGGCCAGTTTAATCAAAACAATTTTCAAAATGGCAATCAAAACCAAGATTTTCAAGGAAATTTTCAAAGAAACCAGAATCAAGGGAATTACAATCAGGGTAATTTCAATCAGAGAAACACTTTTCAGGGTAACAACAATCAAAATCAAGGGAATTTTCAAAACAACCGTGTTCAAAATCCCCCTGTTCAAAATCAAAACGTTGTTCCACCCCCGTCTTCCTCCGATGCTGAGATTAAACAATTCATGAAAGCACAAGAGGAAACGAATCGGTTATTGATCAAGACGATCTCTGAACTTCAGAAGTCTTTAAATGATCGACCCTCGGGCCTGGGTACATTACCGAGCAACACGATCGCTAACCCGAGGGGCGATGTCAAAGCGATCACCACCCGAAGTGGGGTATCATACAATGGACCCTCGATTCCCTCTACCTCTTCTTCTCCTCCTAAGGTAGCGGAACGTGAGCCTGAGGTTACTACGGACACGGTACTTCCTACTAATAACGGAGGTACCAACAACGTCCACCCTCAAGTTGTCCCGGTCCCGGCTCGTAAGCCGAAAGTTGTATTTGATCCTCCTGTGAGTTCTGATGAAATCCCAAAGAATGATCCTAAGCCTACAATTCCATATCCTTCACGTGTGTATGATCAAAAGAACCACGAAAGAGCTAATCATCAGATGGAAAAATTTTATCAAATTTTCCAAGAATTACACTTCGATATTAGCTTCGCGGACGCTCTTCTTCTCATGCCTAAGTTTGCTTCGTCAATCAAAAATCTGATAAGCAACAAAGAAAAACTGTGTGAGATGGCAAAAACTTCACTCAATGAGCATTGCTCAGCAGTGCTCTTGAAAAAGCTTCCCGAAAAGCTTGGAGATCCCGGGAAATTTCTCATTCCATGTATTTTCCCTGGGATGGTTGAATGCTTTGCCTTGGCCGATCTTGGCGCAAGCATTAACCTGATGCCTTACACAGTCTGGAAAAGACTCTCACTTCCTGCTCTCACTCCGACCTGCATGACACTCGAGCTTGCAGACCGTACTATATCCCGTCCTCTCGGCATTGCAGAAGATATCTTCCTGAAAGTAGGAAAGTTCCATTTTCCGGCAGATTTCGTGATTGTTGATTTCGATGCTGACCCACGAGTCCCTCTCATTCTCGGGAGGGGATTCTTAAGAACGGGTCGTGCTTTAATCGATGTATTCGAAGAAGAAATCACTCTACGTGTTGGTGGCGAGGCCATCACATTCAATCTTGATCAGACTTCAAGATACTCCTCCAACTATGACGCAGAAACGGTTAACCGAATTGACATCATCGATGTTGCGTCTGAGGAGTATTCTCAAGAGGTCCTTGGTTTCTCATCCAGTGGCAGTCTTTCTACTGACCCTATCATTTCCGACTCTTCCCCTTCCCTCACTCCGTTTGAGGGAAGTGACTTCCTTCTGGAAGAGGTCGAGGCTTTTCTTGCTCAAGATAGCTCAATCCCAAGTGGGGTTGATGAAAACTATCTTGATCCGGAGGGGGATATTCTTCTCCTTGAAAGATTGTTAAATGACGATCCTTCACCCTCTCCGTCTCCACAAATACTTCATAAAGCGGAAGTCAAAAATGTTGAAATAACTGAAGACTTCCCCGAGGTTGAGCTCAAGGACTTGCCTCCTCATCTAGAATATGCATTTCTGGAGGGTGATAATAAATTACCCGTCATTATTGCCAAAAACTTAAAAGATGAGGAAAAGGCTGCACTCCTAAAGGTTCTTAAGTCAAACAAGCAAGCAATTGCTTAGAAACTCTCCGACATTAAGGGCATATGCCCGAACTTTTGTACTCATAAAATCTTAATGGAGGATGACTTTAAACCAGCTGTGCAACATCAGAGAAGGGTAAATCCCAAAATCCACGAAGTTATCAAACAAGAAGTTCTTAAACTTCTTGATGCGGGATTGATTTACCCTATATCTGACAGTCCTTGGGTTAGCCCAATTCATTGTGTTCCCAAAAAGGGTGGCATTACCGTTGTCACCAACGAGGATAACGAGTTGATTCCAACTCGTTTGGTCACGGGTTGGCGTGTTTGTATTGACTATCGAAAGTTAAATGAAGCCACCCGTAAAGACCATTTTCCTCTCCCTTTTATGGACCAAATGCTCGAAAGACTTGCGGGGAATGAATACTACTGCTTCCTCGATGGCTTCTCGGGTTACTTCCAAATCCCCATTGATCCCCATGATCAAGAGAAGACTACCTTCACATGCCCCTACGGAACTTTTGCTTACAGACGTATGCCTTTCGGCTTATGTAATGCACCAGGCACGTTCCAGAGGTGCATGATGTCTATTTTTTCCGACATGATCGGGAAAACTATGGAGGTATTCATGGATGACTTTTCAGTCATTGGGGATTCATTTCAGACTTGCCTCTCCCACTTGGAACAGATGCTTAAACGTTGCAAAGAAACGAATCTAAGTCTCAACTGGGAGAAGAGCCACTTTATGGTCAAGGAGGGCATTGTCCTCGGCCATAAAATTTCAAAAAACGGGATCGAGGTTGACAGAGCTAAAATCGATGTCATTGCCAAATTACCTCATCCCACCACCGTAAAAGGTGTTAGGAGCTTTTTGGGTCATGCCGGCTTCTACCGTAGGTTTATCCAAGATTTTTCTAAGATTGCCCGGCCTATGACCCATCTCCTCGAGAAGGATGCTCCTTTCATCTTCTCTCCTGAGTGCATCGAAGCTTTTGAAACATTAAAGAAAAAGCTTACCGAGGCACCGATTCTTGTTGCCCCCGATTGGGACCAACCTTTTGAGCTTATGTGCGATGCTAGTGATTTTGCCATAGGTGCAGTCTTGGGGCAACGAAAAGCAAAATACTTTCAGCCCATACACTACGCAAGCAAAACTATGACTGAGGCTCAAGGTCATTACACCACCACTGAAAAAGAACTCCTAGCTGTGGTGTATGCCTTTGAGAAATTCCGGTCATATTTAATCTTGACTAAATGCGTAGTGTACACAGATCACTCGGCTTTGAAATACCTATTTGCAAAACAAGATGCAAAGCCGAGGCTTCTCCGTTGGGTTCTCCTTCAGGAATTTGATATCATTATCCGTGATAAAAAAGGAGCCGAGAACCTTGCTGCTGATCATCTCTCACGATTAGAGAACCCTCATCAAGATGTGTCCGAGAAAAAGGAAATAAATGAAACATTTCCTCTCGAGACACTCAATGCGGTTGCTTTTCGTGGTGACTCTACTACCCCATGGTTTGCCGACTTTGCAAATTACCATGCGGGTAACTTCATAGTGAAGGGGTTGACGTCCCAACAAAAGAAAAAATTCTTCAAAGACGTTAAACATTATTTTTGGGACGACCCTTTCCTCTTCAAAATCTGTGCCGATCAAGTCATCAGGCGATGTGTATACGGACAGGAAGCCACTGATATTCTCAAGGCTTGCCATGCTGGACCCACCGGGGGCCACCATAGTCCTAACTACACCGCCAAAAAGGTGTTTGATTCCGGTTTCTATTGGCCCACAATCTATAAGGATGCCCACGAGTTAGTCAAAGCCTGTGATGCTTGTCAGCGTCACGGGAATATTTCACAAAAGAACGAAATGCCACAAAATGCTATTCAAGTTTGTGAAATCTTTGACGTCTGGGGCATTGACTTTATGGGGCCATTCCCATCATCTCATGGAAACAAATACGTACTCGTGGCTGTTGACTACTTGTCAAAATGGGTTGAGGCTAAGGCCTTACCCACTAATGATGCCCGAGTTGTTGTGAAATTCTTGAAATCCCTCTTTGCTCGTTTTGGAACCCCACGTGCCATCATTAGTGATCGCGGGTACTCACTTTTGCAATGATCAATTTGCAAAAGTCATGCTTAAGTACGGTGTTATTCATCGTCTTTCTACCGCGTATCACCCACAAACAAGTGGGCAGGTGGAGGTTTCCAACCGTGGTATAAAACGGATTCTTGAGAGGACAGTAGGTGAAAACCGTGCTTCCTGGTCGGATAAACTAGATGATGCACTCTGGGCCTTCCGTACAGCTTACAAAACACCCATCGGGTGTACTCCATACAAGCTTGTATACGGGAAGGCGTGTCATTTACCGATCGAGCTCGAGCACAAAGCCTACTGGGCCTTGAAACATGCAAACTACGACCTTCATAAAGCGGGTGATCACCGTAAGGTTCAAATCAATGAATTAAATGAACTTCGTGATCAAGCCTACGAGAACTCTTTGATCTACAAAGAAAAGACAAAGAAGATTCACGACTCTAAGATTAAGAACCGAGTTTTTAACGTCGGTGACAGAGTCCTTCTTTTCAATTCAAGATTAAAGATCTTCTCGGGGAAATTAAAAACCCGATGGACCGGACCATTCACTATTGCTAAAGTTTACCCATACGGGACTGTTGAGTTATCTCAACCCGAAGGTCCCAACTTCAAAGTGAATGGTCATAGATTGAAACATTATTTTGGAGAGGACATACCACCCATGGTTGTCCCGGATCTCCAAACTTTCCCCATGGACCAATGAATTCGGGGATCGAGTCAAGCTAGTGACTCGGTGAACAAAAATTAGCAGCATATATGGGTTTTCACCCGTATTTCTGACTTCTTTCTACTTTCTACCACCCTAGTGTGGGGGAGTGGCCATCCCCCACCGTTTCAAAAGTAAATATGTTTCAAAATTCAATAACCATGTTTTGTATGTATATTATATCATTCAACTCTCGGGCTGTCAGGGCAAATTTATTACAGTTAATCATTCACAAGTGATTAGCTAGCGTGGTAAACCTGACACAAGCCTGGGAGGTGTATGTATATTATATGCTTTATCATTCAACTCCCGGGCTGTCAGGGCAAATTTATTACAGTTAATCATTCACAAGTGATTAGCTAGCGTGGTAAACCTGACACAAGCCTGGGAGGTGTATGTATATTATATACTTTATCATTCAACTCCCGGGCTGTCAGGGCAAATTTATTACAGTTAATCATTCACAAGTGATTAGCTAGCATGGTAAACCTGACACAAGCTTGGGAGATAGTGATTACATATATATATAAAAAAAAAAAAAAAAAAAAAAAGATTGTATGTACAGATAAAATAAAGTGAAAAATAAAAATTTCCACAGTTAGCATCGAATATTAGCTTTTCCCGTTCAGAGATTCGGCATAATAGCCAGGACTTTGAATATTGAGGACAATATTCAGTTCTAGTGTGGGGGGGGGGGGGGGGGGGGGAATTCTTACGAATTTTATCACAAAACTTTCCAAGTACCTCCATTTTAGGCCAAAATTTTTCACTTTATTCCAAAATTTTTGTGGTTATCAGTCCGCCAAAGTCTAAATGACAAAGGGATTGGCTAGTCCAGGAGCAAACGGCTCTTGGTAAAGACATCTCAAACCCGTTGATGGCTGGCAGTTTGCCAAAAATTGCATGGTTCCTCAGCCCCCCCGCATCCTCATAAGCAAATGAGTTGGCTAGCCCACAAGATTATGGCTTGTGGTAAAGGCAGTAGAAAATCCATAATTGGTATTCAGCTCACCAAGATGTTGACTTAGTCCATCAAGATGCTGGCTAGTCCAGAAGCAAACGGCTTTTGGTAAAGACAAATCAAATCCGTTGACAGCTGGTGGTTTGCTCAAAATCACACGGTTATCAGGTGTGCCACAGTTCTTACACCTGGCTACTCCAGAAGTGATGGCTTTTGGTAAAGAGTTTCAAATCCATTAAGTTTTTCTCAAAAGATTGTAGGGACTAGCAATGTTTTAGTGTGGGGGATTGATGAGTATGTAAATACTCATCATTTTTACCATTTCTGAACTGCCAAAACATCCAAAAACACTCAATAATGAATCAAAATAGTGAAAATATCCCAGGAAAGTGTTTTACATGTCTCAAATGCAAAAATACCAAAAACAGATGAAAAACGCACAAAGTTTGCATAATTGGCAGTTTCAGTCCCCCAACTTTCAAAAGTTGTCAAATCTAGTCCCTGGTCATTCTAAAAACTTGAAAAAGTCACCAAAGGCCCTTATAAATCAAAAAGTTACATAATTAGTCCTTTGGTGAAAAGTTTCACAAAATGTCAAGTTTAGTCCCTGAACTTTGAAAATTGTCAAAAATGATCCTTGGGATATGAAAAACTTTGAGAAAAACAAATTTTGTCCTTGCACTAATCTCTTATGGCAGGTTTGGTCCCTTGGTAGAAAGTTTGGTGAAAATACAAGTCAGGTCCCTGAAGTTTGGTGAATTGGCAGATTTAGTCCCTGGGGTTTTAAAAAGTGAAAAATTCAAAATAAAACCTCATACTATTCATCATTGGCATATTACACCCTTGAAAACAAATTAAGAACATGCCAAAACCCAACCCCCAACTTTCCTGAAATTACAAAATAGGTCCTTGTGTAATAAACCAAATCCGGATCTAAAACTAACTAACCAAATCCAATCCTAAACCTTAATCCAACTTGGGCCCAAAAGTTACCCAATCCACCCAAGCCCAGTCCACCCCTTAACCCAGGTCAACATTGACTGGTCAAAACCAGTCAAACTCACCCAAACCACCCTTCTTCCCCCGCATTTCCCTCCCACCTCAAAACCACCAAACCACCATGGTTTTGCAGCTCCACCACCCCACTTGCAGTTTAATCATCACACCCCCACCTCCCTACACCTACCCAAGCCACCCACAATAAATGCCCCTTCACCCTTACACGTTATCAGAAGCAATTTGAAGAAACATTTTTTTGGCGCCAAAATACGTGTAAGCTTTTCATTGGACCAAAATGATCAGAGGATGGTGGGATTTGCTCAGAATGCTTGTGGGAACCCTAATGGATGCTTATAAATAGAGGAGAGTGCAAGAAGAAAAGAGTGTAGTTTATTTTTAGTTTAAGTGTGTCGAATTTAAATTATTAAGCAAATTAGTGTAATTCTTTTCAATTCAAGTATTGTAATTTCTTAATTAATGTATTAGAAGTCTTTTGAAGTTATAAAAATCAAGGTTTCAATCTGCATTGTGTTTTTTGCATTCTGAGTTTCCATTTAAGTTGCTGCATTACTTGTATTGGTGATTATGGACTGAAAATAGCTCACTTAAGTTCCATTAAGCTTTTTGAAGCTTGTAGAGATCCTAAAATCCAGTATTAGTAAGAAAATCAAAATAAGATAAAAAAGTCAATGGAGGTCAACTGTATGCTTGATTTTTGTGTTTCAGGTTGAAGAAGGAAGTGTGGATCAACATTGGAACTGGTTTTGCCTATCTAAAGATTGGCTAGCACAGTGAAATACTCCTTTTCATGCTGGAGTAAAGAAATTGGTAACTTGGTCTTTTCATATTTCTAAAATCTGCATAATCTTTTGATTCTGAGTAGGAAGTAGTTTTAATTATATTAGATTATTAATTCAGCTTTATTTTTAGTTAATATAACTAGTTTAATCAGTAATTTGGTAGTTGGTAGTGGATTGCATAGTTTCTTAGTATAAATATTTACTTAAAGTAGTGTTTGGATGTGGTTAATGCACTGAGCTGTGGTATTTGTTGCTTGTTATAATCCATTTAGACACTCAGTATATGCCATAACTAGGTCTTTGTAACCCAGAACCTGGTCACTTTAAGCTTAAAAGTCAAAATACAAAGTTTTCCACCACCACCACAGTCAACTGTGGTGGAAATCTAGGTCCATAACCTCATAATTTCTATTCATAAATAGTTATTATAGCTTAAAGTTGTAAAATTATAGCTTAATACAACTATTTGAATCAGTTCTAAGTGTTGGAAATCAAAAATAGTCAAAGTAACAAGTTCTTGTCAAAAGTCAAAAGTTACACTATCAGATTTTTACTAAAATTCCAAGTTTAATTGTGAGCTGTGTAATGGATATTAAGGTTTGAAACTTTGTGTGATTAAAGTCTACCAGCTGATCTTTGTTCCCTAATTTTTGGTTAATTTGTTTGGAAGCTTAAGTGGGTCCCACAAACCCTCAAAGTGAGTTGCAGGGCAAGAAGTGTGCCCTGCTCACTCAGACCCAGCCTATCACCACCACTTTGGTGGTGATTTGTGATCATCACAATAGGCCTCAGACTCCCTAGTTAGCATTTTCCAACCCCCCTCCTACCAGGGATCAGGGATTGACCCTTTGTTTGACCTGGTACCCAGTGGACCCCACAATAAGTTGCCACAAAGTTTGTCCCATGTCTGAGTTGTTTTAGAACTGCATAAGTGCTTATTTGGACTGTAACAGCTTAATTGTGCTTAATTCTTGTTAATATTGGCTTATTCAAGTTTGTTAATCTTATTTGCACCTGATTTAACCATTGTGGACCCCACCCAAAGCCATTTGACCCAGATTGACCAAACAGTCAACCAAAGTCAACTGTTTAAGACAAGGGGGTGTGTACAGCTTATTAATAAGCTAATTTTAAAAGTGTTTTCAAAAAAGTTTGTCATTTTAAGGTACTAAGTAGTTCTGAAAAAGAAAAATCCAAAAAAATCAAAGTTAAAGTATGTGATAGTTTCTATTTAATTCAAGTTAATTTTAATTTTCATTTTTATATTTTAATTAAGTCACTAGTGTTTTTATATTTTTATTAAATACCTTATATAGTAAAGTAATTTTGATAATTTTTTCAGATTTTTATTTTGTCATTTAGTGTTAATTAGATTTAATTTTAATTTTCTTTATTATTAATTAATATCAAGTATTAAATAGCTTAATTAGTTTTTATAAGGTTAAATTTAGTTTTTATAATTTTCCTAGTTCTAATTTAGTCTAATAAGTTTTTAGAAAATATATTTTGAGATTCTACTGTTCATTTTCTATTTTTCTTATTTTATTTGTTTAAAATAGACTTAAGTTAATTAAAAGGTAAATAATTAGTTGTTTAATCTTAAAACATAATTTTTAGAGTTTTTATAATTTTTTAGGATTCCAGTGATGGTTAAGTAATTTTATAAATTTTATCTTAATTTTCTAAGTTAATTTAGTATTAATATAAATTAAAAGTAGTTTAATTAGTTTAATTAAGTTAAATAGTTTTTAATTAATAACAAAACCACAAAAAGACAAAAATATTATTTTTAATTTTTTATACTTTCTTCAAGTTCTAATTTAGGTTTATAAAATATTTTTGTTAATTTTTAGTTTAATTTAAATCATTTGTCATTTTTAGTTAATTTAAATTAGATTTTAATTTAGATTTTAAATAGTTTAATTAATTAAATAATAGTTTAATAGTATTTTAATCACTTTTATAATTTCTTTTTCATTTTTAATTTTAAGTTTTGAAAAGTGTCAAAAGCACCCCCTGTAGTTTGATAAATACCAAAAACCCACTTTTCCAGTCCGATACGTGATCTTAATTGTGAATTTGTGCATATATCTGGTATCTGATTTTTGTGAATATTATATCTGTGTACCAATACCAAAATAACAGTAGCAAAATCAATTTCCATATCATCTGGGCTACTGTCCTCAGTGCGACTTTCTCAAAAACGATTCCAAAAGCACCATTTCAATCTCGCTGGGACTTTAACGACCCGGGAAAACACTACACTATCACCGGAGTATTGATTCTAGGCTGTCTTTGACTTGTTGACCTTGGTCAATAATAATCTGACGGTTCAGGCTCAATCACCTTCGAACAACTCTAGCACTCCCGACCGTAGGATCATGGCACTTGTGGACCAAGTCAAGTTTCTCATGAAATCTTACGAAGCTCCTAAACCTTCAAGCCAAGTGAACAAAATCACTTCTTCATGCGAATTATGTAGTGGTCCCCATGACACTCGTGATTGTGTGGAACTCCCCGGAACAGCTTTTACGGACTACGCATCCTCGCGTACCGACGAAGAAGAGATAAGTGGTACACTTTCAAACCCGAGCCAAACCCTTACGGTGATTCATACAACCCCTCTTGGAAAAAACACCCAAACCTTAGGTGGAAACAAAATCAAGCCAATTCTTCCAATCCGCCTAATCGTTACCAACCAAATGGTCCACCCTCCAACCGTACTTTCAACAACAATCCTTCTAACAACTATGGTAGTACCAATAATCTTGAAGGATTGATGTCCAAGTTTATGGCATCTCAAGAAGCTCGCATATCTAAGTTTGAAGCCGATTTCAAACAAAAGCAAAGCGAGATTACCACCAAAATTGACATTTGTTGAAAGTTCTCAATGACCGAGAAATGGGAGCACTCCCAAGCGACACGGTCAAGAATCCGAAACTAAACGTTAATTCCGTATCATTAGTTTTGTCACCCACTTATTGTCCCCAATACTACTCGGTTAAATCAACAAGCACGTGTTTCAAACAAAACCAAATTCTTCAAAAAGACCAATCAAGTAAAACACCCGAAATAAAACCGGTCAAAAGCATAGTTGAAACACCTCCTACGTAAGACCTTGACGATGAATTTAAGGAACTTCACCTTGAACGCCCCGTTATTGATGTCTTAGCCCGTGCTCCCTACTATAGTGCCCTCCTAGAAAAGTATGCGAAGTTTAAACTAGGAAAAAATGGGACCGCCTTCGTTCAAAACAAGTTGCCTAAAAAGCTTGATGATCCGGGTATATTTGTTTTGCCTTGCAAGATAGGAAGATCCGAAGCTTTCGACACACTAGCCGATTTAGGGTCAAGCCTGAACTTGATTCCCTTATCCCTTTTCACCACTCTTAAGCTAGGAAAGTTAGAGGAGACGGAGGTATTGATAGGTCTAGCGGATGGGAGTATTGCCCACCCGGTTGGAATGATTAAGGATGTAGTTGTTCACGTAGGAAAGTTAACTATCTTAGCGGATTTTCACGTCCTAGACATGGTTAGTGATACTACATGCCCATTGTTGGCAGGAAGAGGATTTTTAGCAACTGCTAGCGCCATGATAGATTGTAAGGAGTCTAAGATAGCGGTAGGTGAAGGCGACACTTGGCCGGTATACGATGTCAAGACGCATAGTTATGATTGTGTTGATGAACCGACACCACATTGGGTAGAGATTAATAGGAGACCATCTAGATATGGACCTTGGGTAGAAAGGAACTTTATAGGACCTCAACGCCCATTCTATTTAGAAAAGGATTTCATCGAAAAAACACATTCGGTGGAACAACTCATAGCTAGAGATGAAGAGCTAGATCCTTTTGAGGACCCCTTAGTCTTTAGGAAGATGATTGAGTTCTTAAGCGTAATGCCTATTAATATAGAGATGAATAAGTGGAAAAGAGAGGGAGACAAGTGTAAATGGAGGTGGGACAAGCCACCTAAAGAAGGTGACGGATCATGGCATATGAAGATAACTTTGTATGATCCGGATGGAGAAAAGTTTGAAAGGTCATACCATACTAAGAAAACCGATAGGAAGCTAAAACCTAAGTTTGATCCCAAGGATATCCTCAATGAGGAACTCACCCGTATCACGTAGTAACCCATGACCTTGAGTCTAGCTACAAGACTCGTAAATAAAGAAAAGCGCTTCTTGGGAGGCAACCCATGATTTTGTGTGATTTTTATTTTTGTTTGTTTGTTATTTGCTTCTGTATGCATGCTTTATTTTTATTGTTGGTAGATCATGTTTCAAAACTAAATAGCAGAAATACTTTATTTTGTTGTTTGGCTTTGTCTTAACTTCACCCAAAGGTATTTTTGCAAAAGATAAGTGTAAGGGGAAACCCCAAATATGTTTTTAAGAAACAAACCGATCATGATTCTCCACAATATTAAGTGAACATGTATATTCGTATTTGTCAGAGTCAGATACTTGTATCGAGTCATAATGAAGTTTTGCAGGATTTTCCAAAAAGTAGAACCAAGTTTTTCCATAAATTTTCCGAAAACTTAACATAAGAATTTCTGTATGTCACTTCTGACGGCGTCATGAGTTTATTCTTGACGGCGTCACGTGTAAAAATCTGGAAATTTTACCGGTTTTGTTTTTCTAACGGAGTCTTAAAGTTTTTGTTGAATTATTAGTTTTATAATCTCCAGGAAATATGCAAACTTCATTCCACAAAACATTATATCTTATTTTGTTTTCTAGGATTTAGTAACATATGTAGATTGCCGCCGATTTTATGCGAGGTTTCCTTGTTTGTTTTCTTAGGATTTACAGGTTATGTATGACAAGAAGATGATTATTATTCTGGAAGGGAAGCTTTGATTATTCATTTTCTTGGGGGAATATCTAACCTGGCCACCTTATTATCCATACCGAGCGAATCAGGGGAGTATTTGATTTCATTCGTTTTACTTATTTCACTTTTACATTCTTTACTTGAACATTGGGGACAATGTTCATCCTAAGTGTAAGGGGAGGGTAAAATGATGATACCTTATAGATACACTTTCGCTTGAGTTTGTCTGTTTGATGGTAGATGTGTAATAAAACTATGAGAAATACTTGTTAGTGCAATTTTAGCGCCAAATTTAAAATTTTTTTACAACATTTAGGAGTGAAACTTTAGCCATAGCAAGCGTCTCATGGATAGGAGATTGTATGACTAGCACATAACCGTATCATTCAGAAAAATTTTCCACCCAAATATGTGAGGTTCGCCTTTAGATTTGATAGGAAAAGCATTTACTATTAGTGCTTATGAGTGTACCGGTAGCATTTAGATTCTAGAACTTGCGTTAGTGATGCATCCCGAGACCGCTAGTGAGAGTACATTCGTGTAGTAGGATTTACTACAAGATAAGAGGCATTAGGATCACCCTTGTGTTAAACCCGTATTATAATTACTTGACCACTTAAGTCATATTACTTGGCTAGTTAAGTCAACTAATTTTTCCCACACCCTTAGCGTTGTACTCATTTTTAGTACACGAAACCCCTAGTACACCCCTCCGAGCCTATCTTTTCGTTTCTAACTTTAAGCATTTTACTTAAAGGAAGAATTTGTTACACCCCACTTAAATGTACACCCAAATTGCCTTAGCCTTCCGTGTATGCACTCATCTTTAGTGCATTATTGTTATTTGTTAAACCCTAAGTTAATTATCTAATTGATTACATGGTTGCTAAGTCGAGTCATATCCTTGTACATATTGTTTTGGGACGATTGAGACTCATGGGTAAAGTACTTATTTTATGGAGTAATGGGGAAGAACATCATTTATTACCCCCATATGTACGTTAATCATAAAAGTACTCAAAGTGTTTTGATTTTCTTAATTCGAGTCATTAGAGTAGTTTATTGTAAAGTATATAAAAATTCAAGTGTAAGGGGAACATTCATTCCCTATGATGTATTATTTTGGATGGTAGGGTAAGAGTGTATGAAAAAAAAAAAAAAAAAAAAAAAAAAAAAAAAAAATCAAGAAAAAAGAAAAAAAAATAGAAAAAAGAAAAAGAGAAAAAAACATACGGACTACCATCCCTTTTCATTCTTTGTTTATTTTATGTTTTTGTTATTTTTCATTTATTAGCTTAATTCGAGTCTAGTCTTGGCTTAGCAACGCCATATTGTACATGTAATTAACCAAGATTGTTAACTCGCCACCAGTAAAGACTGCCTATATCCAACAAAACCGTGTATTCCATATCCCTACACCTAACGTTATAACCCTTTAAAAGACCTCTTTGATAGCTTATCCTAGGTGCTTACACCATGTGGTGGAGATTTGATCCTTTCCCAAGCCTATGGTAATCTATTTTGCTATGACAGGTAGTGAGAGATGTTTTCCATTTCCATATTGTGATATATATACTTTATTATACCCGAGAGATTTGAGTATCTAAATACTATTTGTGAGGTGCTAGTATATGACCTCCGTGCTTGTCTTTGGTCTTTAGTGGAACGATTATTTTTTGTAAAATATTAGTGTTAAATGACCCCTAACTTGTATTTTGATTAGAATAAAAACGCATTTGTTTGAGGACAAGCAAATCTCAAGTGTAAGGGTATATGATGAGGCGAAAAATAAACTACTTTTAGGGGGTCATTTAAGCCCGAAATTGAATTTATTTGATCAAATACTGCCCTAAATCGTTCCTTTTGTGATTTTAGATACTTTGGGAGTGAAATCTGGAAAAGGAAGCAATTCGGACGTTTTTGGAGCATAAAAGTGAAGAAAACGCCAAAGACTTAATTTTCCAAGCTGAGAACAGTGTATGACGGTGTTAAACGGAAATTCATGACGGCGTCAAGAGTAAAAGTGGTGACGACCCAGTACAAACCTGAAGGAGTGAGGAGAAACCCTAGGGCCGAACTTTGTGAACCCTAGCTCGTATTTTACAGTAAATTCAAGGGTTTTCACCCCTTGAATCCTTTCATGTGCTATTGAGATAAGTCTTCTCTTAATTCAATCAATATGTCTATGTGTTGGTTGTCTATATCTCGTGCTTGTCTTGATTTCACCATGTTAGGCTAGATTTATCTTGTGTTTGCTTAGATCTAATGAAACCTAGACGTTAATTATGTGTTGATTACTTGTTTATGGTTGTATTGGATGAATGATTTCAATGTTAGGCTTAAGAAAACTGCAGATCTCCATTGTGTAACATGCTTGAACGTCTTAGGAAACATGAACCAATGTGTACTAGGTTTTATTGGTTGTATTTAATGCATGAGTAAATTCTAATGATCCCATGTTAGGAGCTTCTTAGTCGGCTCGACATAGGAGTGAAGTAGGCACTCATAGGATTGGGGATGTAAGTACGCCACCCCATGAATGGTATTAAGGAATACAATCCGTCATCCACGCAACTATAACAAGTAATTAACGTGTAAAAGATATCTAGGGAGTAGTGAAATCTAAGTAAACACATTTCTCCCATATATTGCTCACAACTTTAGTTTAATATAGTTTAATTTCATTTTTAGTATTTTATTTTGATTGCATCTTAGTATTGGGTTAGTTGATTAGCAACTAATTCCGCCCAAATTCTTCATACCCGAGATTTTAATTTGCTTTCTAAAAAAATATAAAAAATACAAAAAGAATCATCCCTCAACTCTAGACCTAGTTTTTAGGTTTTCTAATCCTAGCGACACTATTCCTAGCTGAACGATCAATCCCCCGGTACTTGTCATTATACTATACTACATCGATCAGGTACACTGCCTGGTGGGGGTTGTAAGCTTCTCAAGATCCCTTGAGAGGTAAAGCCTGGTGCAATTCCCACGCATCAATAAGCTGATATTCTTTAATACTAGACGAGTACCCGTGCATAGCAACGGGATTTTATAGCGACAAATATTTTATTGATAAAAAAAGTTTATAGGTTATAAACGAAAAATAATACTACCTCCGTCCCATTATAAGTGTCCACTTTGACTTTTTTGAGTCTTCCTTGTTCAACTTTGACCATTAATATTTTTATTTGTGTTATATAATAATTGATGAAAATTATACCAATAAAAAAAACATTTAAAACTTAATCCATTCATATATTTTTCATCAAGTATTATATAACATCAATAAAAATATTCATGGTCAAAGTTGAATAAGAAAGACTAAAAAAAGTCAAAGTGGACACTTCTAATAGGACGGAGGTAGTATTTTGAAACCCGGTTCGACCCGGGTGGTTCAACCGGTTAAACCGTTCCGATAAAAAAATAGGTCAATTTAAACTGGGTCAACTTGCTAGGTTGGGTCGAAAACGGGTCAAACTAAACCGGGTCAATCCACCGGGTTTGAAGCGTCCCGGGTCAACCCGGTTTGTGTTTTAATTGGTTGTATTTAATTTGGTAGATATGTTTTTAATTGGTTGTGCAATGTGAATAAATCATTGTACTTTTAAGTAAAGGATAATGTTTTGAAATCCGGTTCGACCCGGGTGTTTCACCCGGTTGAACCGTTCCGGTCGAAAAATGGGTCGATTTAAACCGGGTCAACTTGCTAGGTTGGGTCAAAAACGGGTCAAATTAAACCGGGTCAATCCGCCTGGTTTGAAGCATCCTGGGTCAACTCGGTTTGTGTTTTAATTGGTTGTATTTAATTTGGTAGATATGTTTTTAATTGGTTGTACAATGTGAATAAATCATTGTAATTTTAAGTAATGGATAATGTTTTAAAACCAGGTTCGACCCGGGTAGTTCAACCGGTTGAACCACTCCGGTCGAAAAATGGGTCGATTTAAATCGGGTCAACTTGCTAGGTTGGGTTGAAAACGGGTCAAATTACCGGTTCAACCCGGTTTGTGTTTTAATTGGTTGTATTTAATTTGATAGATATGTTTTTAATTGGTTATACAATGTGAATAAATTATTGTACTTTTAAGTAATAGGGTGTTTTAATTAGAGTATTAATTACTTTAATTTTCTCTCACATTTGACTTTCAATACTCAACTTTCAAGACTCAACTTTTCAAGTTTGACCATTTTTCCATCATAGATAGTATAGATATATAATTTATCAAAGACCTTCTACTGGAAAGTGTAGAAATGAGCTCACTCATGGTACTGCGCTCTCCAAGTGTGTTTGTCCTCCCTCCTTTCTTCCTTACCAGAAAGTGTAAACAGTAACTGTGACATTTACATTCCAGGAGTGGCGCAAAAATTGGATGGCGAAGTATTATGATTCAAGGTACACCTTCTTTATGTTTCTTTTCTTATTTGATCCTGTGTTTTAATGGTTTAACATCATTTCGGCCACTTCAACCATTCCAAAAAATTGGTCTGCTATGCCTTTTAGTTGCTGTTAAAATAGATTGGTTTGCTATGTTTAGCATTAGTAAGTTCCTTTAACAATGGAAGTGACTAATAAATCATATAAGTTTTGGCATACTTGCGAACATTGTTAGGATCAATAACCACATATCCGTGTAGACATTAGCAGGGAGTAACGGTATATTACAATTGCTAAAAGTTTACTACCATGTATTAGTTTAAACGGTTATAGTGTTCTTCGATAGTTTTCTGTCTGTACTTTTTATTTGGCAAGTTTCGACTTATTAGGAGCAATTTAGATTGTTCTCATGTACCCAACGAACTTGATATAATACACGGACCCTAGCCGTCACTGTTACAATAAACAATGAACGACCGACCATGCTAATAAAGATGCCAAATTTTTGATTATTTATATTTCTCAATAATCTTTTACTAATTAGATCTACTTATTCTGCCGGAGGTGCTTACTTCATTCGCATCCCTTAATTACAAATCCAATTTTGCAGGAAAGTCAATCTAAGTGCAGAAACAAAGGTAATCAATGATGCAACAAACTCAAACCATGAGGAACATAAAGAAGCTTGCAAAAGACCTGACTTTTGGTCGCTCAAAAAACAATGTTCAACAAGTAGATCAAATATATATGCACTTTGATTATATGCAAGTTATAAGTTATTTTCTGTCGGATTTTCCGCTTACACACATTATAAGTGACACTCCTGTTATAAGTTAGTTTGACATACGGACTTATACAAAATCGAACGCAAAAAAACCCCGCTGCAAAATACTGTACAATAATCAACGACATGAAACGACGCTTCGCCGCAACGCGGCGGTCCGTCGCCCACCTCGTTTTGTTAGTTTTTCCTCGTATCACATTACCAAACGCGCGTTTACTAAAATATGAGCTTATATGACTCATGAGTCAACCTGCAACACAGATTTACCCTTAAATTTGTGAATAACGTAATGCTTTAGGTTAAATATATTACAAGAAATTACAAGATGGAAGATGTTTGTGATGGACCAAATCCTTTCTATACATATGAACAAATGAATAAGTGGGCTAATATATATCCCACAATAGCCAATAGTGACTATTGTGTAGAGATAATTTCATGATAAATTGGTAATGTAACTTAATTACTTCTGTTTAACCTCTACAAAACTATACAACAAAAGTCTCCATCTCTTGTTAAGCGCCAGAACTCCCAAAATTCCTATGAACCCTGTAGCGAAACCGCTTGCTATAGCGTAAACCCAAATCATCTCAGTGTTATCGTCGTTTTCATCTTTCTCGTTGTTGCCAGCCTCGTCGCGTTCACACCTCTTTGGTAAAGGACTACCACACAGCTCATTATTTCCCGCATATATGCTCGGATCAATAAGTGTCTGGAGCTGACTTCCAGTTGGAATTCTCCCAGACAAGTTATTGTTCGACAGATTTAAATGGCTAAGAGACGTCAAAGAAGAAATACTCTGAGGAATCGTCCCTATCAGATCATTCCCCGAAAGATCAAGAGACATCAAGGAATTGATATCACCAATTCTAGCAGGAATCTGACCCGTGAGATGATTGTTCGACAAGTTTAAACCAAGCAACCCTGAAAGCAAAGTTAAATTATTGGGTATCTCACCAACCAAAATATTGCTTGAAAGGTCCATGTTGACAACGTATCTCATTATCGTTGTATACTCGAGCGGTACACCTCTCATTACTTGAATCACACTCTGCTCGAACCCACCAAAAAAGTAAAGGTTCGAGTCACCTCCCGTCATCCCACGCAAGTTTCCAAAACATCGTGGGATTGTTCCTGTTAAGCTATTATCTCCAAAATCCATTATCTGAAGGTCAGTATTTTGACATAGTTCGTTAGGTATTTGACCGGTAAAGTTGTTTTTATGTAGTCTGAGAACTACAAGAGACTGAATCTTTTCTCCTATCCATTTTGGTATGCTTCCAGAGAATTGGTTTTCACCTAAATCCAATACGTCTAAACTTGTACAATTTGATAAAGTTTCGGGAAGTTCACCATGGAAACTATTGTTGTTTAGATGTAACCATTGTATGGAAGAGCCGAGCTGTCCTAGAGAGCGTGGAATGGTTCCCGATAATCGGTTGGAACTTAATATCATGACCAACATTTGTTGGAAATTTCCTAAGCAACTTGGGAGGTTCCCAGATAGCGAATTTCTAGAAAGATCGAGAATGACTAAATCTGTAATGTTACATAATGAGTCTGGAATCGACCCGTTCAATAGATTGTTCTTAAGTAGCAACAATCTCGACACTCTAGCATAATCCACCAACCGTTCTGTGTAAATCCCTAACGACTCAGCTGGCTTGATAGTTTGGTTGGATGGAAGGTCTTTCAATGTACCACTGATAAAGTTGTGAGAAAGATCCAATATGGCAATAACAGGAAGGTTACGAAACCAGTCAGGAAGTGGTCCTGAAATGCTGGTATTAGATAGGATTAGTATTACGAGATTAGTTTGTGTTCGAATCCATTGAGGAAACTGAGGCCCGATTTTGCAAGATCCGAGTAGAACATTTCTTATTTGGAAAGGTGGCTCCCAATCGGGTGAAATTTCGAAATTCAAGAAATGGTTTGAGGTTGCAGACAAGTGTTGTAACATGGTTGTGTTTGCGAAATGGGCTTCGGTTACTACACCAGATAAAGAATTGTTTGATATATCAAGAAACAAAAGTTTAGAAAGTTGTCCTATCGAATCAGGAAGTGATCCTTGTAATAAATTTGATGATAAATCAAGAAACTGAAGTTCTGTAAGGTTTCCTATTGAGAATGGAATCGAAGACAACGAATTTAAATTCATATACAAGATCTCTAGACTCGATAGTTGCCCTAAGGAGAATGGAATTGACCCGTTTAAAAGATTTTCAGATAAATCTAATCTTCGTAGCATCGTTAGTTTACCTAAAGACATCGGAATTGAACCTGTTAACTGATTTCCAGATAGAACTAATTCTCGCAAACTCGATAAATTTCCTAGAGTTTCCGGGATGGATCCCGTCAACTCGTTGTAATCAAGATACAATCGACCTAACTTCGTAAGCCTTTCTAGTGATGTCGGGATTTGGCCACTTAACTTGTTATCATTCAAAATCAGTGCCTCAAGGTCATAACGAGTGCATTCAGTAGCATTCGTTGATGGCCCAGTGAATCCACCTTCCATATAGTTAAACGAAAGATCCAACCGTTTTAACCGACAAAACCTCCACAACCCGGTATCTTGAATTCTTGAAAATCTATTTCCAGAAAGATTGAGTTCGGTAACATTCTTAAAAAGGGGAATTGAAGAATTGAGTCTATTGGCCGAAAGATCAAGAACTTGTAAAGATGTCATATTTTTTAAAAATAAAGGGAAACTGCCTTCGAATGAATTTGAACTAAGATCAAGTGTTTGAATGGTTGATTTTGTAAGATTAGGATCGAGATGAGTTCGAGCAAAATGAGAATTATTAAGCTCACAATTCGACAAGCGTAACACTAGTAAAGAAGGAGTCATATAAAACAGTACCTTATCAAAATCTCGACCTCCATCAACTTTAACTCTACTCAAATCAAGATGTTCGAGTGAAAAAAGACGTGACACCCATGTGAAATCATCAATAACAAGTTCCATATTATTGCGATCACCAATAGCAAGCACCCGCAACCTAGAAAGATTCCCAATTTGATGAGGAACAACACCCGAAAAGCCAGCAGATGAAAGATTCAAAAATCTGAGTTGTGTCAAAGATCCAAGGAACTCAGGAATCGGGCTGTTTTGAAAATAGTTCCCACTTAAATCCATGTAACTCAAACGAGTCAACTTGGACAAAGATGCATTCAACTCGTTCGCCTCTAACTGTTCGGCATCGGTTCTAAGATCAAGTCTAGTAACATATCTGGTTGCATTATCACACCCCACACCGAGCCACTGGCAACAGTTGTTTCCATCCCAAGATGATAGCCGATTAGCAGGGTCCGATATAAGGCTGTTTTTGAATCCGAGAAGAGCTTGTCTCTCATGTTCGAAGCAACCGGAACAACGATTTGTAGTTGCTAAGATGAAGAAGAGATAGAACACAACATGCATAGGTTTTTCATGATCTAGCAGTCAAGCTCACTTTGATTGTAATTTTATTTATTTTCATTATGGTTGTAATCTACTCCATATTTTATACAAGATGATATCATAGACAGGTCAAAATTGTACACATTGACTCTTTCTGCACACGCAGAAAAGTCAAATTTAATTTTGCCTAACAAGTTTTCCCGTTAGCTTCTTAATTTGGTACTACTACTATAAGATTATCTCTATATAACAATTTGCTACGGACCAAGTTTCAACAAATATAATATAATACTATTAAACATTTAACAAATATAATACTACGTATAATATACTATTAAACCCTTTTTTTTTTTATTTACAATGACCTCACAAAGAAGCCTTCTCACCGCATGTTTTGCCACAACACATCAAACAGAACACAGAAAGTCAAAAGCTAGCAAAAAAAATTAGGGCAAATGACATTTAAATACATTCAAGTTGACACTTTTTGTTGTTGTGTGTAGCCAACTTTTTTTTTTGCTATTGTAACACAAACCTTTTGAATTTCGTCTATTGTGTGTATTTTGTGACCATTTTACCCTTACTTTTTTCAAAATTTGAGGGGTAAAATGGTCATTTTACATGAAAAAACGATCACAAAATACACACAATAGACGAAATTCAAAAGGTTTGTGTTACAATAGCAAAAAAAAAAGTTGGCTACACACAACAACAAAAAGTGTCAACTTGAATGTATTTAAATGTCATTTGCCCAAAAAATTATACCAGAGTCCTTGTACAGGTACTTGGTGCCGGTTTATGAAAGACAAAATATTGGAAGTCAAAAGCATGTGGCTAGGAAGTTCCTAATACGTATTCAAATGTGATACATTAAATAATCTGAAACCAAAAAAAAACCAAATGAAACAGCAGTCATCACAACATTTACACGTTTGTAAAAAAAATATAACACCGTGTTAAGAAAACAGCAGTTACCCCGCCGCAATGCGGTGGGTACATCCATCTCGTATTGACACAAGGCCCTACAACTCCAAACTCAAATACTTTATTTTCTTGCCAACCATTGACTTTTAGTGAGGACAAGCATATTAGTCAAAACTCAAAAGCTTAAGACTTTAGTGATTATAGAGGCATAGTAATGTTGGCATTACACTAAAATAGTGAATACTTATCTTATAGAAAATTGGGCACAAAATTAAAAGAATGTTCACAATAAGCTTTGGAAACTAATATTAATCGAGGGAGGTTCATCAAACCAAGATCTTTTGTAGAAGAAAATTGCTTAGATTGCTCGAGATTTTATAATATCGAAGCTCATCTCACTAGGATCCGTTGCTTGCAATTCGACCTGGATCCCATCCAATTCTCTCTTGAATCTGTCTTTAGAACTCGCATACACCATCTTCATCCTCACCCTTGATGTATCTGGTGACCTGAAATAATATCGTTATCAATGTTCTTATATCAACAAGCGAAAATAAATAGACACATAGAAAACCATGTGTGCATGCCGTGTTGTAGCATAGGTACCAAGCAATGAAGAAAATCTTGCTTTTCTGACAATTTTCATCGGTAGTGAAGTCAAAATCAAAGACAGCATAGCGGCATTCATTGCCAGGAAGAGAGTTTGTGAAATCCTCGTAGGTTTCGTTAGGGCCACCAATCTTGTCAATCATCACTTTTTGCTCCTCGATCTTGAAAGTAATATATCGGTAGTTTCTCTTCGCTTTTAGTTCCAAAAACTTTAACTTGCATTCATCGTCAACAGCCATCCCAGATGCCGCGTTCGCCTAATCCACAAATCATCACAACAAAAAACAAAAATGGAAAGCACATGGAAATACATTCGCATGCACATGCATAACTGGATCATGACCATTGTAAATCATAGAAACTTTCTTAAAAAGATTAAAGTAAAATATAAAAACAAGATTATGAAAGGATGCATACCATGGTTGGTGGAGTAATTCAGAATTAGGTGAAAAACAAAAATGCAAAAAGAGGAACAAAGGGTGAGAACTGAGTATAGAGAAGATCCTTCAAATCTGGAAACAATTAAACTTTTTTTCAAGAAAATGCGGGGAAAGTAGAGAGTTTTATGGTTTACCATTCATTACTCATATTATGACCAACAGAGATTCATTTTAGTGTTTTCATTTTTACCCAAGTTTATAAGGTTTTGGTGGATCTTGCCAGTTGTGTGAAGAGAATTATTTACAGATAGTATTGGTTGTGTCATGTTATATTGTTACGTGGAAAATATATATATATATATATATATATATATATATATATATATATATATATATATATATATAGTTAGGATCAAATAGGAAGAAAAATAAAAATAAGAAGGGTAAGAAGAAACCACAACCACACATTTCAGATGCATCTACAAAAATAGGTGCATCTCCCCTTAAAAATCTCTCCTTTATTTGAAATGTGTGGCTAGAAATCCTTCTTATTCTTCTTATTTTAGTTTTTCTTCTTATTAGATCCCTTCCATAGGGGGCTTTATTTTCAGAACCCTGTTAAGTGCGGGAACTGCGAGAACTCCAATTTTGCATTAGAAAACATTCATATTCATATAAAACATATATCTTTTCTTGCATACACCTTAATACACATGTCTGCGTATTAAGGTGTATGTAAGAAAACATACATGTTTAATATGAACATGCATGTTTTCTAATGCATAATTGAAGTTCTCGCAGTTCCCGCATTTAACAGGGTTCTAAAAACAAAACCATTTTTTATTGATCTATTGCATTTAACAGGTTTTTAGATAAACATGTATTATGTGTATTAAGGTGTATGTAAGAAAACATACATGTTTTATATGAGCATGCATGTTTTCTAATGCAAAATTGGAGTTCTCGCAGTTCCCGCAATTAACAGGGTTCTGAAAATAAAGATACACCCCTTATATATATATATATATATATATATATATATATATATATATATATATATATATATATATAGTAGGGATCCAGTAAGAAGTAAATTAAAATAAGAAGTGACCAAAACAACGTATTTGAGATGCAACGACTTGCATTAGATGCATTTCTATTCATATAGATGCAACATCTTGAGTTTCGAAAGTTAATTTGATATATAGATGGTGCAAATTGATTTTCATGATTTCGGCACGTGCAGAGGAATAAAAAACAAGAGAAATCATGAAATGCATCTAATATGCATATATGCATCTGATTAAAAGCTAGAAAACACACTATGGTGCGTTATAATGCAGCTAAGATTATAGGGATGCATCTAATTTAGATCGGTGCATCTCGGATTTGTGGTTATAGTTCTTCTTATTTTAAGTAATCTTCTTATTTGATCATATATATATATATATATATATATATATATATATATATATATATATATATATATATATATATATATATATATATATTATTTTCTAACCATGATTTACGACTTTTTAGCTAACTAATCCACGAGTTTGAACCTACCAATAGGGAATACTGATTTTAAAAATTGTGCTTTAATCACTTAATTTATGTTACGTATCATGCATGTCTACAAGTTAACATGATGTAAATGATTGTTTGTTCTATAACGAATCATGTTAGCATCGGCTGGCTTTAAGGGAGTGTAAGATGTGCTACTGCACAGGGCCACGGGCCACCGCTTAATGATGGCCACAAAATTCCATACACTTTATTATATATATATATATACAACATGAGGCTTGAGTTTAATTAGTTCATACAGTGGTGATACATGTGTATTTTATATGTGTGTTTAAGGGTCTCTTTGTGATGATGGCACGAGACCACCGAAATTCATGAGAGGGCCCTGGTTAGTATGACTAAAAAAATCAAAACTAGAATATTCTCATGTTTAATTACTTAAATTCCAACTTGTTATATTCAATCTAATTATTTTGACCCGAAAATCGCTAGTTTATTGGATCATGAAACTGCTAGATCTTTGATGATGAAACACTTTGTTGATTCATCATTCAATTCTTTGTGGCGTTTGGTTGAAGGTTTCTCCAAGATCCGAAATCTTTGTGGGGAGTGTTCAGTCCAGGCGTTTTCTAAAATGAATTCCATTAAAAAAAATATGTTAAAAAGATAAAAGAAGGAAGAATTAAATGATTTTACATGTGTTTCTTTTTTCTTTTTTCTTTTTTTTTCCTTTTTAAACCTTCCTTGGAGACTTTTTATGTATTTATCGTAGGTTGCTATAAAGAAGATGAAAAGGAATTATTATGTCCGGTAAAATGTATAAACTTGAGGGAAAAGTATTTTTATGTATATTAGAACAGTATGTAACTATTGAAAGTTAACTTCTCTTTAAAAGAATTGATACACTCTCTCCGGAAGTTAAATCATCCTAGCATCACAAAGCTAAACGAGATACTTAGGGAGAAGAATGTTTTGTTTATCGATAAACACAATCAAGAACAATAATGGATTAATGGTGCTATGCTTCGATAGATAGATACGATAATTACACAAATTGTAACAACAATGTTATATACAAAGAAGTTCTGCATAGGCTATGTGAGAGTTTCATAAATATGTTGAAACGCCAAATATTTGATTAGTTAGGCTTCTCACAGTGGCAACCCATATTGCATCATCTTTCCGGCTGCCACCTCAGCTTTCTCTCTCTTCAACCCATATTCATCTCTCTCATCACAGTGGCAACCCATATTGCATCATTTTTTTTTTTAAATATTTTTTAACACAAACACAAATTTTATTAATAAAACGTAAATATTACATAAACGATATGATACGAAATAAAAACCATTACAACTAAATAAAAAACTTAAACAACTAAAAATTAAACACGCGAACACTTATTTAAAAACTAGTAATTTAGGTTGTGGCGTTCCTTGATTTCTGCTTTAATTCGCATAAGTTCCTCTCGTTATCGTTCGGGCAAATTTGGGTCGATAGCCGAGTTGTAGAAATTCAATTTTTGATCCCGTTTGGTATTTCTCAAGAGTTCCTTTTGTTCCTCCTGGCATTGCAAGAGCTTTTGTGTATATTCCAATTTTTTTTCTTTGATCGCTAGCTCTCGTTCCTTGATTTGTCTCCACGACTCATCACGCTCTTTACCTTTTTCCTTCTTTGACGGTCTTGATTTCCACAAATCCGCTATTAGCCCACTCATGAATGATTTTGATGTTTCATGAGAGGAGGAGGTGGATGATTTCCTCCTTGCTTTGTCACGACCTTGAAGTCGTGATTCTCTAGCATCATCCTCCGTTTCATCCTCGTCATCATCCAAGTCTTGAAAATTCGAGGGGCCTTGTGTTGACCCCGACGTAGTTGTTGAACCCTCACTTTCTTTCGAACGCTCGATTGGAAAAGGGGTATCTCTTCCTTCCAGGTATCATGCCCCCTCAAAACTTTCCAACACTCCACCATAGTGAAATCTTGACCGTAACGTGCACAATACTCAAAAAGAGCTTTGGACAAATCGTCAAGGTCATTCTCACCACTTTCATGTGTCCCCTTGACATTATAAACAATAGCACCAAAATTCGCAACTTGACAACGAATTCTAGTCTTCCATTTGGAAATGATTGAATTCATTGTCCGGTCTGAACGGCTACCACTTTCTCCCAAAATTTGTGCCGATTCATAGTGTTTCCTTTTTTTCATTTTCAGAAACAAAGATGAAAGCTTTACAAAGAACGACCTCTTCTCTGCTAGACCATGGTTCAATTTTTTTAGCCGGTTCGGGTTCTTGGCTTTGCCTTTCGCCTTTGTAGCACGTCGCGAAGGCTTCTTTTGCTTGACGGGTGTTGTCGCTTCGATTTTGTCAGACTCATCGGCATCAATGGGCAAAGAACCGTGGAAAGAACCGTGGTAGGAACCGTGACCCGAACCTTGCCCCATCGAAACATCTTGACTCGGTTGGTCTTGGCTTGGATAGTGTTGGGTCGAATAGCCATAGTTATGAAATTCTGCCCAATCATCCAAATTCATATCAAGATTAGTAGACCGAATCGGAGAATGTTCTTGATACGGTTGGGAACAATGCAAGAAATCCATGTTAGGACGATAGGACGCCTCACTTGGTTCTTCGTGATGATTAACACGTTGTGGTGGGACAAAAGGACGATGAACGGAAAATAAGTTTTCTCTTTGATTGACTTGTGGTAATTGTGTTGGATATTCAAAAGATTGTGGACGAAAGCGTATGTTCCCTTGTTGTGGTGGTGTTATGCCGGTTAGTTCAAAGGTGTTTTGCGGAGAGAAATTTATGTCGGGTGCATTTTGGGTTAGTCAGGATCGTCGGTTTTTTGATTGTGGAGTGTTTTCTTTGACATTGTGTGTTTTTTTATGTGAATTTGGATGAATTGTTTTTGAAATTGTGTGTTTGAAAGTGGGTTTGATGTGGGTATTTATAGGATGAAAAGTGATAATGTTTTTTGAAAAAAAGTTTTTTTAGGCTACAAACGGTTATATATTTTGAAAAGTGGTAAATTGTGTTGGAAAAGTTTGATTGAATATCGGTTGGAAAAGCGAACGATTTGTGATTTACTTTGACCGGCGATCGATTTCCAAGATCTACCCACATTGGCAACGACCGATATTGACATCGGTCGACCGATGTTCTCGCTCGATTTTTTCAGTCCCATTGTGAAGAGCCTTAGAACATTCACATATTGGTGTTCTTTACCAATGCATTACATGATTGTAGGGGTGTAAACGAGCCGAGTCGAGTCGAGTATTGACAAGCTCGAGCTCGGCTCGACATATAATACTCGAGCTCGAAGCTCGGCTCGAGCTCGACCGAGCCTCAAAATTCAAGCTCGAGCTCGGCTCGATCACTAAAACTCGAGCTCGAGGCTCGGCTCAGCTCGTATATATTAAATAAAATCAAGTTTTTGAAAAAGTCACTATAGAAAAGCTCGAGCTCGGCCCAAAATTCAAGCTCGAGCTCGGCTCGTATATTCTTGAAGGGCATATATGTAATTATAGAAAAGCTCGTTAAGGCTCGCGAGCTTCACGAGCCGAGTAACATAGAACTCGAACTCGACTCGACATCTTACACGAGTAGCTCGAGCTCGAGCTCGACTCGTTTAAAATCGAGTCGAATCGAGTATTTTTCGAGTCGATCTCGAGTTACTCGCGAGTTGTCTCGGCTCGATTACACCCCTACATGATTGTATTAAAGTTTATAATCTTCATGTTTCGATTCATTAAATGTAAAGCAATTTTCAACAATTATATTTATGCTTTTTTATTTATTAAATCAACATGTGAAACAAGCCCGCCCACTCAGGCGGGCCATGAAGCTACTATATGAATACATGACTATGCATATAATAATAATAAATATCTCAAACCTAATCCCACTCCCAAAAATCATAAACCATTACTTTTCCCGCTAATACTTGTAATTCATTTCATTTCATTCTAGCTTTGACATTAACTAACTGAATCTGAGTGAATTGTGTTGAATAATTCCTATTATTATTACTACGACTAGTAATTCTCCGATAAATCTGTAATCTAGGGTTCGTATACCCACATTTGAGGGTTTTCAAATTTTAGGATTAGAATTTAAGGGGGCTTTGATCGGGTTTCCGTTCATTTATTTGAATACAAATCTGTACTTTCCGATCATGAGTACGTATTATTACAGTAATAGTCGGAAAAGGAAACAGCAGGTTTTCGCTCCTCGTGACCCATAGACGTTCGCCGCGGAGTGGAACATTGAAGAAAAAGATCCATCTGTAAAATCCCTCTCCTATGACGTAGATGAAGACAATTATGGGACGTTTATGAGTTTATTTATTAAGATGGTAGCGAACAGAAGAGATTTCGGGTACACTCGACTTGATCTAACGGCGAGAAGAAAAACCATAGTGACCATGGTCCGAAGCCGAACACTTTATGTCGTAGCCATCCATGATGGTAAACATCTCTATGAAATCGGGTACAAGGAGCATAACCACCGATTTTTCGAGCCAGCTTGTGTCACCGAGTTTGGCGAAAGATATGACGAGATGTTCACAACGGGGAAACTTTATGGTCACGTTCTAAGTCGTGACGTACTTCGTGATGAGATTATTAATATTGCTGATAACCCGGGTTCTTGTTGGAAATGGAGGGAGAGTGCATGTATTTTTGCACTCATGTT
The DNA here is from genome assembly GCA_030686995.1 of Artemisia argyi. Classification (NCBI taxonomy): domain Eukaryota; kingdom Viridiplantae; phylum Streptophyta; class Magnoliopsida; order Asterales; family Asteraceae; genus Artemisia; species Artemisia argyi. The sequence goes on along the minus strand of CM060709.1, from coordinate 137,849,541 downwards.
CGCGGAGCTAGGGAGGTTTTGTAAACAGCTTACATTCTTCTAACATACTGAGGGAGATGAATGATTTGCTAGATCGTATTTAATATAACCTCTTCTGTGATGTTATCCCTGATGCTCCTCATAACCTAAATTAGTAAAGCAAAAAGAATCTGTAGATGCTCAACAAGAACATTGTAATGTGTTTATTAATAAGAGAAAGTAGGCCTCTTTGTAGGTTGAAAACTCGCTCGGTGTAGATTTGTTGGGTCGCGACCTCATAAAGACCCATTCATTTTCCTTGGAGTCCCATAAACATTCTATTATCTTCCTAGAAAATAAAGATACATCTAGTCATCTACTAATGGAGATGGACCTGCAATTCATAATTGTAAGATCAAGTGAGGTTATTCATTTGAGTAAGAGACTATTCATTCAAGCTATATGTGGCAAACAAATGGGCCAAGTTTGTTAAGGTGGTAATATTTAATAGCAAGTCAAAATGGGCTGGTTCAGGCTTCGCCAACCCACCAACACGTGATGGGTATGGCTAAAGAAACCCATTCAAAGCCATCATTTGTGACTAATTTTCTGCGTTTGACCCATTATCAATAATACAACCCATGTTGACCCACTTCCAGCTTTCCATATATACATGGCTTGAAACTGCCACCACGTTTTGCCTATTTCAGGATTTATATTTTAGCACTTTGGTTCTCGTTTATAACTTAGAATATTTAACATATCCATTGATGTGAATGTGTTAAGGTTTAACTCGTGTGTAATGATGATTCAGAAAGAGAGTGACATATTTCTCAGCAGCTCGAAATTGCAACCCAAAACATAAAAATAACATACCTCTAAAAGTGACGCAACTTTCATTCATTTTCCTCATGCCCTCATTCAAATACAACATTGGGCGATTATTGTTTCCCACCTGTCAAGATACATACTTGCTTAAATTAAACAAAAGATAGAATTCTGACAAACCAAACACACATCTTTTTACAACCTCAAGCAAAAAATCGAGGGAGTTCATTTCTGGATATTTCCACTTCAAAAGGCGTTTATAAGTAAAACACACATATGGGTCGTTCTGAGGCTGGAAAATGAGACCATCCGATGCATGTATAAGGTGTGGCATTAACTCTTTTAGAAGCTTAGGTACATCAGAAAGTTGGAAAAACTCTTTCCTTCTAACCCGAAAGAGTTCCATGTTATAACTGTAGTACGGATTACTACTCTTGAACAAAACGTCTCGCTCCGTGTTCCGAGGTTTGATAACTTCATCTTCAATTATCTCCCACCTGCGGCTAAAATCTTGTGTTGCTTCTTTGGTTTTGATTTGGATGTCCTTTAGCATGTACATAAAGTAAATCAGAACTTGCAAAATTTTTATTAAATATTTATAATCAATATTACGGAGGGGGGGGGGGGGGGTCTGTTTTATCTTATTTTGAGGGTTATGAGCTCATTCTGTTCCTAATATGGTCATTCGGCTAAAAAAGTTGTCTTGTATGGTTTCATTTTTTTAGTGAAATGAAAAAAACCTCAACACAATTTAGAGATTTTATGCATATATTACCAACACACTTTTGTCTCATTTTCACATTCTTTATAACTATAACACATTTGTGTATAAATAACAAATAATCATTTTTTAAAATCAATTTCTAAGGCTTTAATTTGCTTAAAAAATTACCTAAATGGGATATAAAGCCATCTTTTAATTACTTAAATGTTCGAAAAAAGATACCACGATGAAACAGATACAAACCAAAGATGTGTTGGTATTCTATACAAAAATCCTTCTGGAATTTCAGTTTCCCTTTTCCTACACATGTAAATTCAATATTATTGAGAACAGGAAAACAGGTAAACCATTCACCTTTTGTCGTATCCTATTTTAAGGTAATTAGCTACATGTTTCAAGTGGTTATATGGCATATGTGTTCTATTTGTTTTGTAAATACGGTGAATTAAAAATTCTTAGCAATTTTTTCGAGAGAAAATTACAAATTTGACCCATTTGGCGTGGTATCAATATCTTGCAATATTCTTTGCGAGAAACCAATAAGAGATGATCATTACTTCTCACATGTAACACCCCCATTTTTAAAGTTTGTCGCAGCGGAAAATTAATTTGGGTGTTACAGTGAGGATCGAAGTTTTAACCACATAAAATGGTTTAAAAGAACATTTTGAAAGTCATTTGTCACTTAAATAAAATTTTGATAAAAGATGAAACATTTGATTTAAAAATCTTATGAAAAGATATAAAGGCTTGTAAAAATGACAATTTTGATTTTTACACCATTTTAATTTATCAGAGTAATAAATGCCCACTCCGTGTCTTGTCCTGCTCCGTTAAATTACCTGAGATACACATGCTTAAAAGTGTCAACACAAAGGTTGGTGAGTTCATAGAGTTTTAGTAAAAACCCTTTATTTTGTTAGATTTCAGGAATATTTGGTATTAATAACATACAAACAGTAACGCAACAAGTATCGAATATATTCACAAATAAATCATATAAATATTCAATCACATTCAATAAAGAATCAATAATCTTAACATGAGCTGGAAACTCATGATACTAAATCAATCAGATAAACAATTCACATATGGGCGAACCTATACAGCTGTATCTAAATATATGTTGAATACATATATATTTCCTTTATAGATATTGCACCAAGCCTCATGACACCAAAGCTTAACCAAAAAGGGGTGTTCTATCAAATCAATGACAAATTTTGCCCTCTATTCGTAGGTGATTTGCCAATTCCTACATGTCTCAAATATAGTGTATCACGACTAATGCGACTAACCACATGCATAATGGCATTCCGTCAAGCCTTAGTGGGATCGGAGGTTAATCCAAACAGGTTTCGAATCTGTTCACTATATTCGCGCTCACGTTACGGTGATTAATGGCTCATGATTAAGGGACTATATGGCGATAAGCTAACTTAGGCAATATCAAGGACTTATGGGCTCATTTAGCAAAATCATGAAATCAAGTATCGTATCACAGAGATCAATTTAAAAACAGTATCATTTGAGTATCAGAAATTCAGTTTGAAAATAGTATCGCTTGAGTATCAGAAATTCAGTTTCAAAATAGTATCGCTTGAGTATCAGAAATTCAGTTTGAAAATAGTATCGCTTGAGTATCAGAAATTCAGTTTGAAAATATCATCTTTTGAATATCAGAAATTCAGTTTGAATATATCGCCAGTAACACATTTATATCACGTATCACAATAATCGAATTGGGAACAATTTTCACATGAATATCAATATTTCAGTCAAATAATTCATCAATATGGATTTTTCACATATCACAATAATCACATTGGAAATATCAATATATTATAAATCACAAATTATATTATTTTAATATCAATTAGGAAATTAATTTGAATCATGTATTTTATTTTATTTCATATACTTATCAAGTTATCAAAGTATATGTAAGCATGTATCTCCCCCAATGAGTTAAAAACAATTATTTGAAATGGGGCTATGACTCACCTGGATTGATTTGGAAATGATGAAAAGTAAGATAGGATGAGATTTATGAGAACGTCTTTGACACAGAACCTGATAAATAAATTTATCAGAGAATATAACCAAATACTATTTGGTAAATACGAACGAATAACGAATAAACATTATTCTTTATGACGAATAGATGATGTGAAGTGAGATTATTATGTTATGCATGATATGAAAATACTTTATTTAAAATATCCATCGTAGTTTTACCTTTTTAGATCGTAAGTAAAAATATTAACTTTTTATATATCGTTATATATATAATTAACGTAAAAATAAATAATATATATATAAAACGTAACAAAATGCATATGACGTGAGGGTTGCCGTAAAATAAAAAATAAAATAAGAATGTCAAATAAATAATGTGTAGTCCTTGTCCTTTTTCCAATTTTACAACTTTTATACTAACGGCGTTAGCGTCACACCGTTAGTCCTTTTTATATATATTTACAATTATAGTCCACTACATGTCCAATATTACAATCTAAGCTTGTAACAATATTATATTATCACTTTTTATCCTTTCTTTCTGTTTCTAAATTTTTAGTCCTTAGTTTTCACAGTTTTCACATTTAGTCCCTATACGTGTCGTCGCGTTACATTTTTAGTCCTATTTTTACAAAAGTGATTATAAAAATTTTATAAAAATTTCCGTGGCTTCTTTTATTACTTTCTAGCTTATTTCAACTGCTTATTCCATAAAAAGCTTATTTATTTAGCTTATGGGCCTTGATTCGAACCAAACTAAGGCCCATTTAAAAATTTAGAGGCGAGGGCATAGAAATTCTTTTGGGCTTGAATTTGGGCTTCCTTTATGATTCCAAAAATATATTTTATAGGCCCAGTGGGCTGCTAAAACGTGAAGTCTTGTTGGGCCTTGGTTAAGCCCACTCAACAACCATATTAGTTTTTATATAAGTTTTGTTTTGAAAAATCTGGTTTATGTCGATTTGCTTTGGTTCGAGTAGGGTGTCAAAACTTGAATATTTTTATAAGTCGTGTACATGAAACTAATAGTTTTCTAGGTGGTCTATTAGGTCGAGTAAAAATATTGGGTGATTATTACGTGAAATTGAAAGTTATACTTAGGTTTCGTGGCATGTTTGGATCGATTAATTATTTTGAAAAACTGGAAATATTCACTAAGTGTTTTAATGAAATTTATACGTGTGACATGATTTGAAATGGACTCGTTATATGCATGTAACTTGAAAATAAATGTGAAACAAGTGTGCTACGTGACTCCTAGGCCTACCAAGATAGAGGCTAGTCACGTTTCGTGTTCTAAAAATAAATATGTACGTGTATATGTATACTAAAATGATACACGATGAAACAATATATATATAATGCATGACATATATTTAACGTATGAAATGGATTGAAAAAGGTTGAAAACTACTTACAAACACCTTAGAGGTGATCAAAGTCGAGAGTGATAGGATAGAACACAAGGTTATCACGTTTCCAATATATAACCCAAACGTTATATATATATATAAACCCGATTTCTTTTCTTGAGTTCCAACTATTATAACCTTCGACTTCTTAGTTTGTAGAAGTAGTTTTGAGGAAGAAACGTTTAGGTGAAAGAGTTTGAGAATGAAGGAAACTAAGAGCATGCATGGTACGTTTATATCACCATTCGAATGGATCGAGTGGTGCTAAATAATGCAAGCAAACATGATTTACTATACCATGTCAGTACCTAGCTTCCTACATGAGTTTTATAATGATTTGAAAAGAGTTGTGAGAGCACATTTCATGGGAAATGTTTGGTTGACTCATTCATGCATGTCGACACAACCATATATACATAAACGATTTACTAAATCGCTTAATACTTGTATATACATGATCATATTGGACATTTGAGCATAAAATCATCTTAGAAACTTTATTAGGATCATTTAGAAACAAACGGGGATTAAAACGGATAAGAAATGAATTAATCACAAATCGTTTGGGTCAATTTATGGCTAAACGAAATGCCTCGTAAAAACGTATCAAATATTAACGTATGAACGTGAAATTTGACACACTAATAGTTGGCTAGGAGGTTAACGAGAATGTGCAAAAATATAGGTAGGTCGTGTGTACGAATTTGAAATAAACGAGACGATTTGGAGTATGTTTAGTCGAGTAGTATTATTATTAGAAATGAATTTGGGTTAATTCATTGGGCCGGCTGGGCTTAGGGGGATTAAGGGCCCGATTTGGTTTTTAAGTAAGTTTTAGTAATTAGGTTTTTATTAATTAGGTTTAGTGTAATTAGTGTTTTGTTAATTTTATCGATAACTTGTTTTGTCGTTTGACGAATTTGACAATATCGTAATCGTGTCCATTTCAATATACAAAGAAAATTTTAAATTTCCCCGTAAAAATGGTAATTACAATAATGACAAAGAATATTTATTAAATTAACCGAAGTTAATTATGTGAATTTTCGCGAGGTTTTACAGTACCCACATGTCATTCTGAATTTCGTCCCGAAATTCAAATTTAATGTGATTGCTTGAGTAAGGAATTTTTGAACAGAGGTTATCGGGAGATTTTTATTAATAAAACTACGGGAACGGGATTCAGTTAGATTTACTTGTACCCAACAAGATAAGCTAACTGACGTATTTAAGGGTTGTGAATATTTGAAATTAGTGGTCATGAATAGTAAAATAACGGCTGGTAATAGTGCCCCAACGGTTGGGAATAGTGCCCAACGGTCACCTTCTAACCTATATATACCACTACCAATTTCCACTCCTTTCATTAATCACTTTCCTCTCATTTTCCACCAAAATGCCGCATCTCATAACCATCTTAGCGATTGTGTACGTCGTTCTTGCTGCTATCTACTTGGCGTACGTTCCGGATGAAGACTTTGGATTCTTGGTTGCGATCTTGATATTTGTCGTACCCCTGACCATCCTTGCTATTACCGTCGACAAGATCTGGGGGTAAAATCTTAAGCTAGGGTTGTGTTGGATTAAGTTCTTGTTATGTTTTTGTGTATTTGTAACGAATAATGAATAAAACTCGTTTTATTTTTAAGAATTTGTCTCATTATTATTTTTAATATTTGGTTTATACTTATTTTTCAGCATAATTAAAGTGATTCATCCTGTGGTGGCTCTTGCTATTGTTTTGTTGGTGGGAGTCTTATTTGTCATTGCGGATCAACCTATTGAAGATTCCTTTGTTTGTATTGTAATAATTGTAACGATAGCACTTCCGATGCTAATTATTTGTTTATGTATTAACTTTTATGGATTTTAAATAAATATTTTCGTTATTGATGTATTTTATTAGTTATTGTGAATTATTGATGTTTTTCTTAATTATACTTTTGTTGATTTCTATCATAATGGTGATGACATATGATAGGTATTTATTATAGGTTGTTCAATGTATTATGAACAATTTATTTTATTTCTATTATTTTGCTTTGGAATGAAGATTGTTATTAAATTATTTGATAATATCATTGTTCCTTTCATAACATAATTCTTCCTAAATTATACATAGTTGATCAGGTTATGTATAATTGAGGACTAAATGATGTGATGTTTAGTTCAATCATATATTTCTATAAATTGTTTTAGATGGTGTTCAACGTGTTGTTTTTATGATATAACACGTAATTTCTTTTTGAAATAAAGTGGAAAATTTTAGGATTCATATTATAATTCAAAAATTTATGAAGTAATTATTGTATATTGTTATTTGATAGATGAGACAGAAATTGAAATTAACTTGGATTATTATTATTATGGAAATATTACAAGGGAGATTTTTCGATACAGTAGAAAGGTTATTGTCTAAGTTACATCCATAGTAACTTGAAGTGAAATACAGGAAAGAAATACAACTTAGGAAATTTTAAACTAGATTTTATTTATCTTCAACAGGAATTTACTCATCTGTTCCAATCTAGTTGCCATTTTCCTTGATACTATCAAGGTCTTTAAAGATTCTTCATTTTCTTGTAAAGGTCTTGGCTTTCCAATTAACATTGTAGTTTGGACATCGTTTCACATGATGACCATGTCCACCACATCCGTGACATACAATGGTTGTTGGTTGTACTTTCACTTCCTTAGTCCTGCAGCTAATTGTCTGATGACCTAATTTCTGACATTTCAGGCATCTAACCCTACATTTCCCGATGTGATGCAGGTTGCATTTTTGACACCAGGGTAGAGTTTCAAGATAACCACTTCCAGAAACAGCTGCGACAAGACAATTTCTATTAGCTATCTGATTGATTCCCAGCTGATGTTGATACTTCATACGGTTTTCTAGATGTTTGCGATAACGATCTTAAGCATTGAAGATGTTGCAGTAGACGGGATTGACGGTTCCTGTGTCGGGTAATTTCCTCTTCTGTTTATTTCCATTTGGTAACATTCCATGCCTAATTCCTTGATGATGGTTGATGGTAGGGTTGATCATTCCTTCTTGAATCTTTAAGTGAGGTGGTCTATACTTCATGAAACTTGCAGGGTTTTGATTACCAAGTATACCCGTCTCTCTTCTCGGATAAACTAAGGTAGTCCCTTCTAGTACCACCGACACTATGTCATTTACCAATTTCTGGATAGCTCCAGGAGTCATGGAAATTTCTGATGATGATTGATATGCATTGTTCATGTTGTCCATTTTCTGTAAACATAAATGAAACTCAACATTAGAATCCATATAATATCAGAAAATTTTAAATAATGAAGTTAATTATTTCATTTATAATAGACTGAATTGACTCCCTACTGTAATCTAATTTCAAGATGTCTTTGTTGTATCATTTTATTAATGATCAACTCTTGATATGGGATTACTAAGGAACAAACCGACTTGTCTATTTCAAATGAAGTTTAATTATCTTTTCTTCATTCTTTAATTCCACTTTCAAAAATTGGTGTTTAGACGATTCTTAAAGTTTAGGTTAATTATGAAAATTTTTAAGAATTCTTAATTATTTGTAAGAAATCTTACGGTAGATTTGAAAAATATTACAGATGTAAACAGAATATTAATAACTTGACCGATTGTCTTTGCAAGATAAACGATACAAGATCTTTTATTAATACTTTATTGATCTGTATAGAATCATTTGGTTATTATTGAAATAACAAATGATGAGATTTTTGCATGAAATATGGGGATTCATTACATGCATGATTTATACGGAAGAAAAGATTGATTCACAACATATATATATAACAGAAAGGATGTTATTATACAATATGTTTTGATTACACATTCTGAAGTTTCAGAATTATTGAACATTACAAGAAATATTAACCAAGTCTATTTGGTTTATTAGGAACAACAAGGAAACTTGTAACTTAAGATTAGTTACGCCTCTGACGTAAATATCTAATTTCTTTCTCAAGCTCAAGTTGTGCAGCTTCCATGTTTGAGAAACGTTCTTGACACATGTTCATTTGGTTTGCCAACATACTCTTTAATGCGGCAATCTTTTGACCCTGGTTTCTGGCTGCATCTCTGGCCATCCATAGGGTTCTCTCAATATCTCCAATTCTTACATGTGTTTGACCATGTTCTCTTCTTGCACAACGAACCCTGGAGTCCAAACTTCCAAGTTCCTGGTTGGTGTTGTCCTTTATTTCATTAATCTTTATTCCTATCTCACATATTGTTTGCCTCTCAGCATCAGCCCTCTTGAACAATGCGTCAAGGTTACGGTCGTACCATTCAAATTGAGTTGGTCGTAACCCTTTTAGCTGTTCAGTGTGAGCATCCAATATGCCGGCATGTCGATAAATAAGGTTCCATATTGATTCAGGAGTACTTATACCGTAGTCAGGAGAGTTAGGTGAAGATAAATTATTTGGAGAATTTGGTATTGTAGAATCTGAAGTATAAGGTAACGGAGAAATTGGTTGAACATTCGTCCATGATATCTCTTGGCTCGAACCTTGTCCAACTTCAAACGTTGCCTGGCCACCAATCAAATTTTCATATGATTCGGTAGCTCTCCGGATTCTTTGACGTAAAGGTGAAAGAATAGGTGACGACGGAGGTGATCTCGGATTTAGTTCTATATTAGGTTGGGATTTTATTATTTGTACATAAGGATCTTCATTATTTGGAGAATTCTTATTGATTGACGAGGTATTAGTATTATGGAGAGTAGAATTGATATTCACGGGCGTTCCTGAAGACATGCTACAGTAGTAACCCAAGAATAATATTTTATGAGTATTTTGTATGTTAAAGATATAACAGTACAGATGAAATAACGATTGTATATGAGTAACTATTAAGCATGTAAGATAATCTCAACAAATAAAGTATGGAGCATGACAGTCTGCAGACACGGAGGGCATAAAATATTATGGTGTAAAATCATTATTTTGAAAATGAAGTTATAGTTTTAATGTTTGAAAACATTTAATTCTCTATAACTGTAGCTCTGATACCAATCTGTAACACCCCCATTTTTAAAGTTTGTCGCAGCGGAAAATTAATTTGGGTGTTATAGTGAGGATCGAAGTTTTAACCACATAAAATGGTTTAAAAGAACATTTTGAAAGTCATTTGTCATTTAAATAAAATTTTGATAAAAGATGAAACATTTGATTTAAAAATCTTATGAAAAGATATAAAGGCTTGTAAAAATGACAATTTTGATTTTTACACAATTTTAATTTATCAGAGTAATAAATGCCCACTCCGTGTCTTGTCCTGCTTCGTTAAATTACCTGAGATACACATGCTTAAAAGTGTCAACACAAAGGTTGGTGAGTTCATAGAGTTTTAGGAAAAACCTTTTATTTTGTTAGATTTCAGGAATATTTGGTATTAATAACATACAAACAGTAACGCAACAAGTATCGAATATACTCACAAATAAATCATATAAATATTCAATCACATTCAATAAAGAATCAATAATCTTAACATGAGCTGGAAACTTATGATACTAAATCAATCAGATAAACAATTCACATATGGGCGAACCTATACAGCTGTATCTAAATATATGTTGAATACATATATATTTCCTTTATAGATATTGCACCAAGCCTCATGACACCAAAGCTTAACCAAAAAGGGGTGTTCTATCAAATCAATGACAGATTTTGCCCTCTATTCGTAGGTGATTTGCCAATTCCTACATGTCTCAAATATAGTGTATCACGACTAATGCGACTAACCACATGCATAATGGCATTCCGTCAAGCCTTAGTGGGATCGGAGGTCAATCCAAACAGGTTTCGAATCTGTTCACTATATTCACGCTCACGTTACGGTGATTAATGGCTCATGATTGAGGGACTATATGGCGATAAGCTAACTTAGGCAATATCAAGGACTTATGGGCTCATTTAGCAAAATCATGAAATCAAGTATCGTATCACATAGATCAATTTAAAAACAGTATCATTTGAGTAACAGAAATTCAATTTGAAAATAGTATCGCTTGAGTATCAGAAATTCAGTTTGAAAATAGTATCGCTTGAGTATCAGAAATTCAGTTTGAAAATATCATCTTTTGAATATCAGAAATTCAGTTTGAATATATCGCCAGTAACACATTTATATCACGTATCACAATAATCGAATTGGGAACAATTTTCACATGAATATCAATATTTCAGTCAAATAATTCATCAATATGGATTTTTCACATATCACAATAATCACATTGGAAATATCAATATATTATAAATCACAAATTATATTATTTTAATATCAATTAGGAAATTAATTTGAATCATGTATTTTATTTTATTTCATATACTTATCAAGTTATCAAAGTATATGTAAGCATGTATCTCCCCCAATGAGTTAAAAACAATTATTTGAAATGGGGCTATGACTCACCTGGATTGATTTGGAAATGATGAAAAGTAAGATAGGATGAGATTTATGAGAACGTCTTTGACACAGAACCTGATAAATAAATTTATCAGAGAATATAACCAAATACTATTTGGTAAATACGAACGAATAACGAATAAACATTATTCGTTATGACGAATAGATGATGTGAAGTGAGATTATTATGTCATGCATGATATGAAAATACTTTATTTAAAATATCCATCGTAGTTTTACCTTTTTAGATCGTAAGTAAAAATATTAACTTTTTATATATCGTTATATATATAATTAACGTAAAAATAAATAATATATATATAAAACGTAACAAAATGCATATGACGTGAGGGTTGCCGTAAAATAAAAAATAAAATAAGAATGTCAAATAAATAATGTGTAGTCCTTGTCCTTTTTCCAAATTTACAACTTTTATACTAACGGCGTTAGCGTCACACCGTTAGTCCTTTTTTATATATATTTACAATTATAGTCCACTACATGTCCAATATTACAATCTAAGCTTGTAACAATATTATATTATCACTTTTTATCCTTTCTTTCTGTTTTTACATTTTTAGTCCTTAGTTTTCACAGTTTTCACATTTAGTCCCTATACGTGTCGTCGCGTTACATTTTTAGTCCTATTTTTACAAAAGTGATTATAAAAATTTTATAAAAATTTCCGTGGCTTCTTTTATTACTTTCTAGCTTATTTCAACTGCTTATTCCATAAAAAGCTTATTTATTTAGCTTATGGGCCTTGATTCGAACCAAACTAAGGCCCATTTAAAAATTTAGAGGCGAGGGCATAGAAATTCTTTTGGGCTTGAACTTGGGCTTCCTTTATGATTCCAAAAATATATTTTATAGGCCCAGTGGGCTGTTAAAACGTGAAGTCTTGTTGGGCCTTGGTTAAGCCCACTCGACAACCATATTAGTTTTTATATAAGTTTTGTTTTGAAAAATCTGGTTTATGTCGATTTGCTTTGGTTCGAGTAGGGTGTCAAAACTTGAATATTTTTATAAGTCGTATACATGAAACTAATAGTTTTCTAGGTGGTCTATTAGGTCGAGTAAAAATATTGGGTGATTATTACGTGAAATTGAAAGTTATACTTAGGTATCATGGCATGTTTGGATCGATTAATTATTTTGAAAAACTGGAAATATTCACCAAGTGTTTTAATGAAATTTATACGTGTGACATGATTTGAAATGGACTCGTTATATGCATGTAACTTGAAAATAAATGTGAAACAAGTGTGCTACGTGACTCCTAGGCCTACCAAGATAGAGGCTAGTCACGTTTCGTGTTATAAAAATAAATATGTACGTGTATATGTATACTAAAATGATACACGATGAAACAATATATATATATAATGCATGACATATATTTAACGTATGAAATGGATTGAAAAAGGTTGAAAACTACTTACAAACACCATAGAGGTGATCAAAGTCGAGAGTGATAGGATAGAACACAAGGTTATCACGTTTCCAATATATAACCCAAACGTTATATATATATATATATATATATATATATATATATATATATATATATATATATATATATATATATATATATATATATATATATAAACCCGATTTCTTTTCTTGAGTTCCAACTATTATAACCTTCGACTTCTTAGTTTGTAGAAGTAGTTTTGAGGAAGAAATGTTTAGGTGAAAGAGTTTGAGAATGAAGGAAACTAAGAGCATGCATGGTACGTTTATATCACCATTCGAATGGATCGAGTGGTGCTAAATAATGCAAGCAAACATGATTTACTATACCATGTCAGTACCTAGCTTCATACATGAGTTTTATAATGATTTGAAAAGAGTTGTGAGAGCAAATTTCATGGGAAATGTTTGGTTGACTCATTCATGCATGTCGACACAACCATATATACATAAACGATTTACTAAATCGCTTAATACTTGTATATACATGATCATATTGGACATTTGAGCATAAAATCATCTTAGAAACTTTATTAGGATCATTTAGAAACAAACGGGGATTAAAACGGATAAGAAATGAATTAATCACAAATCGTTTGGGTCAATTTATGGCTAAACGAAATGCCTCGTAAAAACGTATCAAATATTAACGTATGAACGTGAAATTTGACACACTAATAGTTGGCTAGGAGGTTAACGAGAATGTGCAAAAATATAGGTAGGTCGTGTGTACGAATTTGAAATAAACGAGACGATTTGGAGTATGTTTAGTCGAGTAGTATTATTATTAGAAATGAATTTGGGTTAATTCATTAGGCCGGCTGGGCTTAGGGGGATTAAGGGCCCGATTTGGTTTTTAAGTAAGTTTTAGTAATTAGGTTTTTATTAATTAGGTTTAGTGTAATTAGTGTTTTGTTAATTTTATCGATAACTTGTTTTGTCGTTTGACGAATTTGACAATATCGTAATCGTGTCCATTTCAATATACAAAGAAAATTTTAAATTTCCCCGTAAAAATGGTAATTACAATAATGACAAAGAATATTTATTAAATTAACCGAAGTTAATTATGTGAATTTTCGCGAGGTTTTACATCACATGTTTCTGAGAAATGTTAGACCGAATATTGTGTTTCCTCTTTTGAGTTATAGATTAGTTTGGCACTTTAATGTGATTAGCAAGATTGATGGGCTTTATCAATTTACCTTAACTAAGCCCCTTTGTATCTCCTATATATGGACCTCTTTGTAATGTACATCACGATCAATAAGAGTATGATATGAGATATACAAAATATTGAATTGATAATGATTGTTTTCTTATTGATCGTGATGTACATTACAAAGAGGTCTATATATAGGAGATACAAAGGGGCTTAATTAAGGTAAATTGATAAATCCCATCAATCTTGCTAATCACATTAAAGTGCCAAACTAATCTATAACTCAAAAGAGGAAACACAATATTCGGTCTAACAAGAAACTGGTCATTTTGTACGTTATATTAAAATTTCGGATCTTTTTCGCAAACTTATGCAGATTTGGAAAAAATTAAATTGGCGATTTTGGGTGTTTTGCCTAATACAGGGCCTTTTTTGAAAGGGTACATTGTTTAAATTGGCAGAAAGGGAAACGAATGGTATAAAGTAGAGATGGCAATCTTGTCATATGAACGGTAAATAAACAATAACTAGAGAAACAAAAAGGTTTTATAAACTTGGGAAGTCACAACATACCAGGTTGGGCCAGATCCAGTGAGATGTTAGTCGTTTTGTCTGGGATATTATATGATGGCTTACTACTCCTAGTGTCACCATCAAATTCGCCTACAACCACACAAACACACATACACACACACACACACACACACACACACACACACACACACACACACAAACGTTAATAACAATAATTATGATAACAAAAGAGCTATTATGTATGGCTTACTTCTTCTGATTCTCTTGTTTCCAGGCAAAGCTCCGCTTACTTCTTCTGATTCATACATTTGTAGGATTCTTAGAATACCAATACTCGATTCCTTTGGATCCTACAAAAAAAAAATCAAAGTAAGACTATTATGTATAACAATTATTTAATTAAAAAAATACGTACTTATAAAAGATCAAAACTGAATTCCCGTTATCATACCCATGTACGAAAGATAAGAGAATTGTTGGCCCATACTCTTACTTTCAAAAGCTTCTTGGCACCGTCATTCGTCTTGATATCTTCTTGCTTTGTAAAAGTATCATGTTTATGAGGCGGCTATCTAGCAACTCTAGAAATATCCTTCCAATATTTCGGCAGCCACCCCATCCGCCGATAGCGACCCTCAAGACAAACACTTACATCCATTGCCATTACCACTCTAAGAACATTTAATATCCACCAAAACCTCCCTGGCTCCGCGAACATGAGTGCAAAAATACGTGCGCTCTCCCTCCATTTCCAACAAGAACCCGGGTTATCAGCAATATTAATAATCTTAGCACGAAGTACGTCACGACTTAGAACGTGACCACAAAGTTTCCCCGTTGTGAACAACTCTTCATATCTTTCGCCAAACTCGGTGAAACAAGCTGGCTCGAAAAATCGGTGGTGATGCTCCTTGTACCCGATTTCATAGAGATGTTTACCATCATGGATGGCCACGACATAAAGTGTTCGGTTCCGGACCATGATCGCTATGGTTTTTCTTCTCGCCGTTAGATCAAGTCGAGTGTACCCGAAATCTCTTCCGTTCGCTACCATCTTAATAAACAAACTCATAAACGTCCCATAGTTGTCTTCATCTACGTCACAGGAGAGGGATTTTACAGCTGGGTCTTTTTCTTCAATGTTCCACTCCGCGGCGAACGTCTGTGGGTCACGAGGAGCGAAAACCTGTTGTTTCCTTTTCCAATTGTTACTATAATAATACGCGCTCATGATCGAAAAGGACAGATTTGTATTCAACTAAATGAACGGCAACCCGATCAAAGCCCCTTAAATTCTAATCCTAAAAGTTGAAAACCCCCAAATGTGGGTATATGAACCCTAGATTATAGATTATCGGAGAATTACTATTACTAGTAATAATGATAGGAATTAGTCAACACAATTCACTCGGATTCAGTAAATTAATATCAAAGCTAGAATGAAATGAAATGAATTACAAGTATTAGTGGGAAAAGTAATGGTTTATGGTTTTTGGGAGTGGGATTGAGTTTGAGATTTGGTTGTTTGATCATAACCTTGTAAAAGTGTAAAAGCATCGGCTTTTTCTATTCTAGCCTTGCTTTGTTTAATCATACAAACATCAAATAATATGAGTAGTCACAAACAAAACGACTGTCTAACCTATGTTTATCATTATGAAGGTAGTCCATCTAGTCCACATACAAGACCATTGTCAAGACATGCGCTCGATCGACTAAAAGAAATCAAAAGCCATGAGCTCACCTTGAGAGTAGTGTTTGCTTGTAAGGGAGATAGTCTTTGTGTGTTTATTATGGGGGAAGAAGAGTGATATACGTGTGTGTTTTTTTTAGACTAGATGAGTACCCGTGCATAGCAACGGGATTTTATAGCGACAGATCGTTTAGTGATAAAAAAAGTTTATGGGTTATAAACGAAAAATAATAAAAGTTTGAAGATTTAGAGATTAAACATAATATTTTGAAACCCGGTTCGACCCGTTCTGGACGAAAAATGGGTCGATTTAAATCGAGTGAACCCGACGGGTTGGGTCGAAAACGGGTCTAATTAAACCGGGTCAACCCGCCGGGTTTGAAGCGTCCCAGGTCAACTCGGTTTTCGATGTGTATTAATAGTTTCATTCTGAAATATATGTTTTCGTATGACTTTTATTAGTTAGACGAACCGGTGGCGACACCGGTTCCCGGTTGAACCCCGTTGGTCCGGTCCAGTTTTCAAAACTATATGTACCATCAACTTTTTAGCTTGTATGAAGTTTTGTGTGTTTTATTAATTTGTATAATGTGTAAAATAACATTAGTTAGTGTGTTAATTATTTTATATTTAGATTATATTTTAGCTTGTTTAAATTGTACATTGTGAAAATTTTATTGTACTTTTTAGTAAAGGGTGTTTTAATTGGTTATTTTTAATTTGATATATATACTTTTAATTGTTGTACAATGTGAATAAATTATTGTACTTTAAAGTTATGGGCTGTTTTAATAAGAATATTAATTATACTATGCATTTCTCACACTTTTAACTTTCAAGATTTGACCATACATTCTTTATAGCGACAAGTAGTTTATTCGACAAATAGTTTATTCATCAATAAAGTTTATAGGTTATAAATGAAAAATAATAAAAGTTTGAATATTTAGGAATTAAACATAATGTCTTGAAACCCAGTTCGACCCGGGTGGTTCAACCGGGTGAACCGTTCCGGTCGAAAAATTGGTCGATTTAAACCGGGTCAACTTGCTAGGTTGGGTCGAAAACGGGTCAAATTAAACCGGTTCAACCCGTCTGGTTTGAAGCGTCCCGGGTCAACCGGGTTTGTGATTTGTATTAATTTGTTGTATTTAATTTGGTAGATATGTTTTTAATTGGTTGTACAATGTGAATAAATCATTGTACTTTTAAGTAATTGGGTGTTTTAATAAGAGTATTAATTATATTTCATAATTTTCTTTAATAAGATTTTTCAAGATTTCCACTTTTCAAGATTGATCATTTTTTCAAGATTGACCATTTTTCTTTTATACGTAGTATAGATGAGAGTGTTGGTTGAGTGAAGTAAAGATGAGTGAAATAGTGAAATAAGTGTAGGTGGGAGTGTTAGTTGAGTGAAGTAAATGTGATGTGAAGATGATCCGCGTGAAACTAATTGAGGGTCCTAGTTTGAGGTTCAATTGTTGGGTTTAATGTTCATTGATATGTTGAGTTTAATGTTCATTTATTGATCCTTCAACTACCTTCTCAGTTTCTTTTGACTATTGAGTATTGTTAGTATTGAAAAGATGCACTAGTTTTGCCAATGACTTCTATGGTTAAACAAACCAGTTCAACTTTACAGTACAAAAATGTAACATATCTTGAACATCAAATTGAAAAACAAATCATGAACATCAAACTGAAAAACATTTTTAGATTTATCAAATCTACATCTTATCAAATTAACGTACTCAAATCTTTCTTTCATTATTATATTTCATCAAAAGGAGATATAGATTAAAAATAAGGTTATGTTATGTAATCTTCAGCACTTCCAACCTATTTCGATCAATATGATTTTATCATTTTTAAACAAAAGTAGAACGACAATACCCCATCCCGCCAGGGCAGGGTAAGGAGGACATAAAAATTTACTGATGTAGACGGTCACAGCTCTATACGAGACTAGTGTCGGAAGACTGCATACATTTACCCATACACTATAAGATGACCAACTTTGAGCACAGCCAAACACCCATTAGAGTAAGTGTTTAGTTATAAAGGAGACTCTAAATCAGAGTGACCGAACGTGTAGCAAAAATTTGCATGTTAACAGCCATTTACTATCTGATATCGAGTTTACACTCATTAACACATAAAATAACAAATATGAAGAGTTCAAAATTGCATCCACAGAGGATTGAAAGTAAAAAAATTAACCCATAAAGTTAACCACTTTGGTCCCTTGTTTCTTCTTTGATTTTACTATTGTTGCGTTGGAAGCAGCATCAGCATTTGGTTCAGAAATCTTTTTCTCTTTACCATCATCTATCATCGTAAAGTCATCCTCAAGATCATCACCACTTGAAAACTTGGTCACCTGCCCTCTCGCTATACTTTCAATTCCAGTTGCTAAGATCCAGAAAAACAAATACAAGTGTAAGAAATCTTCTTCCAAGAGTGATCAAACTTCCTACTTTCTAGATGGCTCAAGTGTAATGAAAACGCCAATTATATTGTCATTCTTGATTTGGGGTCAACATCATAAACAAACACTATTCGTTATTATCTACATTTAAAGGATCATGCTACGTTAACCTTTAAGACAGGCATAAGGCCGTGCATGTCATTTCCATATCTATTTAATGCACTGAGCTTTATTTCAATACTAGATTGTATACCCGTGTAATACACAAGTGTAAAAAGAATATTTGAGATAAAAACAATCAATTAATTTTTTATTATTTTTATTTTATTTTATTTTATTTTGTTTATTTATTTATTTTTATCATTATGCAATATGAAATGCGCATTTATAAACATATAACGTAGCATAAATTCTAAATAGCACAAAAATCGGAAGGAATTGATAGAAGAATTTGTCAGAATTATGCTAATTACTTAATTAGCATGTTAGTACCTATGCATTCATTTTGCTTTCTTTCGGATACAAATCGCTTCAAAGTCGAGTTTATACAGGAATGAAATGAAGAGATGTAACAGTTCGTAAAAGATGTGGGGGCAAGTAACCAAATTGGGTGTAACCACCAGAGTAATAAACTGGTTATGTGTTAACTTATTGTGACGATTTGAGAAACATTGTGACTATTATAAACATAGTTTAAATAACAATGTAATTGTTGTGATCAATGGTACATGGCAAAGTGTTGAACGATGCGGAATTGAAGAGGGTTGATAAGTGTGTACTGTGTAGGGTAATTAAAAGTGAAATTGCTTTAAAAAATAATTTTAGAAATGCCTACGAAAAGATAGCTTGAATGATTGACACGTGGCTTTATAAAACTGTTGTTTATTAGGGATAGGATTTCTATTTGAGACCACGCTTTATAAGTAGAACTCATAAACGATCCATCAAACATAAGCAAAAAAGGGTGCAGTTCCTTGTTTGTGGAATTAAAAGAACAGGCCTGGGATAGAAATGAGCATAAAGTATGTTATTTTTTTAATCTAAAACCAATATTTGTATTTCAAGTCCTACTTGTATGTTGTCAAGTTGAACCATTTTTGTGAGACTTTGAAGAACTCAAGTCTATATTGAAGCTAAAAGGCAGATTATCCTCATATCGCACCCTTTCACATGCCATAAAGAGAGTAGCAAAGAGTTGGTAGAAAATTCTTACATCTTTTTCCGAACTCATTGGACATGTCGGAGCTTCTATTGCCTTTGTTTGGACAATCTCTAGCCAGATGTGTCACACCTCCACATAATTTGCAACACCCTCCCTATAAAAGAACAATATGTTATGTAGGGAAATTTTTAAGATTAACAGTTAAAATGATACTTATATCCAGCACGAGCACACTAGATATAAAACATAAATAGTACTCAAACATACCTTTGGATAAATTCCATGAGCATTTTTAGGGCAATCCTTACTCAAATGTCCTTGTTCTTTACAAATAAAGCAAGTTGCATATTTTGTTCCCCCTGTATCATTATATATGCTCATCAAATTAGCATACAGTTCTAAAAAGATATGCAACACTACTGAGTATGAAATCATCTTAAAACAAGATTTAATCGCCTTAAACAAGAAAAGGAACATGATAGCCAGCGTTTGTGGTTACAGTATAACCATATTAGAAAGGGCTCAAAGGTGACAAACAAATCAAGATTGTGCATAACAGCCCTAAGAGGATGTTTAAAGGTGTGTTTTCAGGTTGATCATTTCGGATTCAATGATCCAAATCAGAATCAGATCATCGGTTGCTTTTATAGCTAGGGGTGAGGTTAGTTAGGTAATTTTCTTATCGACAAATGGCAAGCATTGAGCCTATTGGTTTCACACACAACACATTTCCAGAACAACCATTCAACTTATAAGAGTAACAGCACAAACATATAATACATAGAAACCATTATGTACTTATTTGACAAATGTGACACCTTTAAAAAATTTGAACTCCTCAACAATAGAATTACTTGTAAAAGCGTTGCCCTAGCACTTAAAACACATATCATTAAGCAAAATCTTTATGTTCGCATAACATCATTATTAGAAACTTCCAATATGGGTCGACCTGGCTCTACCAGAGGTACAAGTACATATAGTATCACACAGATAAGTCAAGATTTTAATGCAACCTACAATAGTGCAGTAATTTTCCATTAATGTACAGCCGGTCTTTTTCAAACCAAAATGAAGTCCTTCATACTATGAGCATGCTTGTCTATACACAGGTCATGAGAATGATGGAATACAGGAATGCCAATTTGATAGTTAATGTACTAAACCAGTCTAATAATGATTTTGAAAACATACTTTTGATCCCAAGGATTACACGAAACCCCTATACAGTGTGCATACCCCACCAACCAGTCCCAAAATCAAGGTGGATTTTCACTAAAATAATGCAGGTAATGCCCAGGCTTGAACGGACATCTCACTTGTGAATTTTCGCCTCCTTAACACTAGGCAACTAAGCACACACAGACTTGTTACAGCATAAATGCATAGTATTTACATCCACGTAATCTTATCTTATAGAAATCCATCCTAAAAACTGTAGACAAGCCAACAACACAAGACCAGTAGCACGACACTAACTATCAGACTACCACAAGTGTTTACAGAAATCTAAACACAATCAATGATCAGCTTGACTTGAGATCAAGACTCCTTACAGCTCGCACCAATAGTGGAGCGGCCTCATCCATATACTCAACCTCACCCAATAAACTTATCTGCAAGAACAACCACAGCTAAGTGAAACACAATCTACCAAATCATACAGCACTAATATCCCTAACATTATTCAGCTAAACTATTCCCGTGATACTCTTAATTACCAAAATCAAAACTTGACTAACAATTATCAATAATTCACTAAAACTCAATCTGTGTAAACAAACTTATCACAAGCAACAACCACAGAAAGCTGCAAAAAAATCTAGCGAATTATCCTAAGCAGCGTGGCGCGAGTAAATTGCAATGCCCCCAATGCAAAGAACATGTGCCTACACTTGAACCAATTCCTCAGATATGAATTCCAAACCTCAATATCATCTTTATTACGGTGTCACCTTACTTGATTATCCAGAAAATATATCCTATGCTAAATAACTAGAAAGTCGCGAGCTTTTTAAGGCACATCTAAACACCCCCTAAACTACAAATACTTACAAAGGTAGCATCAACCAAAGGTCAGTAGAAGGAAAGTTACCGTCTTCAAGAGGTTGGGGACACCTAGCAAGAGAATGCCCAAATCCTCCACAATTATAGCATAATTTCTGATCCACATTATCCTCTTTCTTGTCAGGGCAATTCTTGAGACTGTGACCACGCTGCCGACATAACAAACATATCTGCAAACACATTTTCAAGAACCGTCAGTTCACACAACAATCACATTTTCATAAATGCATTGACCAACCAGAAACATGACGCCCAATCACTGTTAAAATCAACATAAACCAAAATAGCCTCCAAGTAACTATCCAGTTTCTAGTATTCCCGTAACCTACTTCTGTTTAGAGGCTATTCGGAAATGCTTTTCTTCCTGCATATCTGCTTAGTTTTAAGCACTTTAAGGGGTTTAAGGTGATTGGATAATCGAAACTGCTTCACATGGTTATTTCAAAGTGCTTATTTATCATCTCATCTATCATAAAAGTATAAAACCCATTATATATGAAATAGACAGTAATTTCTATAAAACTTTACTTTGTCGGGTCCTAATGTGCTTTTACACAATAAGCAAATCCAGACTTATAAGCAGAATACTCAAATAATCACTTTATACTACTTCATCATAATGAAGTTATATAAGCTGGAAAGTGTCAAAATAAGCCACAAAAAGTGAGCTTATGTAACATAAGCCCAAAACCATATAAGCCATAAGCCGGCTATATAATCTGAAAAACAAACACCCCCGTAGGAATAATCAAATTCATAAACTATAACAAACACACAAAACTAAAACCAATAACATAGAGGGTGCTTGTTTAAGCTTATGTGTGGGCTTATGAGCTTATTTGATTTCGGCTTATATTACATAAGCCTCAATTTTTCGGCTTATTTTGTGACTTTTGGACTTATATAAGCTTATTATATCATAATAAGCTTGTGTAAGGCCATAAGTGTTGTAATAAGCCAGAAAATTGAGGCTTATGTAATATAAGCTGAAATCAAATAAGCTCATAAGCCCACATATAAGCTTAAACAAACACCCTTATAAAAAAGCAAACCTTATGTTTCTCCCACTGGGCTTTTTCAGGACAGTTTTTAGCAATATGATTATCAGCTTTACAAATGAAACAGCTGTCACCAGGTTTCATTCCTGGTATCCTAAGTGGGTGTTTCTTGGTACTTGGTTTCTTGGGTTTGAACTCACTCTTTTTCTTCTTCTTTTTTTTATTCGGGTCTTTTGGAGGAGTTGGTTCGGGTTTTGGAAACAAGTCCGGGTTTTCTTGCTTGAATTTTCTTCTTGCTAATATTTGTCTCTTGCTCACCATTTTTGTTGGTCCTAAAAACACAGCCAGAAACAAACAAGATGGTGTGAAGGTTATATCAAGTGAAGAGGAAGGGTTTAGGGGTTGGAAAGAATGTCTGGTTTTTGAGCTTTTTACTGAGCCCATATAGTAGAAGCCCAAAATTTTCCAATCAACAAGTCCATCAAGTTACATCAAGTTTATATAGTTTCTTAAACTTTGTTGCAGGCTCTGTTGTAAAAATCGGTTCAGGCGGCCGATTAATCCTCGCATAATCGCTGATCGCTCACTAAGCGCCTTGATTTATCATAATCGGCCTATTTAATCGCTTTGGTCAAAGATCGTTTAAAAATCGGTCAACAAACCGATTAATCAGAGAAAATCGGTCTAATCGAACAAAATCGCTTAAAAATCAGCCAAAATCGCTTAAGAATCGGTCAACAAACCGATTAATCGGACAAAGTCAGTCAAAGATCGCTTAAAAATAGTCAACAAACCAAGTAATATCTATGTTTGACTTTGAACTTTCAAGAATTATGTATTATGTCTATATTTGAACAATTAAAATATTTGAACTTTGATGCATTATGCTTATCTCATACATATAATATAATATAATATCTAAAATTATAATTTTGTGCATAAAAATTTTAATCCGATTAATCCCCGCCTAACCGATTAATCGCTAGGCCCTACCCGACCGCCTCACTAGCGCCTAGCGATTTTTACAACCTTGGTTGCAGGGGTGTTCATCGTTCGGTTAATTCAGTTAAAAAAAGAAATTTTTGGGTAAAACTGAATCGAATCGAATTCAAATTGTAGTAACCGAACCGAAAACTAAATTTGTATTCGGTTCGATTTTCAGGTTGACTCAAATACCCTGAATTACATAATTTATATTTTTTGAAATTTTGATTATATATGAAAAAATGTACTTCGAGCTTAAACTATGTTTAATTTATACTAAGAAAAGAAATTAATGGTCTTATTATCTAAACATATAAAAATATACCAGGGCACTTGGATGATTTCTAATTTTCTATGACCAGTATGATATCATGCTCCGAGGTTGTAGTAGGAAGTAATAATACTGTTTGGTAGGTCATAATATTGGCATGTCTTTCTTATGTAGTGAGTTGGTTGTTGCACTTTCGATGCTTGTTTTTTGCCCATTTAACGGGCCGAGATGAGAGATTTACTCTCATCCGTTGTACTTAAACGTTTTTTCGCGTAATATATTTTTCCAGGGTGATCCCTTTTTCGGATTGTTGTTGGAGCATATCTTGAAACATTGTCAGGTTTGAGGCAGAACTAGCGATCGAGTTTGTAGAACGTTGACTCTTAGAAATTCTTTGTTTGCCGGGTGGACGCGGTAACTTGTTGTCTCCAAAGAGCTTGGGTTCCGAGACGGTAACCCATCCTCGATGACGTCTTGCGTATGTCGAATCGGGATATTTTCACTTGTGCTTGTTGGACGCGGTAACTATTGTTGTTGTTGTTGGTGGTGGTGGTGTTGGGATTATTGGTCGGATTGTTGTTGGGAAGAAGCGCCTTGTTGAGAAATTTGGGTGTGAGAGAGTTGTTGTTGAAGTTGCCAGTTGTTGATCGGGATTAGTATATGGGTTATAGTTGCCAAAGTGAGTAAGCATTTACGTGTTGGGATTAGCCGAAGAAGACGGCGCTGAAATTTGGTTTTTGGGTCGTCGAGCATACCGGTTATCCATTGGTTGGTAGGATTCATTTTGGTGAGAAAAATTGAGTGAAGTAGAAAATATTGTGTTTTAAATAATATTGGAAGAGTATAAAATATGGTAAAAAAAGGATTTATAATATTTTAAAGGGGTATAAAGTTAGAAATGATGGGAGTAAATACCAAAAAAAAGGGCTATATTCCACCCCTATCCGTTTTTTAACGTTTGGAAATTTCAAAAAAAATAAATTGAAAAATCTACCGCATGAGCTGTAGGGCTCGGCGCCTAATGCGATGGCGTAAGTTGGGGTACCGTTGGCGCGACAATTTTTGGGCCGGAGCCATGGCACCATTGCATCCTCCACTCTTAAAAGATAACATTATAATCTTATTTTAAATGATGAAGTAGAACTAGCTCAAGGTCGAGACAAAGACACAACACCAAAAAAACAATGTTTGGAAAATGCGAGAAAATCTTGAGACGAGTTCTTTGTATTCGAACTCAAACTAATAAATTCCAGTAAGATTAAACTCTAAATGGGAGTGTCGATGCATAGGAGTTTAAATTTTTTGAGCTATCATATAAAGTTTTGTTATATGCTCGTACAAATTATATCTACTTATCTATCCAACTATATAATTTTGGAACTACATGAAAATGATTTACCTCTCACATTCAATGCATAGTGAAAGTAACGATGTTAAGCTTGCTATATACAAAAAACGTACGTATGGGTAAATCCAATGTCTGTAGGAGTGAAATGAGAGGGGCCCCGTTTTACGAGTGTCATTTTAAGAATCGAACGTTATATCAACTCGTAAAATTTTGTATGTTACTACTACTTAATAATCTTCAGTTAAGATATGTGTCTGTTATCACACAGTATCTTACCTTATCGTCAACATCGGTGAAGTTCCGCACATACCAACTCTTTTTCAGCCATATTAATTTGGAATTTGGAGCTATATTTCCATATACGCGTGGTTAGACATGAAGGTGTGTGTCATGGAAGAAGCCTCAACACTTACCAAGACAAGGAAATTCCACGCGAGCGTTTTTGTAGCCAGGGACGGACCCACATGGGAGCCGGGTGTGGCACGGGCCATACCCAATTTTCGGTCACGAAGTGTAAATTTTTTATAAAATTTGTCTTTTTTGGGCTTGTGCAACACCTAATTTTACCAAATAAATTCTTTATCGGGCAACTTTAGTACTAATGGTCAATAAAAAAAAATGTGCAACACCCTTTCAAAAATTCTGGGTCCGTCCCTATTTGTAGCAACGGATCTTATTGCTTATCATCAGTCAAGAGGTTATGAGCTCAAGATGCAACATATGTTTGTAATATATATGTGGCGTAGAGAAAGAAAAATCACCCCTTCAATGATAAGAACACAAATCTTTCAAATTAAGTATATAGATGATAAAAAAACAAATCTCATGAATTTCAAAAAGTGAAAATGGTTCATTTTGGTTTTCAAATTGCACCAATTTATAGTAGAACGTTTTAGCTATATATGCTCCACCAAAGACCACTTGGCGTTGAATTTTCAGACGAGTCTTACATTATTGCAAAAAGATACATCATCTAATTTGAGCAACATTACTTTTCATATACCGTCAATAATGATTCATATAAATCTTAGCCATATATTTTATGCTAGTTTGAATTCAACTAACATGATGTTACTAACCGGCTATGGGGAGTAAACGTATATGCATGCAAGTCATCAATCTTAATTTGAGTATTAAAAAATCACAATAAACCACTTTGAATACAACCTAAACTGACTGGTAACCAAATCTACTTGACTTTGATGTGACCTGGTTTTTGTTGGCTTGATGACGGCGAAACACATTGACTAAGATTTTGTGATGGTTGGCATGTAGAAAACGAGCGATGGCCCATAAGTATTTGCTCTGTGACTAGAGCTTCGAAGTGCAAAACAAGCTTGAGATCAAATAAGTCTTGAACTATATTTACAAATTTTCGTTGCTTAATAAGTCTTCTTGACGTTCATCGAGCTCATTTGCATACTAGCAGCTTAATTCTTTCAAGTCTGATTCATTAAAAATTATGATCCAAAATGATGCCACGTGTTAGAGATACTTGAGAGAGAATATTATTGGCGGGAAAAGTTGTTACTTTCTATTTCTAAAATGCGAAATACATACAAATTAAATGAAGTACTTATACAGGTAAAAGTCAAAGTTAAACTATCTAAAACTACAATTACAATGATACTACTAACTGATTAACAAGGTAACTATCGTTAATAATTACATCTACATTCCTTTACAATCTCGTTGTACTTTGAGATGTATTTGCAACTTGCTTGGATTTTGAAGCTTGATCGAAGACTTTACCTGGTTGACTTTATATTCTGCATTGATAACTTTTATTCATTAGCTTGTACAGCTTCTTCCTAACATCCTTTACAACCCCCCCCCCCCCCCCCCCCCCCCCCCCCCCAAAAAAAAAAAAAAAAAAGTTGGCATTGTGTATGGATCATAAATGCCAAACTTGGATAGGCAATTATAGTGTAGAGCCTTTGGATTACCTTTAGTTAAGACATCAACAACTTACAATCTTGTTGGAACAAAGATACGGAGGACTTGATTTTTCTTGATATTGCCTATAACAAAATGGCAATGTAGTCTTAATTAGTCCTGGCATGATGGATGGGGTTGAAAGCAAGAGCTATAGTAGATGCATTGTCAGAGTATATAGGAATTGGATTTGGAAATTGTAAATGAAGATCTTTGAATAGACATTATAGCCATGTATGTTCACAAGTACAATCAGCAAGAGCTCTGAGGATCTTGAAGTGGTTCACCATCAGTTTGATTGAGGTAAACAATAGGATAAACAGGTGTGGTAACTGGTTTGTCATTGAGCATATTTCCATATTTGAGAAGTTCAAGGGTATATGTTCTTTGAGACATGACCAACCCATGAGAATTTCAAAAGATCTCAATTTCCAAGTAGTAATAAACTGACCCAAGATCCTTGATGTTAAATTGTTTATGTAGTTGTTGTTTGATGAGGTGTAGTGTAGGGTTGGGAAGACTGAATTTTTAACAACGGGAAGGACCCGCCGGATAGATCGATATCCCATGAAGATATTCGTTCCTGATGATCAACTCCTATATCTTCATCGCACCTCACCTGTTCTCGAGACATCAATGTATATAAATATACAGAACAACTTTACGAAATGGTTTCTTTGAATGAAGTTAAAATGTCACGTGATGTACCATTAGGCATCTCCATTTTGAGTTAGACCACTTGAAAGGATCCATATCACCAACACCGGGCACAACTCCGGGGTCTCACTAACATAGCCCTGTTGACCACAGAGAAAATGGATAAGTTTTAAATTTATTAGGTGTTGTAAAAGTGGCCAAATGGCTACTTGCACTTGTACTTTAACAAAGAAACAAAGAAAAGCAACACAGCAAGACCAAATTAAACTAAGATAACAATAATAAGTGACCCAATGTATTTGTGAGAGTATTGGCTTATATAGGAGAACTTGAAGAAATGCAAATTGAGTAGATTATATATCGAGGTAAATACCAGTTCAATATCAGTTTCGATATTACTTTAGCCCTGCCCATTTACTTTAAAATAAAGCTTTTGTTCAACTGAGCTGGATATATATAAGCTAATTTGCCTACAGTTTATAGTAGTACATAAATGACAGCAGGGTACTAACATCACTGTATATTAAGCACCATAAGATTCCAAGTAAAATGTAAGTCTCATTGCAAGGCCAGTTTGCCAAGTGAGTTAGCAGTGATAAGATTGATAATACTGACAGGACAAATGGAGTTTAGCAAAAATATTAAATATTAGGAAAAATTCAGAGGTGGTGAGAGCGACTGGTCATACAGGTTGGATGATGGGTTAAATCGGGTCAACTTTTAGTATGGGTCAAAACAGCCCTGGTTGAGTTGGGTTGACCCACACAAGCTACTTAGTCCAACTTTCTAATACCTGTATGGAAGATTAGTTCATGACATATATTTACAAAACGAATATCATTACAGTTATAAATTTTTATAATCTAAAATAGAAAAATAAAATCGCTTAAGGAAATTGTTTGCATTGATATTAGACTTGGGGCAACTTTCAATCCGTTCGACCCATTTGACCCATTCCCACTGTTACCTACTCGATCTGTTTGGAATTCATTTATGTTACCCATTCGACCCATTAAATATCAAATATAACCCAAACTGACCATTCATAAGTAAAGGGATCGAAATTTCCAACTCTAATTTTCTGTATTACAATATCTTAATCAAAATTAGTACATAACTTGTTCTTTCTAGCAATTCAGTGTCTTATTTGACTTCATTGTCTAACAATAGGTTCATGCTGAGCTCTTCACCACGTTAATATAATAATATCAGTGGCTTGCATATCATTGAGTTGTTTTATAACAATATCATTGTAGACATTGATCCTTCATTATGGGCGCAATATTTTATGCATCAACTTTTTATCGCTGATGACTTTGAGAAACATGGAATAGAGCAAAACTTCATCAAATATTTGTGAAAATAAAATACTCAATATAAGTAGAAGAAAAGTAACAAATATATAGTGAAATTGGAAGCAATGCATAAAAATACACTACAAAAACAACCACTAAATGGCATAGTAGTAAGGTCCTTGGTTTCCTCATAGGGTTCAAACATCGCTAGGTGTACATTTGGGGGTGGCTAGGGAAGGGTCAGAAACGGTCATCGATTAACCCGGTGAGGCCACATATATATAAGTCAAAAAGGCCCCCCTTCCCGTGTAACATGAGAGGGAAAACCTTATCCATTTACCCGTTATATGGATAAATGCAAGTGATTGACAATGAATGTATGGAAATACATGTCAGGTACTTGGACACTCATAATATGGTAAAACACACCAATGGAATCATTATAATGCTTAATCTGAGACTCAAAGCCACCCTAAAATTGTCTATACCAAGGCAACTACTTTCTATAGTAATGGCAAATGCCAACCTACATTCGGTTAACCTGGTTAAAATAAACTCATCATACAGTTTTACATATATATCTAGTCATCAGTTAAAACCTAATAATGCGTGGTAACAAAAATCAATTAGTGAAGAGTAACATACCTGGACAAGAAACACGACATCAATCTCAAAAGCTGTAATCTCAGATAAACAAACCCACAAACCTTAATAATCTCCTAATTTCGGGTCTCTTCAATAATCGAAACAGGATAATGATGCAATCAATTTGACCTAAGAATTAAGAATCAAAATTTTTGGTACATAATCGATTTTAAGATTTAGGGTAATTATGTTTTTCTTTGTTAATTTTATATTACATAATAAACCCTTCAGTATTTTTAGTTACCTCGCCTTCACAAAGTTATTAATCTTTCAATTTTTGACACATGTATTTTTTGGCAGATTTTTTTTTTTTTTTTTTTTTTTTAAAAAAAAAACAAAACGAATTTACAAACGCTTGCCAAATAAATGATTATTTAAGTTTTTTTAATTGTAAAAACATAAGAAAAATAAATAATTATTAAAAAAATATTACCAAATAAGGTATGAATTCATTTTTTTGAAATAAAAAATTTCTAATAAAGGTTTTGTTTTATTAGGAAAAAAGATTTGCTATATCCAAGATACTTTTGTATTATTTTTTTGTCCTTTATCCAATAGAAAACATGGACCAAACTCTCGCATAGTTATCTTTTGTGAATAGTTTTGATAAGATGAAATTTTTCAATGGAAACTGAAAATTTTAAAATGTGTTCAAAGTGACCTCTTTGCTCTTTCAGCAATTGTCTTCTTGGAAATAGAAAACTCACTATTCCAACTGATTACTAAGATTTAGGAAACTATAATTTCTAGTTTTCTGTACTCTTCTCTTGCACTTCCGCTTTTCTAAAAAAGAAATGCAACACTATCTAAATATGCTTTCCAAATAATAAACACATTTCTAAAAGCTAAGGGTGCATTTAGTTGGCGAAAAATATCTCATTTTTCTATAAAATTTTTCATATGAAAATGAAAAAGTTGAAAATCCGTTTAGTCACACATTTTTCCAACAATTTTTCAAAAAAATGAAATTCTCATTTTTTAAATTTTAACTAAGAAATTGAAAAACTCATTCTATCATTCTCACTTTTTTCTTTCTCATTTTTTTTCTCAACTAAAAAAAAAACACATGCACCATTCTACCCCTAATATCTCGTGTCATCCTCCACCGCCCACCGTCGCCGCCACCACTCGCCGCCGCCACCGTCGCAATTTAGGGTAATCTTCTTATCATTTTTAAAAAAGAAAAATATAACTCTAACTAAACGGGTTTTCAAAATTCTTAACTCTTCTTTAGAGAAGAAAAATCATTTCCTTCTCAAGGAATTTAGAAATGATAAAAGAGGAAAATTTTTCTAGAACTAAACGGTACCTAAATGGCTCATTTTCTAGAGATTTAGAGAAAATTTCTCACACCTAAATGCACCAAGCCTTTTTTATTTCCTAGTTTTTAATTGCTAGGATTGTCTTACTATTTCGTGTAAGTTATACTCTCTTATGTAGTATGAACCTTCCAAAACATCTAAAATACCAATACTTATAGTTGCGAGGGATGTGATAAATTTACCCCACTACACACTCAGATTCTAGACTTTTATGGTGCATGTGAACTTCTGAATTTCGTTGACATATTTATAAAGTAATTGCTATTTTAGAGTGAGGGGAATTGCCTAGAAATGCGACTGAAAATCTTAAATCTGCCCAAGTGGGATATGGGTACTTTGCTCGCTCATCGAAAGGAGTGGAAGCTCAATATATCAGTGTGATATCTAGTTATTCATTGCAAACCTATTGTTATATACATGATTGACTTCTTTGGGAAGAATTGGCCTAGTGGTAAGGCACTTAACTTACTCAAAAGAAGCCTACACAATTGGGGGTGGTCAGGGAAGGGTCGGAAACAGTCTTGGAATTATAATATCATGACAATCATATAAAATAAACCAAACACATCAAGTGAACATAGCGGAAGCAATTATAACAGGATCATATAACATATAATTAATTAATCAATATTAAATAGTAAACATACCTTTGTGATTCTAGCCTGAACAAGAATCAAATTGCAATCTTCAATCAAGAACCCTAATTAGGGTTTATGTGGATTATAAGAATTACCCCTTACCTCTTTTGTAATTCAATCCAAGAATCAAACAATAGTGTGTTTGAATCACGTTCTTGTACACACGTACTAATTCAAGAAAAAGTTTATGCAAGTAAATTAAACACAAAACTTAGTTTGATCAATAAAATCAAATCCCTTATGGGATTGTTTGATGGATCGACAATGGGACAAAGAGAAGGAGAGAAAATACCAAGATGTGTGTGTACAAGTTATGAGAAAATAATACATCTTGGGTTTGTATATATACTAATTGAAACTTGGAGCTCAAGGCACAAAGGAGGTGGGAAACCTTCCTTGGCCGATTGGTTTAGGTGTCCCCAAAGGGATTCCGGAACCTTCCCTTGTTTCCAAATATTCATTAGTATTACTTTCCTAATCTTCGTTAATAGATCATTAGTCATTTATCATTAAATACTAATTACTATTACTAGTTTTGTGTTTATTAATAATTACTTATAACATTTATAAATAATTATTTCTTTTTCTCTTCATACGTATTGTGTGCAATCTCGTGATCTCAAGTTCGATCCTAACATACGACTACCAAAATAATGTCCATAATCTAACAGCTCCCACTTGGACATATTTTAATAGTGTAAACACATCGGTTAGCGTCTTGCAACACGCCGATGCCTCTAGTACGATCTCGAGTAAGGCTCCTGGAAAGACCTTTTAATGATTTCTCATTATTATTATCCTTTTGTTTCTAATACCATGTTAATAAGGATATGGATCAAAGTCATTCCTTAATTAACCATTCTGTTTCTCGTTGTTAGTATTGATCAAGATTACCAAATCATCTGAACATATTCAGGGAAGATCTTGGGCACGGCCATGCAAACATCTTGACAACCCTATGAGGGGGCCAGCAGTATTAAACTCCAAAACTAAATTTAAAGGAACAAATTCTATCTTGACTACAAGCAGAACCCACAAACTTTGTAACACTTTCGAAAACAACCCTTATGACTACCAGTTACGTATAGCGTTAAGTTGTTCCACAAAAATGTACTACATTCATGACACTTATCTTGCATCTCAAGTCTGAGGATAACTTCTCATGATTTACTTAATAACAAAATCCATAAAGTAACATCATGTAGTTGAGATAAGTCCTATATTCGGTATCATTGAATATCATCTGAAATGGCATGACTACGCATCAATATACTTAAGTATATTATACCAACCTTCAGATTTGTCTTGATTTAATAATATTCCCATATTATTAACTGACAACGGACAATTTAGAATAACATTTATTCATGGATTAAACATACAAATATAGGATACAATTTATTATAAATTAAACATACCATGTATTTAAATTTATTATAATAATTGTTTAACATCCCTTATCCAAATACTAAATAGATCAATGCATGATAACTCTTGTTGATGAATTATGTCTCAAGTAATGACATTCATTCTTGTTGACAAGACATAAATCATCCAACTTTGATCTATCGGAATTTTGAGAATACTTATTTCAAGAATTCAACTATTAAAGTTCTTGTATATGCATACTCAACTATTTTGATAATGCCTTATAATCTTTCATAAATGTGTGACATCCTTAACCACCAATATATGATAATCAAACTTCCAAACATTTTAAAGTTTAAAGTATTCTTATTCTCTTAATGTATAATGCAACTATGCTCTAATTAAGCACAACTAGTACATATAGCCAAAGATAAAATCTTTACCATAAATAGTATTGAGTGTTATCTCAATTTTATTAGCATCATTGTATGCAACAACAATATGCTATTAAAACTTCCCATAAACATTAATATCTATTGTGTAATGTTTGATGCCCTTCAAACTTTCAAGTTTATTGACTATGACAATTTTCACAACAATTGAAAAATTGTTCATATATAGAATTTGGAAGCTATTCCAGATTTAGGATGTGATTCTATAATCAAACATATTCTTTTAGAATATTATACAAGTTATCTAATAACCTTTTATTTAGATATTAATATTGCCAAATCATCTTGTAATCAAGCATGATACAACAAAACATGATGTTCATGAAAAATCTTTGAGTCATACTTAGATTTTATTCATGTCATACATAACTATTTAGACTTTCTAAATAATATATCATGTTATATTAGATTCATTTACCACACATGTTTCAACAATAAACTTTATTCCAAGGTTATATGTCTTATTTCCTAAATCTTACAAGTAAGTTTCATTCCATTCTAAGACTTAACATTTACTTATATGGAATGTTACTTTTCATATGTTCTACAACATATATGATTTAAGAAATTAAACATAATACTCCCACTAGCTTTTAGGAATACTTAGAAATTATCTTATTTCAATTATAAATCAAAACATGAATTTAATAATTAAACATAAGAGTAATCTTCTAGATGCATGCATTTATCCATTCATGGATTATTGCACTTTGTACACTTCCAAAGATTTATTTGAATTCATAAACTCCTTTTGATTACTTATCGTCCTCGCTCAAGTAATCACTCAAGAAAGAGTTTTGATATTCTATTGTCAATTTCATAAATATGACAATCATAATCTTTATATATTAAATGTGTTTAGAAAAGAATATTCAATCACAATTAATTGCTTAAGTGTGATTAATAATCTTGTCATAAGACATGCATTAAATACGTGCACAATATTGTCCATATGATTTCTATACAAAGATTTAAACTACAAGGGTTACTTAATCTTTGAAGAAACTCATCTTTATTTTCTAGTCTAACTATTAAGATAAACCAAGTTTCTAAAATTGATTATCTTTATGGAAAGCATCTTAATCATTCATATCATGTATACTTTACCCAATTTCATATTTGGTAATGTATCATAATGATTATCAGGTTTACAATAATCCTGTAAATCATAGTCCTCAGCATATTAATCAAATATCTGAGATATATTGCTATTCTATGAATAATAATTCCATCATCTTGAGATTTAACATTTAAATGTCAACCTTAATTATCATGTTGAGATTTAACAATCAAATGTCAAACTTAATCATGATATTTACTAGTGTATTTTAGAAGATTATGTATCTTGTAATTTTATCTTATAAAGATCAAAACTCCCACTTGCTTTTAGTAATTTAAAGACTATCTTTAAATACTTAGCAAATAAAGAAACAATACAATGTTCTCTTTTGGGATATTACAAATACTTATTGATAGTTCCTGACTTAACTTTGTTAATAATCTTTTCATAAGCAGTTAAACAAATTTAGAACTTCAATTTAAGACTTAATGTGATTCATCACATTCATCACATTCCATCATATGATAATGTCTTATTAATCTTCTATGTTGGAGATTTATTAAATATGTCCAAGACATACTCAACATTCTAACCTTGATAACTTTTAGAAGAAAAGAAGTCATAGTTATCTTTAATCAAACAATATAACAAGAGTTTGATTTTCCTAACTGAACATACCATAAACATTTGATATTTCATTAGTATTAATATTATAAGACAATCTAACAATATTTAAGATAACCATATTCCTTTTGACTTGTCTATTTACCAACTAAGTCATTTTAATGGTATAATAATATTGAAGCCAATTATATGCTTTATAACACAAGTACTTTTTACAAAGTCACTTCATGTCCATGTCTTTACAAGAAAACATAAACTGTTATAATCCCACTATACGTTATAAGTTATTTAACAATTTAATAACTTCATGTATATGTCTTAACTAAAAAACACAACAAGATAACGTCTTATTTTATTATAAGTCTTGTAACAATTAAAAGACTTTATGTTTATATCTTTATAATGAAACATAAACATGTTTAACTAAAGTAATTATGAACACCATCTTTTGGTTTCAATAGTAATTTCAAGTTAATTTATTACTTCACAATAATGTAAATAACATTATTTCTTTATTTATTTATGTCATTCCAAGAACACATAAATATTCAGATTGAAGTAGCATTATATTACTTAATTAATTTATGTCATTCCATGAATTCATAAATCTATAAATTAACGTAGTCTTGATATCATATTGACACATGTTCTAATAGGTATCTAATTTAGAAACTGCAAATTCTCATAGTTCAATTACATCAGTTGATCTGCTATTAATGAAAATATGAAATTCATCTTGTTGTTGCAATCTAGTTAAGCTCTCACATAACATAAATTGTAACACCAAGTGTTTTTTGAATTAGCCTAGTATAATTCATATCAGAACATTATTCTAATTTAGAAACTGCAAATTCTCATAGTTCAATTACATCAGTTGATCTGCTAGTAATGAAATATAAAATTCACCTTGTTGTTGCAATCTAGCTAAGCTCTCACATAACATAAATTGTAACACCAAGTGTTTCTAGAATCAATATTAGAACATTATTCTCTTACCTTGTAGTCAAGAGAATCCATTAAATCATATATTTATGAGTTGTTTCTTGCACATATTAAAGATAACATTTCTCCCACTTGTGCACGGAACAACCTCATATAGTTGATAAACAACATGCCATGCATTTGTTTATGTGTTCAATATGATTGTGTCATAGATTTTAGCATAACAAGTATATGTAAAACAACAATGTCTAGTAAGAAAACGTACAAGACTATCCTTAAAAGTATGAGTGTCTACACTTGGAAAGTAATTATCTTTAGCTACCAAGATGTCAAAGCTTGTAACTCCCACTGAATTAAAGATCATTACAATAATTCCTTATTCAGTGATAAGTACACAATGCTCCCACTGAATTTGACAACATTGTAAATGTTTCATATCCGGTAAAAGAAAATAGTGTGCTTTTAACATTCCTACACCTTTAAATGTCCATACGTAACAATTACTTATGCATTAAAAAGTGTATTCTACTACGTAAATGATGGACTATCCACCAAATGCTATTAACTTGAAAAATTGGGCATGCAATTTCTTCCTTAATAGGTCTACCATCCTTCAATGTATGTAGTACCTCTTAAATTGTCAAAACAACTAATTTGTCTTTTAACATTTTGCGGTAATTAGTCTAGTTTCTAATTATAATAACTCATAATATGTCATACATAATTTTCTGTTAACCAAATATCATATTTGTTACTAAGAATTTGATCACCAAATGAGGATGATAAAATCCCTATGAAAAATATTCGCAATTTTCTTAACTATTAAAAAATTTGCTATGAGTTATATTAGAATTTAGACATATCTAATATTCCTATTATCCTTTCTCATTCATGAAAAGGAATAGGATTGTGTCTCATTCTTCTTTCATAGAAAGGAGACTTCATTTGTCTTTTAAGTAAATTATTCTTAATCAAACATTTGTTTGAAAACAGAACGAGATCAATTTACCAAAGCCCAAAGTGCGTTTACGGTTTGAACATTGCATTAATACATTAAAACGAATTACAAAATTCAATTTCAGTATTTTCGATAATTAGATCTTTAAGAAAATAAAATACCCATTGGTAAATATTCATATAAACCATAGTATTTTCTTAAAGCTAGGATCCTAATTGACATAGTACCATTACATCAGTTGATCTGCTAGTAATGATAGTATTCAACAAGGTAATTGTCGAACAATAATTGCCAATATCATATTGCAATTCCTAGATCATTATGGGATTTACATTCACAAAACTTTTGTAATGTAAGCATGTTTCATCCCCATCTTAATGCCTTGAGTCCAAGCTCTCACTTCCTACTCAATTTAAGTCGTCTAACTTAAAAACTGCAAACTCATAAATCCATTACATCAGTTGATCTGCTAGCAATGAAATTATGAAATTTACCTCTCCATTGCAATCTCGCCAAGTTCTCACATGACGTAAATTACAACTTCAAGTGTTCTTAATTAGATGTCATTCGACTTAATTTTATAAGGGTATTAAATTTTGACGTGATCAAAATAATGTATGAAGAAGCATGCATACAACTTCATAACATTGGTTTTACAAAACATTTTTATTACCAATTTGCTAAGAGTAAAATAACAAAGTTTTGATTGAGGTATCGGGTTCACCAATTAAAGAATTACCAACAATTATCGTCCACTATATCGTACTTTTGCATAAGCCCTAAGGCTTAGTGTTTCGGATAATCATTGTGAATTGTGGTGAATTCACCCTTAAGATGACAATGTACGTAATATAGTGATATAGGTAAGTCTAGAGTCGGCAACCAAGCAGTTGTATAGAACCGGTAGGTGCATGAGCTTTAAAAACCCCTCTCTACAAGTACGTTGGATGGCAACCTTCGGTCTGCCTTTCGCACACTATGTACAAAAACATCAATCAACCAATCCTTTGAAATTTACTCTTAAAACCAAAACAATTTCGCCATTTATTTAGTCCGTATTATTTTTATATTCAAAAAATTACCCTTTTCGTTTATAAACATGTCTAACATAATAATAAACAAAAAAAAGTAATATAAAATAAAAAATAAAACAACTAAATAAACAAATATACATAATCATAACAATTAAATATGTATAAAACATGTAGCCACATGCAAATCTTATTCAATAGTCCTATTAATAATCAAATCTAGGTGTATAACGTATTTATTCAATTAAGGCTTTCTTCTTCTAGGAAAAAGAGCCACATACATCGATAAATCGATTGCGTAAGCCAAAACAAAATAAATACCACATAGCACATAATTGATTACTTAATATTGGAGTCTTCCCCAATTCGACATCTATTAATAAATTTACATGTTTCGATATAACTTAACCATTAATTCATATATACAATTTAAACCATTTAAATTATCACACAATTTAAAATCCATGCAAATATGCACTTTTTCATGGATTTAGCTTAACAATTAACATATTGCACCAAGATCGTTTACTAAAACGCATAACAAATTACATGACATCCTAGGGTTTCTAATCATATTAAAAAATCAAAAACCACAAACCCTAAAACCCTTAAGGGTCAGATCTACCCAAAAATAAAATTAGGGTTCGGAATCTAACAAACCCTAAAAACATGTAACTAAACGAATCAAGATTCAATTTTTATGCGTTTCGATAATTAATTACACATTATAACGGCTCTAGATGCCACTGTTGGAATTATAATATCATGACAATCATATAAAATAAACCAAACACATCAAGTGAGCATAGCGGAAGCAATTATAACAAGATCATATAACATGTAATTAATTAATCAATATTAAATAGTAAACATACCTTTGTGATTCTAGCCCGAACAAGAATCAAATTGCAATCTTCAATCAAGAACCCTAATTAGGGTTTATGTGGATTATAAGAATTACCCCTTACCTCTTTTGTAATTCAATCCAAGAATCAAACAATAGTGTGTTTGAATCACGTTCTTGTACACATGTACTAATTCAAGAAAAAGTTTATGCAAGTAAATTAAACACAAAACTTAGTTTGATCAATAAAATCAAATCCCTTATGGGATTGTTTGATGGATCGACAATGGGACAAAGAGAAGGAGAGAAAATACCAAGATGTGTGTGTACAAGTTATGAGAAAACAATACATCTTGGGTTTGTATATATACTAATTGAAACTTGGAGCTCAAGGCACAAAGGAGGTGGGAAACCTTCCTTGGCCGATTGGTTTAGGTGTCCCCAAAGGGATTCCAGAACCTTCCCTTGTTTCCAAATATTCATTAGTATTACTTTCCTAATCTTCGTTAATAGATCATTAGTCATTTATCATTAAATACTAATTACTATTACTAGTTTTGTGTTTATTAATAATTACTTATAACATTTATAAATAATTATTTCTTTTTCTCTTCATACGTATTGTGTGCAATCCCGTGATCTCGAGTTTGATCCTAACATACGACTACTAAAATAATGTCCATAATCTAACAACCCGGTTAGGCCACGTACATCTGAGTAAAATAAAACTCGCCCTCCCCGGGTAACCTACAGGAAAACCTCATCTATTTTCTTTGTGAAGAAATGTGGACATTAAAGACAACATGCTCATAAGTTGTGTTGCTTTTTGTGCAGTGATAAGATGTCAATATTCAGGCGGCACATTGGTTTTTTGACACTCCATCAGTTTTCCACAAAAGCTATTATGACCAAAAGCAGCTCTGCGTTTTTTTTAGAAGCAGTGGGAAAGGAGGTGAAAGAAGGAGTGATTTTCTTTCTCTCAAGTCAAAAGATTATATTGCCTTTTTGTTGTGTTATGTGTATTATTATTATGCTTATATTCTTTTACTACACGGTTGGTACGGCCAGAGGTGCCGTTGCCTTCTGATATTTTGGTAATTTTTTTTTAAACATGTGAATGTGATAGAGTTGTCTTGTTTTTGTACACCAGAAGGGTAGACTTCAAAGTCTTGTTAATTGAAAGAATAGATTGTGCCTTTTTCCAATTTTTTCATACATTTTTGGGCTCAATTTTATTTGCCGATGCATTGGTAGCAAGACTTCACTTCTCTGTAGGGTTCAAAATT
The DNA here is from genome assembly GCA_030686995.1 of Artemisia argyi. Classification (NCBI taxonomy): domain Eukaryota; kingdom Viridiplantae; phylum Streptophyta; class Magnoliopsida; order Asterales; family Asteraceae; genus Artemisia; species Artemisia argyi. The sequence goes on along the minus strand of CM060709.1, from coordinate 137,808,978 downwards.
TCAGTTTGGTCCGTGTGTTGCAGTAGGTTGAGTTCTTGACATTTTTTTTCATTAACAGATGCTAAATGATCATTCATGCTCATGAAATTTAGTCGCAAAACGTGGCATAGCTTGTTGTAAGTGCACACAAATGCTGGTGCATTATCTCCTCTGCTTTGGCTTTGTTTCAAGAATTGACTTAAGTGAGACCAGGAAGTAAAACTAAAAGAAGCAATAAGATCCTATGACAACAATAGTAATTTAAGGAAAGTAGATGAGAAAGGGAGATTTTACTTATGTAACACAGCCAACGCATCATAGCGACGTTATAATTTAATGTTGAGCTTTACAGAAAGTGCAGTCGAATATTGAAGTAGAATTATTAATGTATGCAGTCGGTCACCCTGTAATATAATTTCATTGTGCCCAATTAATCTGCAAACTATTTTACTTTTTCTGCATTACCGTTTCTGTAATTTGAGCAAGTGTACATCTTCTCAACTCACAAATATGTCCCTCCGCTATAATCTGATGTTGAGCTTTACAGAATGTGCAGTCGGTCACTATGTCATGAAAGAAACGTTTAAGAAGTCTTTAGTTTTGATGTTTGATCCTTGTGTTTTGACCACAGCATAAGGCACTCAGGACTAAAACCCAAGTACAATGGTTCAAAAAGTCAATCACACGTTAATAATATTATAGATAAAAAGGCGACAATCTTAATCAAATTATATGGAAAAGGAGTCGATTGGGGATGGTTTTACTGATACAAGTCAAAACGGATATCTTTTAGTTATAAATGAAACAGGTTAAAAGTTTGCCTGGCATGTTTTCAAAAGCTTACAACTTCCCGAATGGTTTTATTAAATGTATTAACTTACTATCTTCATGATATACGGTAATATTTGAAATTATATCTAATAAAATATTTGTGCACAAAACTCCCTTTAAACACATACAGAAAAGTAAATTTCATGGTTAACAATTGACAGGTGAATGGATTCAGTGTTTTAATAATAATGATCATACTATCCCTTGGTATCACAACATCAATAGATTGGTGCAATATATACATCTAATGTGGAGAATTGCTGTACTGATACAATGCACAGCACAAAAAATGCAAGTAAATCTTTTATCAGGTAATAACATATCACTATGAATGCACTGATGCCTGATGTTCAAATTTTTTAGGGAGGTACACGGTTAGGTAAGAATGCAGACAGGCTCCAAAACTTGTGTAGCGTTGTTGGATAGAATCAGGTCAAAAATTAAACGCAAGTGTATTAGTCTAATAATCAGCTACAAGAACATCAACAACAACACTAGCAAATGTAGACAGATCATACCACCTCAACATTTAACAACTTTGTCTATCTCTTGCCAATAGCTAAAAACCATACACGCGCCACCTTTCTCACTTTACAACAATGGCTACAACCACAACTAACTCACTTCTGATCTCCAACACTTTACTCACTCAAAACCAAACACTTTAAACAGCCATAAATAAACCCCTTTTCTAAACACCCTTTTACTAAAAAGTGCAAGGTTGGATCAAGTGGTTAACACCCTTGCCTCTGGAGACGGAGGTCAAGGGTTCAATCCTCACCCCTTGCAAGGCCGGAGGTCCTTTTCTACCTTTGGTAGAACCGGAAGCAGTCTCTCTACCTTTGGTGATATATGCTTTTAGTTTTGCTAACCCGTGATATCAATTTACGATGTGTTTTGTAATTGTCGTATTTCTTTTACTTATATTTTCGTTAAAATATATAGCATATTTAGATAGCTTTGAAGATTGATTTATTCCCTTGATTATGAATAACTATCATACCATGTTTACCAATCTACATTTTTGTATGAAAAATTATATTTTCATAAGTTTTTGCTATTTACTTCTCATGTTTGATCATAAAATTACAAAATTAACATAGATGCTTATACTATAGCTTCTTTATTACATAAAGAGAAACAAAAAAAGATGTAATGGTAGAATACGTTTATGTATAAGATATAAGAATAATTTTTCTGTGAGACCGAACTATATAAGGAAATTATTACTACTTGCATAAGTAAATTATAAATGCATGGAAAAAACAGCAAAGAGTACATTTCCAAGTCTTTTAGGACTGTTTGAATCCTTACCGACCTTTCACTTTAGTGCAACTTTCTTCACAATTAGCCTAAATCATCAAGGTAAAAGACACTCATATTTTAAACCGTAGGTTGACACCCATAGTGTTATCAATGACAACAAACACCTGCTAAGTTTCATTAACTCATTCAAAGACATCTGCTAAGAATTCCTACCATAAAATTCCTCATATAGGCACTAAAACACATCTTTGGTACATTAAAATACATTCATGTATTATCTAAATTAGCAACTCAACTTAATTATATATTCATACCTTGAGTAGGCGTAGATAATCCTTCCACGACAATCATGTGTTGATACTTAATCCTCCTCTAAAAAACGCACACAACAAATTACACTCACAACAAATTACTTTGCATTTTAGTGTGTGCGATAAGATCATAAAACTGCAAACACCACTAACATGTTGCATTATAGTGAGGATAACAACAAAGTTAGTCCTAACATCAAATAAGAAAACTTCAGATTAGAACTAAAAGGGTGTTTGGTTATGCTTATTGAAGGTGCTTATTGGCTTATTCAATTACTATAACACAATAAGTTTATGATAAAGCTTTAAGCTTTTTTGAGAAGCTTAATAAAAAACCCCCTGAACTCACAACTAATTATATCATAGCTTATTATGTATATAGTAAACCCACAAATATTAGGTATAGAAGTTTTCAATAAAACATTAAAAAAAAGTTATTAAAAGTTGGTGTGTATAAAAAAAATTAAACCATAAAAAAGGTTACTAAAAACTATCAGCTAGATAAGGCATAAGTCAAAGTTCTGTTGAAGTCTCTTTCGGATTTTATTCAGAAGTAATAAGAGGTTAACACATAAATCATAAGTATAGAATAATGGTTGTATCCCACATCCGTAATTACCAACTCAATAACATTATCGCAGTATAGTAACGTAATAACCTGATTAAAAACTATATATACTTGCTTAATAATTATCATGTACATACTTTTAATTCCTTTACAACAGCTAACTATTATATTTTTTTGGGGATGAAACATCACGTCAATTAATAAAGTTAGGTTATCACCCACGTAATTTTTCTTTTTCTGATTTAGGAGGTGATTGTTATCAAATAAGGATTGTGATGCCTTTTTTTTTTTTTTTTTTTTTTTTTTTTTTTTTTTTTTTTTTTTTAAGGAGAACACATTCATTAAACAATGACTATCTAACCCTTTTTTTTTAATTATTAATAATTAGCTTTGTATAACGTTTTTAACTGACAGACATGTTGAGGTTGAAGTTGATGTTGTTGTTTAACTTTAACTATTAATATCATGTTGTACAAAATGTGCGAGTTTAGTAGCACATAATGAGCATTGATAAAGTTAAATTATGCTCCATAAAGTTTTTAAAATGTTTTTATGGATATCCATATATAAATTTCAAATAACAATTTCATGAGTCATTGTTATAAGTTGAATCACGTATATTTATTTTCATATCACACTAACTCGTGCTTACCATTTGATACTTATATTTCTGTTACTAATAATTTAGCTGTGTTTAATATTTAAACACGTGTACGCATAAATTAAACTTTTAAATAAAATAACATGAGTCCTTATTTAAAAAAACTATTTTAGAAAAGTCTAAAACTAACATTAGTTTAAAAAATATTTAACGTGTATTAAAACTAATTCGCATATTTACAAAATTTTGTAATTTTAATGATGAAAGTCTAAAAACTAATACTTATAATCATGTAATTTTAACCAAATTTAATATTATAAAGTATAGGGGGTATGAAGTGTAAGAGGTTATTTGTTTTTTTTTTTTCCTAAAGTTATTAAAAAACATGGAAACTTGTAATTTTACACTTAGCTCTATATAATTTATTTAAAATTCAAACACCCAAGTTTTATTAATTACTTCATCTTTTTTTGAGTTTTTGTTTTCGTAAATTTGACACCTATATTTTTATGCATTTTTTTTTCTTAACCAAATTTCTCCACCAAATTGATTAAGTTTGACCAATATCAATTTAATTTTGACTTTTTATTAACCAATCATATTGCTAGATTTCGCATACGTGGCAAAATTGAGCTCTCCTATTGGTTTAATTTTTTTTCAATAAGAAGAGATTTACAAAAACACTGCGAAATGATGTAATTCTTTTATTATATAAAAGATTTAAAAGAAGATAAGTAGTAAATGACAATTATAAACCATAATAATGTAGCATTGGTGACAGGTGGCCTCCTCTTTTATTTCAAACCAAACCAACGGATGGAATCAGATCTCATCAATTTCATCATTCCTCCAATTGCGCCACCGACAACAATCAAAATGAATTACAAACTTGCATTGCTGACATTTTAAAATCAGTTTGTATTTCACTGGAAATCCACACACGTTGCATGGACCATCGCTCTCAATCCCTTGAACAAACGAGAGAGGATGCGGGTGATGATGATCTTCAAACTTGTGAATACCCCCAAACTTTATATTCACATACTCATAAGGTCCTTGACGAAAGTAGATATTATAATCTGATACAGATGTTTCAGATTGAAGTATGTGTGGTGCACAAAAAGTATGGATTGACCAGGCACACTCATAACAGTGGTAGAAACACCCCTCTGGATTTAATTCCTTCTCTTAAATTTCACAAAAGTATTCACTTTTATGATTTTCAGCCGGGAGGTAACTTATTCTCATAGGGTGCTTGTCATACTTATGCCTAATTTCACCAGGCAAAAACAAAGCACACCCGACATGTACACCAACATCTTCACAAGTGTCACAAAGGAATGAACAGGAAAGGAGGTGACCTGAATGAGCTTCGTGTGTGATGTTTTGAGGAATGAAACGACAAGTAACAAAAATATGATAACCACATTCAACACAACTGTAGACAAACCCGTTACACTCTAACCAACAAACCACACATTTAAACACGGATAAAAACTTATTAGGGGCATTTGAATGGAGAATGAGTGTATGTTGGGGGTGACCTGGGTATTTTTCTACTTGAGTAGGAAGCTGGGTGCACCACTCATGCAGAACAAAGTTATAGTTGTCATTGACACACTTGTAAAATGGAACACTTGTGACTGGTCTCACACACGCATTGCATAATAGTTGAACCTTCTTCATTGGGTTATGACAAGATAAAACATTTGTTTTTGAGGAACTTGGTGTGTTTGTAGTATCACTGCATTCAGTACGGACCAGAATTAGGGGGTGTCGATGAAAGTGATGTTTTACGTTCCCCTCATCTGCTCCAAATGTTCCATGTTCAACTAGTTTAGCAAACTTGTGTTTTGGTATGCTATAACTTTCATCAGGGAATGGGAGATGGAGGAGATCCAGATATTCAGAATCTGTTTTCGGTACCTAGTAAACAAAAATTGGGGTTAAAATGAGATGCTAACTTGTCGGACTATCAAAAAGTATAAACACTCATAGTATCTAACTTACCTCTTGATGTCGCACAAGGAATATGTGCATAGTATCTGCATTTTTCACATTTATAAATCCAGGTGTTTGCACTCCAAAGAAAACCTTTTTTACATACCCTGCACTTAGGAAGATATTGATCTCTCTGATCTTTTTTTGGAAAGGAATAAGAAAGGATGAGCGGGTGAGGATGAGAGAAAATATGACTTGTAGCATTTTGTATCATGAGATTTTCTGGTAGGAAAGCACAGTCACTGTGGATGAAGCGGCCAGAACACGTTGTACATATATAAAAAGTACCTTCGTGTTTCTTTCCACAAGCGTCACATTCAGACAAAAGTGGTTTGGGGGTAGCAGCTAATGGGTGCCGATGGCTAGGGTGATAAATCACCCGGTCTTCTACGGAAGCTATTGCGCAATTACCATGAATTAGAAATTGACAACCTGAACGGCAGCAGTAAGAGAGCCCAACAACATCATTTCTTCCACATAAAACACAAGAACACCAATCTGGTGTGTATGTTAAGTGTAATAGAGTAAGAGTATGAGCAGGGTGAGATGTGTGTTTTAACGTAATGGGAAGCTAGCCGCAGAATTTATAGAGCGAGTAGTCACATGAATGGGCACACTCATAGTAATATCTGTGAAACCAATTGATTTCTTTACTACACCGATCACATCGACGACATCAAAAGTTTTGACGCGTAATTAGCTCACCACCGCCATTGTCATCGTCATCGTCATCATCGTCATTATATTTTTCTTCGTGTAGTGGATAGTTTGGTTGCAAATCAACGAGATTCAGTGGATGCTCGTGTTCAAGGATCCACTTATCCATTATAATTGTATGTTGGTTTATTACTCTTTTAGATGGAATGTTGCATTATACACAAGGATTATCCGTCTTTTATACAGAGACCAAAGAGTATATGTTCTTTTCTTATTTGCAAAGTTTTGCATATTTGGTGATTTTACATTCTTTATTAAAGACCTATTATGTTCCCGACATATTCTTTTACCAAGTTAGCAAACAAACTCTTTTTCTTTAGAATAAAGTAAAGTAAAAATCACAAAAGCAAAATTTAATATGCTAAACCTTGCCAATGAGAAAAGAATATACACTCTAAAGCTTGATAGACAAAAAAACCAGGTGGAAGAAAAATGGAAAAAGTAGATGAAGATGAGAGAACAAAGAGAGAAATACTATTTTTAAATTATCTTTGAATTTGTGTTTTGTCTTTTGGCATGTGATATAAGTGTTTCTTTATTTCTTTTTTCTTTTTTGTCACATAAAAACTCAATAAGTTTAGTTAGTTAGTTTGTTTTTTTTTTTTTTTTTTTTTTTTTTTTTTTTTTTTTTTTAATTGATCTTATAATTTTAGAAAGTCATTCTCCAATTCGTAAATTGTATTTTAAAGAGAGAAAACAAGTTGATATGAGATTTTACATATGCTATGATTTTTTTGACGTAAATAATTTTGATTATGATATACTAATTTAGTTTCCGAACTAGTTAATATAGTGATGCCACTCCGATGGACGTTTGCATGTCTGTTCGGGTTTAAAAATAGCCTTACAACATTACTGTGTACAACTATAAAACTATTGCTTAAAGTTTAAAGTATGTTATAAAAGTCTATCCAAAAAGAAAACTAAGTTATAAATTAAGCTATGTTACATATTAATAATGCACTTCTGTAAACCGTACCCGACCAACTTACCGACCCGATCTTAGCTTTCTCTTCTAAACTAACCATGTAAAGGAACCACCTTAGTTTTACTCCTGGATGCGCCACTACTCTAAAGTGGTTTCTTTACTAAGTTGATGCGATAATTAGCGGGTCAACAAGTCAAACGGTCAATAGGTCGTCTTAAGTTGTGTCATATGATGTTTTTTCAATGATTAAAATTGAGATTTTTTTTCTACAACTAATTCACAATGCAATGTGAATGTGCGTGTTTCTGAAAGATGATTTTTTTTTTTTTTTTTTTAATCATAGTGATAAAACTAAGAAAACTTAAACAAGTCTTTAATTGTAATATTGTTTATAATTATTGAGAACATAAAAAAGAATTTATTGATCAACTTTTGAAAACAAGTAACATTTACCTAGACACAAATACAAAATTGCAAACATAACAAATAGAACACATAGATGCACTATATGATGGTTGAGCCACACAAAAAATATTACAAATTGCTATATCTAGGACACTTTTCAATTTTATCCAAACTAGGTAGCTTCTTGATTCCTCCCGGACTACACATCTTTTATTTATAAGCCACCCACTTGTTTATAAAATGGATAACCTAATAATAAAAGTAAACGGGCGACAGCCCGGGAGAGAATGCAAGTTTACCAAGGGTTTAAAATATCCTTGGATCGTTTATGTCCTGGCGAGGCGTGATATTCTAAATACAATGACTTGTGAATTGTTGAAAATAATATTAGTATAGGAAAACAGGAATCTGATTGACTAACACTGAATGTGAATAGTAATAGCTCTGTCACAGCTAGTTCAATTAAGAAACGTACAATCAGAAACCTTAAAATAATAAAGTATTTACAAAGTACGTTTAAGTTTGAATAAACGTAAACGTAACGTATAAAAACAAAACTTCCTAAAGAGGGAATTTGCATGCCTTAACGGCTTAAATGCAAATTAAAAATAAATAAAATAAATAACTATATTTACAAAAATATTTAAAATAATATTTACTAGAGTTATATTAATTACTATATATTAAAAACTATTTATTAATTACCTAAATATAAAGAAAATGTAAAATAAACCTAAGTAAATAAAATAAAAACTTAGAAAAGTTAAAAATAATATAAAAGAAATTTAGAAACTAAAAATATATTTATTATACAAATATTCTATTTATTATTAAATATTTACTATTATTAATATTACTAATACTATTATTAACTATTATAAATACTAAATTAGCAAACAAAAATCTAAAACTTTTTACATAATTCTAAAATACTTATAATAACCTAAGAAAAATATAAAAACTATATTCTAAGTACAAAAATAAGAAAACATAATTAAAAACTATTATTATTTAATTAAACTATTTAAACTAAATTAATTATTATACATACTAAACTTATTTATAAAATTATGAAACTTTTTATAGAACTACTTTTCCATCATAGGATTCCATAAAAAATATAAAAAGTTCATAAAAATTATAAATGAGTCGATTTAAAAATTAAATACTAATTATTTGCTAAAAGGTAGTTAAACTATATTAATTATTAAAAATAGTAAATGTACAGTAAAAAATGTGAAAAAATTACAGAAACTAAATAATATTATAAAGGGGCTAGGAAAAATAAGCTTGTGGCAACAGCTTATCCCAATAAGCTGCTATAAGCTCAGCAGTTCAAATAAGCCAAAGGGGTCAAAAAGGGTTAAATACATTGAGGGTGCAAAGCTTAACGGAACTGGTGCCCCAGAGCATTTGGAAGGGGTGTGGGTACTAAGCATGTATACTAGCGAGAGGTCTCAGGTTCGAATCCAACCCACACCCATTTTTTTTGAAACTTTTTATTTTTTATTTTTTCTTTTTGCAAAACTATAAAACAAGTAAAAATATTAAAGTTTAACAAACACAACTTTTACAAAAATTGGAAATAAGCTTTGTAATAGCTTATTTCCAAAACAGTTGGCTTATAAGCCTAAACTAAGAGTTTTACTAAGCTAAAAGCTATAAATAAGCTACCTAAGGTAAAATAAGATATACTAAGTAAGATATACCTAAAGTGAACTAAACTAACTTAATAAGCTGCAAGAAATAAGCTATAAGCTATAATAAGCAATTCCACATCTCAGTCAACCAAACACCCTTCTCAGTCAACTTTTTAGGCAAAATAAGCTCATGAAATAAGCTTAAAAGCTCAAAATGAAAACTGATATGGAAAGTTTGGTTGTAGGACTTTTCAAAAAGCTAAAGATCAAGGGATTTGATCCACTACAGAGCTTCTGAGGAGCTTGTGAAAAAGCTTGAATAAAGCAAATAAGTGATAAGCCTTCTAAATAGAAGCTATCACTTAGCTTTAAAAGGGGTTTCTTTTTGGTTTTTCTTTTTATAAAAGTAAATAAATACATATAATGTACATATTAGATGAAAACTAAACTTATAAAACCTATAAATAAGCAATTCGTGGCTTATTAAACACACAGATGAGCTTTTGGGCTCACAGATGAGTATTAAGCTTGGAATAAGCTAGAAAAAGCTATACAGAGGTGTAAAAAGTAAAAAGGTTTATATGTACATGTATAATATGTGTGTATGTACATGAATAAGCACTGAGGAGTGCTTATTAAGCACAAGCTTATGGTTTAGACAGTCTAGCTTTTTGGCTAAACTTGGATTGAGTGAAGGCTTCTAAGAACCTATAATAAGCTTCTTACTTAAAAGTAAAAGTGAAAATGTATCTATACAAGTGTTATATACATATATTAACAAGCTAGTGAACAGAGATTAGCTTATAAGCTCATAATAAATAAATAAGCTTTTCCCTGATACACTCAGTTCCAAACACCCCTGCAACCTTATAGCTTAGCCATTTAAGCTTATCAAATAAGCTGTAAAGGCCATATGGTGATTGAAGGTTGCAAGCTGGGGTGGTAGGTTTCTCAAAAAGCCCAAGCTCACCTAGTGGGGTCCACTAGTGAGCTTGTGGGAAGCTATTGAAAAAGCTCCATTTCCTGAGTCTATGGTGATAATGGCTAAGTGTTCAGGAAATGGTACACACAAAAAGCTATAAGCAGCCCTGGTTAATAAGCTACAAACTTGAAATTAAGTATTGGAACTTAAAGCTGGGTAGATAAGCTCCCAAGGGAACTTAATTCCACAAGCTAAGTCCAACTGGTTAGCTTTTTGTGAGTTTATGAAATAAGCTAGTGAGAATAAGGTCCACTGAGGACTCAGCATACCTTTTCTAAGTGGGATAAGTTTAAGCAACTTGCAGCCCTGTGAAATAAGCTACAAGCTTAAAATTAAGAACAGGATCCTATAGTGGGGCTGCTAGGCTTCCTAAAAAGCCAAGCCACACAGGCTAAGGGTCACTATTGAGCTTTGTGTGAGCTTGTGGAAATGGTGTAACACCCCTGATTGCTCAGGGGTGTGTTGTGATTGGGCAAACAACAAGGCATCACAAAACTTATCTAATAAGCTCATAAGAGCTCAACAAGCACTAATACATTGAGATGAGCAGTAAAACTTCATAAGAAGCTAAACCACACAAGCTTAAGCTTAGTGAGGAACTTTTTATGGACTTGTGAAATCATCTCACCCTCACTGTTTGCTTCAGTGAGGGGAGGAAGTGCACAAAAATTGGTGGGTTGTAAAAGCTATCTAATTAAGCTGAAAATAAACAATTAAGCACATAAATAACAATTATGGTACTAAGACAACATAAGTAAGCCAAGTACATAGAGTGTGGTCAAGTCATGAGCCTTATGCAAGCTCATGAACTTGACTGACAACTCATGACACAGGGCAAAAACAGGTCAATATAAGCACTTCTAAAAGCTATTAAATAAGCTAAACAAAAATCAACAAAATTCATACAACAAGGTGAGCTGCTAAACTAAAACATATTAAAAGGACAAAAGCTAAAACTAAATATTAAAGCCTACACAAAATTATCTATTTAATTAAAAACCTGAAAAACTAACTTTTGATTTTTAAGTTTATGATCAAAGTTGACTTTCATCAACTTTGATCTGAATTTAACAACTGATTATGATGTAATATGATACAATAACATGAAATAAACATGTATAAACAACATTAAAACAGATATGGTGAGTATGGCATTGCAAATTCATACAGTGATCAAATGAAGAACCAAGATAATGATTTTTGACTTTTTGTTTAAATACACAATAGGCTAAAGGTTTGTCTGACCATTAGGAACTCTATGTACCAAATATCAACCAAAAACAACACCTTAGACTCAGTTAAGCACTCTTGAATCATTATTGCCAAACACACCTTAAACATAACTCAATTAAGCTTTTCATTACATATCACTACCAATACCAATTTAATCAAATCCACAGGCTTTCATTGGTTAAATTAGAACCTTAAAGGCTTAAACAAGTAGTCACACAAGTATTAAACCATGATCATCAAAAATCAATATAATGACAGTCAAGATATAATTTTCAAGCACAATCAAATCTAAAACATAACAACCTAATTTAAAGTTATTTAAACATCAACTAACAACAACTAAACACAGAAAATAAGAAATCAAAACAAATTAAAGATTAAAACTAAGAAATGCATAATTAAAGGAAATAGCTTACATGGTGAATCAACTGAGAACTTAAGAACCATGGACCAAAACACTACCTATAGTCTCCCATGAGACACTACAACCAATGGCAATCCATAATAGCCATGCTCCTTGCTGAGAACACTAAGAACACAAGATTTTTATTTAATTTTCTATTTTTCTCTATTTTTTATGATTTTTGGTTTTAAACATTACAACTGATTAAATGGTATCTAAAAGCTTCAACAAGCTTTTTAAGGAGCTTACATGATCTAATAGAGTCATTATAATCAACTACAAACAACATAAATTTAAATGACAAGAAATAAAGGATAAACTTGAAAACTTGAAATTGTAAAAGAAAACTTGCATTAAAACTGTAAATGGTGTTCCATTACACTACTTGATGTTCCATTACACTAAGTAAAACAGTAAATGACATTGAAAATAAAGAAAGCAATAAAATTACACTACATGGTTAAACTAAGCTAAGTGACAATGGCCTAATGCCAAGGTAGTTATTCCTCTTTCTTTCTTCTTCTTTTTATAGCCTTTTGAACCCTTGGAGGCCACTCATATGCTCTGTCTTCAATCTGAGCCCTTGATTTATTCAATTTGATCTTGGCCGTTTGAATTGCTTTTGGCGCCAAAGTTGAATAGACAGCTAGGGACAGCTCTGCTCTAATTAATGCCTCATTGTGTGTTGCAGAGGGTTTGGGGGAACATATGAGATATTTTGGTGAAGTTTAGACCAAGTTGGGAGTGGTTTTGGTTAATACTGTGGGTAATGGTGGTTTTGGGGGGAAAATGGGGTGTGAAGTGCATTTAATGGGGCAGGGTTAGGCTGACAGAGGTGGTGGAGGAGTGGGTAGGAGTAGGGGTGAGCTGGTGAGTGTGAGGTGTTGAATTACAGGTGTAAAGGGGGAGGGAGGTGGAAGAAGGAGAGGAAAACGGGGTACGGGTTGTGTTTGTTTTATTTATTTATTTACAAAAGGGGGTTGGGCCGGGTTTGTATAATTTTGGGCCCAAGTGGTGGACTGGATTTGGATTTGTGGGTTTATAATAATAAAGGATCCGTTTGGTATTATAGTGTACAAGCCCAAGGATTATATTTGTATTTTCTGAATTCTTGGAGGACTAAACCTGAAATAATTCAAAAGTTATCACAAGGACTAATATTGTAATGTTAGATAAACCAAAGGACTTTATTTTGCATTTTTACAATTTAAAATACCCCGGGGACCATTTATGTAATTTTCTAAAGTTTAGGGGGCTAAATTGTAATTTCCTCAAAGTTATCAAAATAGTTCCAAATTGTAAATTCATGCATAGTACAAGGGTATATTTGATAAATTTCAAGTTTTGAATACCCAGGGACCAAGTTTGCCAATTTTGAAACTTGAGGGGTAAAAATTGCCAGTTTGTGTAAACTTTTATCCAGGGATCATTTGTGAATATTTTTGACTTCCCAAGGACTTAAGTTGACTTTTCTATCATTTAAAACCTTCAGGGACTAGTTTTGTCAATATTTGAAACTTGAGGAACTGAAACTGCCAATTATGCAAACTTTATACGTTTTTCATTTGTTTTTGGTATTTTTGCATTTGAAACATATAAAACATACTTCTAAGATATTTTAAGTATTATGATGCAATTTTGAGTGTTTTTGTATGTTTTGGCAGTTCAGATTGATACAAAATGATGAGTATTTAGACACTCATCACTTCTTCTTCATTTTTTTTCCTTCAATATTGCTATGATTTTCATAATATAATTTCTTTTATGTGACAATACAATTCTATAGTGTGTGCAATTGAATAGGGCCGAGCAAAACAGATCAAAAACCGAATCGAACTAAAAAACCCGAGCCGAACAAGTCCGATTGAAACCGAACCGACCATATTCGGTTCGTTTTTTGGTTCTATATTTTTTATGATTTTCGGTTTCGTTTCGAATCGGTTCAGTTCGAATCAAAACCGAAAAAAACATACCTAAACCATAAAAACCCAACCGAACTGAAATGATTGACACAAAACCGTACCGAACCGAGTCACTTCAATTTGGTTCTTTGTTCATGCCTTTCACAAAATCAATTTTTGATTTGCTTTAGTTTTGGTCGCTGTTCGGTTCGATTTGACCCGCTGTTCAACCCTACATTTGACCCTGAAAGCATATTACATTTACTTTTTCTAAAATTATGAACCACAATGGGTATGAGTGTTGGTATAAGGTGAAATGGTAATGAATGTATCAATCTCCATATTATTGTTTGGATTGTATAGTAGGGTATGGATATGAACTTTTTGACCAAGTGTGATTTTATCTTCATTTTCTAAATAGTTGAAAAAGATAAAAAGAAAACAAAGAGTAAAGAAAGAGAGATTTCATCAAATAACCAGATTCCATCATATAACCATTATAAATAGCTTGACTAAAACCATAACATTGATGATTTTACATTCTTTATTAAAGATCTATAATATTCCCCGACAATTTTTTTTACCAAGTTAGCAAACAAACTCTTTTTCTTTAGAATAAAGAAAAGTAAAAATCACCAAGCAAAATTTATTATGCAAAACCTTGCGAATGAGAAAAGAATATACAATCTTTTGGTCTCTACAACTCTACTAGGGGCAAAGTTGTCTAGATCCCGATCCTCATCTTAGGATCGTACAATTCTATGTTCCCACATATAAAAACGGGTAGGATAATAGTACGATCTTAGTTCGAGTATAGTAGAATTAATCTAGGATCTCACGCAGAATCGTAAATGATCCGATCAAAATACAATCCCATGTTCTTATTGTTTTTCTTACCTAACTCAAGCCCATTTTGGCATACTTTAGGCCTAGTCACATTAATCCAACGACGGAAACTTGAACTTAATGAATGTATTTCATTATTTTTATTAGTATGTGTTTAAATACAATCATGCATTGATCATGTTTTTCAAATCTCTACTATAGGCCTATCGTTAACAGAAGTATAACAATTTGTAGAGAATAGACATATACCATATGTTAGAACAAATTAATATGTAATTGACAACTGCATAAATATATAATTATATATCGTTTGAAGTCGTCTTACCCAGTGTTTTGAAACCCGGGTTTTAAAACCGGGTTAACCGGTGTGACCTGGCGGGTTTTGAGTGACCCGGGTCAACCCGGTTCTCGAAACCCGGCCGTGTTTCGTTTTTTCAAAAATTTTTAATAAAAATCCGGGTTAACCAGGGTTGACCTGGCGGTCGAACCGATTGACCCATTGGTCGAACCAGTTGATCCGGTCGAAAAAATAATAAATTTAAAACCGGGTTGACCCGGTGGTCCAACCTGTCGAACCGGTTGACCCGGTGCCCGGTGACTCGACCGGGTCGATTTTGAACCCGGTTTTCAAAACATTGGTCTTACCTCAAACTACGTACGTTCGAACAAGTTGTTTGGATTATAAATCAAACTCAAATCTAACTTAAAGGCATGATTATATATATTTACGAGATGAGTGAATATAAAGTATATATGTTAATTTCCTGTGACCGAACTATTTCTTTCGGGGTGAAGTCTGAATATACGTAACAAACTTTCTAAAATTAACCGATATACGTAACATACTTATTTTATTTCAAAGATACGTAATATACTTTTAAATACTTACCAATGTATGTAACATTGACAATTATCATTTTAAAAAGTTACAGTTTTGGTCCCTGTTGTTTGCGTTGACTTTCACCGTTAGTCGTTTGACACTTTTTTACTTAGAAAATTTACAGTAATTATCCCTTGACATTTTGTTGACTTCCATTGTTAGTCCTTTGATATTTTAATAATCTTTCGTCCGTTTTTCTTTACGTTTTTATCCGTCTTAAGCCGTTTTTCTCCGTTTTTATACAATTCCGTCCGTTTTGTCTTACGTTTTTATCATTTTTTGTCCGTTTTTATCCGTTTTCTTTCGTTTTTATATGCTTTCGTTCATTTTTTTTACGTTTTCATACGTTTATCCGTTTTTGTCTATTTTCATCCCTTTTTATACGCTTTCATCCTTTTTTCTTACGTGTTCTTACATTTTTATCCGTTTTTGTCCGGTTTTATACGTTTTTATCTGTTTTTATACGCTATCGTCCGTTTTTCTTACATTTTTATCCATTTTTGTCTATTTTCATCCGCTTTTATACACTTTCGTCTGTTTTTCTTTCATTTTTATCCGTTTTTATCAGACATTATCTGTTTTCATCCGTTTTTATACGATTTCGTCCATTTTTCTTATGTTGTCATACGCTTTTATCCGTTTTCATCTATTTTATATGCTTTCGTCTGTTTTTCGCACATTTTTATTCGTTTTTAATCGTTTTTAATCGTTTTCATCCATTTTTATATGCTTTCGTTCATTTTTCTTATGTTTTCATATGTTTTTATCTGTCTTCATCCGTTTTTATAGCTTTAGTCTGTTTTTCTTACGTTTTTATACATTTTAATCTGTGTTTATTCGTATTCATTCATTTTTATACGCTTTCGTTCATTTTCTTACGTTTTTTTCTTATGAAAATGGAGAAAAACGGATAAAAACGTATGAAGACGTAAGAAAAATGGACGAAAGTGTTAAAAAATAGATAAAAGCATATAAAAATGGATAAAATGTATAAAACGGATAAAATCGTATGAAATCATAAGAAAAACAGATGAAAGCGTATAAAAACGGATGAAAACGGATAAAAGCGTATGAAAACGTAAGACAAAACAGACGAAAATGTATAAAAACGGAGGAAAACGGCTTAAGACGGATAAAAACATAAAGAAAAACGGACGAAAGATTATTAAAATGTCAAAGGACTAACAATGGAAGTCAACAAAATGTCAAGGGACAATTACTGTAAATTTTCTAAGTAAAAAAGTGTCAAAGGACTAACGATGAAAGTCAACGCAAACAAGATGGACCAAAACTGTAACTTTTTAAAATGGTAATCGTCAATGTTACGTACATTGGTAGGTATTTAAAAGTATATTACGTATCTTTAGAATAAAATAAGTATGTTACGTATATCGGTTAATTTCAGAAAGTTTGTTACGTATATTCAGACTTCACCCTTTCTTTCGAAGATACGACCCCTTTCCTATTTCAAAATTTTAAAATCTACGTATTTCTTTACCTGATTATTTTCATAATATAATTTGTTTTATGTGACAATACAATTCTATAATGTGTGCATTTGAATAGGCCGACCAAAACAGATCGAAAACCGAATCGAACCAAAAAACCGAGACAAACCGGTCCGACCGAAACCGAACCGACCATATTCAGTTCGGTTTTTGGTTCTATATTTTTAGGATTTTTGGTTTCGGTTCAGATAATTCCGGTTTGGTTCAAACCAAAACCCAAAAAAATACACCTAAAAGAAGCAATGTAATGTGGAAAGTTGCTCAAAATATTAACATGCTCTGAACTTTGTTCATTTTCATTTTCTGCATTTATAATGTAATGTGGCCAAACAGTTATGGCAAATATTGAAGTAGAATTATTAATTATTTATGCAAGACTATGTTGCCGAAATAAAGTTATCTACATTTCTACATTTCTGCAAACCATTTTACCTTTTCTACATTTCTGTTTCTATAATTTGAGCAAGTATACATCTTCTCAACTCACAAATATGTTTCTCCGCTAAAATCTGATGTTGAGCTTTACAGAAAGTGCAGTCAGTCACTATGTCATGAAAGGAATGTTTAAGACGTCTCTAGTTTTGATGTTTGATCCTTGTGTTTTGACCACAGCATATGGCACTCAGGACTAAAACCCAAGTACAATGGTTCAAAAATGTCAATCACACGTTAATAATATTATTTAGTATACATAAAAAGGCGGCAATCTTAATCAAATTATATGGAAAAGGAGTAGATTGGGGATGGTTTTACTGATATAGGTCAAAACGGATATTTTTTATGTTAGAATATTAGTGTGTAATAGTTAGGATATAAGTTTAGGGAGTTAATTGTATTTTAGCTCAAACTTAAGGAGGTTAATCATGTATTAGAAAAGTTCCTAACCTCCTCAATTGTAGAATCCTTGTTCACCAAGGATTAAGTTTCTCCCCCCTCATTCTCTATAAATAGGGATGAGGGGGTGATGTTTTATTTGTACCTTCTTTTCTTGCTCACGTTTAATAAACGTTTGAGTGTAAAATATCTCATGTGTGTTGGTGCCACTCGGCATTAAGGGTTCATAACCCTTTGCCGAGGTCTTGTTGGAGTAGTTCTTGATTCGTGGTTCCGCTCTAGAAACCGGGTTTTTGGATTTCTTCCAACAATTGGTATCGGAGCCTGGTTCGAGAAGAACGAATCACACAACGTGGATAGAGCTAAAACAAGAGAAACGAGTGAACCGGGTTTGGTTCGTCGGTTACTGCGCAGTCGTGGGAAAATTGGCGCTGTGGGTTCGTTAACCGTTGGATTTCTACGAAATTCGAACCGTAGGTTGAAGACACATAGATCTAGGATCTCACAGGAGGGATCTTGCATCGGAGCTTCCAGAAAAGAGATATAGGTTGTCGAATTTTCTGGTTTGGTTGTTGTGTTCTTTGTCGTTTTCGGTTATTGTTTGGCTATCGTTGTGTAGATTACACGGTTCAAGGTTTCTAGGTTTGCGAGTCAAGATTACTTGGGCAACAAGGTTCTTGAAGTTGTCTTGCAAGGAGGTGGATCGATTCTCCTAGGGTTATAGGAAATCGTTTTCTTTTGTCACAAGGTTCTTGGAGTTTCGGTTTTGAGCTTCAAAGGTGACAAGGTTTTGCAAGAAGTTTCAACTTCAAGTTTTCGGTTTCTTGGAATTCAAGTCTTGGTGATTCTTGGAAGACAAGTAAGGTTTAGCTTTGTCTTGGGATTCAAGAAAAGTGATTACTTGAAGTACAAGGTATCAGTGTTCTGAAAAGCTCAAGGCGCACTAAGGCGCAAAGGGGGCCAAAGAGCCTCGAGTCGAGGCGCATTCCAAGGCGCGGGATTCATGAATGCGAGGCGCACTAAAAACATTAAGTTTTTTATAACATATGTGACCATTTATGTAGCTTAAATAATACAAAATAACATTAAAATACTTAATGCATAACACATATTGCAATATAAATATTAAAATGGATCGGTTGTCACTTCTAAAACGGATCAACTCTTTGCCTCGATGACATATATAGAAATTAAAATCCATATCAGACTAAATATGTTTGTGTTACTGTCCTACACTTGTAGCTTACATTTAACAAAGCTCGCAATTTAACCCAAAATATCAAGCAAGCAACATATTAATATTCAAGGCACAATGCCACATTTTCATGACAATATGTCGTAAAAAAATACTTAATGAAACAAAATAACTTCTTAAAGAAAATTTCAATCATTAAAATAAATATAAAATCAATTCAAATTTACAAATCATATAAATACTCACCTATGACTTAAAAGGCCCATGTATTATATCTTAAATAAAAAAAAAAAAAAAAAAAAAAAAAAAAAAAAAAGCCCCAAGGCGCAAAATATTGCCTAGGCGCAAAAATCCCCCAAGGCGCAAAGGCGCAAAAATCGCCAAGGCGCACGCTTTTTTTGGGAGTCATGCATGTCGTGCGCCTCGAGTCAAAAAAAGCCCAAAGGCTAGCGCCTTGTGCGCCTTAGCGCCTAGGCGCGATTTTGACAACTTTGCAAGGTATATCAAGGTTGTAGACTTGAGGTGGAAAGATCGAAGCTTTAGGGTTTTTTTCTAAAGGTTAGTAGATCAATTATTACAAGAAATCGGATTTAGCACACGGCTTGCGAGACTTGTTGGTAAAGTTGGTTAAAAAATAACTTAACAAGGTTTGTAGCAAGGTTAAAGAAGAATGGCTAGTATGAATACTAGGTTAAACATCGAAAAGTTTGATGAGAATATTGTACAAAAACATAGAGGTTCAAAACAAGTTGGGTTCAAGCAACTTGGTCTTGGTGTTAAAACAAGGGTCCATGGAGTACATGTTCAAAAGCGTGTTTGGTTTGAGGTGGAACTGCAGGGAGCTCATGAAAATCGTGAAGCTGAGGTAATTCAGGAGAGTAACGATCATGCTGCAGTGGCTCAGAGAAAGTTGGACGTTAAACAACTTGAAGGAAAGACAAACACGGATTGCTTGGTAAATAAGCAGGTACATCTTGGTGCAAAGGTTGGGGCAGACATTATGAAAACCGGAGCACCTAGTCAGGATGGTGCAGAGGGTAATGCTGCTGAAAGGTATAGAGGTGACAGTAATATGGCTGCTTTAGGAGTTGCTGCAGTGATTAAAGAATATGCACACGAGTCATTAACTTTTAGGGATGCAGTTGCTTGTGAGGTAATTTCCAAGTGGATAGCTGTAATGAAAGAAGATATGGATACTCGGTCTAGTATGTGTTTGCTCAGCAACGGTTTCAGGCGAAGCAGTGACGACAGTAAAATATATTACTGGAAGTATGCACCAGGTATGTTCATATATCTATTCCTCTATATAGATTATATGGGGTTTACTTACGAAAGCAAGGCTGAGATCTGGGTTACCAAGGATTTGCTGGATGAAGAAATGGAAAATATACTTGGTAAGAAGATCTTCAGGACTGAGAGTGGTAATACTCTCAAGGTGTCACGATTCAGGTTTTCCAACGGGATGTCGGTTTAGATATTGTTGGGGGGACACTCTACGCTGTCGTTAGAGGGTAGTCTGTCAAGGAATCGTGATGAAGAAAAGAAGAGTAAGGAGTCATGTATATATGCAGTTGGAAGTCATAAGTATCAAGTTGTCTGCACGAGACCTGACATAACATCTGCGGATGTGGGAATGTTGGATAGGTTTGATTGTGGATTACAGACGGACGTACATGCTTTTGTGGATTATGACGACGCCATGGGTAGATCAATCACAATGTACGGTTTTATGATACAGGAATGTGCTGTGAGCTGGGAAGCTATGTTGCGACACATGATGACTTTGTTAACAACTGAAGCGGAGTATATGACACTTACTGGAGAATTGAAGGAGAATACATGGCTAAAGGGACTCTCTACAGAGTTAGGATTTGAGCTAAGGTTAGTAGCGGGTATTGCTACTGGTGCCTTGACGAAGGAGGTCCCCGGTTCGAGGTTCCAGCACTGGTTGAAGCTGGTGCGTATCGGAGAAGGCTAACTATTACCACTAAGGTGGAAATTGTTAGAATATTAGTGTGTAATAGTTAGGATATAAGTTTAGGGGGTTAATTGTATTTTAGCTCAAACTTAAGGAGGTTAATCATGTATTAGGAAAGTTCCTAACCTCCTCAATTGTAGAATCCTTGTTCACCAAGGATTAAGTTTCTCCCCCCTCATTCGCTATAAATAGGGATGAGGGGGTGATGTTTTATTTGTACCTTCTTTTCTTGCTCACGTTTAATAAACGTTTGAGTGTAAAATATCTCGTGTGTATTGGTGCCACTCGGCATTAAGGGTTCATAACCCTTTGCCGAGGTCTTGTTGGAGTAGTTCTTGATTCGTGGTTCCGCTTTAGAAACCGGGTTGTTGGATTTCTTCCAACATTTTGGCTATAAATGAAACGGGTTAAAAGTTTGCGTGGCATGATTTCAAAAGCTTACAACTTCCCGAATGGTTTTATTAAATGTACTAACTTACTATTTTCATGATATACGGTAATATTTTAAATTATATCTAATAAAATTTGCACAAAACTCCCTTTAAACACATACAAAAAAGTAAATTTCAGGGTTAACAATTAACTGGTGAAGGTATTCAATGTTTTACGGAGTAATAATAATGATCATACTAGCCCTTGGTATCGCAACATCAATAGATTGGTACTTGCAACTCATGAACATTGATTGATAGCATATCAGAGGGCATATAGATCTAATGTGTAGAATTGCTGTACTGATGCAATGCAGAGCACAAAAAATGCAAGTAAATCTTTTATCAGGGAATAACATATCACTATGAATGAATGCACTGATCATTTTTTAGGGAGGTACACGATTAGGTAAGAGTGCAGAAAGGCTTCAAAAAATGTGTAGCTTTGTTATACTGATGCAATGCAGAGCACAATAAACTCATCTCATGAACACGAGTCATATATCCCTTGGTGTAAGCATAAAATTTTGTTCGATACAACCACAGCTAGCTCACTTATGATCTCCAACACTATTCCAACACACTCACTCAAAACCAAACACTTATAAACAGCCATAAACCCCTTCTCTAAAAACCCTTTTACTAGCTTTACTCACAAAAGAAAAAGAAAAAAAAAATAATAATAAACGGAACCATTTGACGGGAAAACGCGAGCCATGGTGTGCATGTGGCGCCTTCCGGTAGCGTTTCTGGGGACCATTTCGGCTGGTCACAACGGCTCATGACTCGAAAACGTGAGCCACGGTGTGGAGCTCGCGCCGTCCGGGTCGCATTTTGCCGGAAAACGTCAGCCTTGGCGCCAGGTACCGAGAGGCGAGAGCTCTAAGTATTGCTACTCATATAACAACATAGTTAAACCAAACGTTCTCTTTTTGGGTAGATTGACACGGTCATTTTAGAGTTTGTATAAAGAAAACACAAACATAGAAATACAAATATAAATAGAAATAAGTTCAATAACACTAAATAATTGAGAAAAGGGCCGACAATGACTTTGTATATATAGTCTCAAACAAATTGTACACACTTTATTTACGCATATACTGTACTAATTTAAAAGAAGATAAGTACATGATAATTATAAACCATGATAATGTAGTATTGCTGACAGGTGGCCTCCTCTTTCATTTCAAACCAAACCAACGGATGGAATCAGATCTCCTCAACAATTTCATCATTGCTCCAATTGCGCCACCGAAAACAATCTAAATGAATTACAAACTTGCATTGCTGACATTTTAAAATCAGATTGTATTTCACTGCTGTTCCACACACGTTGCATGGACGATCGCTCTCAATCCCTTGAACAAACGAGAGAGGATGCGGGTGACGACGACTTTCAAACTTGTGAATACCCCCAAACTTTATATTCACAAACTTATAAGGTCCTCTAAGAAAGTAGTAGTTTTGATAATCTGGTGATACAGATGTTTCAGATTGAAGTATGTGTGGTGCACAACGAGTATGGATTGACCAAGCACACTCATAACAGTGGTAGAAACACTCCTCTGGATTTAATCTGTTCTCACAAATTTCACAAAAGTATTCACTTTTATGATTTTCAGCAGGGAGGTAACTTAATTTCATAGGGTGCTTGTCAATCTTATGCCTAATTTCACGAGGCAATAACAAAGCACACTTGACATGTACACCAACATCTTTACAAGTGTCACAAGCGAATGAACATTGGTAAGCATAAATGTGACCTTTGCATATAAGACACGCTGTGTAGTACTCTCTTTCGAAAGATCTGGAAAGGAGGTGACCTGAATGAGCTTCGTGTGTGATGTTTTGAGGCATGAAACGACAAGTAACATCAATATGATAATCACATTCAACACAACTGTAGACAAACCCATTACACCATTGACGACAAACTTTGCAACAAAACACGGATAAAAACTTATCAGGGGCATTTGAATGGAGAATGAGTGTATGTTGGGGGTGACCTGGGTATTTTTCTACTAATTGAGTAGGAAGCTGGGTGCACCACTCATGCAGAACAAAGTTACAGTCATCATTGACACTCTTGTAAAATGGAACACTTGTGATTGGTCTCACACATGCATTGCATAATAGCTGAACCTTCTTCATTGGGTTATGACAAGATAAAACATTTGTTTTTGAAGAAGTTGGCATGCTTGTAGTATCACTGCATTCAGTACGGACCAGATTTAAGGGGTGTGGATGAAAGTTGTGTTTTACGTTCCCCTCATCTGCTCCAAATGTTCCATGTTCAACTCGTTTAGCAAACATGTGTTTCGGTATGCTGTAACTTTCGTCAGGGAATGGGAGATGGAGGAGATCCGGAAAATCAGATTCTTCATAATTTTTTTTGACCAATCTGTCTTCGCTACCTAGTAAACAAAAATTGTGGTTAAAATGAAAAGCTAAATTGTCGGACTATCAAAAAGTATTAACACTCATAGTATCTGACTTACCTGCTGATGTCATACAAGGAATATGTGCATAGTATCTGCATTTTTCACATTTATAAATCCAGGTGTTTGCACTCCAAAGAAAACCTTTTTTACATACCCTGCACTTAGGATAATATTGATCTTTCTGATCTTTATATGGGAAGGAATAAGAAAGGATGAGCGGGTGAGGATGAGAGAAAACATCATTTGTCGCATTTTGTATCATGAGATTTTCTGGTAGGAAAGCACAGTCACTGTGGATGAAGTGGCCAAAACACGTTGTACATATATAAAAAGTACCTTCGTGTTTCTTGTCACAAGCGTTACATTCAGACAAATGTGGTTTGGGGGTAGCCGCTAATGGGTGCCGATGACTAGGGTGATAAATCAGCCGGTCTTCTACGGAGGCTAGAGCACAATTACCATGAATTATAAAATTACACCCTGAACAGTAGTAACAGAGCCCAACAGCATAATTTCTTCCACATAAAACACAAAAACTAAAATCTGGTTTGTAATTAAAGTAAAATAAAGTAAGAGTATGAGCAGGGTGAGATGTGTGTTTTAACGTAATGGGAAGCTCGCCGCAGAATTTATGGAGTGAGTAGTCACATGAATGGGCACACTCATAGTAATATCTGTGAAACCAACTGATTTCCTTACGACACTGATCACATCGACGACATCGAAAGTTTTGACGTGTAATTAGCTCACCAACGCCATTGTCATCGTCGTCGTCATCATCATCATATTTTTCTTCGTATAGTGGATAGTTTGGTTGCAAATCAATGAGATTGAGTAGATGCTCGTGTTCAAGGATCACCATTATAATTGTATGTTTGTTTATTACTCTTTTAGATAGATGTAATGTTGCATTATAGACAAGGACAATCCATGTTTTATGGAGAGACCCAAAGAGTATATATTCTTTTCTTA
The DNA here is from genome assembly GCA_030686995.1 of Artemisia argyi. NCBI lineage: Eukaryota > Viridiplantae > Streptophyta > Magnoliopsida > Asterales > Asteraceae > Artemisia > Artemisia argyi. The sequence continues at coordinate 137,784,124 of CM060709.1, read as the reverse complement.
TTTGCAAAGTTATGCATATTTGGTGATTTTACATTCTTTATTAAAGGCCTTTAATGTTTCCGGCATATTCTTTTACCAAGTTAGCAAACAAACTCTTTTTCTTTAGAATAAAGTAAAGTAAAAATCACAAAGCAAAATTTAATATGCTAAACCTTGCCAATGAGAAAATAATATACACTCTAAAGCATGATAGATAAAAAAAAAAAAAAAAAAAAAAAAAAAAAAAAAAAGCTGGAAGAAAAATGGAAAAAGTAGATGATGCTGAAGATGAGAGAAGAAAGAGAGAAATACTATTTTTAAATTATCTCTGAATTTATGTTTTGTCTTTTGGCATGTGATATAAGTGTTCTTTATTTCTTTTGGCTAGTGTTGACCACACCCTCCCCTAGTTTTTAGGCCCCCCCCCCCCCCCTATTTTTTTATTTTTTAATTTTTTTTTTTATTTTTTTTTAATTTTTTAATTTTTTTTTTATTTTTTTTTTTATAATTTTGTTTATATCAAAAAGCTATAAACCTGAAAGTGCGGAACAGAAAATGTAAAGTTTATTATGTCAAACGCTTAAAACTGTCAAAAATACGGAACAGAAACTGACAAAAAGCGGGGTTATACTGAAAAAAAAATAGGGGACAAGGAGGAGACAAGGGGCCTGCCACCCTTGTCCCCCCGTATGGTTAATATATCCCTTTCTTTTTTCTTTTTTGTCAGATAAAATCTCAATAAGTTGTTTTCTTTATTTTTTTTTTAATTTTTTTTAGTAATTGAGCTTATAATTTTAGAAAGTCATTCTCCAATTCGTAAATTGTATTTAAAAAGAGAAAATAAGTTGAAACGAGATTATATATATGCTACGATTTTTTTGGTGTAAATAATTTTGATTATGATATAGTAATTAAGTTTTCGAACTACGTAGTTAATATAGTGATGCCACACCGATGGATGTTTGCATGTCTGTTCGGTTTTAAAAATAGCCTTACAACCTTACAGTGTACAACTATAAAATTATTGCTTAAAGTTTGAAGTATGTTATAAAAGTCTATCCAAAAAGAAAACTAAGTTATAAGTTAAGCTATGTTACATATTATTAATTTAAGTTATAAATTAAGCTATGTTATAAAAGTCTATCCACATAATTATATGTTCTTTTCTTATTTGCATATTTGGTGATTTTTCATTCTTTATTAAAGACATATAATGTTCCTCAACCAATTATTTTACCAAGTTAGCAAATAAACACTTTTTCTTTAGAATAAAGTAAAGTAAAAATCACAAAGCAAAATTTAATATGCTAAACCTTGCCAATGAGAAAAGAATATACACTCTAAAGCATGATTTAAAAAAAAAAAAAAAAAAAAAAAAAAAAAAAAAAAAAAAAAAGTGGAAGAAAAATGGAAAAAGTATACGAAGATGAAGAAAGAGAGCTAGAAATACAGTACTATTTTTAAATAATCTCTGAATTTGTGTTTTGTCTTTTGGCATATATGTGATGCCAAAAGATCCGTGTAGAACCAAGTTTTACCATAGAACCAATCAAGCAATCCCAGCCACTAATTTTTTTTTTATCAAAATAAAAAAAAATAAACTTTCACCATTTTTAAAAAAATTAAATATCTCGCAAACCGTAAATCGTTACGCGAAAAAAAAATACCATCGCGACGAGAATTAAATTATCTTTCTATAGATATGCATTGTTATATACTTTCAACGAATTTTTTTTTCGACGAACTTTTTTTTTTTTTTTTTTTTTTTTTTTTTTTTTTTTTTTATTTTCGACCAGAAATATCATATATGATTTGTAAAAATCATATGTGATTTGTTAAAATCAAATCATATATGATTTTAACGAATCATATATGATTTTTACAAATCATATACGATTCGTAAGAATCATATGTGATTTGTAAAAATCATATATGATTTTTCTGGGAGGAAATTAAAAAAAATCGTCGAAAGTATATAACAATGCATATCTATAGAAAGTTGATTTAATTCTCGTTGCGATTTTTTTTTTTTTTTTTTTTTTTTTTTTTTTTTTAGCTTGAAGATTTACCGTTTGCAAGATATATTGTTTTGAAAAAAAAGGTGAAAAATATAAATGGGTGGCTATGATTGGTTGATAGGTTCTATGGTATGTATGGGTTCTTCATGGAACTCAACTCTGTGATATAACCATTTCTTTATTATCATTTTTTTCTTTTTTGTTAGATAAAAAGCTCATTAAGTTTTTTTTTTTTTTTTTTTTTTTTTTTTTTTTTTTTTTTTTTTTTAATTGAGCTTATAATTTTAGAAAGTAATTCACCAATTCGTAAATTGTATTTAAAAAGAGAAAACAAGTTGATACGAGATTTTACATATTCTATGATTTTTTTGGCGTAAATAATTTTGATTATGATATATAATATTAATTTAGTTTTCGAACTAGTTAATATAGTGATGCCACTCCGATGAACGTTTGCATGTCTGTTCGGGTTTAAAAATAACCTTACAACCTTAGTGTGTACAACTATAAAACTATTGCTTAAAGTTTAAATTATGTTATAAAAGTCTATCCAAAAAGAAAACTAAGTTATAAATTAAGCTATGTTACATATTAATAATACACTTCTGTAAACCGTACTCGACCCACTTACCGACCCGATCATTTGAACCCTTAGTTTCTCTTCTCAACTAACCATGTAAATGAGCCACCTTAGTTTTACTCCTGGGTCCGCCACTTCTCTAAAGCGGTTTCTTTACTAAGCTGATGCGATAAATTAGTGGGTCAACAAGTCAAACGGTCAAGGTCGGGTTAAGTTGTGTCATATGATGTTTTTTCAATGATTAAAATTGAGATTTTTTTTCTATAACTAATTGACAATGCAATGTGCATCAGTGCACGTGCATGTTTCTAAAAGATTATTACTTCCTCCGTCCCAAAATTATTGTCCCCCGATAAAAAATATACAGTTTAAGGAAAGTACATTTATTACAGCTTTCTCTTTCTTATTTTTCGACAGAATGACAATTTTGCCTTTAGGTAATTAATTAAAGTCTTCTTTAAGGTATGTAATAATAATTTTAAACAAGGGTAATATATTAAACTTGGTTAAACTTCATTATCTATTTTTAGTAATAGACAATTAAATTGAGACATCACAAAAAGAAAACATGGACAATAAAATTGGGACGGAGGGAGTATTATTTTTTTCAATCATAGTGATAAAACTGAGAAAACTTAAACAAATCTTTAATTGTAATATTGTTTATAATTATTGAGAACATAAAAAAGAATTTAATAAAAGTATTAATTACATTTCACTTTTCTCTCTTATTTGACCATTGTTGAAAATTCAACATTTCACTTGACCATTGTATAGATAGTATATCATTTAAAGTCGTCTTACTTCAAACTACGTACGTACAACCGTATCTTAAACAAATCCCGATCGAACAAGTAGTTTGGATATATAAATCAAACTCAAATCTAACTTGAAGGCATGATTATATATTTACGAGATGAGTGAATATAAGGGGTGTGTGTGTGTGTGTGTATATATATTGATGACGTATAGTCTATATTTGGGTCACGAGCCCAAATGATAAACATCACTAAGGCCCAAAACCACCATGAGTCGGTTATTATAACTTGGGCCGCATTGATAATGGGATTGGGCTCACGTAGACCCAAGCCCAACCAAACTACCCGGGCATAGATAAGGATCTCCTAATTATGGAATAGACATCCTTAACCCGGATAAGCACCACGCCTGCGAAGAGTAAGGAGCAAGAAACCTACGAGGATTCTGCACCTATATAAGGAATGACATAATTCTCATTAAAGGTACGATTCACAAACACTAAATTCTTTACGAGAACCCTAAAACCGATTACTTACTCTCACGCCGGAGGATAATCGTGGGAGACAATCCCACGATAAGCCTAACGGTGTTTGTTTATTTTCTTAGTGCGCAAGTTTCAAGCATTAAGAGCGAATTGATACGAGAGCAAGAGCCCAAACTAGGAACGCCCAACTTTTGTATCAACAAGTGGCGCCATCCGTGGGACACAACACTAAGAACTAAAAAACTAGAATGACGAAGAATAAAAATTCAAGCCAGCGGACTCCGCAGTTGGAAAAAACACGTGACACCCAGAAGAAGAATCAACAAGATTCGACCCCTAGGCACACAAATGACCAGATGTACCCGGTTGCATGGGTTGTGGTGCAGGTTGAAAACAATGACACGTGGTCCTGGTTCTTGAGTTTGTTAATGGGAGATCTCGAGATGATTGATGGAGGTAAGGGTTGGACACTTATCACTAATCAACAAAAGGTAATAGCGCAAGTTTACATTATGACATTTTCATATTATTAGTAAATCACTTGCCAATTCTTATTTTGTTTTCTTTTTCAAAGAGGATTAGTCCCTGCAATTGCAGAGTTGTTGCCAAATGTTGAACATAGGATGTGTGCTCGCCATATCTTCTCAAATTGGCACAAAGTATTCAAAGGGGGCAACTTGAGGTTGTTATTTTGGAAGATTGCAAAGAGTTCAACCATGGAACAAATGGAGAAGAACTTTGAGAGGCTGAAGGAAATTGATAAAATAGCTTACGAAGATTTGAGAGAAAGGGGAGTTAAACATTGATGCATGGCGTATTTTAACACATTCTGCAAAGTAAGCTATAATATTTTGTGAAACTTTTGCTTAACTTGTCTTATATGTAATACTAAAATGGTTTAGTAATATGTTTATGTTGATGAAGGTCTCAAATGTTGACAACAACTTAGCTGAGGCTTGGAACTGGAGTCATGTATAGTTAAGGGAAAACCAATTATCTACATGCTCGAGGATATTCGAAGGTTGTTAATGGAGAAGATCCAAAAACGACGGGACTGGATGTATAAAAAGAAGATGAAGTGGTTATGGACTCCAAAGGCTCTTGCCAGAGACTCCGAATAAGACAAGTCTCCATCACCCACCACCAACAAGTTTTGATTGTTTCGGTAGTGTGACACATTCTCGACCTTAACGTGTGCAACAACATATTTTGAAACTTTGAGCTTAAGTTTTGAAAATGTTGGAGCACGGGTACTGGATATTAGCTGTAACACATTTGTAACATCAATGTGATTAGTTGTAAATTGATTGTATATTGATTATGATTAGAGGGTAATTCCAATTTACCCAAAAGAGTCTAGTAATCATCTCTATATAATGTATATCCATGTATATTTGACAATCAACCAATAAACACAGATATCCCTTCTTACATGGTATCATGAGTACCACACCACACCGATCCTATACACTTTCCGCTGTCCTCTTCACCCTTTTCTATTAAATTATTTGTGTCGACCGTTGGTTAAGTTGTAAAACCAGTCGACCGGTTGTATATCATTATTGTCGATCGTTGGTTAAGTTGTAAAACCAGTCAACTTTCTGTCAAGTTTGGTATTGTTTATTGTCGCTCGTTGGTTATGTTATAAAATCATTCGACTATATATCTTAGTTTGGTCTTGTTTTTTTTGGCTCTATTTGTTGGTTTCATTCCAGTTTACAAAAAACCCACACTATCATCAACATGACAGTTAACAATGATTCCCCATAACCCACCATTCTACTATCTGATAAACTCATGACAATAAATAACCTAAACAACCTAATACCCGTAAAGTTAGACGTGGACGAGATGAATTATTCATCTTGGGTTTATTTTGTTACCAATCTATGTCGCAGAAATACCATCTTGGATCATCTCGAGACCAAGGATGACAAGGATGCCTCCGCAAGCACTACTCCTCCTTATGATGACGAATGGTTAAAAATTGACACGATCATTCTTTCTTGGATATTTGTCACCATCTCTAAAACCCTACAACAACAACTTGCCGTTGACAACCCCAAATCGGCCAAACAAGCATCGGACATACTTGCCGATATCTTTCACGATAACAAACGCACCTGTTCGATTGCTTTGAAAGCTGAGTTACGTTTCATAAAGCTTGGAGACATGACTATTGACGCATACTTTCGCAAGATCGAATCAATTGCGACCATATTGACCTCTCTTGGGTCACCTATGAACTCGGATGACGCAGTTACATTTGCACTTGAAGGCCTGCCTGCGAGGTATGAAAACATCTCTACCATCATCGCACATAGGGATCCATTTTTGGATCTCAAGACCGTTTGATCCATGCTAACCACGGAGGAGATGCGGATGAAGTCACGGGCACAACATACACTTGTAGACGACACGTCATCTTCACCGATGGTTCTATTGACTAATACCAATTCCAATACTCGTCGCCCCACGGAAAAGGTAAATAAGCCATGTTACAATTTCAATAAGGGTTCATGTCGCTTTGGAACGTCTTGCAAGTTCTTACATACTAGGGCTCATGGTCTTGTCACTAGTACAACTAGCAGTAATGTTTTACAGCCCTCGAACTTATCTCATACGGATATTCAATATTTACAAAACCTTTTAGTGAAGCTTGGTTTGAACGGGACTAATGTTAATATGACAACAACTTTACCTGCTTATACCACCTCCCCACCAAATAACCAACCCGTAGCCCTCTACACCAACACAAACCCACCACCAGGCTTCGGTATACAACCCAACCAGACCTACGCACCACCAGCCCAACAAACTCAGCCCACCCAGAATCCTACGGGTCATATGGGGATGGGGGGTCAGGTTTATGTGACGGGTCAGCAGCCAAGTCTACAAGGGATGAGGGGTCAGGTTTATTCGGTTAATAATCTGATGGGTCAGCAGGCAGAGGGCCATATCTATGCGACGGGTCAGCAGCCAAGTTTACAAGGGATGAGGGGTCCATTTAATTTTACAGGTTCGCAAGGGGGTCACTACTTTATGACAGGTCCGCAAGGGGGTCCATTTGGTATTAACATACCTCAGGTTGGACAACAACATTCAACATCAGGCCTTTCAGTTGGTTCGGGTCAACCCACGGGTCAAGAAACCACTTTACCACATGCGTTCACTACTGGGACACTTCAGGATCCTGCTTCAGGTAACTGGAACATGGATACAGGTGCGTCATCTCACCTTAATGATTCGGTTCATAATCTTAGTGATATTTTTAATTCGTGCATTTATCCATCTGTTGCAGTTGGTGACGGGCATTCCATTCCCGTCACCAACTCTGGACATAGTATTTTGCCTACAGCTTTTCGACCTCTTCACTTACACAATGTTTTAATCACTCCTAATATCGTAAAAAATCTAATTTTAGTCCGACAGTTTGTTTGTGACAATTATTGTACTGTTGAATTTGATCCTTTTGGTTTTTCTGTTAAGGATTTCCAAACTCGTCAGGTTCTGCTCCGCTGTGATAGCACTGGACCTCTTTATCCTGTTACGAAGCCCTCACCAATACCTTAGGTCTATATCACCAGTCAGTACATGATGAGGCGAAAAATGAACCACTTTTAGAGGGTCATTTAAGCCGGAATTTGAATTTATTTGATCAAATATTGCCCTAAATCGTTCCTTTTGTGATTTTAGGTACTTTGGGAGAGAAATCTGGAAAAGGAAGCAATTCGGACGTTTTTGGAGCATAAAAGTGAAGAAAACGCCAAAGTCTTAACTTTCCTTGCTAGGAACAGTAGGTGACGGCGTCAAGAGTAACATCCTGACGGCGTCAAGAGCAATTTCCATGACGATCCAGTACAGATTTGACGGCGTCACAAGGAAGGGCGTCAAGAGGAAAATGCATGACGGCCTGGAAATGAATAACACATGACGGCGTCAGAAGTAGATCAAGGCAGTCCGAGAATTATTTTGGCGGCGAGGTGACGGCGTCACCTATTTGGTCTTGACGCCGTCAGACCCTATTTCCTATATATAGTTTTCTAATTTTTACACATTGGAGAGAGAAGTTTTAGAGAAACCCTAGTACGAACTTGGTGCGAATTTTACAGGTTTTTCAAGGGTTCCAAGCCCTTGATACCTTTCATATGTAATTAAGATAAGTGTTCTTTTAATTCAATCAATATGTCTATGTGTTGGTTGTCTATATCTTGTTCTTGTCTTAATTCCATCATGCTAGGCTAGATCTATCTTGTGTTTGCTTGGATCTAATGAAACATAGATGTTAATTATATGTTGATTACTTGTTTATAGTTTGTTTTGGATGAATGAATTTATATGTTAGGCTTAAGAAAACTGGCAGATTTCCAAATGGTAACATGCTTGAACGTCTTAGGAAACATGAACCGATTGCACTAAGGTCTTTATTGGTTGTATTTAATGCATGAGCCACTGTTTACAATCCCTATGGTTGTGCTGGGCATGGTATAGGAGGAGATAAGAGCTCATAGAATTGGAGAGTTATGTGCGATACCCCATGAATGGTATTAAGGAATACAATCCGTCATCCATGCAACTATAACAAGTAATTAACGTGTAAAAGATGTCTAGGGAGTAGTGAAATCTAAGTAAACACATTTTCTCCACTTATTGCTCACAACTTTAGTATAATTTAGTTTAATTTCATTTTTAGTATTTTATTTTGATTGCATCTTTAGTATTGGGTTAGTTGACTAGCAACTAATTCCGCCCAAATCCTTCAAACCCGAGATATTTACTTGCTTTTCTAAATAATATAAAAAATACAAAAATAATCATCTTTCATCTTTAGAACTAGTATTTAGGTTTTCTAATCCTAGCGACACTATTCCTAGCTGAACGATCAATCCCCCGGTACTTGTCACTATACTATACTACAACGATCAGGTACACTGCCTGGTGGGGGTTGTAAGCTTCTCAAGATCCCTTGAGAGGTAAAGCCTGGTGCGATTCCCACGTATCAAGTTTTTGGTGCCGCAGCCTGGGGAATAGTTATTGTCTAGGTTAGAATTTCTTTTTATTAGGTCTACTTGCTAGATTCCTTTCTAGTAAGATTTTATTTTTATTTTTAGGTTTTCTTTAGTCTATCTCATTTCTTTGTGTCTTTGTTCGTAACCACCCAACATCATGCACAACGGGAACATCTTTGAACCCGTCATCCCACCACAACAAAACCCACCACTAGAACCCCTTAGGCCCCGAACCTTAGGAGAGTATTCCCGACCCAGCCACCAAGGCTACCGAAACACCATTGAGCTCACCGGAGCCAATGTGACCCCCTTGCGATCCGACACCATCCGGTTGGTGCAAAGCGGATGTGCATTCCATGGACTTCGTTCCGAAGATCCAAACCAACACCTTAAGGACTTTCTCAAAATCGTAGATTCCATAGACCTAGGTGTTGAAACTAGAGAGACAACCCGATTACGCCTATTCCAATTCTCTCTACGGGATCAAGCTAGTCAATGGCTTGAGCGTTTACCCCCGGGATCCATCACCACATGGGATAATCTCACTAATCGCTTCCTTACTCAATTCTTCCCACCGGGGAAGACTGCAATGCTTAGAAATGACATTTTGATGTTTGAACAACGTCAGGGTGAAACTTTCTACGAAGCATGGGCCCGTTTTAAGGATCTCCTCCATAAGGTCCCTCATCATGGTATAAACCTTTGGTTATTAGTCCAGATTTTCTACAACCATGTTGACTATCACACTAAGCGCACAATCGATAGAGCCGCGGGAGGTAAATTGCGTGATAAGAATGCCGAGGAGTCCTGGGCAATTATTGAGGAGCTCGCCACTGATAATCATGAGATGTGGAAGTTTAATCATACAATAAAAGCGGCTATCAATGCAGTCTCAACATCTGGGGGAACCACCGAAATCCCCGATGAACTCCTATGCAACGAGGCAAAAGTCGACTACTTTGAGGAAAGGCAAAGGAGACCTTTAAGTCCTAGACGGGCTACCGTCAATTCTGTCTTGAAACTAACTTCGGCACCATTATCCGAGTCAACCTCTAGAGAAAATGTCGAGAGTTTTCAAAACTATGCCCCACCTTGTTCCCCTACCAAGGAGCTTAGCTCAGAGTTTGAAGCTAGGATGAGAGAATATATGGCAACTCACTCAAATCGGCTTGCTAGATTCGAGGAAGCAATCTATAAGCAAAAAGAGGAGATGCAGGAGAAAATGAATGAGATGATGAGTCTATTAGAGGAGTATGCCAACCAGAGAACCCCCGAAAGAATGCTACTAAGGAAAGAAAGCGCCACTCCCACTACCCAATTTGTTAATTCCATTACAATTGTCCAAAAAGATAACGAGAAGGTAGAAACCCCTGTTGAATAGACCTTAGAAAAACCCCCAGAATCCCAACCTTTAAGTCACTACCTGAAACATGATATAAACGAAAACACCATAACAAATTGGATTAAGGGTGATGGGCGTAACCAACCTTCCAAACAGGGTTCGGAGAAAGAGGAAAAGGAAAAAGATGAGTATGATACGTTACCTGGGGGATCAGTATTCGAGAAGCTATTGGTACAAAAAGTGGCTACTAAACAGATAGCATGTGGGAACTTTGAGATACCAACCAGCATCGGGGACTTGAAATATCTTGGTGCTTTCGCCGACCAAGGATCGGAAGTAAATCTTATGCCCCTAACTATCTACATCCAACTAACGTCAAAAATGCCAGATCCTACTCGTGTTAGGTTATCCCTCGCTGGACACTCGTACGTATACCCCCTAGGAATCGCAGAAGATGTATTAGTTAATGTCGCAGGATTCATGTACCCCGTTGATTTCATGATCATCGATGATAAAGGAGATGGATGCATGCCAATAATCCTTGGGGCACCATTCCTCGCCACCGCTAGGGCTGTCATTAAGTATGAAGGTAGGAAGATTGAGCTTAAATCTGGAAAAAGAAAGATTAGCTTCCCCATGACTCCGCGAAGTGGACATGAGAATTTGAGTTGGAGAAAGATCAAAAACAACATTGACACGACACCCATTCGTGTTCAGAATAAAATTCTTGCATGGGAGGCAAGAATCAAAAGCTATAAGGATTCTAAAAATGATAGAAGCAAAAGCAAAAAGGTTCAGGTCGAATTAGAACATACTCAACCCGCAGAAAATCATGTACCCTTTGAGGAAGGGAACTTGGTACTCTTGAGACACTTGGAAACAACAATACCACCCGATAAACCAAGTCCTTGGTGGTATGGGCCTTTTACAATTGAAGGTGTGAGCCAAGATGGGATAGCTAACTTGAGAAGCAAAGTTGGTGGAATGGTGATTGCAAGTATCGATAGGTTAAAGCACTACCACCATAACAGTAATGATCGCAACTACATGGGGTATATCATTTCGAGGGATGAGGTCACGTAGTAACCCATGACCTTGAGTCTAGCTACAAGACTCGTAAATAAAGAAAAGCGCTTCTTGGGAGGCAACCCATGTTTTGTGTGATTTTTATTTTTGTTTGTTTGTTATTTGCTTCCGTATGCATGCTTTATTTTTATTGTTGGTAGATCATGTTTCTTAATTAAAATGTGGAAATACTTTACTTTGTTGTTTTGGCCTAGTCTTAACTCCACCTAAAAGTATTTTTGCAAAAGATAAGTGTAAGGGGAAACCCCAAATATGTTTTTAAGAAACAAACCGATCATGATTCTCCACAATATTAAATGAACATGTATATTCGTATTTGTTAGAGTCAAATGCTTGTATTGAGTCATAATGAAGTTTTGCAGGATTTTCCAGGAAGTAGGACCAAGTTTTTCCAGAAATTTTCCGGAAACTTAACATAAGAATTTCTGCAGGTCAATCCTGACGGCGTCATGAGTTAACTCTTGACGGCGTCAAGTGTAAAAATCTGGAAATTTTACCAGTTTTGTTTTTCTAACGGAGTCTTATGGTTTTTGTGAATTATTAAGTTTTATAATCTCCAGGAAATCTGCAAACTTCATTCCACAAGCATTATATCTTATCTTGTTTTCTAGGATTTAGTAACTTATATAGGATGCCGCCGATTTTACGCGAGGTTGTTTTGTCTATTTTCTCAGGTTTTACAGGTTATTTATGACAAGAAGATGATTTGTATTCTGGAAGGGAAGCTTTGATTGTTCATTTTCTTGGAGGAAGATTTAACCTGGCCACCTTATTATCCATACCGAGCGAATCAGGGGAGTATTTGATTTCATTCTTTTTATTTTTTCACTTTTACATTCTTTACTTGAACATTGGGGACAATGTTCATCTTAAGTGTAAGGGGAGGGTAAAAAGATGATACCTTACATATGCACTTTCGCTTGAGTTTATTTTGTTTAATGGTAGATGTGTAATAAAACTATGAGAAATACTTGTTAGTGCAATTTTAGCGCCAAATTTAAATTTTTTTACAACATTTAGGAGTGAAACTTTAGCCATAGCAAGCGTCTCATGGATAGGAGATTGTATGACTAGCACATAACCGTATATTCAGAAAAATTTTCCACCCAAATATGTGAGGTTCGCCTTTAGATTTGATAGGAAAAACATTTATTATTAGTGCTTATGAGTGTACCGATAGCATTTAGATTCTAGAACTTGCGTTAGTGATGCATCCCGAGACCGCTAGTGAGACTACATTCGTGTAGTAGGATTTACTACATGATAAGAGGCATTAGGATCACCCTTGTGTTAAACCCGTATTATAATTACTTGACCATTTAAGTCATATTACTTGGCTAGTTAAGTCAACTAATTTTTCCCACACCCTTAGCGTTGTACTCATTTTTAGTACACGAAACCCTTAGTACACCCCTCCGAGCCTATCTTTTCGTTTCTAACTTTAAGCATTTTACTTAAAGGAAGAATTTGTTACACCCCACTTAAATGTACACCCAAATCGCCTTAGCCTTCCGTGTATGCGCTCATTTTTAGTGCATTATTGTTATTTGTTAAACCCTAAGTTAACTATCTAATTGATTACATGGTTGCTAAGTCGAGTCATATCCTTGTACATATTGTTTTGGGACGATTGGGACTCATGTGTAAAGTACTTATTTTATGGAGTAATGGGGAAGAACATCATTTATTACCCCCATATGTACGTTAATCTTAAAAGTGCTCCAAGTGTTTTGATTTTCTTAATTCAAATCATTAGTTTAGTTTATTGTAAAGTATGTAAAAATTCAAGTGTAAGGGGAATTACCATTCCCTATGATGTATTATTTTGGATGGTAGGGTAAGAGTGTATGAAAAAAAAATCAAAAAATAAAGAAAAAAAAAGAAAAGAAAAAAATAGAAAAAGAAAAAAGAGAAAAACATACGGACTACCATCCCTTTTCATTCTATGTTTATTTTATGTTTTTGTTATTTTTCATTTATTAGCTTAAGTCGAGTCTAGTCTTGGCTTAGCAACGCCATATTGTACATGTAATTAACCAAGATTGTTAACTCGCCACCAGTAAAACTTCCTTTATCCAACAAAACCGTGTATTTCATATCCCTACACCTAACGTTACAACCCTTTAAAAGACCTCTTTGATAGTTTATCCTAGGTGCTTACGCCATGTGGTGGAGGTTTGATCCTTTCCCAAGCCTATGGTAATCTATTTTACTATGACAGGTAGTGAGAGATATCTTCCGTTTCCATATTGTAATTTATACTTTATTATACCCGAGAGATGTGAGTATCTAAACATTATTTGTGAGGTGCTTGTGTATGACCTCCGTGCTTGTCTATTGGTCTTTAGTGGAATGATTACTTGTTGTAATTACTTTTATATTAGTGTTAAATGACCCCTAACTTGTATTTTGAGTAGAATAAAAGCGCATTTGCTTGAGGACAAGCAAATCTCAAGTGTAAGGGTATATGATGAGACGAAAAATGAACCACTTTTAGGGGGTCATTTAAGCCGGAATTCGAATTTATTTGATCAAATATTGCCCTAAATTGTTCCTTTTGTGATTTTAGGTACTTTAGGAACAGTAGGTGACGGCGTCAAGAGTAACATCCTGATGGCGTCAAGAGCAATTTCCATGACGATCCAGTACAGATTTGACGGCGTCACAAGGAAGGGCGTCAAGAGGAAAATGCATGACGGCCTGGAAATGAATAACACATGACGGCGTCAGAAGTAGATCAAGGCAGTCCGAGAATTATTTTGGCGGCGAGGTGACGGCGTCACCTATTTGGTCTTGACGCCGTCAGACCCTATTTCCTATATATAGTTTTCTAATTTTTACACATTGGAGAGAGAAGTTTTGGAAAAACCTGATGCGTGGGAATCGCAACAGGCTTTACCTCTCGAGGGATCTCGAGAAGCTTACAACCCCCACCAGGCAGTGTACCTGATCGTTGTAGTATAGTATAGTGACAAGTACCAGGGAATTGATCGTTCAGCTTAGGAATAGTGTCGCTAGGATTAGAAAACCTAACTAATAGTTCTAGAGGTGAAAGATGATTATTTTTGTATTTTTATATTTTTATGAAAGCAAGTAAAATTTCGGGTTTTGGAAGATAGGGCGGAATTAGTTGCTATTCAACTAACCCAAAACTATGATGCAGTCAAAATAAAATAATAAAAATGAAATTAAACTAATTAAACTAAGGTTGTGAGCAGTGGTTGGAGAAATTGTGTTTACTTAGACTTCACTACTCCCTAGATATCTTTTACATGTTAATTACTTGTTACACTTGTATGAATGACGGATTGTATTCCTTAATACCATTCGTGGGGTGGCATACATAACTCCCCAACTCTATGAGCTCTTATCTCCTCCTACACCATGACCCAGCACAACTATAGGGATTGTAAACAGTGGCTCATGCATTAAATACAACCAATAAAGACCTAGTACGCCTCGGTTCATGTTTCTTAAGACGTTCAAGCATGTTACCATTTGGAGATCTGCCAGTTTTCTTAAGCCTAACATATAAATCATTCATTCAAGACAAGAGTAGACAAGTAATCAACACATAATCAACATCTAGGTTTCATTAGATCTAAGCAAACACAAGAGAGATCTAGCCTAGCATAATGGAATTGAGACAAGAACAAGAGATAAACAACCAACACATAGACATATTGATTGAATTGAAAGTACACTTATCTCAATTACAATGCAAGGTCTCAAGGGTTTGGAACCCTTGAAAAACCTGTAAAAGAGGCACCAAAATCGTCTTTAGGGTTTCACCAAAACTTCCCTCTCTTTTATGAAAAAACTAGAAAACTATATATAGGAAAAATAGTCTGACGGCGTCAAGAGTAACTTCTGACGCCGTCACCTCGCCGCCATATACTTCCTCGGACGGCCTTGATCCATTTATGACGGCCTATGTGACGCCGTCACCACCCACGGTATATTAATTTTGCCACTTTGACGCCGTCACGAATCCGTCTGACGCCGTCACCACCTTCGATATTTAATTCTTCATGTATGACGCCGTCAAGATGGTGGTCTTGATGCCGTCACCTTGTATTTTCAGCATGGAAATTTGGTACTTTGCCGTTTTCTTCACTTTTATGCTCCAAAAACGTCCAAAATAGCTTCTTTTCCAGAATTCACTCTCCAAACACCTAAAATCACAAAAGGAACGATTTAGGGCAATATTTGATCAAATAAAGTCGGATTCGGGCTTAAATGACCCCCTAAAAACGGATCATTTTTCGCCTCATCATATACCCTTACACTTGAGATTTGCTTGTCCTCAAGCAAATGAGCTTTTATTCTACTCAAAAGACAAGTTAGGGGTCATTTAACACTAATATAAAAGTAATTACAACAAATAATCGTTCCACTAAAGACCAATAGACAAGCACGGAGATCATACACAAGCACCTCACAAATAGTGTTTAGATACTCACATCTCTCGGGTGTAATAAAGTAATATAACATTATGGAAATGGAAGATATCTCTCACTACCTGTCATAGCAAAATAGATTACCATAGGCTTGGGAAAGGATCAAACCTCCACCACATGGCGTAAGCACCTAGGATAAACTATCAAAGAGGTCTTTTAAAGGGTTATAACGTTAGGTGTAGGGATATGAATTACACGGTTTTATTGGATAAAGGAAGTTTTACTGGTGGCGAGTTAACAATCTTAGTTAATTACATGTACAAGATGGCGTTGCTAAGCCAAGACTAGACTCGACTTAAGCTAATAAATGAAAAATAACAAAAACATAAAATAAACATAGAATGAAAACGGGATGGTAGTCCGTATGTTTTTTCTCTTTTTTCTTTTCTATTTTTTTTTCTTTTTCTTGATTTTTCGATTTTTTTTTTTTTTTTTTTTTTTTTTTTTTTTTTTGCATATACTCTTACCCTACCATCCAAAATAATACATCATAGGGGATGAGAGTTCCTCTTACACTTGAATTTTTACATACTTTACAATTAACTAATCTAATGACTCGAATTAAGAAAATCAAAACACTTGGAGCACTTTTAAGATTAACGTACATATGGGGGTAATATATGATGTTCTTCCCCATTACTCCATAAAATAAGTACTTACCCATGAGTCCCAATAGTCCCAAAACAATATGTACAATGATATGACTCGACTTAGCAACCATGTAATCAATTAGAAAGTTAACTTAGGGTTTAACAAATAACAATAATGCACTAAAAATGAGCGCATACACGGAAGGCTAAGGCGATTTGGTTGTACATTTAAGTGGGGTGTAACAAATTCTTCCTTTAAGTAAGATGCTTAAAGTTAGAAACAAAAAGATAGGCTCGGAGGGGTGTACTAGGGGTATCGTGTACTAAAAATGAGTACAACGCTAAGGGTGTGGGAAAAATTAGTTGACTTAACTAGCCAAGTAATATGACTTAAATGGTCAAGTAATTATAATACGGGTTTAACACAAGGGTGATCCTAATGCCTCTTATCATGTAGTAAATCCTACCACACGAATGTAGTCTCACTAGCGGTCTCGGGATGCATCACTAACGCAAGTTCTAGAATCTAAATGCTACCGGTACACTCATAAACACTAATAATGAATGCTTTTCCTATCAAATCTAAAGGCGAACCTCACATTTTTGGGTGGAAAATTTTTCTGAATATACGGTTATGTGCTAGTCATACAATCTCCTATCCATGAGACGCTTGCTATGGCTAAAGTTTCACTCCTAAATGTTGTAAAAAATTTTAAATTTGGCGCTAAAATTACACTAACAAGTATTTCTCATAGTTTTATTACTCATCTACTATCAAACAAAACAAACTCAAGCGAAAGTGCATATGTAAGGTATCATCTTTTTACCCTCCCCTTACACTTAATATGAACATTGTCCCCAATGTTCAAGTAAAGAATGTAAAAGTGAAAAAGTAAAGAGAATGAAATCAAATACTCCCCTGATTCGCTCGGTATGGATTTTAGGTTGACCAGGTTAAATCTTCCTCCAAGAAAACGAACAATCAAAGCTTCCCTTCCAGAATATAAATCATCTTCTTGTTACAAATAACCTGTAAATCCTGACAAAAGTAGACAAGGCAACCTCGCGTAAAATCGGCGGCATCCTATATAAGTTACTAAATCCTAGAAAACAAAGTAAGATATAATGCTTGTGGAATGAAGTTTGCAGATTTCCTGGAGATTATAAAACTTAATAATTTACAAAAACCATAAGACTCCGTTAGAAAAACAAAACCGGTAAAATTTCCAGATTTTAACTCCTGACGCCGTCAAGAGCAATACTCTGACGCCGTCAGAATGGACCTGCAGAAATTCTTATGTTAAGTTTCCGCAAAATTTCTGGAAAAACTTTGTCCTACTTCCTGGAAAATCCTGCAAAACTTCATTATGACTCAATACAAGCATTTGACTCTAACAAATACGAATATACATGTTCATTAAATATTGTGGAGAATCATGATCGGTTTGTTTCTTAAAAACATATTTGGGGTTTCCCCTTACACTTATCTTTTGCAAAAATACCTTTAGGTTGAAGTTAAGACTAGACTAAACAACATAATAAAGTATTTTACATTTTAATTGAGAAACATGATCAACCAACAATAAAAATAAAACATGCATACGGAAGCAAATAACAATCAAACAAATAAAAATCACACAAAACATGAGTTGCCTCCCAAGAAGCGCTTTTCTTTATTTACGAGTCTTGTAGCTAGACTCAAAGTCGTGGGTTACTACGTGATCTCATCATTGGTTCCACTCTCCGATCGTAAATATTCCTTGTAGAAACCAATCACCTTTTTCTCAATCGCCCCCATAATCATTTGGGCAAATTCTTCATCGATCTTATACCTTGGTCCAAGGGCCAAGCAATCTTTGTAGTAAAGACTCCTTTTTTCCCAAACATAGTCCATGCCCTTTTTCTTATCCTCCTCATCAATATCCTCAAAAGCACTAACGTTATCACTATCAAAACGAGAGATAAAGCGAAATTCTTTCATCCTATTCGGCATCCTATAAGTGATACTATCGGTGTTACTTGCAAACCGGATCGTGCCTTCTACCTCATCATATTCTAACTTAGACTCCTCAACAAATGGTTTGCCAAACACAACATTGGATAATCGACAATCAATAACATTAGCAAGATCCTCCACAATCATAAAGTCGGTGACAAAAGTGAAATTACCGACAAAGACACGTAAACCTTTAACTCTCCCGACAAAGTTACAAACTCCACCGGGGTACTTGGGGTCCCTTCTAGGTTCAAGTCTTGTGTTTACTATATCATTATAAACCGTTGAGGACATAATGTTGATTGGAGATTTAAAGTCAATGTAAGCATTGCTAATGTGCCTATATCCAATCATACATGGTATCTTAGCATTCTTAGGATCGCCTCTCTTGATCTTAGGTTCAATTATGGTGAAAGGAGATCGCGGGTTATCAATAAGATTATTATAATATGCAATCTCCTCCTTAGTGGGGTATAGATTAAAGTAGTCGTTAAGCTTCGGATCCATTGCTTCCTCTTCTAGTCTCTCAACAATATTCACAAAGTCATTAGGCCCTAGGTCCTTATTTGAATATAAGGCGGTTGCTAGGTCACTAAATGTATGTTCGAGTTCAATCTTAACCAACCTATTAAGCTCTCTAAGCTCTCTAATCTCACTCTCAATCTGTTCACGTAACACAGCCACTTCTTCAGGGGAAAGGGGTGGATTCGCGTTTTCCATAATGGTCAACGGAATAGTCAATGGGGTTAATTTACTAACAAAGGCACAAAGAAATGAGATAGACTAAAGAAGACCTAAAAATAAAAATAAAAATCTTACTAGAAAGGAATCTAGCAAGTAGACCTAATAAAAAGAAATCCTAACCTAGACAATAACTATTCCCCGGCAACGGCGCCAAAAACTTGATGCGTGGGAATCGCACCTTGCTTTACCTCTCGAGGGATCTCGAGAAGCTTACAACCCCCACCAGGCAGTGTACCTGATCGTTGTAGTATAGTATAGTGACAAGTACCGGGGGATTGATCGTTCAGCTTAGGAATAGTGTCGCTAGGATTAGAAAACCTAATTAATAGTTCTAGAGGTGAAAGATGATTATTTTTGTATTTTTATATTTTTATGAAAGCAAGTAAAATTTCGGGTTTTGGAAGATAGGGCGGAATTAGTTGCTATTCAACTAACCCAAAACTATGATGCAGTCAAAATAAAATAATAAAAATGAAATTAAACTAATTAAACTAAGGTTGTGAGCAGTGGTTGGAGAAATTGTGTTTACTTAGACTTCACTACTCCCTAGATATCTTTTACATGTTAATTACTTGTTACACTTGTATGAATGACGGATTGTATTCCTTAATACCATTCGTGGGGTGGCATACATAACTCCCCAACTCTATGAGCTCTTATCTCCTCCTACACCATGACCCAGCACAACTATAGGGATTGTAAACAGTGGCTCATGCATTAAATACAACCAATAAAGACCTAGTACGCCTCGGTTCATGTTTCTTAAGACGTTCAAGCATGTTACCATTTGGAGATCTGCCAGTTTTCTTAAGCCTAACATATAAATCATTCATTCAAGACAAGAGTAGACAAGTAATCAACACATAATCAACATCTAGGTTTCATTAGATTTAAGCAAACACAAGAGAGATCTAGCCTAGCATAATGGAATTGAGACAAGAACAAGAGATAAACAACCAACACATAGACATATTGATTGAATTGAAAGTACACTTATCTCAATTACAATGCAAGGTCTCAAGGGTTTGGAACCCTTGAAAAACCTGTAAAAGAGGCACCAAAATCGTCTTTAGGGTTTCACCAAAACTTCCCTCTCTTTTATGAAAAAACTAGAAAACTATATATAGGAAAAATAGTCTGACGGCGTCAAGAGTAACTTCTGACGCCATCACCTCGCCGCCATATACTTCCTCGGACGGCCTTGATCCATTTATGACGGCCTATGTGACGCCGTCACCACCCACGGTATATTAATTTTGCCACTTTGACGCCGTCACGAATCCGTCTGACGCCGTCACCACCTTCGATATTTAATTCTTCATGTATGACGCCGTTAAGATGGTGGTCTTGACGCCGTCACCTTGTATTTTCAGCATGGAAATTTGGTGATCCTTAGGAAACATGAACCGTCTTAGGAAACATGAACCGATTGCACTAAGGTCTTTATTGGTTGTATTTAATGCATGAGCCACTGTTTACAATCCCTATGGTTGTGTTGGGCATGGTATAGGAGGAGATAATTGGGGAGTTATGTGCGATACCCCATGAATGGTATTAAGGAATACAATCCGTCATCCATGCAACTATAACAAGTAATTAACGTGTAAAAGATGTCTAGGGAGTAGTGAAATCTAAGTAAACACATTTTCTCCACTTATTGCTCACAACTTTAGTATAATTTAGTTTAATTTCATTTTTAGTATTTTATTTTGATTGCATCTTTAGTATTGGGTTAGTTGACTAGCAACTAATTCCGCCCAAATCCTTCAAACCCGAGATATTTACTTGCTTTTCTAAAAAATATAAAAAATACAAAAATAATCATCTTTCATCTTTAGAACTAGTATTTAGGTTTTCTAATCCTAGCGACACTATTCCTAGCTGAATGATCAATCCCCCGGTACTTGTCACTATACTATACTACAACGATCAGGTACACTGCCTGGTGGGGGTTGTAAGCTTCTCAAGATCCCTTGAGAGGTAAAGCCTGGTGCGATTCCCACGTATCAGTACACATGGCATCAACGTCTTGGACATCCAGGAAGTGAAGTGCTACGCGGTGTCATCTCCAATAATTCTATTTCATGTAATAAAGAAAAGTCTCCCGTGCTTTGTCATGCCTGCCAGCTTAGCAAGCACGTGCGACTACCATTTGTTAGTTCAACTACTTTTGTTCAGTCTTCTTTTGACATTATTCACTCGGACTTGTGGACTTCCCCAATACCGAGTCTTTCTGGATTTCGTTACTATGTTTTATTTTTAGACCATTATTCACAATTTGTCTGGGTCTATCCTTTAGTAAACAAATATGATGTTTTGTCCAAATTTATGTTATTCCGTTCTTTTGTTAAAACCAGTTCAAGACTGATATCAAGTCGTTTCAGTGTGACCATGGTGGTGAATTTGACAACCACGCTTTTCACAAATTATTTGCCGATAATGGAATTCAGTTCCGATTCTCTTGTCCACGCACTTCTCAACAGAATGGAAAATCTGAAAGGATGATTCGCACCATTAATAACATTATTCGGACACTCCTATTTCAAGCTCACCTACCACCCAATTATTGTACTGAAGCCCTCAATATGGCCGTTTACTTAGTAAATATTTTACCACCTCGCGCCATCGAAAATGAAGTTCCCTTTACCCGCCTTTTCGGAACCAAACCTGATTATAGCCTTTTACGTGTTTTTGGCTGTCTTTGTTATCCCCACCTTGATACTGAACACAAACTTGGAGCCCGTGCCACACCCTCAATCTTTTTGGGGCATGCCTCGAATCACCGTGGCTATCGTTGCTTAGACTTAAACACAAACAAAATTATCATTTCACGTCATGTTACATTTGATGAAACAGTCTTTCCGTTTGGCTCCATAACACCCAACGTAAGTCCATCATACGATTTTTTGGATGACTCCTCCAATATCATCTCAAATATAATCAAATTAACACCAACATCTGGTCAAGAAATGACTTCACCAAATGATTTACCACAACCCAACACTCCTGTTAACACTCAACCCACCATTCAAATTAATGAGCCCAGTTCACCAGCCCAGACACAAAGTAACACTTTAACTGCTACTGAAACCTCTTCACCCGCAACAAATAACAGTCAGAATACTCAACAACCCATCCCTGTTTCCGTTCCCCAAGGTCCACCATCTACAACCATTAACCCAACCCAGGTTTCAACTCATCATATGGTCACACGATCTCGTGTCGGGACCAATCATCCCACTCAGCGTTTAAATCTTCATCTATCTACCATCTCCCCTATACCAAAATCCTATAATGTAGCGTTTACTGACCCTAATTGGCAAAATGCTATGACAGATGAACACAATGCACTTATTAAAAATAAAACTTGGATTCTGGTCCCTCGGCCCATGGATGCCAATATTCTTCGCTCTATGTGGTTATTCTGCCACAAGTTTTTAGCGGATGGTAGCCTCAGTCGCTACAAGGCCCGACTTGTAGCAAATGGCAGTACTCAGATTGAGGGTATAGATGTTGATGAGACCTTTAGCCCAGTTGTCAAACCAGGTACCATTTGGACGGTCCTTAGTTTGGCTCTCTCTCGACATTGGCCAGTTCATCAGCTTGATGTCAAGAATGTATTCTTGCATGGTGACTTGACCGAGACTGTTTACATGCATCAACCCCCTGGCTTTCGAGATCTTGAACATCCTGATTATGTTTGCTTATTACATAGATCTCTTTACGGTCTCAAGCAGGCTCCACGGGCTTGGTTTCAACGTTTTGCTACATATGTTCTTCGGGTCGGATTTACTCATAGTCGTTGTGACACATCGTTATTTATCTATCGACAGGGGACTGATACTGCTTATTTATTGCTATATGTTGATGACATTGTTCTTACAGCTTCTTCTGACAGTTTGCTACAGAGGATTATAGCTTCTTTGCACGATGAGTTTTCTATGACAGATCTGGGTCCTCTAAATTAATTTCTAGGCATATCTGTTACACGTGATTCTTCGGGGATGTTCTTGTCTCAGCGTAAGTATGCTGCCGAGATTCTAGAGCAAGCTCATATGGCTAGCTGTAACCCCAGTCGGACTCCTGTTGATACTGAGTCTAAACTTGGTGATGATGGTGATCCGGTGTCTGATCCGACCTTATATAGGAGTCTTGCAGGTTCTCTTCAGTATCTCACTTTTACTAGACCAGATATTTCCTATGCAGTACAACAAGTTTGTCTTCATATGCATGACCCACGGGAGCCTCACTTCTCGGCTCTTAAGCGGATTTTGCGGTATATACGGGGTACTTTGGACTATGGACTTCAGTTATTTTCCTCATCTACCTCCTCATTGATAGCTTACTCGGATGCTGATTGGGCTGGATGCCCCACCATTCGGAGATCGACTTCTGGTTATTATGTGTTTGTTGTAAACAATTTGCTCTCGTGGTCCGCTAAGCATCAACCAACGCTTTCTCGTTCTAGTGCTGAGGCCGATTATCGGGGTGTTGGTAATGCAGTTGCTGAGACATGTTGGTTACGGAATCTTCTGCGTGAGTTTCACACACCTCTGTCATCTGCTACAATTGTTTACTATGATAATGTCAGTGCTGTATATCTGTCCTCCAATCCAGTTCAACACCAACGTATGAAGCATATTGAGATTGACATTCATTTCGTTCGAGATTTGGCAGCTACATGTCAAGTTAGAGTTTTACATGTGCCTTCACGCTTTCAATATGAAGATATTTTTACTAAAGGTTTGCCCACCGCGTTGTCTGAAGAGTTTCGATCCAGCTTGAGCGTTCGGTGTCCTCCCGCTCAAACTGCGGGGGAGTATTAGCTGTAACACATTTGTAACATCAATGTGATTAGTTGTAAATTGATTGTATATTTATTATAATTAGAGGGTAATTCCAATTTACCAAAAATAGTCTAGTAATCATCTCTATATAATGTATATCCATGTATATTTGACAATCAAGCAATAAACACAGATATCCCTTCTTACACTGGAAAGAGCAACATAAGAAGAAGGTTGTTTTGAAACAAGTATGTTAGGAGTGGAAAGGAAAAGAGCATTCATCTTTACGAGTGGTAGTATTTTTTATTTTTATTTTTTATAAAGAAGGTGAAAGAAGTTTTTCGATGCACCGGAAACTATGGAGAAAGTGAAAGAGAGATATAAGTAGGAAAGAGAAAAAGAGTATAAGTAGGAAAGAGAAAGAGAAAGAGAAAGAGAGATATAGAGTTTATTTTAGTTGCTTTGTTGATTTTAAATACTGGAAGGGCACGTTTATTAGAGAGAATTTCAGGTAAATGAGATATAGTAGAGAATAGAATTTCAGAGAATAGAAATCAATAGAGAAATTTAATGAATTATATCGTTTGGTAACAACATAGACTTGACAAGAGAATGTATAAAAAAAATAAAAATAAAATAAATAAAATAAATAAAATAAATAAATAAATAAATCATTTTATTTCATTTTTTTTAACAATTTGGTTTTATATAATTACCAATTAAATAATAAGAGGAAGCCTATCTTCATTAACCCGCAAGTCATTTATTCCCATCAACAATGGCGTCAACCAAATTGATTCCAAACTCTGTGCTACACATTTTTACAATTAATTTCCAGCGTCAAAATAAACAAAATTTTGTTTTTAGATAGCACAAGATCTGAAAATCCATAAGAACATATATACATGATATACCCAAAAACTTATACATTTACAACCACACTTAAAACACATCAACTATTACACTTTTTCAATCAACAATAATCAAGAAAACAACAATAGGTAAGCGAATTAGTAAAATTAGATACCAACACACTTGTAATGTGAAAATCATAAATTTGGGCAAATATAATTTTGTCCAAATTTTCCTTTAATTCCTGATAAATACTGATCGGGAACAACTATGATAATGATATAAAGTTCACAGGATTGTTGGAACAGGAGAGAAAATCAACCTGAGAAAGAGTAAGAAAATGTAAGTATCACGTGACTCATGTGATGATATGCCAAATTTTTAAGCTTTAAACTTTTAATTAAATATGAGGGACATGGAGAAATACCAATTCTTCACTGATTGGAGTGGAAATCAAATTGCAAAGAGAGTAATTCTTGAGAATTCATATTTCTCGTTCTTATATCTTTGACCTAACAAACAAGAGAAATATCATCATTTCCATTTCTTTTCTTTCAACTCTCCATACCAAACATGCCCTAAAAGACTACATAATTATCATTGAATATGTTATGAACAATGAACCTCCTATTTAATCATATGCTCTCGTTCCTTTTTTTTTCCATCATTAGAAAATATAAGTACTATTATAAATTAAATATTTTTAAAACTACTCATTTTGATAATTTATTTTTAAAAGTACAATGGTCTATTAAAAAACTCTTATATGTCAGTTTTGTAACTCTTCATTTCAATAATAATAATGTATCATTTAAACTTCATCACAATGTGCTAGAATTTTACATTGCAAATGTCATTTGAAAGTACAACTCAAAATCTTTACATCCACAATTGAAACAATACGCTGTGAGTACAAAAGTTGCTAAAAAAAGTGTGGCATGTATATTGAATATAAACAATAATAACCACAATTATTTCCTCGGCCTGTATGGAAAAAAAAAAAAAGAAAAGAAAAGAAACTGACCTTAGTTACAGGAATCACAAAATGACAGATTTATATAACACAAACATAGGAAAAGAATTAAAACTCACACCAAAACTGTTGATAGCCAATACAATAACATTTTCTTTGAGATATTTTGTGGGAAAAACAATCCATTTTACAATAAAGAACACCGAGTTTCCATATTGAATATAAGCAATAATAACCACATATCATGGCTATTATAACACTGATATCATCAATTTTTCATATAAAACTACACAACTTTATTTTTTGATGGATTATCCTTAATTACTTTAGTAACCACACCAATTTTAAACTGTTTACTTATGACTAAGCCGACTTAATCTCACAAAAAATAAACAAACCAAATAATTAATGTATTAAAGTTTTCAATGCAGTAGGAGTCCTATAAAACTTGAAGTCCCTTCAAACCTAATATTTTTCTACCTTGTGTTTGTTAATCAACATGTTTGATTTCAATTGTAAGTATCAACTGGTATTTCTTTCTAAAACAAAATTTTATGTGCAAACATGTATATTTCAGTATTTTCGCTACTTTATAACATAGGCTACATGCATGACACAAGTTTTTGTAAAATGGGTTAACATCTTGTAACTAGTAGTTGAAAAATAAATAAAAATAAATAAATAAATAAATAAATAAATAAATAAATAAAAAAAAAAAAAAAAACCAGTTGAATGTTGATAAAACTTACTTTGTTTGATCATATAAACATCAAATATACGAGTATTCACAAACAAAACGAATGTCTAACCTGTGTTAATCATTATGAAAGTAGTCTACACCACGGGCAGAAAGATCGACAACAGCCGAAAGAAATCAAAAGCCATGAGCTCGATTGAGAATAATGTTTGCTTGTAAGGGAGATAGGTCTTTGTGTGTTTACTGTGAGGGAAGAAGAGTGATATATGTGTGTGTTTTAAGGTTGATACACGGAAAGAAATTAAGTTACAATATATAATACAGTAAAGGTGATGTAAAGATGAGTGAAATAAAGTGTTGGTTGAGTCATTACACCTATAAGTTACTCCGTATTTACACCTATCCTTTACTCAATGTGGGAAAAAAGCACATGGATGGTGTAAATATTTCCCACATTTACATGGTTTCAATGTGAGCATGCAATGCAAGTGAGTTGTGGTATGTTTTAGGGTGTTGAAAAAGCAGATGGAAGAGTTGGTGAAGGAGTACAAGTGAAGTAAATATGAACATTGAATGTAAAGTTATAATAATCCCTTCTCAATTTATACTTCCAAGCTTTTTTTTTTTTTTTTTTTTTTTTTTTTTTTTTTTTTTTTTTTTTTTTTTAACACCAAAATACTTTTGTAGGTTTCAATTAATTTGTTGTATACATCTATTTACCTATCACTTATTTAAAGCCATGTTTCCATATAAATTATCTAATTTGAGCAACTTTATTTTACATATACGTGCCGGAGGTTTTTTCTAGAAGTAGTCTCTTTACCTTCGGATTTATCTAAAGGTATGGGTACGATTTGTCTACATTCTACCTCTCACATACCTCGCTCATGCAGGATTGGGTATCGTTGTTCTTGTTGTTGTATTTTATATCTACCCCGTTAATGGTGATTCATGTAATTTTTAGCCGTATATTTTATGTTATTTTAATTCAACTAACATAATGTTACTAACTCACTATGAGGAGGAAACGTATATGTAATACACCAATCTTAGCTTGTTCAAAACTTCAAATAGATAACTAAAAGTTGAGTATTAAAAATCACAATAAATCACTTTGAGTACAACCTGACTGCTAACCAAATCCACTCGAGTTTAATTTGTTGTGACCAAGTCTTCCCTGGCTCGATGACCCCAAAACACATTGACTAAGACTTTGTAATGGTTGGCATGTTGAAAACAAGTGATGGCCCGTAAGGATTTGCTCTTTGACTAGAGCTGCAAAGTGCAAAACAAGCTTGAGATCAATAATTCTTGAATTATATTTGTAAATCTTAGTTTCTCGGTAACTCTTCTTGATGTTCATCAAGCTCGATCAGTTTGTATACTAGTAGCTTATTTCTTGGGGTCCTGATTCACAAAAATTTCTGATAAAAAATGATGCCATGTTTAGAACCAACTTGATCCATTGTAGTCGACAATGATACTCAACACCATCCATCTCGAACATGCGATATCGTTTTTACATAGTGACCAGATTAACTTGTAACAAAAATGTATGTTTGTTATCTTTCTAACGATCTTTAATCTGTTAAATTAAGAAAAATGTAATTATGTAATGTCTTTTATACAAAATGTTAGGCATATACAAGAATATTACTGCTTGTATGCGCTAATTTTCATTTTTAAGATCTCACTATATAGTACTCCTTTCGTCTTGAGAAATTTTCCACAAACAAAGTATAAATAAACTATGATATGAATATAAGACTAAAATGAGAGGGGCGAGGTTTAAGAGGCCGGATTGAGAGCAAAATCACCCATTTGAGGTCCAACGTAGTAGAGCTTTTATCTCGTAACTCAACCTGGAACATTTGAGTCAAGCTTTTCCATGCATTGATCTCAAGCTCATGCTCAAAACCGAGCTTAAACTTTAGTTTACAAGCTAAGCTCAAAATTACTAAGGCTTGACTGAGTTATCATTCAGTTTTTTTTATCTATTACGTAACATATATTTACCTTATTATCCACATATATTATATATTTAGAGAATATATATATTTAACTTAACATATTTTTACTTTGTTATATGTTATTTTAGTTTTTCTTATTAAATGATCGAGGTATGCTACATCCACATAAAATTCCCACAAAAAACTCCCACTCGCTGACGTGTCAGCGGGTGATTGGTTTTTAGTGGGATGTGGAACCCACAAAAAACCAATCACCCGCTGACACGTCAGCGAGTGGGAGTTTTTTGTGAGGATTTTATGTGGACGTAGCAAATTTCTAAATGATCAAACTCTTCATTCCCTCCACTATTGACAGCACATCATATGGTAAACCATCAAATCTTGAAATCAATACGCCGTGAATATATAACTAGCTCGAAAAACTTGCGGAGTGTATATTAAATAAAAACAATAATAACCAAATATCAATGCTATTATAACACTCATATCGTCAGTTTTTGACTTTTTGGTATAAGGTTTACACTAGTAAACTACACAACTTTTATTTTTTGGATGGACAACCATATCCTTATTTCAGTATCACTAGCGAGTATTTGAGTATCAATCTTATATCAAAGATGAATGGTCATTCCATTCAGCGTCGAGCTTAACTAATAGTATCCTGCGGGTGACGGGGCCATGACGGGTGAACCATCAGTCATGAGTTTCACTGGCACCACAGGTCCAGGAGCAATAAAGCCTGAGGGTGACGGGGCCATGACGGGTGAACCATCAGTTGTAAGTTTCACTGGCACCACGGGTCCAGGCGCAACAAACCCAGAGCTCCTAATCTCACTCATTCCTCTTCTTTTGTTATCTCCTTGGGTCTGGCATAGGCTAGGCAAATATACACCTTCCATGAAATTAACAAGAGATGGTTAATAGACTATTGGAAAAAAAAAAAAAAAAAAAAAAAAAAAAAAAAAAAAAAAAAAAACTAATCTATTAATAAGATTGACGAGGTCCTAAACTATTTATTCTTGTGAATTTTAGAGTATTTCTCGTTTCATTCAGAAGGTAGAAACGATAACTCGAAAATTTCAATGTTACTTTGAGTTGTTTAATAAAGAAAGCATGTCGAAACATAACGTATTTACCTTCACCAGCGGCAAGGTTGAAGTAAAGATCAACAATGTTGGGACAACCATTGTAACATTGAGTCGAGCAAAGTTTTTGCGTGAACTTGGACTCAAGAAGGGAGTCTGATGAAATGCCTAGAACATTACGGTTAAGCCCGCATGCTTCAATGCATTCATCAGTTTCAATCCAATTAGACAACTTATCGGTGTCAATTTGTGATGTACTACAAACAAACACCTCCTCCCGCTTCTTCGAACACCCTTCTCAAGCACACAACGCTTCCCACTTGAAGATACCGCAAATGCACAGGAATCCTTGTTCAAATTCTCGCATGCAACGCTTCCTACATATATTAACATTAAAATACGGTTAATACAAAAAATATATAACTTGAAAAGTATAATGAAGTTACCTAGTGTGGCTTGAATGGAGAAGGCGGAAATAACGGTACAAACTAAAAAAGTCTTGAGCAAATTTGAGGAATCCATTGAGAAGAACACAAAGTTTTTGAAGATATGTAGATGATCAAAAACTAGATTTGTTACTCTTATAAGTTTAATAATATTTTGAAATGAAATTTAGTTTTCAACATGCACCAATTTATACTAGTACGTTTTGGCTATGCTCCACCATTCATGCTGAATAATCTTGTTCCACACTATAATTTCATTATGAGCGTGTGAAAATTCTGTAACTAACTATAAAGACTTTTTACTTGGCTTTGATTTTTCAGTTGAATTATTGCAATCAAATACCGTTATAATGATTGAGGTTTTCACATTCCAATAAAATAGTACTGATTTAGGTAATTATATAAGGAAAATGAATTGTGTACCTAAAACTAAAACCTAAATTTAGGGGTTGTTCGATAAACAGAATGATTTAGCACCGAATATATGATTTAAAAGTCTGAATGATTTAATGGCTATGTATGAAACTGGTGGTGAACGAAAAGAAAGCGTTTGACAAGTGTTCTGAATGAGTGGCTTCAAAAACAAAAAATTTACCAATTTAAATGTCTAATAAAAATTGACTATTGATAAGTACTTAATCGAAGAATTAAATTTTGCTAAAAAAAAAAAAAAAAAGTGCTTATCGATGAATTAAGAATAGAACTTAAATTTATTATTGGATTTATATATTTTCTTGTAACATCGTTAAGGCCTATGATCAACTCAATGTATATACGTATACGTAGCATCACCAGGCCACATGTAATGAAATTTATAAAAATAAAGAAAGACATTAAAAAAGATAAAGTTAATACTAAAACAAAGGGAATATAGCTACTGAATGGTTTAGGATAGGATCCTATACAAAATCGCTCAGAGCACATTTTATGATCCAGAGGCAATTCATTTTCTGTCAAACATTGAAGCCATTGACCGATTCAGAATTTTACACTTAACCGATTCATTAAGAAGTAATCAAGCAGCCCCTTAGACAAAAACATGTTATTGATTTATCTAAAAATTTAATTGATGAAAAATGATAAGAGAGAATAAATGTATGACGCTTGTCATTAATTGAATGAATTAGGTCTAATAGTAGTTCTATTTTTAAGTCTATATAAATATTATAATACTAATTACTTTGAACTAAGCTATAAAACATTTACCAATTCACTAATCGGGTACGATGGTGTAATTTATCAAAGTTTTAATCCTAATTTAAGATACATAACAAAATGTTACAATATAATCACTTAGACCAGCTCAAACCAATTTCCTTAATCCAACATGACGGGTAACCAAATCTACTCGATTTGGCCATGACTGATGACCTGCTCTTCACATGCTTGATGACCGGGAAACACATTGACTATGGCTTTGAGATAGTTGGCAAGCCGAAAGCTAGTGATGGTTCGTAATCATTGGCTCTTCGAGTAGAGCTACAAACTTTAAGATCGGCAAGCTTGAACTCGACATGACTCGAACTATATTTGCAAAAGTTACGTCAAGTTTGAAACATCAGTTATCTTGCCACTTTTGATGTTTAATTTTTGCTTGAGGGTGGAACATTCGTGCTCAGATTGTAGCTAAGTTTCTATTCATAAAAACATTCAAATCCAAATTCATAAAAACATGATCTGTAGCTCTAAGTCCACAGCGGAAACTCAACAACATCCATCTCAAAATAGAGACCATTTTTTTACACAAAGATATAAAATAAACTGTTGCAAACGTCTATTTTTGGTTTCTTATCAAGGCGTATAATCTGTTTTAGTATGACAAAAGTGAGGTTCTTTTTCCCAAAATGTTAGGCATATACCAAAACAAATGTATAACTTTCAAAACGATGAATATACTCCTTACTTCTTTGAAAAGTAAAGAGAAAAGGCCATGGAAATTGGAAAGCATGTTACAGTATTTATTTACCGTTATTTGCGGGCCAAAGTCACAAACATGTTAGGTCTCATCTCTAACACAGTGTACAATGTCTTTGCTAATTATTGCGTTCTTCCCTTTTACAAGACTAATAGACAAGAGAACCTTTTAAAACATGTTGACTTCCGATAATATGGGTTATACCTATCCTTGTTTTCTAGAAGATAAAATCATAAAATAAAAGATCATGTGTTTGCTTGTATCATATTATTAAGTAGAAGATAGTCTAGAAATATAATTAATGAACCTTCATTATACCATATATACTAATAGAGGAAAATGATGTGACATAATTTGTGGTCCACAAAAAAAATTAACTCCTTTAAACTAGAGTGCTATTGGCTGGAAATTGTGATTAGTGTGTTAAAGTGCTAATTTTTTTGACCCAACAGTGCTTTTTTTTAGGCTTGGCAGCAGGCCATTGGATGGCAAACTTGGGGAGCTACACTTTTCACGGGTTATTGTGTGATTATATTGCTAATGCAGCCTATGCAGTATCGATTTTCAAATGGCAACAGTTACCAGCAACCTAATTAGATGTACAATACATTGTGAGCCATCCATGTGTCGCTAACAGTGTACTTGGGAGTGGGGAAGCAGTTGAATGACTGTTGGAACTTTCGAGATACAATGCACAATACATATGTTCCATAATAAAAGAAACCATAATATTTACATACCTTAGAACTTAGTGCCTGGAGAAAAAATAAAAGTTTAAAAAAAAAAAGAAAAAAAAATTGCATGGAGGAAGAAGATCTGTGAAGTTGGAAGCCTGAGTTATCATAACTAGACTGGTGGTAAGTTTAGTGCTTTTGCTGTCTTTTTCGTGTTTTGCCTTTGATACATGCATGCATGATCAATGACATTGCCTAGGTGTTGCTTATGATGTTGTTGGTGTAAGTTTCTTGCCAGGTATCTGTTCTTTAAAAACACAGGCCCTAATATCTTTTATGAGTGGTCACCTGTAAAAAAAGAAACAAACAATTAGAAAAAAAAGGAAAAAACCAAAAAATAGAATAAAAATAACCTTAGCTGTGAAACAATGGATCCTACAGAAGTGATGCATGAAAGTGACTCTTTATCAGATATTGAGCCTTTTTTAGTAGATAGTGCAAGTAAAAAAAGTGTATTTGTTGAAAACCTGGATGAGGCACATATAAGTGTGCCTGGACCGTTTGGGGATGTTTCCGGTTTCCCAAAAAAATGGATCTGATAGGAATGAAACCATGGGTGTGTCAATAAGAGATTGGTCTGCTGTTTCTCGAACAAATGCTGCGCCACTTCATGGTGGCCAGTAGAGTCAGAATATTTTTTGGTCACAACATCCGTTTGTGTCGAGCCAAGAATATCCAGCCATGATTTTTGATCCTTTGGTGAAGGTGACTGGTTGTAGTGGCAACTTTGGGAAGGTAAAAATGACATATTCAGTGTTGGGTCAGTCTCAGGATGCAAGAGTTAATGCGATAGGTAAAATTGGTCTTTATAGTGCCTTTACTTACACTTTCTCGCATACTTCTGTTACCTAAATGATTGTGTTTGGTTGCAGCTTCTACAAATAGAGAGACGGTTTATCGGTTTGAAAGTTATGGCCAAGAGTTATAGCGAGGGAATTGGGATAATGAACTAAGTTACTTAACGGGTTCTGTGCCACCTACTATTGAAGATTCCAGTTGTACATACACCTGTGCTACTAACAACGCTCATGTAGAAAAAAGGGGACAACCGTTTACTTCAGCTTCTAAAATGTGCAAAAGGAAGACGGTTGTAGAAGAACACAATGGTCATTTACAGCCTAAGCGTAGGAGAGGTAGATCAGCTTCGCTTAAACACAATAATGGCTATTCTATTTGGTACATAAATGATATATGTTTTCCTATTATAGGTGCAATTGCAGAAAAATGCTTTAATGCTGTTTGTGGTGGACAATCAAATTCGGGTTATCCGTGTGTAGTTTCAAACCTGGACAGAGTCAATGTGGCTAGATCCGAAGAAGGCTGTTCCATAATGAGAAGCACCCATGGGTATGAAAACATCCATTTTTTTGCAAGGTTCAGGTACACAAATCCTTGGCAGCAGTTCAGGCTGCAAAAAAACGTAAAGGAACACTGTTAGGCCATTGTGAAACTGGTGGCCGTGTTGTCACTGGTCTGTGAAACACTATTTTATTTTAGTTAGTTATTGTTGGAATTGATTTTATCAATGATCCGGAGTTGAAAGGGTACGTTCTGTATGAGTTGGAAATAATACTTAATGGGTGTTCAAAATCAGTAACCGATTTTGGGCTCCAGCTTCCTCCACAACACTTGTTGGATGACCTACACAACCAGTTACTGATGGAGGAAAGAAACTACGACCGTGAGGAACTCAGAACTGAGGTTGAAATTGCGGTTACAAAATTGAACTTAGACCAACAAGCCATCTACAACCTTATTATAGACTCTTCAAATATAAATGAGCAACAACTGGTATTCGTTTATGGTCATGGAGGCACAGGTAAAACATTCTTATGGAAGACAATAATTAACAAGTTACGTTCGGAAGGCAAAATAGTTCTTGCAGTCGCATCATCTGGAATCGCTTCTTTGTTACTTCCATGTGGCAGAACAGCACATTCACGGTTCAAACTGCCACTTGACTTGACAGATGAATCAATGTGCCATGTTAAAAAAAAAAATACATTGCTTGCAAAACTCCTTTCAGAAACAGATTTGGTTGTTTGGGATGAAGCTCCAATGAATGACCGAAAATGCTTTGAGACATTGGACCGAACGCTTAAGGATGTTCTCATCAAGCCAGATGGATTGTTTGGTGGAAAATCGGTAATGCTAGGTGGTGATTTCAGGCAAACATTACCGGTGAAAAAAAAAAGGCAAGAAGGCAGACATAGTGGGGGCATCAATAACTGCTTCATATCTATGGCAGCATTTTAAAGTGTTCAGGCTTCAGCAAAACATGAGGTTGTTGCAAACACAGATGGATGACGCACAGAGAATAAAGCCGGTGGCATTCGCATCCATGTGTTTAGACATAGGGGACGGCAATATTGGTGAGTGTGATGAAGAAGACCCACAGAATGGAAGGTGGATCACGGTTCCTGAAGATTATTTAGTTCCAGATAGCGAGGATGGTTTAGCTACACTCATTGATTTCATCTATGATAGAGAAATCTTAGAATCACAAAGCGCGAAAATCTTACAACAAAAAGCAATCGTATATCCGAAAAATGAAACAGCAGATATAATCAATGCAAAAGTTCTGGCATTAGTAAACGATGATACAACAACT
The DNA here is from genome assembly GCA_030686995.1 of Artemisia argyi. Lineage (NCBI taxonomy): Eukaryota > Viridiplantae > Streptophyta > Magnoliopsida > Asterales > Asteraceae > Artemisia > Artemisia argyi. Next base: position 137,749,007 of record CM060709.1, on the reverse strand, counting down.
TACATGAGTTCAGACGAAGCCATTCCTCTATCAACAGATGGGGCTGCAAATGAGTTGCTATATCCACCAGAGTTTCTAGCCACACTGAAGTTCCTAGGTCTGCCACCAAACAAGCTTGAACTAAAAATCGGCACACCAATTATAATGTTGAGAAACCTGAACTTAGGAGGAGGCCTCTGCAACGGGACAAGGATGATTGTCACACAACTGTTGTCAAATTTAATACAGGCAGAGATTATTATGGGAAACAAGATTGGAGAAAAAGTTTTCATTCCAAGAATTGCTCTAAAAGTAACAAATGAAGGCATGCCATTCATATTTAAAAGGAAGCAATTCCCTGTCAGGATCTGCTACGCGATGACAATAAACAAGAGTCAGGGCCAATCTCTCACCAAAATAAGCGTTTACCTTCCAGAACCTGTGTTTGCGCACGGTCAGCTTTATGTTGCAATATCACGAGCAACAACCCCAGACGGTCTTAAAATCTTTATAAAGAAACACATTTCGTACCCTCCTAACATGACTAAAAATATAGTTTATACAGATTCCCTTAACACAATTAGTACACCATAAAGCTCGAAACTCAAAAACAAAGCTAGAAAATATCCACTTTTTTCCATTTAGTATAGATGACACTTTTCATTTATTTAACTTTTTTCTTTGTCTTATATTCAAATGAATTATGTATCATGCAAAAGGTATACATTTATTTTCTTTCCTTTTTTTAAAACCAATATCTGCTTATCATAACACTTTTCTTAACTTTCTTTTGTATCAAGATGGAGCTAATCCCTATGGCGTTAGCCTCTAATGAAGACCTGAGACCAGGAGACATGGACAATCTAATCGAGGTCAAAGTGTACCGTGCATGGGCGAGCCGAAATCCTCCAAACACAACTAAAACAGCATACCGTGCAATCTTGCTGGACCGACAAGTAAGTTAAAAAAATTCAAAATACAGACGTTGTTACAATTATCTTATGACAATTTGTTTTAATGCAACTAGGGTGATGCGATACAAGCAAACATGTCTGATGATGACATACACCACTTCAGACCTATTCTTATACCTGGCAAAGCATTTCGGATATCAAATTTCAAGTGCACTACAACAGAGAAATGGCAACAGACTCTTGAGAACACAACATCACTCTCCTTTACAAGGCTAACAAAATTTGATCCTATACCTGCTGAATCATTTCCAAACCACTACTTCCATTTCACCTCTTACAATCAGTTACCTAAAAAGGTTTGGGATCCACGCGACAAGGGCAAAAAAGACTATTCGGTGCTTACAGGTAACACCTAACAAACTCTAATATTATCACCTGATATGAGCACAAAAACTACATATAACTATACACCATGCTTAAACGATACAGACTATATCGGATGCTACATTACATCAGGAGAGGCTAGAGATATTGGAAATCCTAACAAGAATCAGTCGTGAATCAGAAACGTGGAGATACAAAATCTAAAGTAAGTCGTTTGTAACTAACCATAGCACATCTAACCTCTTTTTAACAGTAAATTTCCAAAATTTATTTACAATTGTTTGACAAACAGTCGGAATTCTATCGAACTGACTTTGTGGGACGACCTTGCCGACAACTTTGAGAAAGAACAAATTGAAGCACTTGAAAGGCCTATTATAATAGCCTTCAGCTCATGCAGAGTTTCAAAGTACATGAACAGAGGTACCTTTAATATTACTCAAACTATAACAGATCCTATACACACATAAATATCACAAACACTATGACATCAATTTTTTACTGATTACAGAACTTCAGCTTTCATCAACACCAGGAACATACTATTACATAAACCATGTAATTCTAGAGCTTGAGTGCTATAAAGAAGCGTACACTTCAGCCATCCTTATTTATTATTCCAAAAAATTTGTGCCTAACTTTGTTCCACTAAAAATTATGCCCATATAACAGATACAAGGCACTCTACGAGGAAAAGCAACCGTTATGTGTCACTAGGTATCGCTTGCCAGACAGCCAACAAGAAAAAGAAAAAAACCGTATTCCATTTCAATTACTTTTTAAACACGATCCCGAAAGCTATAGGGTCAGTCACACTTATTGATGTACATCTATATTTTACCACCTATTACATGAAAAACACGTGGCTCACATTTAATTTTTTTACATTTTACAAGGGGGTGCGGTTTACTTGCGAAGGTACGATAACCAAACTCAATACAACCAGAGGATGGTACTATACTTCATGCTGTATTTGCACTAATAAAGCAACAAAAATTAATGGAGACTACGAATGCAGGAAGCACGGGATCATACCAGCTCCTAACTACCGGTGAGCAAATATAGCATACAAATATTGGCCAATTTATGGTTACTTACATGAGTCTTTCATTTCGGCAGCTACAATTTCAGAGCTTCAGTGACAGACGGCACAAAGGCTGCACAGTTCATATTCTTCACACCTAAAGCGGATGACTTTATCGGAGTAAATTGTCGAGACTTGGTTGCATCAGCCCACACCCTTGAGCCAGGCCAGTTTCCAGCAAAAATCGAAGCAATTATTGGAACAAAACATACAATTCAGTTCCACTACAATCCAACATGCACAACACCATTCATTGAATTTGTCATGGATGAGGTTTTTGGCATAACTGATCTCCCAAAGCATATTGAAATAAAGGCATCACGTTAATAATTATAACTCTACCACCACATAACAGCTACCATGTGTACTAGACATGACATTCATATAAGTTACATTTTATAATGCAGGTTACGAATCATTGCCAAAAGGTTTGGCACCACCGACAACAGGTATGCCTCTAAAACCACATAACAACTATCATTTACACTGGACAAAAGATTCACATGAATTGCCTTCTATAATGCAGTTTATGAGTCATTGACAAAGGCTTTGCCACCGCCAACGGCTGACAAAACTGAAACTATGACCATTGTAACCCAACATGATCACTATAAAGGTCCTAAACTTTTACACTACAAATAAGCCCCCGCAAAAAATAAATTCATATAAAATACCCACTTATGTGTATATTTGATTTTGCAGCCATGATCACATCATCAACAGAATACACAGCAACCGATGTCACGCTGCAGGCCAATTTACCATCGGTTGACATCAACTATCTGACAACAAAAGTGGAACCACTAATTGCTCAACAACAAGAGCAGGCACCAACATACAAACAAAAGAAGGAGCCTGGTAAATTTGCACTACTTAATGAACAGACAACACGCTTCACACATATATCTACAATACTGATACATGTTTACCTATTTTTTGCAGAAACAGGTACACCACCACTGTCCTACACAGGTGTGCAAACCAGGTCAAAGACAGATGCACCATCCAATGTTCCTCAGAAAGCATTCAAACGGCCAGTTTCACAGAGGAGCCATCGGACAAAAAAAAAATAAAATAAAAAAAAAATAAAATAAAATAAAAAAAAACCTAAGCTCCAGTGTCTACCCATCATCTTTTGGTACTTAGATGCACCCTTTTTAGGTGCATCCTAAAAACTATCAACTATGTAAATAACTAGAACTACTATCGACAGTCATGTGACGTCGCTTATGTAAGGTTATTAGGATGGTAGCACCACCGATACCCACTTTTGGCTGCCTACATGCAGTAGTGCCAACAACCATGTGAACTGAATATAAAAAGTAAACTAACCGTTCCATCATCCATTGGCTCATTGACATAACACACAATTCCCAATCGAGCCTTCTAACAATTACGCATCTCCAAACATTCATCAAACTAATTCTCAATACATGTTTTCAAATTCCGACCCCATCGACTTCCTAAAACAAATACTATATCAGTTTACGAAACTGAAATCATTCTAAAATTAAAGTATAACTATAGGAATTGATAAGGTCTGGAAATCAACATTATGAACAATAAAAAAACTTTAACCTGTATAACAACTCCAGCTCCAAATTCCAATAATCTTTCATAAAATCAACATATGAAACCTCCTTGCACAATCAATAAAGAAATAAATAATTTAACTTAACAAACCAAATACATAATCAACAACATTGATTATAATTACCTGTATATAAAATCGCCAATCCTTTCATAACAATTGATTCCACCTTCTTAATTAAACTGATAATATGTTTTAATTTAAATAGAACATTGTGAAATCGGATAACCCCAATTTTAGACATAAACCCTAATTTATAATAGACTATTTTAAGACTACTGTGTGTTGACCACTCTATGTGTGAGAGAAAAAGGCACCAAATTTTTTATATAAAGTAACTCAGGAAAAAAAATACAAAAATAAAAATAAGCTTAAAACAGCATATTGATTAATTTAAAATAAATAATTACATCATCTTCATTACATCATCATCATTAAACAAGAACTAATCATAGGTTAAAACAGCAAAAGACTAGCAAAAGAAACCACAAAAGACATCCTCCAACAAAGGCCTAATCATAAACTTCAAGAATGGAGATGTGCTCCTCCTTCTCCTTCAACCCTTGACGAAGCTCCAACAAGAGAGCAGTGACCACCTCCAACCTCCCACGCAGCCTGACCAGAACACTATGCCCAATCATACACATCACCAGCAGACTCTTCTTCATCATGATTCAGAGACCATAACTATGCCAATCGAGCTGTTTTTTGTTGGATTGTGGATTGTAGTTCATTGCGTCTTTCTCCAAGAAATCTTATGAAAACTTCGTCTTCCACATGCTCATGACCATACAGAAACTTGAAACCTTTGTGCAATTCTTTAGACCCAGAAACATTTTTTAGTTCAGTGAGAAGAGGAGTTTGATCATCAGTCGCCATTGATTAAATGATTAGGGCACAAATGATTAATTTGGGTGAAAAGCTAAGTATAAAAAGGATGAAAGAAATGAATAATTATAGATGTATCGAGATTGATACCAATAGTCGTAAATCATGATTACAGAAATTAACTCATCAATTAATTTGCAGAGATGTTTATTTTCCCATGCAGAAACATCAAATAGCTTTCATACATGAAATAAGTAAATAACACATTCAACCCTTCAACTTATGATAATCACAACTTACAAAACAAAGTGGTACTTAAAAAATATATGATATAATCACAACTTACAAAACAAATAATAACAAAATTTACCAAAAATTATACTATAGTAAATTAGATATAACTATTTATAAAAACTTTTTATTTTAAAACTTACAAACCTTTAAAAATAAAATACAAAATAGTTCACACAATACTCTAAAAACAACTAAAATAAAACAAAACAAATAATTGCATAAATTATATCAAAAAACATGTAACGTCAAGACAAACACGATGTAATGGCTAAAGTTTATATCGTGATACAGTTACAGATACTATTAACGGAAAACATGGTTTACAATAATTAAAGTGAAATACCTTTAAACAAGTGTAAAATGTAAAAAAAAAAAAAAAAAAAAAAAAAAAAAAAAAAAAAAGGAAAAAAAAAAAAAACGACTTCCATAGAAACATAATGTCAAAAAAAAAAAAAAAATCCCGCAACGCAGCATCGCGCGGGCTATTTTGCTCGCTTGTTATAAGAGTGGAAGGTGTGGTGATTTACATTCACCTCCTCATTTGGGGCCCACGGGTGCCACATCACCCCAACACCTCTTCACAACTAACCCTTTCTCACTTATAACTAACCTCAACTTACTCATTTGAGGCCCACCACTTACATCTTTATTTTTTTATTCATTTCATTAAATAAACTAAATTCATTTCACAAATACTTAAAATTAAAACACCATACTAATTTTATTTCATGAAATTAAAAAGTTACAATACGGAAAAAAATACGATACGAAAAAAATACAATACAACACAATAAAACATACGAAACGTAAAATAAAAAAACAGTTAAACATAAAACACAAAGCAACATAATATGAAAGATATTGGAACGCTCTCCCACCATAGCGTGCCCATTCTTGGGTGTTCTTCAAAATCAGCCACACGTGAAGATACTGAAACCCTCTCCCACCATAGCGTTCTCTAAACATGTTCAATGCAGTTGAGATATGCTCATGGTCTTAGCTCGTTTGCTGCAAGTAATGGTAAATATCATGATATTTACGACATTCACAGCTGAGTCGTGCCCATTTACCTGTGATCATACTCTTGTTACGATGATCACCATCAGTCCACTCATTGAACCTTGTTACAACCCGATCCTAGAAAGAGCGTTCATTCAAAACCTCGTTGTTTTGGCTAATTTCAAGCCACATATCAGCTAGCAATGTTTCTTCTTCAATTGACCAACGCGTACTCATTGTAAGATGATTTAGAAATTGTAGTGTGTGAAGGATTGAATGGTAGTGTGTGGAGATATGAATTGGATGGTATGGTATTTATAGGTATTTAAAATTCAAATTCAAAATTTGAATTCAAAAACATAGCGGGATACTTTTAAATTTCAATTTTGAATTGAAAATGAAATTTTAAATGTTTAAAATCATTATACATTAAAAACGTGTGCATATACTTTCAAAATTACAATGAACGCGGGATAAATTTAAATTCAAATTCAACAATACATAAAACATCGTTACGCAACATTACAACATTACGGAAAAGAAATACACACGATATGGAAAAGAAATACACACGATACAGAAAAGAAATAAACACGATACAGAAATAGTTAACATAAAACACCACTACTCATCGTCTCTGTCCCATGCCAACGTGTTTCTCAGAGCGAACCACACATGTTGATATTTAATCCCTCTCCCATGGCGTTCATAATAAATTATGTTTGCATTGCTGAGAGTCTGAGATGACAAGGGTCTTCACTTGTACGCAACAACTCTTTGTAAATAGCATTATATCTACGACATTCAACATTCATTCTATTCCATTGAGCCGTAATACTATTTCTATTACGGTGCTCACCATCAGTCTGATCGTTGAACCTTTGTGTAACTTCATTCTAAAAAGAATGTTCATTCACAGCGTCTCTAGAATCGTGAACTTCAAGTCATACGGTAGCTAGCAAGTATTCTTCTTCCATTGACCAACGGTTAGTCATTGTAAAATGGTGTAAATATTGAAGTGTGTATAAAATTGAATGATATCGTATGGTATTAATAGGGGTTTATTGAAAGCGGGATACATTTTAAAATTTGAATTCAAACAGAAGGCGGGGTAATTTCAAAATTTGAATTCAAACCAGAGCGGGATACTTTCAAAATTGTTCATTCAAACCAGAGCGGGATAATTTCAAAATTTGAATTCAAATTCAAAGCGGGATACTTCCAAAAATCATCCTATAAATACCTATTATTGGATGCTTAATACACACACAATTCACTCACATATCATCTAAGAATTATCTTTTCTTCTTTAAACACAATGTCACACAACGCATCACCTGAAAACGAATCGGTTTACAACACACCACCTGAAGACAATTCCCCACAAAACACTCCGCCACAAGATCTGTTTCCGGTGTTCCAATATGACAACCCACCACCTGCCACTCCACCAGGAGTTATGTTTCCACCACCACACAATCAACCACCAAACTTTCCACCTGAAAACCAACCCAACATTCGTGAGTTGACTGAGGAAGAACAGTACGAGCTCGATATGCAAGTCTTTTTGGAGTTTGAAGCTGAGCAAGACCGTCAGTCAAGGGAGCGTGAGGTGTACCTCAAAGGGAAAGAGGATCGGAGAAATAAACGAGCAGAATGGCGATGGAAAATGCGACTTCCACCTGTGCCATCGAGTGAGAACGATTCAGGTGCCTCCTATTCGAGTCACGAGGGCTATGTGTCGGATGATTCATTTAATTGAATCATAGTTTTATGTTTATTTATCGTATCGTATTTTATTCGTTTGAATTTCCGTTTCTTAGTTATCGTATCGTAGTTTATTATTATAATCGTTGTTTATGTTTATTTATCTTAGTTTTATGTTTATTTATCGTATCGTGTCGTTTGAATTTCCTTTTCTTACATATTGACAAGATCATTACACATTTATATTTACATATTCAAAAAACATTTTCTACAAAACATTTACACAAACAAAATAAAAGCCAAAAAAGAGAAAAAGAAAAAGAAAAGTACAATTTGCAAACAAACCACCCTCGTCGCGCAGACGAGGAGGTCTCCAACGGCGAGGCATGGCGAGGGGTTGATGGTGTGGCAACGAGCTGCAACGAAGGCCATGTTGGAGTGGCGAGCTCCAACGATGAGCCACACCCACTGCTTTAACTAACACTAACAATGGTTATAATAGTTTCACACACTTTAAGATATATAAGATATTTTAGTCACTTGTAAGTTTAAAATAACATATCCAAAAAAAGTCTTTGAGCAAATCAAACAATATTGTGTAGGTTTTTACAGACTACATCTTGTTTAACACAATTATTGTAACTAGTACTGTACACGGTTTAGGCGGTTTAAGCAGTTTCTAAGAGCAAAAGCATTTTAAACAGACAAGTAGTTTAAAATGGAGATTATTTGCACTTTTTTTATTTTGATATCTAATGCGTAAAGTTGAGTGTACCAATAAAAAACATGAATGTGCAAACCAATTCTACTATCATCTTGGTAAAAAAAAGTATGCCAAATTGCTTTGGACAACACATGTCCAAGCCCCATTGAGATTAGTTGTTACTACAAATGCCCAATCTCAAAATAGACGGTAGGTACTCTATTAAAGGTAAGTAACTAGCAAATGAAGATTGCTATGTGTGGATGATACTCTCCTATTGACCTGTTGAAGACCAATTATTTGAGATACTATATAGTCTTAGCAGATATCAGTTAGATGTATTTTGTTTTGTATCTGATTTGGGTGATGTCCAATTAGTTGTTTATTATTCTTATGTGTTATACAAAAGTTTTGGAAGTTAATATATTTCACCTTTTGCACACAAAAAAAATCTCAAAATAGACGGCATTACAGGGCAATAACGATACGTTAGTAATAAACCTTGTGTGTTCGATGGCACTTTTGTTGGAATAAATCAAATAAAAAAAATAACAAGACAAGTTTAACACTTTTGATGTAATACATTTCTATTAAATAAGTTTCTACATTTCGACAGTGAAGACGATGGGTGCTTGATGACGTCGAAACACATTGACTAAGACTTTGTGAAGGTCGGCATGTAGAAACAAGTGATGGCCCGTAAGTATTTGCTCTTTGACTAGAGATGCGAAGTGCAAAACAAGCTTGATATCGATAAGTCTTGAACTATATTTGCAAATTTTAGTTGCTCGATAACTCTTCTTGATGTTCATCGAGCTCAGTCTGGTACTAGTAGCTTAGTTCTTTCGAGTCCGATTCATAAAAGTTTCTAATCCAAAATGATGCAATGTTAAGAACCAACTTGATCCATTGTACGTTGACAAATGATACTCAACACCATCCATCTCGAACAATTGACAGTTTTTACATAATGATCAGATAAAATTGTAGCAAAAAAGTATGTTTGTTATCTTTCTAAAGATTTTTAATATGTTATATTATGAAAAATGTAATTATGTAGTATATTTTCTCCAAAATGTTAGGCTCTATCTACACGAATATTACTACTTGTATGTAATGACTAATGAGCTACACAATACTGTAAAGCAAACTCAAAACTGCCACATTCAAGCTCAAGTACACTCTACTACAAGATCAAGCTAAAGACATCAGAAGACCAGCATACTATTACATAACAACTTTACTTCATGTAATAGAATGTAGCTTACTGTTAGATAGTTCTAGAAGGTTCTAGAAGTAACATTGGTTAGTTAGACAACTAGTTTGTTAATTCAGTATATAAACCATATCATGTAATCATTTCTAGTTAATACAACATTTCACTTTAATATTCTCTCATTTCTCATTTAACTAAATGGCATCAGAGCAATCACCACCACAAATTGTGGTGATGAACTGATTCCGGTGACAATCACCACCCAAAACCATCATAACAAAAACCACCATAACAGAAATTCCCGCCAAATTTTTTTCAAAACAACCATCATCAACTCAATCAAAACCACCACAATAATCATCATTCTTCATTCAAAACCATCAATATATGTCACAATAACCATCAAACCATCACCTCTGTTGAAATTTACTCCAAAACACTACAATTCTTCAATCACATAGTAACTATCACCAAAACACCATAAATCACAGTCAAATCCCTTACAACTTCCATAAAGATTGATCAAGAATCACACATTACAATCATTCACCATTAAAATTCATCAAGATTCACAAATCAAATCAAGAAAAAGTCAAAGTTTGTTAGAAAAGTCAAAGTTTGTTAACAATGGCTGGTTCTGGTAATTCTAATGAGGCTGAGACATCTGGTATTAACTCATAATCACAAGATGACATCAATTCAGTATTTCATCCACTTCATTTTCACCATAATGATCATCCAGGTTTAATTCTCATCTCTAAAAAAGTTGACTGGTTCAGAAAATTTTAGCACTTGGAAAAGATCCATTTCAATTGCTTTGAATGCTAGAAATAAGTTGAAGTTAGTTATTGGTGAATATGAAGAACCTGAGATTGATTCACCACTCAGACCTTACTTGGAAAGAGCTAATGATATGTTGATCTCATGGATATTGAATACTATGTCAGATCAAATCAGTAACAACTTGAGTTTTGTACAC